>CM073494.1:38237500-39437500 GCA_037074585.1 Biancaea sappan
TTACAAACTTTAGTTCTCCATGGACTGATTACAACACTCTTTAGCCTTCCATAGAGGCTAAAATACACAAAGAGGGGGGAAGGAAAAATGAAAATACAGAAATTGTGGAAGAAGACAGCTCTTCAACCCCCTGCAAATGGCTTCTGGTTAGGTCTTTTTAGATGTAGGAGAGAGATCCAGTCAGCATCTTCAGGTGGCCTCCAAGTAAGCAAAACATTCATGTCAGCATTTTTCTCTCCAATAATTAAATCTGAAAATTAAGCACATGAGTTAATTGGGATAAAATTATGAAATTCAAGCATATTAATTCTATAATTAATTTACACCCAATAAATCCAAAATATAATATATTAGGAGAGTTCACAATATTTAAGATGTAAAAACGACTAAGATAGGGACCTAAATTGCATATAAAAATTCCCGATATCAAACACTCAAGGGAAGCTCATAATTTTGCTATAGTAAAAAGGCACACATAGGTTGCTTCCTCTCAATTTTCTCTTATAGATGAAGGCTCATGGGCTTGGGAAGGACCTCCCTTTAACTCTCTCAGTTTTTATTGCAAAAAAAGAAGATGGAGGTATAGTTTTTCTTTCTCTTTTTCTCCATTAATATTTACTTAAATCCAACGTTAACCACGCCAACAACAACACATCCATAAGCAAGCACAACGGAACCAATTTAGTCTAAAAAAGTTTAGATTTCGCTTACCTTTCACCATACTCTGTTTTGCTTCTCCTATTGGCCTCTTTTGCATTTTAATCTTCTCCTTCTCTTTTCCAACCATGATCTCAGCCATGACCAAAACTCCACCATGTCCCGCCACCAGAAGCTTACTCTGAGAAACCTCACTACCCTGGAAATTATCACGTATAGCTACTATCTTGGTGATGGAAGAAAGAATCCATCTAGTAACTTATGGGGATAGAGAACACAATGACAAAAAATACAGAAAAGGAGCAACGAAACTAAAATGGACTGAGAAGAGGATTATATCAAGTTAAAATTTTTAGAATCTTCAAGTTCTATCTGTAATAACATGAAAGGGACACATGTACTTCACTAATCTTCATCTGACTGACCTTTCTCTAAGCTTAAATTATTTATAAACCTCCTTCCTAGTAGTTGGTTCCAGTTGGGTCCTTGATGCATGTGTATATATTCATTCAAAGGCTTCTAAATGACTGATAAAAAGATGGTACACGTGGCACCATTCATAAGTTTCACATTGTTATCCTTCTTGCTTAAATTATATAAAACCACCTTTCTCACATTAAGTTTTCATGCAGATCCATATAGATTTTATAAAAATTCTAAATTTTACCTAAAATTAAAAAATTACTCTTTACCACTCCTTGTCTCCCCTTTCCTTTAAAATTAGCTCCCCAACTAAAGATAATAAATTTTCAAATAAGTCCTCAAGAAGTTATTATTATTTTACTTTCTATTGCTAATCTATCCTCAATATATCCAAAACATTAAAATTTTAATTTTTCAAAAATTTTTCTTTTAAATTTAAAGGTTTATTGTACTATTTTAAAATATGGGGTATTACAAAATAGGAAGAAGGAAAATCACAAAAGTAAATTGCAAGATTCATCCCTCTTTCTTTCTCTTGAACAAACCCTATCCCCACACCATAAACTATAACCCACACAAACCATTAGGACTTGCATACTCCATCCATAATCAAGAACACAGGGAATCACTTCAATAGCAAGGGCAAAAACAAGGTAAGAACAATCAAACTCAAAATTTCTACCTTGATCTTTCCCACAACTTTAATCAACCATATCTCCCTAAAGGAAATTTCAAAATTTACGAGCAACTATCCACAGAAAGATCTTTTTGTCTAGTTATAGACAAAAAATAGTTTTTTTTTTGAAAATTCCATGCCGTTTGGGAGATATGGCCAAAACAATGCTTGAAGGTCAAAAACCAAAATAAGATAATTTTTTGTTTTATTTTTAATCTTTTCTCTTTTCAAACAAATGGTAGGAAATTTTGGCACATTAACAAAGCACTTTGGTATAAAACGTTAGTGTTTTAGCAAGGAACCTAGGTGAGTGAACGAGTCCCAAACCGTAGTTACTTAGCATTTTGATTCATGATGTTTGAAATCAAGTTGACATTTCAAATTTTCACTGGTAAGAGATAAACAATAGATTTGAATGGTAATGTATTTGTCTTAAAATTAACCCATTGAAAGGAAAATGGATCAAACTAAGGATTATGGGAAATCAGGAATTTAAAGATAATTATTGTTTAATATTGTAATTTTATGAAATTGTTATGTATATAAACACATGGATAAGATTGTGATTGGAAAGCTAAGAAGGCATGTTTGTGTATATAGGTTGTACCACTGATTTGTGGATGAGCAACACCGATAATGAATCTCAGTAATGATTGGGATGACACTCCTTTATGATAGGAGGACATGAGATAAGCTCGAGCAAGATGAACCTGAGAGGTGCCCTATCGATGAGGGGTTATAGTGTGAGGTATCACGTAAGGGTAAGAGGGTCACCGGGTGGCTCCACCTAGTGATGAGTACTGAAACCTAAGTATTGTGAAACGCCTCATATGAAGTGATGTTCGGTATGTTTTCTTGAACTTGTGATGCACGGATGTTTTTGCCCATGTGTTTGATATTATGAATTTTAATGTATTTTGTTTCTATGATTTGTTGACTTCTTGCATTCACTGAGTTTTTTCCAAAACTCACCCTTGTGCTTTCTCCCTTTTCAGATCTTTGTATTGATGGCAAACCCCTTGTGAGGACTAGTGGGGTGTTTGGTCTTGTCGATCTCCCTGTTGCTGGGTGGGTCAAGTTATTTTTGTGTCAAATATAGGGCTTTGTGATTAGTAGGACACTTAGGGGATTTTTTTGGGAACTTATTCTAAGTTTGAATGGTTTTAATTAAAATTATGGATCTACTATTAGAAATTATTATTAAAGAAATTTGGAAGGAATGATTTCATTTATATTTGTATTCTATTGATATGAGATTTTATATAAATTGTTTGAGTTGAGAATCTTCATCGCTTGCTTATTGGGTAGATGTATGATTTAAATTATATGAATTTATACTATTATGTGTGTGGCGTGATCTCTTTATATGTGTGTAAATATCCTTGCAAAGTAAATATTGCAGGGGACGTATGATAATTATAGAAAAAGGGTCTCAAAGAAGTTTTTCCCAAATTAAATTTTGAAAGGTTATTTATTAAATTTCATTTTGTAAACTTATGGTATGTTAAACCTTAGGATTATTTTGATTATGAAGAAACTCTCTCCCTAATACGTATTCTTTAAAGTGAACCTTGCGGACTCACATACACATTAAGTCATTAGAGATAGTAATTCTAGGAATTTTAGAATTATTATTATTATTATTATATCATTATGGCCGTTAATCAAATCATGAGAGCTAATAGACTATATAAGGTGACATCTTTAAGAGATGAAATTAAGGAAATAAGAAGCTATTTTAAAATGGCTAAATTGACTAAAAATGCCTTAATATCTCTTATTTAGGAATTTAAAGAAAAAAAAGCATTAGAATTCAGGGCTAACTTCATGTGCAGTGTGGCTTGCATATTGTCAGTACCTTTGAGAATAGGGTAGCGAGGAATCTAGGTACGCCTAACCTCCAACTAATTGAGTGTCTTTGACTTATTTGCTTATGTAACCATATGCATTTAAATGCTTTACATGTATGTTTTTTTATATGTCACATAGATGCCAGGTAAGTCCCTCTTACTTTCTTATTCAGTGATAAACGCTGTATGTTGAGAATTAAAGACTTTTGCATAACTAAACTTAATAAGGGAAATGGTAGTAAGAACGATAAGGATAATAATGATGAGAAGACTTGTTACTGTGCTAGTATCAGCTTGGGTAGTGCGTGTTAACAAAGTTGGTATTGAGCCTGGTTAGATAGGTCTCCTAGTGATAAAAAATCAAGGTGTCTTTAGCTAGCCTACCTCTATAGTCATGATCATGGCACAGTTATAGGTCGAGGATCCGTAGAAGACCCTGTAGAGTATGACTCCTTATTTTCCTTTCATGTCAAAATTCCTTAATTAGTTTAAGAGTATTGCATTGCTAATTTTAAGAATATCATTCGGTTTTTTACCATTGCCACAACAAGGCCATCCAATTCGAGATGTTGGGTAGACCCATATTTGTATTTTAGGGAGACTGGAGTGAGACACTACGTAACTTGATCTCCCTAATAAGTGCCAGACAATTATTAAAGAAAGGGTGTAAAGGGTTCCTAGCCTTTGTACGACACATGGAGAAGGAAGAGCTTATGCCCGAGGATGTGCCAATTGTGAATGAGTATGTGGATGTGTTTTTGGATGATTTGCTAGGGATACCCCTGGACCTAGAAATTGAGTTCAATATATATTTGGCACCGAAAACTTGCTCTATCTCAATCCCTTCTTATAGAATGGCATTGGCTAAGCTGAAAGAAGTCAAAGACAATAGGATTTTCTAAATGAGGGTTAAGACCTAGTTATTCCTCGTGGGGTGCCCTAGTTCTCTTTATAAAGAAGAAGGATTGGTCGATGAGTAGGTAGTTCAATAAGTTCATTATAAAAAATAACTACCCCTGCATCATATAGATGATCTCTTCGACTAGTTGCAGAAGCTAAGCATTTTTCTAAGATTGACTTGAGGTCTGGTTATAACCAACTCAAGATCAAGGAGATAGATATATCCAAGATGGCATTCCATATCAGGTATGAACATTACGAGTTCCTAGTTATGTCATTCAGACTGATGAATGCCCTTGCATCTTTCATGAATTTCATGAACTGGGTGTTTAAACCTTATCTGGATTGATTCGTCATAGTGTTTATAGATGATATACTAGTATACTCGAGGAGTCTAGAGGAACACGTATGACATATTCGTACGGTAATGCAGACACTGAGAGAACATCAACTTTATGTAAAGTTCTCGATGTGCAAATTCTAGATTGATCAATTGACCTTCCTAGGTCATGTAAATTCAAAAGATGGCATTCAGGCAGACTTGAGTAGGGTTGAGATAGTCAAGATGTGGCCTAGACCCATTTCAGTGACAGAGATTTGCAACTTTCTGGGATTAGCTAGCTATTATCACTGATTCATCCAAGACTTTTCAATGATAGCTATTCTTTTTACATGGTTAACTTAGAAGGATGTAAAGTACCAATGGGATGATAAATGTGAGGAGAGCTTCTTACAGCTTAAGCAGTGGCTGGTTACAGTGCCAGTACTTGTATTACCATCCAAATTAGGAGGGTTCGCAGTGTACTATGACACCTCTCAGATTGGACTTATTTGTGTCCTTATGCAAAATATCTAGGTGATAGCCTAAGCCTCCATACAACTAAAGAGACATGAGAAGAATTACCTAACACATAATCTAGAAATGGTAACAGTTGTGTTTGCACTTAAGATATGGCAGCATCATCTCTACAGAAAAATATGCGAAATCTTCACTAACCATAAGAGCCTTAAATATATCTTTTATTTGGGTGACCTCAATTTGTGACAAAGGCCCTGGATGGAGTTGTTGAAGGATTATGACTGCAATATCCTATATCACACAGGGAAAGTGAATATGGTGGTGAATGCCTTAAGTAGGAAGTCCTCAGGTAGTCTTGCACATATAGTCGAGGTGAGGAGGCCTCTAATTCAAGAGTTGTAGGAGTCGGAGGCTAGTAGGGTATGCTTCGAGATATCCGACTCTGGCATGTTCTTGGCTCACATCAAGGTTAGATCTTCCTTATTCGACTAGATTTATCTATTTCAAGCAGATGACCCAGAATTAGCCAAGATCATAGACATGATATATAATGGAGATACCCATAAGTTTACATTTGACGACACAGGTGCACTTTGGTTTAAACACCGGTTGTGTGTTCTGAATATACCAGCTCTAAGAAGGGAGATTATAGAGGAAGCACATAACATGGCATATATAGTTCACCCTGGTGTGAGCAAGGTGTACTAGGATTTGAAATAGGTTTATTGGTGGGACAAGATGAAGTGTGACATGGTAGACTTTGTATTACAATGTTTGACTTGTTAGAAGGTTAAAGTTGAGCACTAGAGGCCAGCAAGGCTACTTCAGTAGATTGAAATTCCCTAGTAGAAGTGGGAGAGTGTGACCATGGATTTTATGGTGGGATTACCTTACTCTCTCAGGGGCTACAATTTGATTTGGGTAGTGGTGGATTGCTTGACGAAGATGGCCCAATTTATATTAGTTAAGATGACATATAATGTGTCTAGATTGGCTTAAAAAGGTTGTGAAGCTACATGGAGTACCACTGACGATTATCTCTGATCGGGGCCCTTAGTTTACTTCTCGATTTTGTAGGACTTTTCAGGATGCATTGGGGACAAGGGTGAACCTTGACTTTCCATCCACAGACAGACAAACAAACTGAGTGAATAATACAGTCTTTTAAGGATATACTGAGGACCAGTGTTCACGACTTCAATGGTGTAATACTCGCCAATTTTAGGATCACATAATTGGCAATATTATGATATTAATAACATAAATTGTCATTATTTTATAGCATTAATTTAGTGACGTTATTTTTTATGCATTATTTTAATGGAATTATTTTAGTTATTGGAGAATGGTTAATGTGCTAACGAAAGTGAGGTTAGAGGAAGCACCTCAGGAAGTAGAAATAGTGTTAGGGTACAGGAAATAGAGAGAGAGGAGTTATGATGTGCAGAGGGAGCTGGGTACCTACAGGGTCTAGAAAGGAACTAAAGTGAAATGGGGAACTAGGGTGGCACTTAGAATGAGAGAAATACCCAAATTGGAGAAATTACATATTTGCCACGATTAAGGTTAACTGGGAATTGACTTGGGGGAAAAGTTCTAATTTCACCATTGGCAGGTATATATAGGTGGCCCCACCCCTTTTTCTTTATTTTCTCACTTTTCTCTCTCTCCTCACTCTCTGTTTCCTCTTTCTCTCATCCCTCTCTTTACCTTCCCTACCTAATCCTCCAACCAAGCTCCGTGAGTAGTTCTTCGGTGGTGGGGCAAGTCATCAGCAACTAACCGATGTAGGGAAAGCAAAGAATCTAGGTAAGAATTATGATTTCCTGATCTTTTTGCAATTTTTGAGTTTTAGGGCTTTTCAGTTAGATTTAGAGATTGGGGCTTGGTTTGTTGGGGAAAATTGGGAGTTTTGGTGTCTAAATACTCCTTTGACACCAAGGATGAAAACTCATGTAAGAAATCATGAAAAACGGTGAAGTTTTGGCCGAATCTGAGCCAAAACTAAGAAGAAATTGTGTGGGTTGCGACCGTGACGCCCAGGCTCTAGGTGTGGTGCCCAGGTGCCACACTTCAAAATAGAAAGAGAAGATGGAGGCTGTGGTGCCCATACACCAAGTTTTTGTGGCACCCAGGTGCTAAGCATGCTGAAGTCATGCTGATGGCATGCTAATGTCAGACTGTAGTGTTTGGTTAGACCTTTATTCAAATGACCATAACTCTTTCATTCAGACTCCATTTTTAGTAAACTTTATATCTTCGAATGCTCTTTGAGTCCAGTTCCCAATGGTATAAATTCATTTAGAAATTCTTTACCGATTAAGAGTTATGACTAAATGGGTGAACAAAGGTCAGGGTTAGCGAAAGGATTTTCCTATTTTGTGGCTTTAGCATTTTTTGTATGATTACTTTATAGGGATGGATCCTTAGATGCGTTTTCCACATCTTTGGGATTTATGGCTAAATTTTTGGGATTTGTTTCTAGGTGATTGCAAAGGATTCTCTAGTTACATTTTTGGGATTTCGTCCATGATAAATCTTTATCGGCATTAAGATGAGTGGATGCCTTTGCAAATTGAATTTTATTAAATTCAAGCATGTTATAAATCCCAATTTCATTAAATTCTAGTTAGAAGTTTTAACTAGAATATGGAATTTTCTTGTGAATCAGTAATTGTTTTGTGGGATTTCTTGTGATAATTGGGAAAGTTTGTTTATGGATTGTATTTCATGTGAAATTGGGGAAAAGTGTTGAGAGACGTATTTGAAAATGGTAGATTTCTGATGTGTGTGTTGTGATGTGAATGTATGTATGGTTTATATGTGAACTGCATACAGGAAAAGGGAAATATGTTGGAATGTAGACCCACTGGGAAAAAGGGGTTGAAATTCGAGTAGTATGTCCTAGGCCAACCAAATCTTTATAGACAAACCTCAGAAAAAATAAGTCTAGAGGAATATAAATCTCTAGGACAAACCTATTGAGTAAAAATACTCTGGGAAAGGTAAGTACCGAGATTTAGACTTAATATGGTATTCGTGAGGACATAGACTCACTAAAGATTGGATTGTGAGAACGTAGACTCATGGGAGATTGCACGTCATTGTTATATGTTATGCGTGGTGTGTGTATTTTGTTGCGCTTGTATGTGCCTAGTAGGTTTTTTTGATTGTGGTAGTAAAATGGTATATATGCTTATGATTTTTATTATTCATTGGACAACTATCTATTCATTGAGTTTTTGATAAGCTTACACTCTTTATGGTTATCTTTTTCAGATACAGGGGTTAAGGAGGAAGGGTGCCCATTGGAGAAATAGCGACTTTTGGAGATATAATCCATTTTGTTTGGAGGGTTCTTGGAACCAATTTTTGTAAAACTTAGAAAAGTGCTCTATAGGCTAGTAAGTCACCAGAAGGTTTTACGATATTATAAATTATTGTAGGAATTATATAACATTTGTGTATGTTATTAAAACCATGTATGGCTAATTATGTAATTTTACTTTATTTGTAAAGTCGGATATTGCATAGTTATAGATATTAGGACTGTTCAGGGAATTTATGGGTTACCATGGAGGTACACCTTAGTATTTATGCTTATTCACATACACAATTTTTGGGGCATGACAAGTGGAAACTGGGCAAGGCACCTTTCTTTATTGGAGATTGCTTATAATAACAGTTATTATTCTAGTATCTAGATGGCACCATATGAGGCCTTGTAGCGCTGCAAGTATCGACCACCAATTTACTGGTTCGAATTGGGTGAGGTGAAGGCCTTGGGACCCGATTTGGTGCAAGAGGTGGTTGCCATGGTGAAAGTTATATAAGAATGGATCTTGGCAACTCAGAGTAAGCAAAGGGCCTACATAGATAACAGATAGAGGGATTTGGAGTTTTTGGTGGGCGATAGGGTGTTCTTGAAAATTTCGCCTATGAAAGGTGATATGAGATTTAAGAAGAAGGGAAAATTAAGCCTAAGGTATGTGGGACCTTATGAGGTTTTGGAGAGGGAAGGCGAGGTTGCCTATAAGTTGGTATTACCCACCAAGATAAGGGGAATCTACCTCGTTTTCAACGTCTTGATGGTTCAGAAGTATCTCTTCGACCATTTGCATGTGCTCCAACTGAGTACAATTCAAATTGATGAGACTCTAACTTATGAGGAGACACTGATTGCTATTCTTAATCATCAGGTCAAACTTCTTCATTATAGGGAGATTTCATCCATCAAAATATTGTGGTGAAATTAGTCTCACGACGAAGCTACTTGGGAAACCGAGGTGAATATGTGTGCCAAGTATCTGTATCTATTTGAGTCTGTAGGTAATTTAAATTCGGGTAGTAATGTAATACATCGGTCAAATTTTCCTTATTTTTACATGCCAATTATGATGTTCTTTTATGAATTTCCTTTTGCGAATTATATATATATATATATTGTTGAATGATTACTATGTAAATTGCTAGAGGGACGAATATGAAAGAATTATTAAAATGGAGTGCAATCGAGCACAGTGTGGGTTAGGAAGGGCTATAAGGCCTAAATAACCAAGAGGCCCAACACCTATAAAAATTGGCTATGTGCAAGAATCTAGGGCCTTTATAGAAGTCACTTAGGCCCAGATAGAATAATTAACTTAAGACCTATTAACATTAGTTAATTAGGCCCAGATGGGATAATTGACTTAAGCCCAATTAACATTAATTAATTAGGCCCAGTAGGACCCTAATTAAATAAGAACCCAATTCATCTACTGTAGCCCACAGACCTAGTGGCGTGAAGCCCATACTAGGATAGCCAAAATGAAAAAAAAAAGAGAAAAAGGGAGAGAAGATTCGTCCTCAAATCTTAAAGATAGGGTGAAATAATGCCCAAAAAATAGAATTGACTTCTCTGGGCAGAGAAGTATCAAAGATAGCAATTGCGTCTTTCTTTTTAAATTTCTCCTAACTTTTTTTTGAACACAATCTCTAACTTTTTTTAAATCACTATTCATTTTTTTTAATATTCCCTCTCTTCTTTTTCTTAAATCACTATTCTTTATTTAAATATTCTTTTATTTCCAAAACAAATATTTAATTGCAGCACGTGGGAAACTCCACCAATAGAAGAAAAAATGGCAGACC
Organism: Biancaea sappan; assembly: GCA_037074585.1. Lineage (NCBI taxonomy): Eukaryota > Viridiplantae > Streptophyta > Magnoliopsida > Fabales > Fabaceae > Biancaea > Biancaea sappan. The sequence goes on from CM073494.1 coordinate 38,247,939, forward strand.
AAAAGAAAAGTGTGAACAGTAAAAGTGCACAGAAAATGGTAAAAGATAGATTGGATTCGATGAAGTAGTGGATCCTTTGAGGAATCAATGGATGACTTTTTTGCACTGTTGGTGTGCATCCAACACGTTGCAAGGAATGGAGATCCAGAAAAGAAAAGACAAAGATAGATTGGATTCGATGAAGTAGTCAATAGCATGCAATTTGTTGACAAACTTCACAGCCAAAAATGCAGATTAGAGAAGAAACAAAAATAAGACTAATAGTAAAAAGAATGTAAGCATTGTCGGAAGAAATATTGCTAATTTGGATTTTTTGCAAATCAAACCAGAAGATAAAAGTGAATACCATAAAAATACAACAGAAATGGAACTGCAGAAACATAACTAAAACTATAATTTTTTAAACTATAATTTTTTAAACTCAAAATAGAAAAAAAGGCGATGATGGCGATGATGAAAATGCAAAAGCTAAGAAGAATAGAGATGATGGTGGTAAATACTCAATAGATGCGATGAAAAATTGGGAAGATGGATAAAGATGAAGATAAAGCTTCAACCAATAAATTCTCTTTCTTTCTTTCTTTTTCTTTTCCTCTTCTCTCTTTTCTTTCTTCTTTTTCTCTTTTCTTCTTTTTTTTTTAATAATCTCAACCAAATATATATATATATATATATATTTAATTGATACCAAAAATACATAAATCAGAAAAAGTAAAAAAAATACATGAATAGAACTTACAGATGAGAATTTTTTTCTTTTTTTTTTGTAATTTTTTTAGAACTTAGAATATTGCAAAAAGAAACAAAATAATTATAAAGAAAAATTCAAAGAAAATAACAGAACATAATTTGGAGTGGCTCTGATACCAATTGATGTGAAACTGTCCAAACAATGTTGTGAGACCCGACAACAATAAGTTGATTCATAGACTCAGATTGTCCAAATACAGATTTAGAACTCAAAGAAAATAGAATTTATTAAATAAAATAGAATAACAACAAAAAGATAGAGATTATTGACCCCGTGGTTATAAAAGAACTAGGAACCAATAATATAAACCTAGACCCATTGGCTAGAGAGAATCAAGAACCTAAGGTATGGTTGGAGCCACTATGACCGCCGAGTTGCCTAGAATTAGATTCGTGGCAACTTGCAATATAGTAGTCTTCCCAAGTCATTTCACTCTTGAACCCTTGCTTCTAAATTGCCTAATTAATTGTTCTTGAACTAATCTACACTAATCTACCCTAATTATCTACTAATTACCACCGTGGGGAGGGAGGGGGTGATTGCAGATTTAAGGACTAAAACAGAATGTAAATACACAACCTAAGCTATAACAGAATTTGAAACATAGAACAGATCAAAAGCACAATGACAGAAATGAAATTACAAAACATGTAATCAGGCATTCAATCCCTAGAGTCTGCATCCATCATCATCTCATCCTTGGTTTACTCTAATTTAATCATACCATTCAATTTCCAACTAAAATTCCTAGAACACTTTCCAAGATTGAATCATATTAGAATCATAATTACAACCAAATATAATTTGTTTAAGCCCTAACCGAATCATGCTTGATAATCACCAAAGGCAAGCCATTTCATTCTACTTACTCCACTAATCGGTTAAAGCAAGGTTACACCTTAAATAAGAATCATAAAACTGAACCTATGCCTAACTCAATCATAACAGAATAGAGATAAACATAAGAACCAGAGGCCAATGTAGAATAGAAATGAAATAGGATTAAAACCAGAAAGGTTATCTGTTATTGAGCCAAAGATTCAAGATACACAGCTCTAGTTCATGTCTGACTAATTACAACACTCTTTAGCCTTCCATGGAGGCCAAAATACATAAAGAGGGGGAAAGGAGAAAAAAAAATGAAAATACAGAGGAAAGGTGGAAGAAGAAACTCTTCAACCTCAGAAAATAGAGTCTGAATGTGTTCTTAAATTTCTGCCAATGAGGGAAGACAAATTTGCATGCTTAAGCTGTCATTTTCCATTTGCTTTTGACCAGAAATTTCAGCACCTTGGGCAAAAGCATATCACACAATAAATGCTGCAGAAATTCCCTTTTGCTAGTGCAGAAAAGTTGTTTCCATTTTTGGCTTCTGCTGCTTTTTCTAATGTTGTTGTTGCTATTGTTTTTGATGTTGTTTTCTGCTATAGAATGCTTTCTGGTTTATGCAGAAATAGTGGGCCCCAGTTCAGTCAATGCCCAATCAACCCTAGGATGCTCCAAGTCAGTGCCAAATCAGTAAATTCGTCCATGTCAACATCTAGTCAGCTAATTACTCTCCAATGAATTTAATTCTGAAAATTAAGCATAAGAGTTAATTGGGATAAAATTATGAAATTGAAGCATATTAATTCTAGAATTAATTTACAGCCAATAAATCCAAAACATAGTAAAATTAAAGAGTTCACAATATTTAAGATGCAAAAAGAACTAAGATAGAGACTAAATTGTATATAAAAATGTTCGATATTAAGGTATAAACCCCAAGAGGAAGGACTGATAGACTTTTGAACCCAGACCCGTTAGCTATAGATAGCCAAGAACCTAAGGTATAAACCCTAAGAGGAAGGGCTTGATAGACTCTTGAACCTAGATCTATTAGATTTAGAGAGCCAAAAACCTAAGGTATAAACCCTAAGAGGAAGGACTAAACACCACAAAGATTTAGAAACCATTGATAAGTTTGGAGGTTCTCAAAAAACTAGAGGAAATGACCTCGCACCATGACATTTTTTCAAACTCTCAAATGTGTCTATTCTAATGATGGAAGAGGTCCCTTTTATAGAGAAAGGAAATCCTTATTTCTAAATCAAACCCTAATAAAAAAGAAACCCTAATTCTAATGGGCATTTCTTGAAAGATTAAGATAACAAAAGCCCAATTAATAGAAATAAGTGTTTTGGGCTTTAATTAAGCAAATACAACTAAATTATAACATTTCAGTTGATCCATCGCTACCTTGATTAGTGCCATTGGGTTCATATCATTCTGAATGATATGCCCAAGGGTTGTGAAGGAGTGCATGTTGGTTTTGTGGGCTGGGTTTGATCTGGTAGCCCATTGATGCAAATCTAAAGTTTTAAAAGCAAAGTAGCAGCCTAAGTCAAGAAGTTTAAGTTCCAAACCCAAATGATCCATTGTTCATTAAGGGTGGCCCAAGCACAAGGGCTGGAGCCAAGAGAATGAAGGAGGCATTAAATGGACTTATTCAAGACATTTAGGCCACGCCTGCTATAACCCATAAGGAATTATAGTTAATCAAACATGCTAGTGTTATTAACCTAATTCAGCATGTTGGGCCATGATTCCATCTTATTTAGGCCGAAAATGCATTAAAGAAGCAAGGAGATGCCTGGTCAAAGAAGCATTAAAAGAGGCATCTAATTAAAGTTATGAATCAGATCAAGATTGATTTTTAGTAATTAAGTAGGGTGCCTAATTGATTTAGTCAATTGGGAGCCTTTGATTACATTTTCAAATCAGTTTGCCTATCTTATTATTAGGAAACATTTAATGATTAATTTATTCATATCTCTTATAATCAGATTTCCTAAATCAATCATGTTGCTTGTTAGGAAAACTTTTCAATTAGTTTATATTTTGCTTATTTTTTGATCTAGATTGATTCCCTATGCAAATGGGAATTAAGGTTTTAATTTTTTCCTATCAATACTATGTATGGTGCATGGTGAAGAACATATATGAATTCTGAATTTTATTTGTGAGCAATTCACTTATTGGTTCTTCTGAGAACTTGTGAACTTATCAAGACTTGTCTTGTGGTATTCAATTGAGTCTTATCACTCTCTTCTTCCCTTTTCTTGAGTATGGTGTCCAACCTCCTTTCTTATACTAAGGTTTATACTTTTAGTAAAGTATTGGGTCGAGGTCATTTGAATCTAAATTTAGACTTTCCAGGTTATTTATTCTTAACATCAATTTAGGTCTTGTTGCATTGCATTGCATCAAGGTTCATATCACCCATGCCCAATGGCTTAAATGGGGAAGGGCCTATGTCAGATGCATGGTGTATATGTCAAGAGTTGTGCCTTGGCTAAGAGATAAGAGCTTAACCTTTTGACCTAGTGGTAAGTGGTCTTGGTCATATTATTCGTTATCAGAGCCAGTGCATGTTCAAGTTCTAAGGTTGAAATGTCCCTAATTATTTCAAGATTTGAGGATAAACTGTCCCAAAGAGGGAGGGAATAATATGCCTAAGGGTTGCAAAGGGGTTTATGTTGGTTTTATGGGCCGGTTCGTTCTAATGGCCCATGCCCAATAGCTTAATTAGGGAAGGGCCTGTGTCAGATATAGAGTGTATATGTCAAGAGTTGCGCCTTGGCTAATAACTCAAGCTTTTGACCTAGTAGACGCTCTTGGTCATATGGTAAGCGTGAGGTTAGGAAGGATAAGGAGGCAGAGTATTTAAATTAAATAAGGCTTATCCAAAACAAAACCAATTAATAAATAAGAAGAGGATTATACTTCTTAGATATCAAGTAAGTTTGAAAGGATTAATTAAATAAAAGCTTAGATATTAAATAATTTTGAGAGGATTAATTATAATAAAAGATAATCTAAAATAGTTAGAATAGGATTATCTTAGCTTTAATTCAATTTAAACAAAGGGATCTATCTAAAATTAAAATTTAATTAAACTAACCTAAACCAAGCAACCAAGTGGATGACTTTCTCTCTCTCTCTCTCTCTCTCCTCCACCATCACATGACCATACATATCCATAGGGAAATAAAAACCCTAATCCCCCTCCTTCATTCTTTAAAAGAGATCAAACAAGGAAATAGAAAGAAGGAAAATCACAAAAGTAAATTGCATGATTCATCCCTCTTTCTTTCTCTTAAACAAACCCTAGCCCCACACCATAAACTACAAACCACACACACCCTTAGGACCTGTACACTCCATCCATAACCAAGAACTCAAGAAATCACTTTAATAGCAAGGATAAAAACAAGGTAAGAATAATCAAACTCGAAACTTCTGCCTTGATTTTTCTTGCAACTTGAATCGACCATATCTCCCTAAAGGAGATTCCAAAATTTATGAGCTACCTATCCACGAAAAGATCTTTTCATCCAGTTTCAGAAAAATTAGTTTCATTTGAAAATTCCATACCGTTTGGGAGATATGGCTGAAATAGTGTGCGGGGGGTCAAAAACATAAACAAGATAATTTTTTATTGGCAAAAAGGTACTATATGCCCTTAACATTTACCCCAATTTTTATTTATGCCTTGAGGTTATGTTTTGGCTTGATTATGCCCCTAATCTTTTAATTTTTATCATATATGCCCCAAAATGATGAAAATACCCTTCATCCTTCTTTTTTTTTTCTCTCTCTCCTTACTCACACACAGAATGACACTAAAGAGAAAATAGAGGGAGAATAGTGAAAACCTCTTTCTCTCAGAATCAACCACCATCACTCCAAATATCTTTGATTTTCAACTCTTTCATCTTCCAAATGCTTCCTTTTTGCCACTATCGTCGTCGGTGACATGTTCCTAGAAGCCACCTTTTCCTACCATTATCTCCGACTTCACCAAGGTGAAGAAAGCTATATTATTTGTAGTCCATGGTGCTTTATCGCTGTTTTCTGCTTCTCCATCATTCTTCTCTGGTGTTGTTCTATGTGTTAATGAGAAGAGAGAGAGGAGAGAGAATAAGTAGCGATGGATGAGAGAGGGACATGTCTCACCATAGAGCTCGTCATTTTCACTATTCTTCCTCTATTTTCTCTCTAGTCTGCTTCTTTTGTGCTGTTCTGTGCGCGAGTGAGGAGAGAGAGAAGAGAAAAAAGAAGAGGGATAAAGGGTATTTTCATCATTTTAGGGAATATATGATAAAACTTAAAAGATCAAAGGTATAAATGAAAATTGGGGTAAACATTAGTGGTATATAGTACCCTTTTGCCTTTTTTTTGTTTTAGTTTTAATCTTTTATCTTTTCAAACAAAAGGTAGGAAATTCTAGCATATTATCGAAGGACTTTGGTATAACATTTAGTAAGGAACCCAGGTGAGTGAACAAGTCCCAAATCATAGTTACATAGCATTTTGATTCATGATGTTTGAAATTGGGTTGACATTCTAGATTTTCACCAGTAAGAGATAAATAGATTTGAATGGTAATATATTTGCTTTAAAAATTGAACCTTTGAAAGGAATGGGATCAAACTAAGGATTATGGGAAATCGAGAATTTTAATATAATTCTTGTTTAATATTGTAATTTTATGAAATTGTTATGTATATGAACACGTGGATACGATTGTGATTGGAAAGCTGGAAAGGCATGTTTGTGGATATGGGTGGTAACCCCCTAATCTGTGGATGAGCAACACCAGTAATGAATCTCAATAACAATTAGGGTGACACTCCCACATGATAGGAAAACATGAGATAAGCCCAATTAAGATGAACTCGAGAGACACCCTATCAATGAGAGGTTATAGTGTGAGGCATCATGTAAGGGTAAGGGGGTCACCAAGCTCAACCTAGTGATGAGTAATGAAACCCAGAGATTGTTAAACGACTCGTATGAAGTGATGTATGGTATGTTTTTTTGAACTTGTGATGCGGTCGGTGTTTTAGCCCATGTGTTTGATGTTATGAATTTTTACATATTTTGTCTCTATGATTTGTTGACTTTGTGCATTCACTAAGTTTTTCCCTAAAACTCACACTCATGCTTTCTCCCTTTTCAGATCTTTTTATTGACGGCAAACCCCCTCGTGAGGAGTAATGGGGTGTTCGGTGCTTGTCGATCTCTCCGTTGCTAGGTAGGTCACGTTATTTCTGTGTCTAATATAGGGATTTGTGATTAGTAGGACACTTAAGGGATTTTTTGGGAACTTTTTCTAAGTATGAATGATTTTAATTAAAATTATAGATCTACTATCAGGCATTATTATTAATGACATTTGGAAGGAAAAATTTTTGTTTATATTTGAATTCTATTGATTTGAGATTTTATATAAATTGTTTGAGTTGAGAATTTTCCTCGCTTACTTACACATGCATGGCGTGATCTCTTTATACATGTGTAAGTATCCTTGCAAAGTAAATATAGAAAGGGAGATATGATAATTATAGAAAAAGCTCTCAAAGAAGTTTTTCCCAAATTAAATTTTGAAAAGTTATTTTCCTTTTTGTAATTAAATGGTATGTTAAACCTAGGATTTTTTTAATTATGAACAAACTCTCTCCCTAATACGTATTCTTTAAAGAGAACCTTGTGGACTCACATTCACAATAAGTCATTAGAGATAGTAATTCTAGAATTAGGTATTTTAGAATTATTATTATTATATCATTAAGGCTATTAATCAAACCATGCGAGCTAGCAGAATATACAAGGTGACATCTTTAAGAGACAAAATTAAGGAAATAAGAAGCTATTTTAAAATGACTAAATTGACTAAAAACACCTTATTATCTCTTAATTAGAACTTTAAAGAAAAAAAGGCATTACAATTTAGGGCTAACTCCATGTGATATGTAGTTTGTGTATTATTAGTACCCTTGAGAATGGGGTGGCGAGGAATCTAGGTACGTCTCACCTCCAACTAATTAAGTGCGTTTGACTTTTCTGCTTGTGTGGCCATATGCTTTTAAACACTTGAAATGTATGTTTTTCTGTATGTCATGTAGATGCCAGGTAAGTCCATCTTGCTTTCTTATTCAGTGATAAATGCTATATGTTGAGAATTAAAGACTTTTGCATAACTAAACTTAATAAGGGAAAGGGTTAGTAAGAATGATAAAACTAACAGTGATGAGAAGATGTCGTTATTGTGCCAGTCCCGGCCCGGGTAGCAGGTCATGACAAAATTATTTATGAATGATGTGATATAGAATTGAGTCTTTTAATAGAAAGATAACATTATCTATTTTTAAATTAAAAAATAACATTTTATGAAAAAAAGAAACTTAATGTGTTGTTAAATTTTATGCAGATCGATCTTTTTTCTTTTTGTTTACAAGAGGAAGTTGGGACAACAAAAACATGAATGAACCTATGAATGGAACCTCTGGCCAAGTCATCAAGAAGCAAACTTGAAACCTCTCTAAGTGCCCAATCTAGAACAACTAAATTCATGTTTAGACTGAGCCATATTAGCTAGCTTGTTGGTGAGCGGTTGTTGAAACTATCAAAAAAAATTCTTTCTTCCTATTCCACAATTAGATTTGTAGATATAGGATGAGTAGAGTTGATCCCATAGAGATTAAATCAATTCTTAGATTAGAATAACCAAGTACTTAGTGACAAAGAAAAAGAAAAATTGGGGGGAGGGGGGGGAAGGGGAGTGTTGGATAATAACCTAGGGCAAGTGTAAATAGTTTAGCTGCAAATAAAATTAACTTGGTCATCTAACCTTAGGCATGGCTAATTCACTGAGCAAAAATAAAATTAGACTAATAGAATGTAATGACCAAGGTTTTTGAAGGTAACCTACAAAAAATTTTCAACGTGGGAATTAAAATATTTAGGGAATTAAATTATAAATTTTTTGGAGCCACTGAGGACTAAATTGAAATTGGAAATAAAATGGAATAATGATAATAAAATAAGTTTGGATTTTTGGGGAAGATTAGGATTTAAAAAAAAAAGAAGAAAATTAAATTTATTAAACTTTATTAAACAAGGACCTTAGTGAAATATTATTATTATTATTATTATTATTATTATTATTATTATTATTATTATTATTATAAGTTTATGTGGCTTCAAATAACTTCATCTAAGGATTGAGTATGTGGCATAAAGAGAGGGTGACACATGGATCATTTTCACCATTGGATGTGGCTTATAGGAGAAGCAACAATATAATACTTCTATCCCTCCATTTTGACACACACGGAGAAAAGAAAGATAGGAGGACAGATTCCGAGAGAGAGAGAGAGGGAGAAAGATTCTAGTTTCTTCCATCTTACCAGTCGTGTGACTCTTCTTCCTCCATTTTAGTGAGTGAGAGCCTGAGAGTGAGTGAAACTGAAACACGGAGTAGTCTGTATTAAACCATAAATTTGTGAGGTTCTAGCTTAGATTGTAGCTCGAAAATGGAGAAAGAAAAACAATAACAAAAGGGAAAACTTAGAGAGTAAAAAATCAGATCTGGTCGACAACAAGAGGTATGACAATTTTGGTTTTTACTTTATTTTTTTGATAGAAATAATTCTTTCATATTGTATATGGGATTTTCAAGTTTAGATGGGATTTTAGGGCTGGTCAGAAGCAAATCAAATTGAATAGAAACATTTGGACTGAATGGATAGCTTAATGAATGATGTAATTGAGGGGTTTGTTTTGGCTGAGAGGAAAAACATAATAAGGCCAATGTGGGAAAAAAAATCAAAAATTTTTAGCAAATTAATTAGAAATTTTCTGCATATGAATCGTGTTCTCTTAGCTATTTTTGATTAGGTGAATGTTCTGTTGTTAAATAAATTATTCATCAGAGATTATGGAAAACCAATAGAAAAATTTAGGAATGATGGATGAAATGAGAGAAAAAGCATGATAGTAAACTATAGGGACTAAACTAAAAATACTAAAAAGTTTGCTGGGCTTGATTTAATTTCATAAGAAAATATGTTCTTAATCTATGGACCTAGGTAAAGTGAACTATGAGCTTTGATCAAGCAAAGGAAATATAAGTAAAAGTTTGAAGAAAGAAAACTGAGGAAAGGGAAGTGGAATTGAATCAAATTTGCTGTCTTTTACTATTGTTGGTGTCTGAACTGTTTGTGGCATGAAATGAGTTCAAATGGTCATAATTCTTGGTATCAAATTAGGCATGTTGCCTAAGATTATGCCTAAATGATTTCAAAGTTTTGTGTGCTGGTTTGGTATCCTAAATGTCCTTAGAACAACAGTTGAAATGTGTAAAGGGCAGAACAAGACTGATCTGTCATGCTTCTGGTTTTCTGTATTTTTTTGGATGACCAAATCAACTCCTAAAATCTTTAAAATTTTATTAAAACCTCTTGAGATGTAAAAGAAATGAGCTAGAAAGTTTTGTGATTTTTAGAAGAGTTTAACTTGGTGAACTAACTTAAGAATAGAACTTTATTCAATGCAGAAACAATTCTGGACAGTTTTGACTTTTAATTCTTTTCAAGAGTCAAATAACCTTATTTTGACTTGAAATTTTTGTGGGATCTAAATAAGACCTCCTGCTAACTGTCCACCAAATTTCATAGCAATTGGCTAAGATTTTATAGATTTACTGAATAGAAAAACAGAACTTATGCAGAAATCAGACAGTTCTGACCTATGGTCATTAAAAGAGTATTTAGAGAGGTCAAACGATATAATTTTGATCTAAAATTTTTATTCTAGTGTATCAACACATAAGGATGTTATGTGCCAAATTTGACAATTTTGGAGTTGTAAATTAATAGCAGAATTTTTCTAAAGAATGGACTCGAAAGTTTGCTTCAAAAACAAAACAAGGATAAATGTTTGGTAGTTTATGTTGTGATTTGATGTTGTTCTTGTTTGACTTGTTTTCTATTCTTTTGGTGAGATTTTTGGTATCCTTTCTTTGTGATTATAGAGTGTATTTGGCTCGGATTCAAGGTAAGGGGATCTCTACTTTACCTTGGTTGTATTTTCTGTATATACTTAACCTTATTCATATGGATACAACAATTTGAAACACCTTTCATGTGTTTATGAATATAAAGGTTATGCATGTGCATGAGAAATGATTGTAATGATTGATATATGTATTTATATATGAGTTGTTTGATATGATGACAATCATTCTCGTGGTAATGTGTTGAATTGATGATAGCATGTACTGAGGAATATAACACTTGATATTATTGTGATACTGTGACTGATAGTATATTGCTTCAGATTATGTTGCATATATGTGTTGTGGAGCTAAGATTGTGTATACTGTGACTGAATTGTGTTCATGATTCTTGGTTGTGATTGTGTTTGACTGAAAAGGAAAGGCATGGTGGTGTACCGCATAGGATGAGATACATGGAGTGATAAGGGTAGCCTCTTATTATTGGAGCGATAAGGGTGGATGTGACGGGGGCTGCAGGCAATAATCCAGAGGTACCCTGGATAACCCGATTGGTACAGGAATTTGTGATATTGTGTGCCTTATGATTGTTTTGAATGTATTGTTGATGTGATACATGTGACATGGCAGAAATATGCTGTTAGTGTTGTACAATCATACTTAATGTTTTGTCTATACTGAGATGGGTCTTCATATGAAATTGACTGCATGTATATATATATATATTTAGATGAATGGATATATTGTGTGTGGTTGTGGTAGAGTAGTGGTTTCCTCATTGGGTCAATATGACTCACACCCTAACATTTTCATGTATGAAAGAAGAGAAACTATTGAGTTACGTATGGTGACCGACTCCCCATTTGTTCGGGGTAAAGTGTATTTGTTAATCTTTACTTTTATTTTGTAAGAATCTAGTTGAGGCTTTGTGATCAGGTAGGTTGTTCTAGGATGAAAAAGGTATGGATGAAATAAGATTAAATATGTATGAATATGTTGATATATATTATGTTGTGGAACTGTGTTGATGAATCATGGATCTTGTATAATTAGTTGTCAATGAAATGTAAAATTGATAGTTAATTGTGAACATATTTACATATTGATTTTACAAATTAACGGAAATAGAGAATATAGTTATGTTAAGTAGGCTTATGGAGGTGAGGTGAAGCTCACCATCTGTGCCGATCACATGCCTGGATCTTGGGATGTGACATAGAAGTAACAAAAATTAACGAACATGATTGCAATGAATAGAGGTTAAATGAAATTATTGAAATCAGTCTAGTTGAAGTGAATCTTAGCTTGAGGTTTGTAAATTTGATCCTTTTCTTAATAATCAATTAGTTATTCTTGTTATGGATTAGTTCTAGCTCTTAGATTGCTTCCTCAACCTAACTTTTCCTTAATATAAATTTAAGTGGGTCAAGTGGTATACTTAAATCCTTTTCAATGTTAAAATTAGTCAAGCAACAAAAATTGAAACATTGAATGCATTAAGCAAAGAAAAGCCCAATCTAGCCCAAGCAGGTTTATCCATATACCAAACTGTGCAACTTAACTATGCAATTTAGATGTGATGTGTAACCAAATTGCATAGAGTCTAATTGGATGATAAGCTTCCAACTCAACTAACTTGGAAAATTGCTCTAGTTAACTTTGGCTATGGGCCCAATAACAAAGATAAAACAAAGAAATTGAGAAATGAATTCTCTAAATTGTAGAAGAAGCGAGAATACAGTAAATAACAAAACATTAAAATGTAGACGGTTTCATGAATTCAATAAAAACCTCGGTCTTTTACTTTAAGTACTAGTGGAGAAGTTTAGCTATAAAGGGCCATTATAGAAAACATAAAGATCTATTCAAAAAAGTTGAAATTGAAAAAAAGAAAAAAAGGTTACTAATATGTAATAGAAAGAAAAAGAGAGAAAATAGTCCCTCGGGAGATGGTTCTCCTCTCTGAAATGTCCTATTTAATCTAAGTAACCCCTATTTACAATTGTCATAATTCCCATAAAGTCCTAACTAACTTTAGCAAAATTATGCAGCTATCAAGACACAATTTGATTCCACTTCACTTTCATTGAGCACAGAGCTAAGATACAAGTCTTGCTAGCCTTGCCCTATGTATTATACTTGTGGTTTTTCTTGGGTACAATGTTATGACCATGTGTAATTTGAATGAAGTGATCTTGAGGGACCAATCTAAAAGAAATGAAAAGTTAGTGTTTAGTTGTGAAAATTTTGAGTTCTTGTCTGTGCCATGTTGGTGAATGTTGGTAATTTTAAGCTTTAGATGATACATGTATAAGAAAAGTGAAGAAATTTCATTTTGGTCCCTATACTCCATATAAGACCCTACCTCCCCACACATGACATTTCACATACCTCACACCTCCACACTCTCTCTTCTCCCTTTGCTACCACTCAACCCTCATCACCCCCAACCTTTTCCACTTCTTTGACAATTCCTTACTCTCGGCAGACCTCTCCACTCTAAGAGATATCCATTGAGGTAAAAGTCACCTCTCCTTCCCCATTCTCCTACAATCACTATAAGAAAATTGACTTTCAATGGCGACTTTTGAGAGTCACCACTAAAAGTCCCACTTTTTGTGACAACTCCCATAGTCACTACCAAAAGTCAAATTTTTTAAATAAAATTAAAAAAACAGTAGCCACCAAAAAGTCTTTTTTTTTTAATTTTATTTAAAAAATTTGAATTTTTTATTTTATTTAAAAAAATTCAACTGTGGCCACCAAAAGTCTGATTTTTTATTTTTATTTAAAAGAATCTGACTTTTTTAATTTTATTTTAAAAAAATTGATTTTTTAAATTTTATTTAAAAAAATTTAACTTTTGGTGGCGATTGATTTTTCTTAATTTTATTTAAAAAATTTGACTTTTTTAAATTTTGTTTAAAAAAATTGACTTTTTGTGATGACTCCTATAGTAATAATATATTTGCTTTTTGTTAAGTTAGATATTTTTTATTTTGATCTTGTCATATTTTTGACTTAAAATAATTTTAACAGATTATATATATATATATATATATATATTATATTTTGCCCTTATATAGCACAAATGAAGTGGTGGTAAGATGGCAAGACACACATGCTTGAAAGCAAGGGACACAGGTTCGAATATTAGGTATGTATATGTTTGATTTAATTTCAAATAAACTTGAACATTACACAAAAAAATCGAGTCACCCCAGGGCAGCGAGTTATTGGACTGGTCAAGATCCAAACAGGTCGAATGGGTGTCGGGTCTACGCATTGGGCCAATTTGGATCCCAAAAAAAAATGGCGAGTGGGTTTTAAAAGTTGCCACCAAAGGTTTTTAGTGGCAACTTTCAAAGTCACCATTAAAGGTAACTTTCAGTCGCAACTAAAGTCGCCACCAAAAGTTGCTTCTTCTCACGAATTTTTTTTTTTGCAACAAAGATGACTTTTGGTGGCGACTATAGGGTGACTTTTGGCGACAACTCTTTTAGTCGCCACCAAAAGACAATCAGCCACGGACTTTCAATAGTAACTTTAGTCGCCACTAAATGTCGCCACCAAAAGTCATTTTTTTTGTAGTGAATTTGCGTATCTCTCTCTCCTTAGTGCTTGAAGTGAGGGACTTTTGGGATTTTGGCTAGAGTGGATTGGGGAAGGTTCCATGAGAACCCTTGATATGTGCTAGCTTAGTTTGCCATGTTGAAGTTGATGACTAATGACTGAATGTTGTAAGAATGCTAGTAAATCCTAAGATGATATATGTAATTTTTGTAAAGTTCTTTTGGATGAGATTAATGCAAATATATTTGTATGACTTGTGTATGTATGATAGTGAGGGAATTAAAAGAAGTGGGAAGTCAATGGTTGTGTGTGAAAAATTTCACTTTTATGTGTGTGATATGACCATTTATGATGTTCTTAATGAATTTAGATACATGATGTGTGACCAAGTGTTGGAACAAAAATTTCAATTTGGTCCCTCCCCTAACACGTATATGTAACTCTACCCTCCAACACTTAAACACATTTTTCAAACTCTTCTCCTCCCACACATACACTCTCCTTCACTTCTACCTCCAAACCTTCACTCTGGCAATCTTGGGCACTCCATCATTTCTCCCCAATATCATAAAACAAGGATTCAAGGAAGAAACACCCTTTACTTCCTTATCCTAGAAGAATTTGTACCCTCTATGGTCCTAGGGTAGGAAACTATGGAACTCATCAAATTTCTTGTGAGATGGGTTTAGAAAGGCTCCCTTGAGTTTCTCTAGTAATGAATTTAGTCTAGAATGTATTGGAATTGATTTTTTTTTGTTTGAATTAGGAGAAAAGCTCATAAACCCTTGATAAGGGAAAATAGGGACTTTTGTGTTACGAATTGATGTTGTGTGCTTGAAATTCTTGTTAAATTGGTGTTATAAACTGAATTCGTGGTTTGTTGGAACATTTATGAAGCCTAGATGAGTGCATTTATGGTAGTGGAAGGTTGGATGAAGTTTTGGAGAGAGAAAGAATGAGATATAGAGAGAGAGAGAGAGAGAGAGAGAGAGAGGTTGTTTTCGAAGCATAGAGTTGAGCTCCAAACAGAAAAGAGCCTCTTGGCTTAGTTGGCACCTTAGGCACCAACTCAAGTTGGGGTGGTGCCAAACACTATTATTCAAGTATCTTTTTCCCCTTTTTCTTGTCTTGTGGCATCTTCATAGGGTTTTTAGTGGATTTCTAGCCATCATGTCCTATTTCAAGAAAAGGTAGAAAATCTCGAAATCTATAGCTAAGGTGCTACAAACTTACTCTATTTTGAATGACCATGTGTATTATATTTCCTTGGAATTGTTTAAACTTTCTCTTGACCCATTAAACACTCTCACACATATGAATCATACCTTACTCTATGATGGAGTGTTAAGTTATATCTGGTGATGATTATCATGATGTATGTTAACTTTATTGAATCTTGGTGATTTTTATGTGGAAATTGTATACTTATCATGCTTGTATAGATATGTTGTGATTGAACCAATGTATGGCATGATTTCAATCCCAACAGTTTGTTGTATAGGGAAGGACACTATGTATATGCATATAGCATTGATATTTTTAGAGCATAGGGAAGGATAAGAACTTTGGAATATAAGGAAGGACATGTAAAGGGTTGTTGTTATTGTTAAAGAGATTGGAAATGTTTGACATTATTATTACCGTATGGACATCATATATTTACTTTGTTTGCATGTATCTCTTCCAATCTCACTTAGCATTATTTATGTCTATACTTGTTCCTGATGTTATCTTTGTAGAGTAGCTTTGCTCCCTTACTTTTATCCCCCTTTTTAGATCACCTAGTTAATGAAGAGTTTTTACCTTCTGAGTAGCGGAGTCGACCCAGTCTTACATCCCTTTTCTTTTGTTCTAAAAAAGGGGTTATCTTGATGTAATCATTTCACTACTTATATCTTTAGACGTGCTTTGTATTAGTATAGGATTTGATAAGGGTTTTGGCTATGTTTATATGGATGATGTTATGTGATTGCTGACAATGCACGTTCTAACCTCTTTGATTCTTTTTGGGATTGGTTCCTAGACATTCCATGTGATGTGTTGCAGTTATTAACACCGAAATGTTGAGGAATAATGGAGATTCTTTTGTATAGACATTATACCTATAATACCCCAAGTATTACAATGTGGTGAGAAAGTGAGTTTGGGCATGAGGAAAGTTTTTTCCTAGATAGATGATGTTACTTGTTAATATTTGTTGATATTCAATTTCAATTACTTTTTCGCTTGTTGTACACATTGCTTATCTTTGCTCAAGGGCCAACGATGCTACTTCTAGATGCGTTAGTTTGTTAATACATGTGTGATGTGTTGTTGGTGAGTGAGGGACTAAAATGAAAGGAAATTGTGCTGGGGTTGCCTAGTCAAGGACACCTTGCTTGATCTTGTGGTACATGTGGCACCTTTATGTGTGTGTGTGTGTGAGAGAGAGAGAGAGAGCCAAACAAATAAATGGATGAAATAATAGAGCTATTACAAAAAGTGGCATATGAATAAAGCATATAAGTAAATAAATAGTGTAAATAAATTAAATCGTGTAAGTTAAATCAAATAAATAATAGATTAAGGGGAGGTGTGTGACATTTGGGTAAGTTAGATAAGAGAACAAAAATAATAAGAATAGTAATCATAATAATAATATAGGAGGCGTGTGGCGTTAGTGTATGATTAGGAAAATAAACCATAATATAGGCATGTGGTTTTAATATAATCAAATAAATAAGGAATATCACATGAAAATACACCATGGAATATCACATGGTTTTAATATAATAAAAGAAATCATAAAAGAGGATAAATAGAAAAATAATAATAGAAATAAAGGACTACATAAAATATAATAAAATAACTAAATGGATAACTGCACGATAAAATAATTCAAAAAAGGGGGAGAGTCCTAGTTCTTCACTTAACCTATAATCCAAAAAAGAGGATGAGTCCTAGTTCTTCGCTTAAAATACAAAAAAAAAAGAGGAAGAGTCCTAGTGTTACACTTAACTTAGAATACCAAAAAAAAAAAGAAGAAAGAAAGGAATCATATAAACGAGTGGGCGGCCAATCCCTAGTTGTCTCTCACATGCAAGCTCAACCTAAGAGACACCAAACCCTAGACAACTCTCACACATAAACACCACTCAAACTTTAGAAACCCTAGCCCTAAATATCACTAAACACTTAAACCTTAGTAGCTACCTTACAGTACTCAAAACCCTAGCCACCAACATGCCACGTCACTTTGTTCAAAACTCGAGCCACCTTAAGGGGAGAACCTAGATCACTTACACACGCCACCTAGAGAGTTCAAAGATCCTTACTCCTTCAAGTAAAGTCCTGATCACTGGCAAACCTTCCACAACATTAAGAAACTTCAAGAATAAAGGTAAGAACTAGAATCCTAAATCAATCATACATTCATGTCATGAACCCTGATTCGTATGATCGAAGAATTAGTTTGGTAAAACTTTTAACTTTGATTTCATATCACAAACGATTGTGTTATAGTTGTGAAAGATTGATCCCAAATTTGTATACATACCTCCTCCCTCTAAATAATTCATGAAACACAGTAGACTTTAGCGTTGGAATCCAAGTGAGTGGATGACTTTGTGCTAACCTAACTTAAACATCTCATATCATGTATGTATGTATGTTTGTGGGACGTCTCTCGAGATTTGTAAGGTGATTGTCACTAGGTTGTAAAATAAGAATATAATCCAATTTGGTATATAGATAATAACAGAACATGCATGATTTCATTATTTACATGCATAAGATGAAATTTTAATTATGTTTTGTATGTGGTAAGTTGGTTCACGCCACTACGATGCCGAATCGCCCAGAATTGAAATCATGGCAATTTTGCAGCACAATGGTCCCCAGGTCGTTTCAAGCTTGGAGCCTCACTTCTAACTACTAACTAATTGTTCTAAACACTAAACACTAATTAAAGGCACATAAACGGGGAGGGGGTTTGGTAGCAGCAAATGACAGCAATTATAGAAATAAATAGCAACAAAGAACTATAACAGCAGCACTTCAGCAATAGGACAAATTTGACAAGGTGTTGACAGTAAGGAGACTATGTAACTAGCCACTAGGATTCATAGGAGTGCAACTATCATTATCTAACTCATTGATTCAGTTTTGTTCTCATTCCATTGTTTGGTTCTTTATGAAAATGGTTCTAGAATAACTTCTAGAATATAATGCTACTAATTATAGTCAAGAATTTATTCCTAACTATAACTAGATGTATTCAATAGAAACCCTTAACTAAACCAAGTTAAATATATCATCTAACTAGCCATTTCGCTTCCCTTACTTCCTAACCAGTCAAGCAAGGTATTATCTCATATATATAAATCAGTTTATGTTCCTTCTCAAGTTTTAATCAGAAACTGACAGCAACATAAACATAATAGCAAAGTAGAAATTAAATGAGATGGAATGGAGAATAAAAACACTTATCTTGCATTCTTGGTTCAAGCTACAACATCCCAATGGTCCAGTAATTGATTACAATAAAGACTTAGCCCTCCATGAGAGCAAAACAACAAATAACAACAGAGAAAATAGAGAGGAAGATAGAACTACGAAATTCCTAATTTACAGCAAAAGAAAAGTAAGTATGGAATGTTACAAACAGATGCCCTAAAAATGCCCTAGAATATTCTACCCTAGATGCTTAGTTGACTTTCAAAAAGGAGGACTGAAATGTGGCTGAATTGTTCTACAGAAGGAGAGCAATAGACAACAGCAGAATTTCACTAAAATGGTGCAGCAGAAGGTCTCTTTAGCCATGCAGAAAGCTGATTGCCATTTTCAGCAAAGTTTGGGAATTATGCAAGGATTGGACAGCATGCAAGGGTTAAAAAATCTGGTTTAAGGGCCCCACACATCTCCATGTCAGTAAAAACGCAACAGCAAGTCCAGTCAGCATCCTTCTCATAAGAAAAACACCACATAAGCACCATGTCAGCAAGAATGTCTACCTCAGCGCCACATCATCAGAAAATCTCCAAATTTAATTTCTGCAAGGCATACCAATGGAGTAAATTGAGTCTTTAATAATTTAAGTTCTAAAATATAAAAATAATTTATTTTCCATCCAAGATTAATTTAGACTCAATAAATCACAAAGTGTAATAAAATTGTAGAATTCTTATAGATGGAAATGCAAATAGACCAAATTAGTGGTTAAAATATATATAAAAAATGCTAGATATCAAATCCCCCACACTTAATCTTTTGCACTCCTGGGCAAAATAAGTTAAAAGCAACAAAGGCACCAGGGATACAACAAGTAGTGTAGAAAGTATGCAATAGTGAATTAGTTCAAGCTTGAAAAGATTTAACGCTAGGAGAACACAAGTCTTAAATTTCTAAAAAGTTCAAAAATCATGGCAATTTCGCTGACAAGAATGAATCCAAGTAATAATCTAATCATAGGGAAGAGTGTATACGCTCTATTCTCTCAAGTGTTTAAGGTATTATGCTCTCATTTCAACCTATCATAAATTCACTACCATAAGCTTGTCAAGAATCTAAATCTCTACTACTTGAATCACATACATGCTTGAATTATTAGGACTTTACAAGGATGTAAGGTTGGGTGAATGAAGGAATGATTGGGAGGTAGAAAGAAATACACAAAACAAAGTTTAACAAGAACTTAAAGAAATGAAGAGCATCAATCAATAAGGTTACAAGAGATTGAACTTTGAAATTTGGGCACAAAATGCTACTTTTCTTTTCTTCTTCTTGCTCTTTTTTTTTTGATCTCCATATGGTATATTTTTTTTCATGAAGAGTTATCAATTTTTTTTTTGAGTACCAAAACTGAAATTCAAAACAGCCCACAAATCATTCTTTTTTCACATGCTCAATTCAATCTATTTTCAAAAGAAAGAAATTTCTAAAGCTCTTCAAAGCCTAAGTTTGGGGAAAAGAAAGAATTTATTTTAAAGTGGAAGAGAGGTAGAAAACACAAGAAAGAAAGGTGGAAGTAAGGCACAAAGTGGCACACAATGGAAACAACACATAGGATGGCTATTTGGCTAGAATGGTTACAAGAAACAAATGCCTAAATCATTTCCAAGCATGTACATGTAATGTAACCTCAACAAAGATTCAAGACAAATCCTAGAGTAAAAATCATGATAGGGAATGCACACAACAAGAAAGAATATCATTTTGCAATGAAGGCTCAAATCCTCACAGTTTAAAGACTATTACTAAAAATTCATAAAAAAAAAACAACGTCATTGCCATTTTACTTGAGTTCCTTAGAAAAAGAAGACTGAATTCTTTTCATGCTAAGTCAATTCACAACTTAAGCTATTTCATCATGCATGATTTCACACAAAAACTTCATCAAATTTTCAAAAATAGAGCATCAAATTCGGACAAAACAGAGCAGCAAAATTTTGCACTACAGAAATTCTGGCGACTCGGCTTCACCGACACAAAACTTCACCAAAACAAATGCAAAAGACACCAAATAAAATTCTACTGCTAGAAGATATATAAAGCTTTAAAAACATGTAAATTCATGCAAGACATCTCAAAAATTCTGGACAGAAATAGAAAAAAAACAGAGGAGAGAGCAGGAATTTTTTTTTTAAATCAGCTCCAATTAAATTCTCTCCCCCCACACTTAAACATTGCATTGTCCTCAATGCAAATTAGTGTCAAATATCAAATAAAATGAAGAGAACATAAATTAAAAAGGAGGGAAAGAATACGGTCTTATCATGGAGCCGAAACATTGTAGAGTTAGATTTCCTCTACAGTTTCTTCTTTAAAGCCCTTGTAGAACTTCTTCAACCTTTGCCCATTTACCATGAATTGCTTGTTGGTAGCCTCATTTTGAATTTCTACTGCACCAAAAGGAAAGACATTAGTAACAACAAAAGGGCCAATCTATCTAGAGCGAATCTTACCTGGCATTAGCTTGAGGCGAGAATTGTAGAGAAGGACTTTGTCTCCCATTTGGAATTCTTTTTTCTCAATTTTCTGATCATGTAAAGTCTTTGTCCTCTCTTTATAGATGCGCGCATTCTCATAAGCCGCTAGCCTTAGTTCTTCCAATTCTTGAAGTTGCAACTTTCTTTCTTTACCGGCTAGGGTCATGTCCATATTGCATTGTTTAACGGCCCAATATGCCTTGTGTGCAATCTCCACGGGCAAGTGACATGCTTTACCAAATACCAAACAGTATGGAGACATGCCGATGGGAGTCTTGAAAGCGGTCCTATAGGCCCAAAGCTCATTGTCAAGCCTCTTACTCCAATCTTTTCTGTTAGGCTGCATGGTTTTCTCTAATATTTTCTTTATCTCTCGGTTGGAGACTTCCACTTGCCCATTGGTTTGGGGGTGGTAAGGTGTAGAGGTTTTGTGCACTACCCCATATTTCTTTAATAGCCTTGCATGTTTCTATTGCAAAAGTGTGATCCTTGATCATTGATTATGGCCATGGGGACACCGAATCTGCAAAAATATGTGAATGAAGGAAATCTACAACAACAATAGAATCATTAGTTCGGGTGGCTTTAGCTTCCACCCACTTCGACACATAATCCACAGCAACCAAGATATACATGAAGCCAAAAGAAACAGGAAAAGGACCCATAAAGTCTAGACCTCAAACATAAAAAATATCACAAAAGAGAAGAAGTTGTTGAGGCATTTCATTTCTTCTAGACACATTTCGGGTTCTTTGACACCTAGAACAGTTCTTGCAAAAATCATAGGCATCCCTAAACAAAGTAGGCCAACATAAACCAGAATCTAACACTTTTCTAGCTGTTCTTTGGGGACCAAAGTGTCCACCACATGCAAGAGTATGACAAAAATTCAGCACAGATGCAAATTCATGATTTGGAACACATCTCCTAACAATTTGGTAACTACAAATTTACCACAAATAAGGGTCATCCCATACATAGTACCTAGCCTCGCTTCTTAATTTATTTAATTGATGTTTATTTTGGTATGCAGGCAATTCAGATGCAACAAGATAATTCACTAAATCAGCATACCAAGGCTCACTAATACCATGCAAAAGGAAGAAACACTCATCTGGAAAATTGTCTCTTATAGGGAGATGTTCCAATGGAAGATCAGAAAGCCTACTCAAATGATCCGCTACTACATTCTCCGCTCCACTCTTATCTTTGATCTCTACATCAAATTCTTGAAGGAGTAGCATCCATCTAAGTAATCTTGGCTTTGCATCCAGCTTCTTCAGCAAATATTTTAGTGTTGCATGGTCAGAAAACACAATTACTTTGGAGTCAAGCAAATATGATCTAAATTTTTCTAAAGCAAAAACAATTGCTAAAAACTCCTTCTCTGTGGTTGTGTAATTTGATTGAGCTGAATCCAGGGTGCGAGATACATAAGATATGACATGCAACTTCCTCTCTACTCTTTGTGAAAGTACTGCTCCCACAGCATAATTTGAGGCATCACACATGAGCTTAAAGGAAAGCTCCCACAGTGGAGGTTGGATGATAGGAGCGGAGGTAAGCTGCTTCTTTAACTCATCTAAAGCTAACTTGCAAGCATCATTAAAAACAAAATCAGTTTCTTTTTGGAGGAGTTTAGATAGGGGTAGAGCGATCTTACTAAAGTCCTTGATGAATCTTCTATAAAATCCTGCATGGCCAAGAAAAGAGTGAACTTCTCGCACAGAAGCGGGGTAAGGCAAAGAAGAGATAACATCAACTTTGGCTTTATCTACTTCTATGCCACGTGATGACACTATGTGGCCTAGGACTATTCCTTGCTCTACCATGAAATGACATTTCTTATAATTCAAGACCAAGTTTTTCTCTATGTATCTCTCAAGTACTCTCTCCAAATTATTCAAGCATGCATCAAATGAGTCTACATAAATAGAAAAATCATCCATGAATACTTCCATGCAATCCTCTAACAAATCAGAAAATATGCTTATCATGCATCTTTGAAAAGTACAGGTGCATTACAGAGACCAAAAGGCATGCGTCTATATGCAAAAGTACCAAAGGGATAGGTGAAGGTGGTCTTCTCCTAATCTTTAGGTGCAATGTGAATTTGAAAATATCCAGAAAAACCATCAAGAAAGCAGTAGTGAGACTTTACATCAAGTCTCTCAAGCATTTGATCAATAAAAGGAAGAGGAAAATGATCTTTTCTAGTTGCTTGGTTCAACTTCCTATAATCAATACAAATATGCCAACTGTTTTGAACTCTAGTGGGCACTAACTCATTATTTTCATTTGCTATGACAGTTTCCCCTATTTTCTTTGGCACTACTTGTACCAGACTCACCCACTTACTATCAGATAAAGGATAAATAATACCAGCTTGGAGGAGCTTACTTACCTCCTTCTTGACCACATCAAGAATCATGGGGTTGAGCCTTCTTTGGGGTTGCCTCACTGGTTTCGTCTCTTCTTCAAGGAGAATTCGGTGCATGCACACGAAAGGACTAATCTCAGGAATTTCTACTAAAGTCCACCCAATCGCCTTCTTATTCTTTTTCAGCAGATTGATCAATTTTTCTTCTTGATTGGGATCTGAGTTGTTGGCTACAATGACTGGAAGTTTGTCTCCTACTTCCAAGAAGGCATACTTGAGGTTTTCTGGTAAAGCCTTTAACTCCAATGTTGGTGGTTGGATGGAGAATGGAATCAGTTTTTATGGAGTCACATCCAATGAGGCACTTACAAATTCAGATTGCTCAAAGATAAAATCCTTGGCTAAAGAGGAGCAAGAGGAAATAGATGAAGAATGTACAACATTACAGTTTAAATCACTACAACTATAACTACCTAAAATAGAAACAGAATCTAAGTCTAAGCTAGAGAAAATTACAGAATCAGAATGCACATCAGAATCTAAATCAGAATGCAAATCAGAATTGTCAGCATTCAGAGAGTTTTCAATTTCAGTGCAAGCATGACAGAATTCAGAACCAGCACAATTGCATTCAAAAGCATCTGCCAAATTAGAAAACTTAAGAAAATCAAAAATTAATTCAGCTTGGAAATCATCACATGCCTCATCAACTAAGTAATCCAGAAAATTAACCACATGCACATTGGAATGATTTTCTATAGGATGTTTCATGGCATCTAAAATGTTAAAATTGATTTTGTTGCCAGAAAACCCCATTGACAAAGTCCCTTCATGCACATTAATAATGGTTTTTGCAGTTTTCATAAAAGGTCTACCAAGTATTAACGGTGCATGGCCAGGAGTGTTATCATTTTCCATATCAAGCACATAAAAATTAGCAGGAAAAATGAGATCTTTAACTCTTACCAAGACATTTTCAATAACTCCTGCTGGATGTGCTGTGCTCTTATTGGCAAGTTAGACAATCACTCCAATTGGTGAAAGAACACCAATCTTGAGGCTTGAGTACATTGATTTGGGCATAACATTGATTGAGGCTCCTAAATCTAGCATAGCATTGGAGAACTCCATGTTGCCTATTGTGCATGGTATTGTGAAAGTTCCAAGATCTTTGCACTTGGGTGGCATGGGTGGTTGGATGAGTGCAGACATATTTCTCCCCAAATTGACTCTCTCACTACCCCTTAAACGCCTCTTATGAGTGCACAACTCTTTGAGGAACTTGGCATACTTGGGGATTTGCTTAATGGCTTCCAAAAGTGGGATATTGACCTCTATTTTTCTGAAGGTCTCCATGATCTCTTTATCCATGTCAGATTCAGAAGCTTTTCTTGATTGAGTCTGCCTATTGGGGAAAGGAAGAGGAATTTTCTGAACCACTTCTTCATCCTTTTTTATTTTGCTCACTGGTTGAGGATGAAGGAGCACTTTGCTACACATTTAATTTTTCTGGTTCAGATTCAGAAGTTGGACTGTCTACTTGCTTGCCACTCCACAAAATGATGGCATTAACATTGCCTTTTGGATTGATTACTGGTTGAGAGGCAAACTCCCTGAACCTTGACTTTTCAGCTCATTGACTATTGTGGCTAACTGACTAATTTGAGTCTCCAAGTTCTGTATGTTTGTTTCTGTTCTCTGCTGGAATTGGAGGGTGTTGGTAGTAAGCTCTTTCATTAAATCTTCCAAACTAGTCTCAGGCTTCTTGGGTGTTGGAGGAGGTGTATGGCTAGGTCCAAGTTGATTGTATCTTACATAGGGTAGCTGGTAAGGTTGGTTAGAGGTATTCCCATACTTGAAAGCTGGATGATCACGCCACCCAGGATTGTAGGTGGAAGAATATGGGTCGTATCTCTGTTGTTATGGCTGCATGGGTCTACTAGGGAATATACCAGCATATGACTCAGTTGGGGTTTCTTGCAACTGAGGGCACTAATTAGTATGGTGGGTATTTGGGAACAAATTCCACAAACTAAAGGAGGAAGAGTTGCTTGTTGTGCTCTTTGATTTAAAGCCAATTGCCTCACCATTGAAGCTAACTCTTCCAATTTATTTTCTATCCTTTATTGCTCCATGGGAGGTGTCCTCACTTCATTGATAGTAACTGTTGGATCATTCAATCTGGTGCCAAATTGCTATGCATTTTGGGCCATCTTGGCCAAAAATTTGTTTGCTGCAGCAGGAGTCTTATCCACCAATGCCCCACCAGCAGCTGCATCAACGATGTATCTGTCTATAGGCAGTAATCCCTTATAGAAGTACTGGATGAGAAGCTGCTCTGAAATCTAGTGGTTTGGATAGCATGAGTAAACCTTCTTAAACCTCTCCCAGTATTCATGCAAAGACTCACCATTCAACTATCTAATCCCACTGATGTCTTTCCTCATTGTTGTTGTTTTGGAGGCTGGAAAGAGTTTTTCTAAGAACAACTTCTTCAGTTCATCTCATCTTGTTATTAAGGCAGTGGGTAGATAGTAAAGCCAATCCTTGGCTGCCCCATCCAGAGAGAAAGGAAATGCTATTAATTTGATCTATTCTTCTCCAACTCTATGTAGTCTCATGGTAGAGCAGACAACATGGAACTCCTTTAAGTGTTTGTACGGGTCTTCTCCTGTAAGGCCATGAAACTTGGGCAACAAATGGATTATACTAGATTTTAGTTCAAAATTAGCATCCAACTCAAGATAATTTATGAATAATGGTTGATAATGCACATCTGTTGCAATCAACTCTTTAATTGATTGTTCTTGCCTATTTTGAGGTACATGTGCCTTTTGGTTATTTATCCCAGTTATCCCAGCTGACTCACAATCAGTAGACTCTAACACAATATCAGATTCGAAATCTGATTCTACTTCTGCACTATTGACAGCAAGCTCAACAATTTCAACAAGAATTTCATAAACTATGCTAGTCCTAATGCTATTGCTTCTTACTAGCCTATGGAAGGTCCTATCAATTTCTGGATCAAAAGGTGGTAAGTCCATGTTACCAGACCTTCTCATTCACTAAGAAGGGCAAAAATCACAAGAAAAAAAAAGAACAAAAAAATAGCAAAATCAGCACACAAGGTTCCAACCAAGGAAAATGACCAAAAAATGAAGTATCTCAGAAAAATCTGATTTTTCTTGCAAAAATCCTTCACCAATTGGAGGCACAAAATCAACAAACAGAACTAAAAAATAAGGTCTACAAGAATCAAACCAAAAATCACAATTAATTGGAAAAATGGTTAAAAAGATTGTAAAATGGAAAAAGTGGTCTAAACGGTCGTGTTTAGTGGACTACCAATTTTCAAGTCAATCCGATTTAGTTCTTTTGCTGATGAATAGTGGCTGAATTATAACTAGGAAACTTGAAAATTTGACTTGAAGAATTTGTAATCACTTCCAATGATACCAAGCCACTTAAAATCAATCAAGAACACAATAGAACAACTAATTAGCAACTTAGAAATGAATTGGCTCCCTGGCAACGGCGCCAAAATTCTGGTTCACACCACTACGATGCTGAATCGCCCAGAATTGAAATCATGGCAATTTTGCAGCACAATGGCCCCCAGGTCGTTTCACTCTTGGAGCCTCACTTCTAACTACTAACTAATTGTTCTAAACACTAAACACTAATTAAAGGCACATAAACCGGGAGGGGTTTGGTAGCAGCAAATGACAGCAATTATATAAATAAACAGCAACAAAGAACTACAACAACAACACTTCAGCAACAGGACGAATTTGACAAGGTGTTGACAGTAAGGAGACTATGTAACCAGCCACTAGGATTCATGGGAGTGCAACTATTATTACCTATTACCTAACTCATTGATTCAGTTTTGTTCTTATTCCATTGTTTGGTTCTTTATGAAAATAGTTCTAGAATAACTTCTAGAATATAATGCTACTAATTACAGTCAAGAATATCTTTCTAACTATAACTAGATGCATTCAATAGAAACCCTTAACCAAACCAAATTAAATATATCATCTAACTAGCCATTTCGCTTCCCTTACTTCCTAACTAGTCAAGCAAGGTATTATCTCATATATATAAATCAGTTTATGTTCCTTCTCAAGTTCTAATAAGAAACTGATAGCAACATAAACATAACAGTAAAGCAGAAATCAAATGAGATGGAATAGAGAATAAAAACACTTATCTTGCATTCTTGGTTCAAGCTACAACATCCCAATAGTCCAGTGACTGATTACAATAAAGACTTAGCCCTCCATGAGAGCAAAACAGCAAATAACAGCAGAGAAAATAGAGAGGAAGACAGAACTACAAAATTCTTAAGTTACAGCAAAAGAAAAGTAAGTCTAGAATGTTACAAACAGATGCCCTAAAAATGCCCTGGAATATTCTACCCTAGATGCTTAGTTGACTTTCAAAAAGGAGGACTGAAATGTGGCTGAATTGTTCTGCAGAAGGAGAGCAACAGGCAGCCGCAAAATTTCACTAAAATGCTGCAGCAGAAGGTCTCTTTAGCCATATAGAAAGCTGATTTCCATTTTCAGCAAAGTTTGGGAATTATGCAAGGATTAGACAGTATGCAAGGGTTAACAAATTTGGTTTGAGGGCCCCACACATCTCCATGTCAGCTAAAACGCAGCAGCAAGTCCAGTCAGCATCCTTCTCATCAGAACAACGCCACATAAGCGCCATGTCAGCAAGACTGTCTACCTCAGCGCCACATCATCAGAAAATCTCCAAATTTAATTTCTGCAAGGCATACCAATGGATTAAATTGAGTCTTTAATAATTTAAGTTCTAAAATATGAAAATAATTTATTTTCCATCCAAGATTAATTTAGACTCAATAAATCACAAAGTGTAATAAAATTGGAGAATTCTTATAGATGGAAATGCAAATAGACCAAATTAGGGGTTAAAATATATATAAAAAATGCTAGATATCACAAGTGGAAACCAGGTTTGAGTTCCTTACCTATTATGTGGACGTATTTTTGCTTTAGTTTATAAATACATATATGTTTATGTGTGAGTGGAATTAATTGTGTTGATTAGTAGCCCCATCACGACAAGGAGGAGGGGGCCCGAGTTGATCATTGACTCCCAAGGGGTGCCTTGTCAGTGAGTGGGTGAAGGATGACCCTCACGATGGGATAGGGGAGCCGAGATGAGTTTTGCCCTACAGATAAAAAGAGATCATGAGTCATTGGTAAAAGGGGATATGGGGCCCGAATTGAGTTTAGCTCTTGAGGGGCACCTTGTCATTGATGAGTACCGCATATGATGGAATTGTATTGTGGTTATTGGATTTGTATCTTTATTATTATGTTTGAATTATTGGTATTGACACTGTGGCCCTAAAGGCATATCTATATAATGTTTGATGCTTTTGAGTTTGGTTATGGCAATGTCCTTTGCTCATTGAGTTTCAATAACTCATACCCTTTATAGTTCTTTTTTTTTTAACATTTCTAGCCACCGTAGAGGATTACCCGCTAGAGGAGTAGCTATGCTCGTTATTGAACTTCCCATTGTCAGGTAGGTCTCATTCGTTTTATGATGTCAGTCCTAGACACTTAATATGGATTTAGAGTAGCATTTTGTGTAGTTTAAATTCTATTTCATGTGATAATTCTAATTATTTGAATTAAGGAACGTTACTTTTGAAAGGTTACACGTTATATATATGGAATTGACGTTAAATTTATTATTTTATTCATGGATATTTCCACATTAATACTCGTATTCCATATTTTAAGTGTATATTGACCGTGGGTTAGACTTCCAGTATTGGAGAAGTATCATTATTGTGCTGGTCACGTGTCGGGAAGCAGGTCATGACAATACCCTTTTTTGAAGAATGAAAATTATCATCTTTTACTAGTTTTTATGACTGCAAATACCCCCTTATGCTATTCATTGGCGCATGGTTTGCTCTTTGAATATGTTTCCTTGTATATGGATAGATATATTAGGTTAATGGTTGTAAGTAAAATCTCAATTGTTATGCCATTCATGAGCCCTGGTTGGGGCATGACAATATGATATTGGGGATTTTGTGTTTAATGAACAATCAAGCCTTAAAACTTGAAATCAGATTATTTGTTGATTTCCTTGTTGTTGAAAGCATTTCTTATGCCCTAGTGTAGCATTTATAGAGATTGGTGGGAGGATAGAAGTTTTTGGTTGAAAAGAGAGGAAAATCAAGCATGGGGTTAGTGGTTAGTGCACAAGGTGCCAGCTAATCTATGTGTTAAGGGGTTGGCGCCCACTAGTTGGTGCCAGCCAACCTGAGACTTCGGGAAATCAAACCCAGTGCCTAAGGCATGTTGAGCTAAAAGTTTATCAAATCTTCTCTTCCTCACCTCCTTTCCATGTTTGCTTTCATAGGGGCCTTGGAAAGCTTCCACACATCAAATTCTATCTCTCAAATGTAGAAATTTGTATCTTGGAGCTAAGGTAAGTGGATAAACTTTCCCTACTTTGAGTTCTTCTAACTTTATTATTGTAACTTGAGAAATTATGTTGCATTTCTCTTGCCATTCAACCTTGTCAAGAACTTAGGAGGTGAATCATATTTCTATAATTCATTTACTTCTTAAACTTTGTATAAAAATTTATTTTGGGACAATAAAAATTGTGATGTTAGTTAATATGTATGTTTACACCTTATGTTACTCTAACAATCTCTCAAGTAAAAAAGAGCACTTGAGTATTGGTTATTGGCAAATCATGAATGAACTTAGTGAGTAAGTGAACTTGCTTGATTAAGTCTCCTCAAATTGAGTTACTTTTGATCATGCAATCAATTTTGTAATCTTGCAACATTGGTAATGGAAGGAAACTAGTGATGATGATAACAATCATAGGCATGTGGCTTTGGTTATTGTAGTAGCGATACCCCTTATGTGGCTTGTTACACCTAATCACACAAGTGGGCTACTATAACTAGTTATGAATAGGAATATTGATATGTAGAACTATGCTAGATACTTTGAATGTACTGGATTACTAAATTGAGATGTTGATATGAGATTGCCATTAGATTCACCTTTATCATGATCTTATGATTGAGTTTGTGATTATGTGCATGTGTTTGTGATTGTGAAAAGAGGAGGAAGGTATGGGTTTAAGTTCCAATGCATGGAGCAATAAGGGAGAAAATATGTTTGCATTGAGAAAAGATGGCCAATGTGATGGCTACGGGCATGAAATGTAGCCTTCAGGTGGGTATAGAGTCAATAAGGGTGGAAATACAAAAATTGGAGAGATAAGAGAGGATGCGATTGGGGCCGCAGGCGACGAGCATGGTAACATAGACAACCCCAAAAAATTGTTAGGGAAATAATTGTGAAATTTTTTCATATGACTTGACTATGGAATTTGATTTGTGTTTGACTTGTACAATCATGACATATATATTGACTTGAAAATTTAGAGTTGCATCTATACTTATGGTTTTTGTGTAATGTTTGTGATTATAGATTCTAAGTTGTTCTTACTTCTAAAAGTGTTAGTAGTGTAGGTTTGTTCCCTTATTGAGTTTATACTCATGCAGTCTTCCTTAGAAAACATTCCAACTATCATTAAAGGAGGAGCTTTCATGCACCAAGTAGCGGTTATAGCGAAGTCAAGTGCCCCATATGTATAGGGTGCCCTTGTCACATAACCTTGTTCTGTTAAAAACTCTAGAGTCGGCTCTGTAGTCATGTAGGTAGCATTAGAGTAGAAAAGTTGTGAATGTGTGCTAAATGTGAATTTGTGGAAAATCTTGATCATGAATGCTATAATTGGATTATTTTCTTTTGGCACCAAATTGATTAGAAAACACTATGGTTGCTATTTGTGCTGAACTTTGAAGCATGGAATTTCTACCCTTGTGAACAAAAGATTAACACATTGGCACAACCTAAATCTAGGAACAAGACTGGCACGGCGATGGGATCCATACCAACATCGTAAGCTTAATATCACACACACTAATCACACACAGCATAAATATAACTATAAAGTAAACTCTTTCTATCACGAAGTTCAAAATATACTAAAGAGTTATATTCACTATAGAGCAACTCAAAGATGCTAATGTACCTGACATCAAAGTCAGCCTAAACTGAAAATGGTTGAGAACTCGAAGACTCTGCTACTCCTTGTATGAAGTCACACTAACTAAGTAGAACCTGCAAGGGCACTGAAAAGGGTGAGTATGAAAATACTCAGTGAGAGGATAATTTAATCATAGACTACATCACCATCCACCAGGGTAGGACAAGAATGAAATTCATCAACCAACAATAGACTGAAACCTCATCCAACATAACCTACATGGTCAAGTGAGGAAGTCCTATCGTATGCACTCAGTAATACTAAGTCATACTATGCCCAACTCACTTTATCCATTTTTGGAATAGACCAAAAATATGCACACACACACACACACACACACACACATATATATATATAACATATATATATATATATTTATAAAAATGACTGGGTCTCCATTAAAGGAATACCCATGCATAGACATTTACCATTATGTCCACCACTCTAGGACAATTGAAATTTGAATATTGTCGACTGCTCTAGGGCATTTATAATTTTAATACTGTCTACCATTCCAGGATAATTGAAATTTGAATACCGTTCCAAGATAATTGAAATTTGAATACTATCCATCATTTCAAGACATTTATAATTTAATATTGTCCACTGTTCCAGAACATTTACAATTTTAATATTGTCCACCGTTCCAAGATAATTGAACTTTGTATACTATCCACAATTCCAGGACATTTATAATTTAATGCTATCCACCATTCCAAGATATTTATAATTTTAATACTGTCCACTGTTCTAGGACAATTGAAATTTGAATATTGTCTATCGTTCCAGGACATTTATAATTTTAATACTGTCTTCCATTCCAAGATAATTGAAATTTGAATAATGTCCATTGTTCCAGGACAATTGAAATTTAAATATTGTCCATCATTCAAAGACATTTATAATTTAATTTATATCACAAACCAATATGTAATACAATCACATACAGTCACGTCATGCAATAAGGGTATCATTACATAATGACTGTCATCACCAATCTGTTATGCTCACAAACTAATAGTAATCAAGGTACACATTCGAATATCATTTACAAACAATGACTACATCTCCAACACACTGATAGTCACAATCTTAATCAGTTATATAAAACATGCCGTCTCCCCTCACAGATCTGTCCATAGTATTTACAAGGGAGGGATGTGTATATATAACCACGCTAACTTGTACTTAAAATTTTGCTTAAAGAGTAATCATCTTAAAATATGAGCAATCGTAACTGGTGAGAGTGCCAGCACACACAAGTATCTAATAATAGGCTATAGTGAGCAACCCAATAAGTAAAACAAGGTAAAGCTTTTCCAATGTATTAAAATAAGAAAATTTCCCCCGCCTCAAGTAAAAGAGAAATGGTCATCACCCATAGCATTTAATATTATCATACTCAACACTAAAATTTTATAATTCTATGTTAGGTTATCACCAATATAGGTTTTGTCATTACAACAATTTCAAAGAGGAGGGAGTACTTTTTCGAGATCCTTTTAGGTTGTCCCCTTTCAAGATCATAACTTTAATTCCAATTATGAAGATTGTTATTAACCAATTATAGCATCTCAAGTATATACCACCATGAATGCATAATCACATTAAAGCATTCAAAGAAATAAACCAAGACTTGATAGACACATGTAATTAAGGTTTGCAATGAAATTGAAAGAGGGTAGGAGATATCCTTCACCAGGATTTATAGCACTTTTTGATCTCCGAGAAGTATCTCGGTCACGTCTCTACCAAGATCAAGCCTAGGAGACATCAACAACATCTCAAATACAAGAATTATGAAGCTCCCATAGTCCAGCTTTTAGTGCCCTGGGCTCCATGGCCTTTCAGAAGGCTGAAAGTTCCTTACAGGTGCTGGCGCCCTGGGTGCTACGACTTGTAACTCTGACGGGGAGCACGAATATAGTTCCAAAAAACCTCAAATCATCACCAGATTATTTGATTCCTCTAATGGGATTTCATTCCTAACATTTTGGGATCAATTTGGCACCAATTTCCTAAGTTAAAAAGCAAGCACACAAGCTCCAATCAAAAATTTCCCAATTAAAACCTAACTTCCACCATTCTCATCTCATACCCATTAATCTCATTTCCTTCGTGATCATTTCCTTACTTCTTTGTTCTTTCTCACAAATTAACCATTTTTGAGCAACAATCCCATATCAATTTATCCATGGAAACATCTTACACCATTTTCCCCAATTTAGAATCTTAGGGTTTGCATCTTGGAGGAAAGGAAGAAAAAGAAAGAGGAGAAAGGGAAACATTTACCAATCTTCCCAAGATCTCATAGTTTCCATCCTTGAACAAAATTTGAGACAAGTCACTGAAAGAGAGGTGCAAGTGTGGCTGGCCAAGAATGAGAGGGAGAGCTTACGGGAGGGAGGAGAAAATGAATTAAAAGGAGAGGATGATGGGTATTTAAGTGTGTAGTGTGGGCCCACTATTTTCTTTACTGTTTGGTCCTTTTATCAAAGACACAATTTGATTAAGAATTGCAAAGCATTTAGAGCAACCTGATCATAATAAGGGCACCCCACTATACTTTCACTAAGTACACATCATATTTCTACTAAAATTACAAGAGTCCTGTATTTATTCACTTTGGTCCCTCTTAGTGCCTCAAGATCTATTCTGGCCTAAATCCAACATCTTTAAGGTATTGGCCTTTCACTCATCCTCATCTATTTAGTTCTGCCTCTCGGTCTACTTATACGATCGATTCTCTAGAGTATTCCATATTTTCATTTCTTTTCACTTTAGTCCTTGGACCCTATTAAATCAAAAATTTTTCTTGCTCTCAAAATACTCATTAATAAAATTCCAATAAACTAATATTCGAAAATGATGGATATTACAATATTGCCCTCAAGGAAATTCGATCCTCGAATTTCCATAATACACAATGACATCGATCAGCAGTGCATCCTACCATATTTCTCCTTCTTTCTCTGCCTATTTGTTCAGTCACTAAGATGGTCCGCTTTGATATTCCTTCTTGTATGACTCAAGGGGTACCAGATGTTTACCTATTAAGCCCACCGGTAAGCTCACATAATAGGCCACTATATAATTTCTTCCATTAGCCCCTCGCACCCCAACTTGCACATCAAGCCCAGCTTTCCACTGTTTCTATTTTCCATTCTCTTTTCACAGTGACATCTTTTTAAAGATGCCATGTCCCCAGTCCTATTTTGGGGCCAACAATATATCATGTAATATGTAAGCCTAAGCTTAGGTACAAAATAATCCGACGACTGTAGGGCAGTGTACTCCTCTCTAGCCATCCCACATAGATTAAGGATTTAGAGGATACTCTATTACACCCAAATGGTACATGCTACCATTGTCCAATTACTCAATCAACCGTTAGCCAAATTAACCCTTGTGAACCTATATGTGCTCAATTGGCCATATAGGCCTTCACTAAGGTACATATACCTACAACATACAACAGTAGCTCAAGGGCCAGGATATGCCACTCTAAGATATTCAAAGATGCCTCTTCGTCTTATTCGCATATAACCTTCAACTAATTGGACCATACCTGTCCAAGTTTCCTGTTAACACCAGATGATTCATGCATTTACCATGACACAACATCCACACATAGCTCATATAAACCACTTGTTATCTATTAATGATATTGTTAACATGCACATCATCACTTAACATTATCATTTCCTTAATGTTCAAATAGTTTGTTCATAATGCACCCCATTTACCATGTACATGGCTCTACCAAAGAAATTCACAATTATCGTATTTTGAATGAAATTTCAGCAACTAAGCGATATGGTAGAATAATACTCATCCACATGAATATCTTCACTCCTTATACACCACACATCAGTCCCATTCCTACTCCCCAATTATCACCATCACCTATGTATTCACACACCATACTATCTCTCCTTCTACAACCAAAGTCTTCATAAGCACTATGCATTACATCACAGGGATTTGAATTCAACACATAGATAAGTTCATCCAATATGTTCCCATACACTAGACATATTCTTAGCTCATAACAAAATGATAAAATGTAGTAAGCATTCTTATGAATCAATAAAAATATATCCATCAATCCCACATACATTAGACACAGTCGACACATAAGAATAAACCTAACACATACCACATGATAAGGGCATGATTAGAATGATTCAACATTACTTGTTCATGTAATTCCATTAGTTAGTTTCCATATACAGCTCTACTCACATATTACATGGTTAATAGACCTAGATTTGACAAACAAAGAAATTTATTTAGCGTGCCTTCACTCATCCATCCAACACTTATCAATACGATAGGGATATAGTAAACATCCATTGCATGGTACAAAAATACACATATTCAATAAAAAGGATGCACCTAACACACAAAGATGCACATATAAGCAATAATACAAAAGGATTGGTCAATGGCAAAGTTCCACACACATAGACTGTACGCGAGCTAGATTCTCATACCACCCCTTTTTAATTTCAGGTATGTTCTTTCTCCAGGGTTTTAAATTTCATCTAATTCTTAACCATATCCAAGTATCATGTCATGTGGAAGTTAAATTCCAACTTACCAGGGGTTTACCTAATATGCTTTATCCACCAGAGACATACTCAAACTCTTACAAAATCATGTGAATGCAACACACACCTCATTATGCAAATAGAAATATGACTAACACATTTTATATGATGAAAATGCAATCATCACATAATAGTAAACAAGTATATTTTGCACGACAAACCACATTTCATGCATCCAATGCAATTCAGTTATGCATTGTATTACAATTCCTTTCTATTGTGGTGTATCACCTGATTACCCCCTCAGAGCACAAGTTATTAATAAGAGAAAATAAAAATTGCCATTTATTAAGCAAAAATGAATTTATGCCCCCACACGTACTTATGGTTTAGATACAAAAACACATTATCATGAGACTACAACATTTAATTCAAGAGTGATATGTATTAGGTTCCTTCACCAATCACTCGAATAGACACTGATCCTATTACCATGCTTGATTTACTAAACTTTTATAGGATTGCTCAGCACATCATTCCTCAACTCATCACAAAACAATACAAGGACTCGGAATCCTCTATAGCATAAGTTACAAGATAAACGATAAGTAAAAACTAATCATTATCAATGATTTATCAATTGTCATCTAATCCAATATTATTAATATGCCGAATCAAATATTTCTACACAAGGCACAAAACTCAATAATACTAATGTATGCTCATCCTAGATGTATATACATATATGTATGCGAGTTCTCATGTTGCAGTCTTGTTGGGTCAATGCCCTCAACCATAAGTTATGTTTAGTTTCCTAGGCCATACCCTCACCAAATCTTACATCTGATCTTTTGGGCTTGGTCGACTTTATATTTGGTGTGTGGATCCTATTGGGTTATGCCCTTGACCATAACTGTCCTATTGGGTCAACCCCTTAACCATATGCGCACTTTATTTACCCAGTCATGTAATTTACACACTAGCCATAGCACAAATGATATAATTTATTAACACACGATTAGTCACACAAGAAAACAAGGTTCCCATTTTAAGGGAAATATGATACTTATGAGACACCCTGTCCTTCTATGTCAGTTTAGTTACCTTCATTCCTTTCTACCAGTTATATAGCTAATCATCACATGATTCCACTAGCATAAAAGCACATAAGTAACACTGACTATAAAACGGTTTCATGGGCATACAATAATAGAGTTATCAAATTGACCATTAAGTTAAAATCAACCATGGGAAGAATTGAGTGTTCCATTCAATCAACGGTGTCCATGCATCATCATAGCGGGCAGTGGTGCAAGGACTCCTTATAGCCTATACATCTACCTACACATAACCACCTCCCGTGTCTCCTTGGAGGTTATAATATCCTTTACCATGAGTACATAACTCAAAACACAAGTAGGGTCTATATGACCTTACTGAGGAGTATAACACGAAGAAAGACCATCCTAGACCACCTTAGGGCCTTTAGTAGAACCTCATCCTATAGCTGTGCAGTGGATCACAACAATAGGGGAGGGCCTACCAATGTTACCTTCCTCTATAATAAATAGAAGACCTATAACTATCTTTGATACTAACTTTGTCACTACCCGAGTTTCTTTAACTTAGATGGGATCCATACCACCACCGTAACCCTAATATCACACACGCTAAGCACACACAACATAAATATAACTATAAAGTTTCTTTCTGTCACTAGGTTTATAATATACCTAGGAGTTCTATTAACTACATAGCAACTTAAAGAAAGCAAAATACCCAACATCTAAGTTATCCCAATTGAGAACTAGAAGACTCGGCTACTCCTTGTATGGAGTCCCACTAACTAAGTAAAACTTACAAGGGCATAGAAAAGGGTGAGTATGAAAATGCTCAATGAGAAGATAATTTAATCATAGACTACATCACCGTCCATGTCCACCAGGATGGGACAAGAATGAAATTCATCAACCAATAATAGACCAAAGCCTCATCTAACATAACCTGCATGGTCAAGTAAGGAAGTCCTATCGTATGCATTCAGTAATACTAAGTCATACTATACCTAATTCACTTTATTTGTTTTCGGAATAGACCAAAAATATGCACACATACACACACAAATATATATATATATATATATATATATATAGATTTATTTATAAACAAGACTAAGGTCTCCACGAAAGGAAAACCCACACATAAAGATTTACTAACATTTCACCACTCTAGGACAATTGAAATTTGAATAATGTCCATAGTTCCAGGACAATTATAATTTTAATACTGTCCACCGTTCCAGGACAATTGAAATTTGAATAATGTCCACCATTCCAAGACATTTATAACTTTAATACTGTCCATCATTCCAAGACAATTCAAATTTGAATACTGTCCATCGTTACAGGACATTTATAATTTAATACTGCCCACCATTCTAGGACATGTATAATTTTAATACTGTCCACCATTCCAGGGCAATTAAAATTTGAATACTGTCTACCATATAATTTTAACACTATTCACTGTTACAAGACAATTGAAATTTAAATATTGTCCACCCGTTCCAGGACATCTATAATTTTAATACTATTCACTGTTCTAGGACTACTGAAATTTAAATACTATCCACTGTTCCAAGGCATTTATATTTTAATATCGTCCACTGTTCCAGGACATTTATAATTTTAATACTGTTCACCATTTTAGGACAATTAAAATTTGAATATTGTCTACTATTCTAGGATATTTATAATTTAATACTATCGACTGTTGTAGGACATCTATAATTTTAATACTGTCCACCATTCTAGGACAATTAAAATTCGAATACTATCTACCGTTCTAGGGCATTTATAATTTAATATTGTCCACTGTTTCAGGACATTTATAATTTTAATATTGTTTACCGTTCCAGGACAATTGAAACTTAAATACTATTCATCGTTCCAGGACAATTGAAATTTTAATACTGTCCACCATTCTAGGACAATTGAAATTTTAATACTGTCAACCGTTCAAGGACAATTGAAATTTAAATATTGCCCAGCATTCTAGGGCATTTATAATTTAATTTATATCACAAAACAATATTTAATACAATTACATATAGTTATATCAAGCAATAAGGGTATCATTCCATAATGATTGTCATCACTGATCTGTTATGCTCAGAAACCAATAGCAATCAAGGTAAACATTCAAGTACCATTTACAAACAGTGACTACATCTCCAACACACCGATAGTCGCAATCTTAATTAGTTATATAAAACGTGTCGTCTCCCCTCATGGATCCATCCATAGTATTTACAAGTGAGGGATGTGTATATATAACCATGCTAACTTATACTTAGAAATTTGCTTAAAGAGTAATCATCTTAAAATATAAGCAATCGCAACTAGTGAGAGTGCCAGCACACACAAGTATCTAATAGTAGGCTATGGTGAGTAACCCAATAAGTAAAGTAAGGCCCTTTCACCCCTGGGTGCCCTATACTTTAAGTACATCATTCACAGGTAAAGCTTTTCCAATGTATTAAAATAATAAAATTTACCCCGCCTCAAGTAAAAGAGATATGGTTATCATCCATAGCATTTAATATTAACATACTCAGCACTAAATAAATTTTATAATTCTATTTTAGGTTATCACCAATATAGGTTTTGTCATTACAACAATTTCAAAGAGGAGGGAGTACCCCTCCTGGATCCCTTTAGGTTGTCCCCTTTCAAGATCATAACTTTAATTCCAAATAAGAAAAATGTTATAAACCAATTATGGCATCTCAAGTATATACCACAATGAATGCATAATCACATTAAAGCATTTAAAGAAATAAACCAAGACTTGATAGACACATGTAATTAAGTTTTGCAATGAAATTGAAAGGGGGTAGGAGATATCCCTCACCAGGATTTATAACACTTTTCGATCTCCAAGGAGTATCTCGATCAAGTCTCTACCATGATTAAGCCTATTCGTGGCCTTTCAGAAGGCTGAAAGTTCCTCTTTGGTGCTGGCGCTAGGGGCGCCACTCCAGGTGCCTTGGGCACCACTCCTAGTGCCTTGGGCGCTAGTGCCCATAGCCTCTGTCTTGTTGTGCCTTAGGCACCATGACCTATAACTCCGACGGGGAGCATAAATTTAGGTCCAAAAAACTCAAATCTTCACCAAATTATTTAATTCCTCTAATGGGATTTAATTCCCAACATTCTAGGATTAATTTAGCACCAATTTCCTAAGTTCAAAACAAGCACATGAGCTCCAATCAAAAATTTTCCAATTAAACCCTAATTTTCACCATTCTCATCTCATACCCATTAATCTTATTCCCTTCATGATCATTTCCTTAGTTCTTTGTTCTTTCTGATAAATTAACCATTTTTAAGCAATAATCCCACATCAATTTATTTTTGGAAACATCTTACACCATTTTCCCCGATTTAGAATCTTAGGGTTTGCATCTTGGAGGAAAGAAATATGAAGGAGAAGGGGAAACACTTACCAATCTTCTTAAGATCCTATAGCTTACACTTTTGAGCAAAATTTGTGACAAGTCATTGAAGGAAAGGTGAAAGTGTGGCTGGATGAGAATAGGAGGGAGAGCTTATGGCAGAGAGGGAAAAATGAATTAAAAGGAAAGGATGATGGGCACTTAAGTGTGGGGCCTACTTTTTTCTTTTCATTTTGGTCCTTTTATCAAAGACACAATTTGATTAAGAATTGCAAAGCATTTAGAGGAACCTGATCATAATTAGGGCACCCAACTATACTTTCACGAAGTACACATGATCATGTCCATTTCTACTAAAATTACAACAGGCTCGTATTTATTCACTTTGGTCCCTCAAGATCCATTCTGGCCTCAATCCAATCTCTTTAAGGTACTGGCCTCTCAATCATCCTCATCTATTTAATTCTCCTTCTTGGTCTACTTATACAATAAATTGTCCAAAGTATTCCATATTTTTATTTCTTTTCACTTTAGTCTCTAGACCCTATTAAAGCGAAAATTTTTCTTTCTTTCAAAATACTCTTTAATAAAATTCCAATAGACTAATATCTGAAAATGTTAGATATCACACATAGTCGCACATTTGGATTATGGTATTGAAGTAGTTCAACAATGCTCAAATTAGGTAAGACATCCAATTAAATACATGTAAGATTAAGAGTTTCCTATATTTTAGTTCAAGCCTATATGTTGATAATCCAAAAATTCATCAAGAATAGTTACTCAATATAAAAATAAGGAAATAACAATCAAATTGCACTTAACCTTTCTTAAAATCTTTTAAAAGATCAAAGATTGGTAGAGAATTTTGATCAAGGACAAAGGTGTGCCTTTAGGAATAACATGAAAGCTAAAACTCAAGCTTTTTTACAAGGGAAGAAATTTTCTTCTTAAAATAGGGAAAAATGATCAAAGTTGTTAAAGTTTTCAACTTAGCAAATCAAAAAGTTTTACAGATTGCATAAAAACAAAAAGATTCCAAATAAAACATACTCTAGACCATAAATCTTTGGCAACACAACAGTACATGGAATTCTAGTATTCTAAAGATAGTAGCATACATTTCACCAATGCATTTTCAATTAGAAACCCCAAAGTTCATGGACTTTCCCTAAACATCACTTTGCCCCCACACTTAAATCACACATTATCCTCAATATGTGTCAATAAAAAAATAAAAGGAAAAGAAAATAAGAGAGCAAATTTGCTCTCTTTTTCTATGAAGGGTAAGTTATCATGTGTGCTTACGACTGTGGGGGTTGAGAAACCTCAAGGTGCTAGACTAGCATCCTTAAAGTGGCTTTAATTTCATCCACTAATTCTTATAGTTGTTGAATTCTTTCCTCCAAGTTGTTAGTTGCTTGATCGACCATAGGCTTAGCTATTGGTTACCCTTGGAAGAATCCTAAATACTCTTCTCTGCACTGGAAGCAAAGATCCTATAGGGACAAAACTAAAGTAATTGCTTTGATTACGGCATACCAAGCCTATAGATCAAAGAAATGTAAATCCAGTGGAGTCATCTCCCTTACAAGTGTAAGGTCTGTATTATCAACATTAATCAAATCATTAAATACTGCCAATGCAGTAATGATATGCCCTAAAATCATTGCTATCTTGTGATTTTAGCTCTATCAAACTGTGTGATTAAGCAATGACCCAAATGATAGTTGGATTGTCCTTATCACAACCCATTACCTGGGCCCATAACCAGCACAGAACAATACCTTCTTGTCACTAAAAGCCTTCCATTCTTATTACCCCTTTCATTTCATTTAGTTATGTGGAAGCATATAGGTTATCATTTTGATAATTCTTTTGTTTATTTCATGGCATTCACATAATGTAACATCTTGATTTATTACTGATTAAATTTTTAATATTTTTGAGAATTATTAGAGATTATCACTAAATATTAGTTATTTAATATTTAGAAGGAATTTTTATACAAAAGAATTTTTAGGACAAAAATATTTAACCAAAAAGGAAAATAAAATATTATTAAATAATGAGTATTTAATATTATCTTATTTTCAATTTAGTCCCGATTCACATAATTATTTGTGAAAATTTAAAATATAATACTTATACTGATCTATATATATATATGAATTATATATAAGTGGTCTTGAGCATAAAATAGTTTTTGGTGCTAATAATAATATGTATATATATATGCATATACAAGTGGAGAAGACAACACGTAACAAATAGCACATGCACAGCAAAATGAAGAAGCCTCTCAGCCAAGGAAAAGAAAAGTTGACAGCATACAACTTCAGGCTTTTTGGCTAGCATAGGCAACAAAATAGAAATTGAACATGCCACTCGCAAGTATGCTTCCTTTCCAGCCAGTATCATAACCATTTAGGAGTACAACTACATTTTTTTTCAGAGCCAACACATAGCCAAGAAACTTGGCAGTTAAATCCCCCAACTTGCAGCTGAAATCTTTGACTCTCAGACATCACCATTTGCCTCCTATCCTCTCCTATAAATAGGCTAGTTTCCCTTCCCTTCCATACACCTACAAACTGTGAGAAAGAGAAGATACAACAGCAAAGGCAGCAGCAGAAAATCTTGCTCTATTTTTTAAACATAAAACAAATTTTCGAAAAAAGCAAACTACAACCGTAAACTCAATTTTTCTGGGTTGTTTTGGGGAGATTCTTCTATGACTAACTTACACAAGCGTTGAGGTAGAAGTGATAGCAAATAGAGAGCAAAAACCAAAACCAAAACCAATGCAAAACACCCCTTCTTTCACGTGAAGTCACGATAAGTTTTTGAAAATGAGTTTCTAGTTTAAATGATTCTTTAGCTTAGTTTATGGGTAGAAATGATCATATAGGTCTAAAAACAACAAAGAAGGAAATCTAGGCAGGATTTAGCTTCTAACTCACAAGCAAATACGTGAAAGACAAAGAAGGGACTAGACTATTTTAATTTAAAAAAAATTATATTCTTTGATTAGGGACCTAGATGGAGCTATATACAATCTCAGACCATGCAAAGGACAATGAAAAAAATTACCTAAGGGACCTAAGTGAATAAAAGGAAAATTTTGAAGTGAAAAATGAAATTTAAGAAAAAATTTGTTTTTAACTGAAATTTAATTTTATTGAATAAAAACTAATTTATTTTGATTAAATTAGCTATTTACATTATTATGAGGGTATCCATCAATTTATACTCATATATGAAACTATATTTCATAAATATATATGTGATATATTTTTGTATTTCATTCATATATATATATATATATATATATATTCATAATTATGTCATCTATGGTACACATATATTTCTATATGCTTATGCTACTTTAGTATATTTATATGCTATTATATATATACACAACAAATTAGATACATAAGTGTATGTATTAACTTTATAAATTTATATGTATATAAATTATTTACAAATAAATAAGTATTTGATTAATTAATTAATTGAGTTAAATATTTATATATATATATATATATATAGATGATCAAAGTTATGTATAATTATGTATACATGTAAACATATATATATATGTGTGTGTGTGTGTTTTTTTTTTTTTAGAAAGTTAACTATGTACAAATATGATCTTTTAGATTAAGTTATATATATATATATATATATAAAAGTTATTTAAATTAATGATATACATTTATACACATCATC
This sequence comes from Biancaea sappan, assembly GCA_037074585.1. Lineage (NCBI taxonomy): Eukaryota > Viridiplantae > Streptophyta > Magnoliopsida > Fabales > Fabaceae > Biancaea > Biancaea sappan. Next base: position 38,292,326 of record CM073494.1, read on the forward strand.
TCAAAAATATTATAAAAAACATTAGTTTGAGGTGAGAGTAGACTAAACCTAATGAGCAGAAATTTGGGATAGAATTAGGAATTTAAGAAGATCGAGAAAAAATGATATTTTAGAATCTTTTTATTTAAAGATTTTAAATAAGGTTATATATACTAGTTGAATATATTAGAATTTGTGAAATGAATTTCAAGAAGGATTGAATTGCCATATGAGCAAAGAGGCATATTGCAAAGTCCAGGTAATTCTAGCACTCATAAAAGCACCTTTTTTCCAAATTTTATTTGTGAAAGCTTGAATGGTATTTTATTATGAGTGTAGTTCTAGCACTCATAAAGGCACCTTTTTCTCAAGTTTTCTTTATTGAAAGATTTTTCTATGAACTTTTTATGAACTACCATGAGCATGTATAAGGCATACAGCAATTAAACTCTATTTGTATAGGGAGAATGTATAGTTAAACTGGTTGCACAATAGAGAACCAAATTCACATGTTCTACAGAGAGTACAAAGCGTAAATACTTGAGACCCATAGAGAGGTCAAAGCTTTAGATTTCACAGTTGAGAGTTGAAGTAAACTGCTTGATTTGTGATAACCGTTTATGTTTGCCTATATATATCCATGGATGATATTTACAAACTCATTATGCTTTTATGACTGAAATGGTATATTTATAACTATTTATAAATCTTGTTAGCTACTAGGATATTCTTATCTTACTTTTTGTGTTTTACCAATTGACCATTTCAGGGGTTGAGTATAAGGGAAAGGTGCAAAGACTGATTGAACACTTTAAGAGCACTCAAGTTAAGTGTTTTTTTAATGAAATTGGAAATTAAATTAAGAAGAAAACATAGCAGGTACAAGAAGTTTAAAGTAGCAGATACAAGAAGCTAAGTAAACATGGCTAAAAAACAACAACAGAGAAAATATAAAAGGCAGCTAGGATAGCATAAGCTCATGCATAAAGATTGTATTGTCTCTCTTGCTACTTTTGCTGTGACATCCACACACTTGTTATGTGCTCTGTTACTTAAAGTGATTCTGAAGGCATTAAAAGTGGATATGAGGAAGCTGCATTCATAGAGAAGTACAAAGAGAGGATGGATATTGAAATCATAACTATTAATAAGACCAAACAATTCCTGATTGTCAATTTTAGCATAGAGATTCCTTATATTATTGGTAGCAGCAATATAAAGTCCAATGTAAAGTCCCCAGGTTTCAGCCATCAAGATTGAACCTTCACCTATAAACCTGGTGAAACTTACTATCCAGTTACCCTGAAAATTTTGAACAATTCCTCCTGTACCAATGATATCTTTTTTAGCCAATCTGTCCATGTTGAGCTTGTTCCATCCTTGAGAGTGTTTTCCCCAATGAATGAATAGTACATGGGTAAGATCAGGGTTGATACAAGGTGTAAAAATAGAGTTGTTAGAGGTCCAGCACTAAGCAGCCTTGTAAAGGATTTTTTTTTTAATTTCAGTGTGATGAGAGGTAGTATTTTGGAAAAGTTTTTTATCTCTAGTAAGCCAAATGGTTCTAATAGCATAGTAGAAAATGGTATTGCAAGGGAGACTAAGGGTGCCTAATGAATAAGAGGTGCAATTGTCTTTGATCCAATCCTGAAGAGGTTTAATAAAAAAAATTTGTGGCGAAGAAAGTGAATACCAAATGCTTCTAGCAAAGGCATATTCCCAAAGAGCATGGAGATGAGTTTCATTTTCGGATAAGCAGATAGGGCATAGGATATTGTGGGAACAAATAAATCTGGAGAGTTTTATGTTAGTGGGTAAGCTTTCCCTGAAACTTTGCCAAAGAAAGAATGTTTCACGGGGGTGACAAGGGGATTTCCATATCTAAGTTAGGTTGGTAGGTATTGACACAGTGTTGGTTTATCAATATTATTAGATGAGAGAGTATGGATAAAAAGATAAGTAGATTTTGTTGTAAAATTACCGTTTGTTTTTAGGTTCCAAATTTCATGGTCAAAGGTGGTGTTGGAGTTTCTTGGCAAAGGAAGGGCATAAATTTGATGTATGATGTCTTCAGAAAGGCCAAAAGGGATGGTGTTTAATTCCCATCGTGGAATGTTGGGGAAGGGAGAAATGATGGAATGAAAGTATGGGAATCTTTATAATTGGGGAAAGGACTAGATATCTTACTGCGAATAGTTGCACCTAACCAATTGTTATATCAAAAGTTGGTATTATGACCATGTATGGTGATTTTTCTTATGCATATGCTGTAAGTGGGGAGATATTTTTTTTAAAACCTTTGCAAATGAACGATTGACAAGTTTTCTTCCTCATCAAGTTAAAGCCATATTTCTTCAGGATAATTTGGGAGCTAAAATTTCCAAGGGAATTTTTGAGCTTCCAGATTTGGCTTAGGACAAGGGCCTTGTTTTGATGGCTCGCTTTCCTAATGACCACACCTCCTTGATTTTTGGATTTAGCTATCTCATTCCAATTTAAAGTGTGAAGTTTTTTAACATTTGTTTCGTGTCCCCAAAAGAATTCTCTTTATATGTTATCCTTTTTTTTAAGAATATTCCTTGGTCGTAAGAAAGGTTTCATAAAGTGGTTATAAATGTTTGAAAGGGTAGATTTGATTAGCTTGGTTCTTTCTATTTTGGAGAGCATTTTTGTTTTCCCTCCTTGAAACCTCTTATTGTTTTTGTGTAGAATGAAAACAAAATCTGTTGGTTTATACTTAGGTTTGAATGGATAGCCCAGGTAAGATCCAAGGTGATTAGAGCTTCTGGTGTTAAATAAATTCAAGAAGAAATTGATGTTGGTCTAGTATACAATTTTTTAAAACCAGACTTTAGACTTATCAAAGTTGATTTGCATTCCACTAAGACTACAGAAAGTGTTAAGGACATTATGAATAGCTTGAATGCTATTGATAAATTACAGGTGGGAAATAGGAATGGCATTGTCTTTAAACTTAAAGGGGGTCCAGCTTTTGTTATCCATATTGTCTTGAATGAGTTTACTAAGATATTACGTAGCTAGAATAAAGATGTAGAGGGATATGGGATCCCCTTGTCTGATTCCCTTATTTGGAGAAAAGGAAGGAGTTTTTTTTTCATTTATAATAGAAGTGTATTGGACATTTTTCAGGCAAGAGAGGAGTAAATCAATGTATTATTTGGGTAAATTATAGAGATAAAGGATTTTTTCTATAAAAGTCCAAGAGATGGAGTAAAAATCCTTTTTCAAGTCAATTATAAGGATAATCCAGATCTCTCTTATCTTGGAGATATTCATGGTATGCATGGTTTCATGGGCAACAGTGACAAGATTAGCAGATTGTCTCCCAGGAATGAAAGCTCCCTGAAAAGGTGAGATCAGAGAAAAGATGTGGGGTTTAAGCCTGTTGGCAAGGATTTTTGTTAAAATCTTGTAGTGCGTGTTGCAAAGTCCTAGAGGTCTAAAATGGGAAACTTTAAAAACATTATCTAGTTTTGGAATAAGACAAAGAAGAGTTTTACCCCAAGATTCGAGGATAGTTCGAGCATCAAAGATACCTTGGATGGCAGGAACAAGTTTATGTTTGATAATATTCCAGTGTTTCTAGTAAAAGATGGCATGAAGACCATCATGACCAGGGCTTTTAAGAGGGCCAATGCTATCAAGGGTTTTTTAAATTTCAATCTCATTTGGTAGTGCAAAAAGTTGAGAGTGAAATGATTCATTTAGAGTACTAAAGTTTGTGGGGGAGAGTACTTGGTTCGCCGACCCACTTGGATGGTCACTAGTAAAAGTGTTTGCAAGATAGGTAAGAAATTTATTCTAAATTTCTAATAGGTCAAAAGTCCAAGAATGATTGGTTTTTTGAAGTGAGAAATTTTGTTTTTCCTTTTCCTATTTAATGTTGTAACTTGGAGAAATTTAATGTTCCTATCACTTAGTGTTAGCCACTGAACTCCAGATTTCATAAGCCAAAGATTTTCTTCATTTTTGAGCAAAAGTTTTAAGGAGGTTTGGAGGTCATTTTCTAGTTTTAAAAGTTGGGAATCATTTGAAAAGGCTCAAGTTTCCTAAATACCAGCAAGTCTAGCTTTTGTTCTATTAATGCTTTCACAATATTTCTAAAGGCTTTTTTTTTTTAACTCCAAGTCAAAAGATTTGTTCTAAATAAAGATATAGTTTGGCAAAGAACGATATTATGAGATAACCAGATTTCGAAAGTGAGAGACAAGAAAGAGGGGTGAGACATCTAGAAAATCTCAAACCTAAATGGCTTAAGGCTTATGTTGGAAGTAGGGTGTGTCCTAAGAAGTAGGGCAGTGGTTAGATATAATAGGAGGAAGGTGCCAAACCTTAGTTTTGGGAAAATTTTGAAGCCAATCAGATTTTGCATGAGTCTATCTATGCGTGATTTAATGATATGATCAGGTTGCCTACAATTAGTCCAGGTAAATTTAGGGCCAATAAAACCTAGAGAGATTGTTCCAAATTGTCTTCCTTTAGCTGAGTTATAAAACCTAGAGAGATTGTTCCAAATTGTCTTCCAAATTGCTTTATTAAGAAAAGAAATGAAAATGTTGATTTTTGTTTTGTTAGCTGAGTTACCACCAAATTTCTTTGAGGGACACGAGATATCATTAAAGTCTCTAATTAATAACCATGGCATATTAATGAAGTCAGATAAATAAATTGTCTTCCTAATAGAGAAAGTGGGGCTAGCATATAAAGTTGTAAGGAGAGAGGATTGTGAATTCACCTGGCCTTTGAGATAGACATAATGAAAGGTTGTTACAACACGTTCAACTAAAATTGACTGAGGATTCCAAATAACCTAGATTCCCCCAGAAAACCAATAGCATCAACTTTGACATACCTTTCATATCCTAGAGAATTTATCACTGAAGTGGCTCTATCACTGCCCAAACGAGTTTCAGTTAGAATGAAATGTCAGGGTTAAGATCTAGATAAATCCCTAAAAACATGTTTAAAGTTGGTGCCACCTGCACCTCTAACGTTCCAACTTAAAATAATCATTGGAAAGGTGAAGTTGAGAAAAGCTTTCTAGAGACGAAAAGGCTGGAAGAAGGGGAAAGGGCTGGGGTTTACATTGTAATTGTAGGTTTAGGGTGCAATTTACAGACATGGCAAGATGTACGAATAGAGGGAGGGGAAACAAAGTGGCTGACAAGGCTTGGTCTCCTCAAGGTTTCAGACTTGTTCCCTAAAGAACGAGTTTGAAGAAAGCTAGGATTAGTGGGTATAACACTATTTATAAGATACTTGATGGGCCGTGATTTTGGTAGTGATGAATCCAATTGAACGAACTAATTTGGTGGTAGGTTCAGGGAGGGGGCAATGACAAAAGGTTCAGATTCTTTGGGATGAACGTGGTTACTCTCACATTGTTGTTGGCATGAGACAACAGGGCCAGAAGTAAGAGGTGAATCAAGGGTTAGTGCCACAATTTATCTTTTCATCAAGGCTTGTTTAAGGTTCTGATAGATTAGCGTGATTCTCATATTGACAAGAGGATTGATTTTGAGAGAGTGATGGAGGTTTGCTAGGTAATGAGAGAGTCTTACCTAGGAAGGGGGTTGTTTTCTATATGGCTGAGTAGTGGTGGTGTCTGAATATTTATAATCAAACATAACAGAGGTGGGCTTAGAGATAGATAGTGATTGTGAGGGGAGACGACCGGGATGCAAGAGGTGGGGGAGGGTGAGAGAGGGGTTGGTTCATTGGGGACAATGATGGGGTCGGTGGAGGTAAGGGTAGGCCATGATTTACCAAGTGTTGGAGAAGGAGAAGAAAGAGTAAATAGGATAAGAGAGAGCTGACTAAAAAGATGATGGCTATCTTATGAGGGATAGTGGGTAATAGAAGCAGCTGGGGAAATGCTTCCATTAACATTATTACGTGCCTGAGAAACCAAGGATGTATTAAAAAGGAGAATTTTTATCATTAAGAGTAGACTTAATGCTAGCAGGTAAACGTGTATATGTTTTAGACTGGGCAAGAATAAGAAAGGTTGTTGAGAGGTGGTTGACGGAAGGGTGTAAAGAAGAGTTTGAAAGTAGGCTTATATCAAGTAGAGAATCTTGGAGGCTTAGAAAAAATGTTGGGTGGTTGGGGGTGGGGATAAGGATTTTAGCATTAAAGGTTACCGAGGGTTTTTACCTTACAAAATAGACGTGCAAATAAAGTTTTTTGATTCATTTAAATTTTTGGGATGATTTGATTGGTAATAAAATGGACTACAGTGATCAACAGTATTTGAGCAATTTGAATTTTGAAATTGAACATTAACAGAGAGGTTCATTGGTGATTTAGCTTGCCGTCGTGTAGTATTTTTGGGGTTGGGAGAAGATGTGGGTTGAATCTTACCTAGTACCAATGCTTGTTAACCTCAATGAAGGATGGAACATGTTTAGATAGATTAACCTCAATCTTTCCAATGGAGTTACCGATAATGATGAGAACTTTTAGTGTGTGATATTCCATAGGTAGGTTTATGACATTGGTCCAAATGGCTATGATTATTTTCTTGGATTCTTCAGTAATAGAGAAGTTAGGCTGCCATTTCCTCACCAGAATCGCTTGGTCTCCCAGTCTCCATGGTCATCCTATAATAATTCTGGTTCTGTCATCCTCTAGGAGATTGTAGATAATATGAAAGCTGAAACCCATTTCTTTAATTTCCTAAGAACCTCTAGTTTTCCACAAGCTTGACAGTGTTCTTCAGAGAGCTTCTATGTTTCCAACATTTTTATGAGTTCTAATAATGAGTGATCTGGTCCATTTTGTAGTCAATTTTTCCATAGCTGATGGAGGAATAGAGATGGAAGGGATCTGGCTAATCATATCTAATTGGATTTCTGTGTTTCCACTATATGCTTCCTGTGAATCGTGATTTCACTTTAAAAGGGGGCTGATGGTGATGGATTTAGAAGAAGTGCATCTCTGTTGGATTTTCCATGTTGTGGAAGGGTTCCTTTACTAACTGCTGGCTTGGATAAAGAGATCAGATTTGGCAGATCTAACATATTGAGGATGCATATGGTTGTATCTTCACAATGTATCAAGGCAGGATTTGGAAGCAAGCCTTTAGGAATAGTTGCTATTGTGTCTCTTTTCACTGCTACGGTGTCTTCATTCGTTGTTATTGTGTCTCCACTCACTACTGCAAGTGTCTCCGTTCACTTCTGCATGTCTCCATTCGTTGCTACGGTGACTCTGTTCACTATTGTTGTGTCTCTATTCGTTGCTATTGCTATGTCTCCATTCATGATATTTGCCCCGTCAAGAATTTTACTGACTAGTTTATTAAGTGTTAAAATTATAGATCTTGTTAAAGTTTAGAAATTAAATTATTACTTATGGAAATTTTGTAATTTATTATGAATGAATATAGAGTTATCTTATGTTTAGAATTTAAATTATTCTGTATGGCAAATTATGCTTTGTGCTATGAATAATTGTAGAATGTTCTTTACTATTCAAGGAATGTGAGTATGAATATTAAGCATTAGAATATGAGTTTTGATTTAAAAAAAATTTCTCAAAATTTAGTACAGTAAAATTAGGGACGTTACAAAATTTGGTATTAGTGTAATGATTTGGGCACCTTATGGGTAGAACTAGGATACTTTTGATAATGTTTACTATATGTTTAATTAGCTTCTTTCTATGATTTAGAAATACAACCTTTCCAGTATCTTGTAGAATTGCCTAATCTAAGAGAACCCAAGCCGAGATCTTGGAAACCCTTACTCTGAACATAGAACACTTGGTGGCCAGAGTAGATCGACAAGAAGACAATCAAGCTACCACCACTGAAGTTCTAAAACTTTTGACTAATGAGTTAAAGGGTAAAGGAAAAATAAAGGAAGGTGAAACCAGCAACTCGATTAACCAAATTTTAGGGGAATTACGAAAGAATAAACCTCCTTCGTTTAAGGGATCTCATGACCTAGACGTAGCCCAAAAGTGGATGGATCAAATTGAGAAAATTTTTGGAGTAATAGAGCATAGCTCTTAGCAGAAAGTAACCTTAGCTGTGTTCAAATTAGAAGATGAGGCTGAGCACTAGTAGCAAGGAGCCAAGAAGTTGTTAGAGGCTAAGTAAATAGAAATTTCATGGAAGATATTTCAAAATACTTTCTTTGATAAATACTTTCTAGATTGTGTAAAGATAGAAAAAGAAACAGCTTTTATCCAGATTAGACAAGGGGAGAAATCTGTGGCTGAATGTGAGACAAAGTTTGAGGAACTAGCCAAATTCTCCTCCTACTTAAAGAATACCTATGACAAAGCCTAGAAGGCTAGTCGCTTCGAAAGAGGGCTTAGAGCATACATAAGAGATTGAGTAACCACTCATGAAATAAAAAATTTTGCCTAACTTGTAAACAAAAGTAACTTAGCCAAAAAAAAAAGCATTCATAAGACCAATTTGGAGGGGAAAAGGATGTATGAGAGAAAGCGGGTGTTTAGATCAAATAATAGGGGCGAAAGATATGGAAGAAAAATAAAAAGTTTACCCATGAGTAGAATAGGAGTAAACCAATAAACAACCCCAAACTCGCCTAAGACTCCTTGCACAAAATGCACAAAGAACCATGGCAACACTCAACGCCTTGTTGGTTTAGGTGTATGCAACATATACGGCAACCCAGGACATATATGTCAAAATTTCCAAGCCTTGAAGGAAATAGTCCCTTAATCCAGACCACAAACTCAAGGACAAGTATTTGATTTGACTCAACATGAAGTCAAGAAATCACCTGATTTGATTCAAGGTAACATTTCTATTTGTAATACTCTTGTAAATGCACTATTTGACTCTGGAGCAACACATTCTTTCATATTATATGCATGTGTTAAGAATTTGGGATAGAAAATGAATACTTTGCCATTTGATCTATTTGTTTCAACACTCACCTGTAGCCAAGCTCATACTTCTCGAGTTTTCCTAAATTGCATTGTCTAACTTTAAAATCAAATGACTACCTTAGATTTGATTTGCATTACAATTCATGACTTTCTTGTCATCATTGGTATGGACTGGTTATCTATAAATAATTCAATACTTGATTGTTCTCGTAAAGTCATATCCTTACTTATCCATACAGCAACCCCAGAATCAAGGACTAAGCTGAATTATCTATCTACTACCAAAGCTATAAGATATCTAAGAAAAGGTTGCCAAGGGTTAATTCTTTTCTCTATGGAAATTAAAGTAAAAGAGGGAATAGAGAAAATTCCCATAGTAGATGAATTTCCAAAAGTATTCTCTGAAGATGTAAGTGGTTAACCCATAAAAGGGAAGTATAATTTGTTATTGATTTGGTATCTGGTTCTAGTCCAATATCAATTAGTCCCTATAGGATAGCCCCGATTGGGTTGGTCGAACATAAGAAACAAACAGAAGAACTTTTAGAAAAAGGTTTCATTAGACCCAATGTCTCATCTTGGGGAGCCCCAATTCTGTTCATTAAAAAGAAAGATGGAACATTTAGACTATGTATCGACTACAGGCAACTAAATAAAATCACCATCAAGAACAAATACCCCTTGCCTAGAAAAGATGACTTCTTATATCAACTTACAGGAGCTTCGGTATTTTCAAAGATAGATCTAAGATCAGAATTCCATCAGTTGAGAGTTACGGAGGAAGATATTCCTAAAACAACATTTAGGACTAGGTATGGGCACTATGAATTCTTAGTCATGTCGTTTAGTTTAATAATCATTTGGATTAACAAACGTGCCAGCTATTTCATGGATTACATGAATAGGATTTTCAGGCCTTACCTAGATCAATTTGTAGTTGTTTTCATTGATGATATTTTAATCTATTCAAAAATTGTAGGAGAACATTAACAACATCTAAGAATTGTTCTTCAAATTTTAAAAGAAAAGAAATTGTACGCCAAACTTAGCAAATGTGAGTTTTGATTGAAAGAAGCATATCAAAGTAAGTATACTATCCATCTAGATCCTTCACATGTTATTGAACATAAGATTGTACAACTACAAGAGAACATGACAGTAGAGTAAAGACCAGATAGAATCATTGATACATGACTCAAGTCAATGCGAAATAAGTAAATCCCTTTGGTTAAAGCAGTCTGCATAAGTTTATCCCTAGAGGGAACAACAAGGGAAATTGAAGAACATATGAGAAGGCATTCCCCTGAGTTATTTGACTAAGGCAATTAAAATTTCTAATATTTGCTTAATCCTTTTAATTATATACTTATTGAATTTTGAGAACAAAATTCAAATTTTAGAAGGCGAGTTGTAACATCCTGATTTATTACTGGTTAAATATTTAATATTTTTAAGAATTATACGAGATTATTATTAAATATTAGGAATTTAATATTTAGGAGGAATTTTTATACAAAAGAAATTTTTAGGACAAAAATATTTGACTAAAAAGGAAAATAAAATATTATTAAATACTAAGTATTTATTATTATCTTATTTTCAATTTAGTCCCAATTCATAAAAACTATTTGTGAAATTTAAAATATAATAATTATACTAATCTATATAAATATATATAAGTGGCCTTGAGCACAAAATAGTTTTCGTGCTAATAATAATATGTATATATATATATATATATATATATATATATATGTATATACAAATGGAGAAGGCAACACATAACAAACAGTAGATGCATAGTAGAATGAAGAAGCCTATCGGTTAAGGAAAAGAAAAGTTGACAGCACACAACTTCAAGCTTTTCAGTAGCATAGGTAGGAAAATAGAAATTAAACATGCCACTCTCAAGTATGCTTCCTTTCTTGCCTGTATCACAACCATTTAAGAGTACAACTGTACTTTTTTTCATAGCCAAGACATAGCCGAGAAACTTGACAGCTAGATCCTCCAACTTGCAGCTGAAATCTTTGACTCTCGAACATCACCATTTGCCTCCCATCCTCTTCTATAAATAGGCTAGTTTCCCTTCCCTTCCATACACCTACAAACCGTGAGAAAGAGAAGGTACATCAGCAAGGATAGTAGCAGAAAATCTTCCTTTGTTTTTCAACCACAAAACAAAGATTTTTGAAAAAATCAAACAGCAATAGTAAACTCTATTTTTCTGGGTTGTTTTGGGGAGATTTTTTGTGACTAACCTACACAAGTGTGTTAGCCCTATTGTATTATGCTATAAGTTTTGACGATGACAAATATGTGAGAATTATAGTATGATTAAATCTTTCTGATCCAAATGCATGATTCAATCTTTCTTGGCCCAAATGTATGATTTAATCTTCTTGATCCAAATGCATGATTCAATCTTTCTTGGCCCAAATATATTTAATGATTTATATATTTAAATATGGTAGTATAAATTGATTTTTGATAAAATTTATTGATTTTTGAAAAAGGATGACTTTTCCTGTAGCAATTTTGAGAAAGAAAAATGAATATTGAAAAAGGATATCTTTTACTATAGCACTTTTGAAAAAGAAATTTGATTGTTGAAAAAGTATGATAAAGAATATTGATTGTTGAAAAAGTATGATAAAGTTTATTGGTTGTTGTAATATAATTTGAAAAAGAATGCTTTTTACTGTAGCAAATTTGAAAAAGGATATTGAGTGTTGAAAAAGGTTGATAAAGTTTTTTTGGTTGTTGTAGAAAAGTTGAAAAATGTTGATGAAGCTTACTATAGCAATTTTGATTAAAGCAGTCATTGTAGCAGCAAGTCTTCACTATATAAAGGGGACTTCACAACACCAAATGAATCAAGCTTCAATTGTTCATTTCTCATAATATCTTGAGTTCCATTCTCTCTAAATTGTTAGAAAAAAATTATGAGCTTATTTTCTGGGTTATCTACACTTTGAGAGTGTCCACCACTATTTTCTTTAAGCCTTCAAATTTAGTTAATCAAGGATTGGTTCCTTGAGTTAGTGTTTGAGAGAAAACACATTGTAAGGGGGAGAGACACCTTTGAGGAAGAAAAGATCTATGTTGTAGTGGCTTACAAGTGCCCAATTGCATAAACTTGTGGTTTATAGTGAAATACTCGAGAAGTTATCTTGAGGACTGGATGTAGACTTGATTTAAGCCGAACCAGTATATGCTCTTTAATTATTTATATGTTCTTTACTTCCTTGCACTATTCATCTCTTTAATTGTCTACAACTCTATATTTGATTAATTGTACTCCATATTTATTCATCTTGATCATACTTATTTTACTTTCATAAAAAGCTTGGCATTGTTTTTAAAACTCCTAAAACTTCCATCGAGTCTTAGCGATTTTTTTTATAAACCCAATTCACCCCCCTCTTGGGTGCTAGCCATTTCTATCAAAGTGTTGAGGGAGAAGTGACAGCAAATAGGGAGCAAAAACTAGAACCAAAACCAGTGCAAAACACACTTTCTTTCACGTAAAGTCACGGTAATTTTTTGAAAATTTTAAGTTTTCAGTTTAAATGACTCTTTAGCTTAGTTTATGGGTAGAAATGATCACATAGGTCTAAAAACAACTAGGAAGGAAATCTGGGCAAGTTTGAGCTTCTAACTCACAAACAAATATGTCAAACAAAACAAAGGGACTAAATTGAAAGAAATGAAAAGTTTGTATAGATTGTTTTAATTTTAGAAAAATTCTATTATAGAATTAGGGACCTAGATGGAGCTATATATGATCTCAGATCATGAAAAGGACAATGAAAAAAAATTACCTAAGGGACCTAAGTGAACAAAAGGAAAGTATTTAAGAGAAAAAGAAATTTCACAAAAGAATCGTTTTTAACTGAAATTTCATTTTATTGAATAAAAAATAATTTATTTTGATTAAATTAGCTATTTACATTATTATAAGGGTATTTATAAATTTATACTCATCAATGTAACTATATTTCATCAATATATATATATGATATATTTTTGTATTTCATATATATATATATTCATAATTATGTCTTCTTTGGTACACATATATTTCTATATGCTTATGCTATTTTATTGTATTTATATACTAATATATATACGCCCCAAATTAGATACATAAGTGTATGTATTAACTTTATAAATTTGCATGTAAATTATTTACAAATAAATAAGTGTTTGATTAATTAATTAATTGAGTTAAATCTATATATATATATATAGATGATCAAAGTTATGTATAATTATGTATACATGTAAACATATGTGTGCGTGTGTGTGTGTGTGTGTGTGTTTTTTTTTTTAGAAAGTTAACTATGTACAAATATGATCTTTTAGATTAAGTTATATATATATATATATATATATATATATATTATAAGTTATTTAAATTAATGATATATATTTATACACATCTTCTCAAAAATATTATAAAAAACATTGGTTTGAGGTGAGAGTAGACTAAACCCTATGAGTAGAAATTTGGGATAGAACTAGGAATTTAAGAACATTGGAGAAAGATGATATTTTAGAATCTTTTATTTAAAGATTTTAAATGAGATTATATATAATATGTGAATAGGTCAAAATTCGTGAATGAGTTTAAAGAAGGATTGAATAGCCATTTGAGTTAAGAGTCAGACTGCAAAGTCTAGGTAGTTCTAGCACTCATAGAAGCACTTTTTTTCCAAATTTTATTTGTGAAAGCTTGAATGGTATTTTATGATGAGTGTAGTTCTAGGACTCATAAAGGCACCTTTTTCTCAAGTTTTCTTTATTGAAAAGCAATTAAACTCTATTTCCACAGAGAGAATGTAGAGTTAAACTGGTTCTACAATGGAGAACCAAATTCACACATTCCATAGAGAGAACAAAGTGTAAGTACTTGAGAGCCACAGAGAGGTTATAGTTTCAATTTCAACAGTAGAGAATTGAAGTGAATTGCTTGATTTGTGATGATGATTTACATCTGCCTACATATATTCATGGATGATATTTACAAACTCATTATGCTTTTATGACTGACATGGTATATTTTTAACTGTTTATAAATCTTGCTAGCTACTAAGATATCCTTACCTCACTGTTTTTGTTTTACCAACTGACCATTTTAGGGGCTAAGTATAAGGGGAAAGATGTAAAGATTGATTGAACACTTCAAGAGCACTCAAGTTTATTAAATGTTAGAATTATAGACCTTGTTAAAGTTTAGAAGTCAAATTATTACGTATGGCAAATTTGTAATTTGTTACGAACGAATGTAGAGTTATCTTATGTTTAGAATTTAAATTATTATGTATGGTAAATTATGCTTTGTACTTGGAACAATTGTAGAATTTTCTTTACTATTTAAGGCATGTATGTACGAGTATTAAGCATTAGAATATGATTTTTTATTTAAAGAAAATATTTTCTCAAATTTTAGTACAGTAAAATTAAGGACGTTACACATAACCATAATCATGCAGAATTCAATCTAACGTACCTGGCATCTCTGTCGCATACATCAAGTTTAGGAAAGCAAATCAACAATAGCACACAGTTAGATTTTAAGAAGCGTACCTTGTATCCTCGCCGTTCGATTTCACACATGCTAAAAAAAGCACACATATGATCATGCAACACATCCTAAGATTTTCTCCCTTCTTATATAGGAAGACATTTCCCAAATTAAGTTTAAAATTTAGAAAAGTGGCTTTTCAAAAATGTTTTGCCTAAGGGAATAATGATTTGAAAAATAAGAGACATTGTTTATCTACGAGATTCTATTGCTTTGGTTTATAAGTTTGTCTAAAACATGTTAAATTAGTTAAATTTGAACCAAATATTTATTATTCAAACCATACTTAGGAAACATTACCCACGTAACAAAAGATTCAAATTCGAATACCCCTTCTGACAACTCTTATTCATTATTTACTACAAAATGTTCCCTATAATAATTCTTTCAACCAAAATACCTTCTATTAAACTCCTAGTTCTTATTATCCATTCCTCAAAAATATTTTACTATATGTGAATTTTTGGAATGAAAAACCATTTCTTGTTAAAATAATAAGTTTTAATGAAATAAATCATATACATAAACCTATACCAATTTCTTTGAAGACATCTTGACTACATACATCTAGAAAGAGTGGCTCAATAGATAACTTTATTATTATTCATACAGCTATAATGATAATAACCAAACACATTTTTAGTTTAATGTTTCATTTTTATGCATTCTAAATTCAACACACCAAGGTGTTCCTGATGTGAATTAGAAAGGGTTTACTCTTAAAACAAATTTTGAAAAAAATTAAAGAACAATTAAGAAAACCAAATTCCCTCAATTGATAAGCCTATAGCACCACAACTAAGGGAAAATGGGTGATCTCGCCACATTCAAGGAAAGAAGAAGGTGAGTTGTAATGTAGGCCAATTTTGGATCACACGGTTGGAGGTATTATGGTTTTAATAATAGAAATTTTCATTATTCTAATAGCATTATTTTTATGACGTTATTTTAATGCATTATTTTAATGAAATTAATTTAACACTTTAAATTTCCATATTTACTTTAAGGTATCTAGGTATGGGTACTAGTGGATCACCAAGTGAGCCATTACTCCCTTTAAGTCTCTCCTCTCTCTTTTCTCTCTCTTTTTCTCCTTCATTTTGTAGAGGATATAGTTTAGAGGCTAGGAAAAAGTTTTTCTCTCAACTCCTTCCATTATTTCTTTCGTTTCTTCCGGGATCTTGGATTTTTGATTACTTTTTGATTCTCTAAGATTTATGGAGCTAGAGCTTATTCTTCCTCTTCTATTTCCTTTTCCTCCATTGTTGTTCATTTGAAGAAAAATGGGTTTTGTGGGTTTGAGCTAGAACCTTGCTTCCCTTGCTTCTTTCGTTTGGTTTTCTTGTTGTAAGTGGTAGATCATGGTTCTTGGAGGCAAAACAAGTTGGTTTCATGGATTAAAAACTCAAGTAGGTGTTCTTGAGAAATTTCTAGAAAATTTGGAGAAATTCATGAAACTAATTGTTTTTGAGTTTTAATTCTTCTAAATTTCTTTATGAACTCTAAAACAATGCAAGGACCAAAGAAAAGTGAAAAGGGAAAGCAAAAGATGGATTTTTGGGAAATTTTGGATTGAGAATCGTGCAGAATAGAGGAAGAACAGTAATTTGCAAAATCTAGTGCCTAGGTGCCAGTGTCTATGAGGGAATTGGAAGTTATGGCACCCAGGCTCCAGACAAGCTAATTCAAAAATGGTTTTTGGCGCCTAGGTGCTAGGATACATGTTCAAATCTAACTTTCATGGTGCCCAAGCACAAGCTACTAGACAGAATGAGAAATAGGAAAGAAATGGGCTTTCTATGTGTTAAGGCTTTGGGGGGTTTGGTTTTAGGTGCTTTCAAGGGCTTTCGTCTCTACATTTTCGGAATGTCTTCCATCATAAATCATGATTGGCATTGAGGTGAGTGGATGACCTTACCTTTTTAAGTTTTTACTAAAAATTGGCCAAGTTCAATGTAAATCTCATTCACACCATAGTTAGAAATAAACCAATGAAATTCCCTAGTTAGTGGTAATAACTAGATAAAGGGATTTCATTCAATGATTGTAGACTCACATTGAAAACACGAGTCTTGGTGGCATGGTACGGTATGTTATATATATATATATATTTTTTATTTCATACTGATATGCTGGTAGTATGTACTCTGATTATGGTAGTGAGGTTGGATTTGTACTTGTGCTATGTTTTATTGCACAATCAATTGCTCAATGAGTTTTTATAAACTTACACTCTCTTTTAACTTTTTCAAATTTAGTAGCTGAAGAGGATGGGAAAACTGCTAGAGGTTAGCGGCTTATAGAGATGAACTCCATTTTTGTTAGAGGGTTCGTGGAACCAATTTTGGGGCTTTATGCCTATTAGAATACTTTGTAATCCCATAGGCCTCCTAAGTCATGCTGTGTACTAGAGGTTTAATTATTTGGCTGCAATTGCTTTGCCATTTAATTGTATAGACATATTTCTCGACGTTGTGGGAAATAAGAGAAAGTATTTTGTAAATTTATTTTGATGTAAATTTACGCTTTCTTAGTTGTGGATATTAGGGCTGTTTAGGGAAATTATGGGCTACCACTGAGGTGCGCCCCAATGTGCATGTTTAATCATTTGCCATTTTTCCGGGCGTTATAAAATGGTATCAGAGCAAAAGTTTGTGTTTAGGTCTCCTATAGATTACAGATCTTAGTATTCTTTGTGGGTCTATTTCCATTGTCGTGAACTGTGTAGCATGACCATGGGCTTAGGTTCCATAAAAGGAATTATAGGATGTTGATTTTTTCTTTTGTGACTTACTCCTTGGTGGGGTGAGTCAGAAATAATTTTATTAACATAAGAAGTGTTTGTTCTTATGTGTAGGTTTTTGGCTCTTGATGGAGGAGAAATCCTCAAAGCACTAGGAGCTCATAAGCTCAACTCAGGTGTAGCTTTGCTACACTACCACTTGAGTGGTTGTAAATATTTTTGATAAGGATTTGGGTGTATGTGTAGTTATGTATTGTGGAAACATGAGATTTTTATGTGATGTGCAAATATCTGTGATAATTTATTTTTGGATTGGCATGTTATGGTATGTAAACTTAATTGTTTACTAGAAAGTATGTATATGCTTATATATGTATATGTATTGGGGTTGTAGGTGGTAAGTGGGGAGCCGAGGTATCTCTTACTAATTTGGAAATGTATGATAAAACTTGTCTTGTCAATGTGTGGTGGTTATATGAATATATTTATATTTTCAAATGGTAAAACTTGCTGGGGCTTCTTTGAGAGGGGTGCCTATACATATATTTTGAGTGGATATTTATTAATTAAGGCATAGTATATATTATATAAGCCAGTACTGAGAGGGATCTATCTATAGAGGGTAGGGTTAAACATGAGACATGAGCTAGAATCTGAGAGGGGTTTCTCTAAGGTACATAGCATGAACTGTCATTGTAGGTAGAGGATAGAACCCTTAAGGGATGAACCTAGGATTTAGCTCTAGTGAATGCCAAATAGTTTTGATTTGTGGAGAAGGCTATAGGTACTTGAGTATAACGTTTTTGATGAGAGATTGGAATTTTAGAAAAAATTAAAAAAAAATAGTATGGTGTAGAAATAATCTAAACATTTTGTATATGTGTGGAAATTGTTATGCATTTGCTAAGAATAGGAAATGTATACCAGCGGGAAGTGTAGGCATTCTTTATAGCTTGAGTGGTTAGTTAAGTGAAGCGATGAGTTTGGACGTTTGTGAATCAACACCTATATGGATTGGTACTCAATTGGTGTTAATGGCATCCCAAAAGGGTCGTGCGTAGTCATGTGCTCCTAGTAGGAGGGAGGTTTTCTAGAAATAGGCCGAAGGCTAGGATATAGGTTACACGATTAGAGATAGGCACTAAAGTAAGGTTGATTTGAGGTAGAGTGTATACCTGATCTCGATTTCTGGCTGATGCAAGTATAGTATAACTCAGTTGAGGAAACTGAGGCAGATGATATGGTTCTCCTGGAAGAGATACCATAATGAAGTTGAACTTGGTGTGAGGAAGATTAAAGTAAGCTATCAGTTCTTTAGGGACAACTTATTATGTTGTACCCATTCGGCTGGGGTCTGTTAAGAGTAGAAATGTGTGTTGAGTATGCTTAGAAAAATAGGATCGGTCCAGAGTGGGAAGAACTTGCGAGACAAGTTCTAGGTGGTGGATTGGGTGGATTTTATAAGTATAGGGTGTGCTGATGTGAATAAAGAAAAAAGAGGTTAGAGTGAGTTTAAATCTCTTAAGGCAACTTGATTAAGTTACACTTGTTTGATTGAGGGTTAATAGGTAGTGATACTATATAGTAGGTGTGCTTAGGTAGGCAAGATTAGCCTTAGAAAGAAGAAAAAAACTTACGAGACTAGTTTTTGATAGTCATTAAGTGAAGTTTCAGTTGGTGTGGGAGTGTGAGGATACGTGAAGTCCTTACACTCAGAAGGTTGAACGAGATAAAAGGGTGATTTACAAGAGTTCCTATCTCAATAAGTGTGTAGAAATCTCATGACCTTAGAATGGTCTAAGTGTGTCCTAGGTAGGCTTTTGGCATGAGTGTCATTGGAGTTGACTAGGTGTAGTGGTGATAGTGTGATGCCGGAGATTAATAGGAGTTTGGCCTATCTTTTTGTAAAAGGAGGACCTAAGTGCATAAAGTGTACATATTTGTGAATATGTAACACGCTTAGTAGGTTATGTATGACTGAGGGTGGTTGAGAATCTTTATATGTTAGTAGAGTAAGCATCAAGGTTGTTCTATATTTAGAGAAATGAAATGGTGCCATAAACTTAGCCTAGGATGAGTTTGGGTTAAACCTAAACTCTCTCATATTATAACGAGTGCCTAGGTGACCTAAGTGTTAGTCTGAGGAAGGGTACATGCAAATGGTTATAAGTGTAATTACTTGGAAATGAACATGTATAGAATGTATGTATACGCGTAGTTATGTAAAGACCCTAAATATGAGTTTATTTGGAGTAGTTGATCTCCTAGAGACTTCTAGTTTTGAAGGAAGGAATCTTATTGGAATTAGTGGTTAGAGTAAGTGTGCGACGGGGAAATGTGTTATGGGCTTTAGTGGCTTGGTCTAGGTTGTATACGTGGGGTTAAGGCTTTAGCTTGTAGATTATTGTGGTATGGTTATGGGAATGTTCCTATTGACTTGTTGGTCACAAACATGACCTATTAACTTGAGAGTTGGGATAGGCTTAATGAACACGATAGTCTAGTGAGACCAGGGGGTTTGCATTAGAAATCAATGGATTGATTCGTTTCATGAACTGATTTTCCTAGATAGACATTCCTGAGACTGTAGCTACTTGACATTTTGGAAATTTTGGTACTAACATCCAAGAAAGGGTGGAAGTCAAGATTAGTCTCCAAAGGGATTTGTGTAGGTTAAATGATTATCAGTTAGCATTGTAGGAATGGTTTAGGTGTATTCTTGAGGTCAGAAATCAACGTTTGCTGATGTGGGGCGTCGAGACGAAGACCAAGGGGGATGCACCTGAAAGTAAAAAAGGTTGAGGAATAGGCATATGAGGATGTATACCTTACAGGGAAATCCCCATGAGGATATCTAGTCCATGAGATCACAAACTCATGCAACAAGACTCTTGAGTAGGGATCCCATGGAATCGTAGATCTATGGGAGGACTATTTGTGTGGTATGTGTATGTGGCTTTATGTATAAGATAGCATAGGTTTTACTTTGAATAATTTATTTTGATGTTATGAACGTGGATAGTGAATATGATGGCAACATGGAAGCTTGGGTTGAGCTAGACTCCCAAACCCAAGAGGTAACCTGCCAATCATAAGGTGACAACTATGGGTGGCGCATCATCTTGAGAGGGAAAACACCTACGAGTGAAACGATGCCTTTGGGCAGAGTATGTATGTTTTATATTATTGTAAGGTATCCATGTGGATTATGTTTGTGGTATGCATAATGTAAAGTGTAGGATTGATAAGGCTAATAAATGAGAGGTAGTATATAATGATATCAAACATACGCTTTGAGTGAGTCATGATTGAGATAACATGTTATATGTACATTTCCGGGGTGACCAGATATTGTGCAAGATAGATCTTGAGGGTATATGTATTTAAGAGATAGCATAATTTATGTGTGGTAAGTGTTGTCACCATTCGCTGCTCGTTGGTTTGCTTTGGTAACACTTATTATATTGAAACACCTGAAACCACTAAGAACGAGAAAAAGCTATGGGATATGTTTCCTAAAGAAAGATGGGAATGGGTTACTTTGGGATTTTGTGGTAAGTTACCCCAATCCTTATGGTAATACGTTCCTATAGGGTCATTGCGGTGAGGTTCGTACTGTATTACATTATGGAAGTTATAGAGCTCCATGACATACTAGAGCTATATAACAACTGGGAATCCTGGTTCTCACTTTAGTTTTAGAGAATGCAGAGTTTTAATAGTGGTAGGGTATATATTTTGGTTTTCGACGAAAGGTAAGGAGTGCCGCTTCTTATCGATTGTCATGGTCCTTTTGAGGCTTGTAGTGAGTTTTTGAATTCGGGGGACCAAATTCTTTTTAGGGGGAGAATGTATACCTACCAATTTTGGATCACATGATTGGCAGTATTACGGTTTCAATAATAAAAATTTTCAATATTCTAATAGCATTATTTTATAGCGTTATTTTTATGACTTTCTTTTTAATGAAATTAATTTAACACTTTAAATTTCCATATTTACTTTATTCTTTTGGAAATATTATCTAGTGGAAATTGAGAAAAATAACTAGACTGGGTATTTTATTTCGAGTGGTACTTTTGAAATTTTAGAAAAAGACAAAAGAAAGAGAAAATTAAATGGAATTAATATTATTATTGAAAAATAATTATATCGAGATCACTTGAGTTTAAGGTATATCGACATGGGTCCCGGTGGGTCACCAAGTGACCCACCACTCCCTTTAAGTCTCTCCTCTCTCTTTTCACTCTCCTTTTCTCCTTCATTTTGCATAAGAGAGGGTTTAGAGGCTAGGAGGAAGTTTTCCTCTTAACTCTGTCCATTCTTTCTTCTGTTTCTTCTGGTGAATCTTGGATTTCTGATTGCTTTTTTATTCTCTAAGACTTTTGGTGTTAGAGGTAAGCTTATTCTTCCTCTTCTCCCTCCTTTTCCTCCATTGTTGTTTATTTGAAGAAAAAAGGGTTTTGTGGGTTTGAGCTAGAATCTTGCTTCCCTTGCTTCTTTCTTTTGGTTTTCATACTGTAAGTGGTAGATCCTGGTACTTGGAGGCAAAACAAGTTGGTTTCATGGATTAAAAACTCGAGAAGGTGTCCTAAAAACTCAAGAAGGTGTTCTTGAGAAATTTCTAGAAAATTTAGGGAAATTTATAAAACTAATTGTTTTTGAGTTATAATTCTTCTAAATTGCTTTGTGGACTCTAAAATCAAAGAAAACTAAAAAAGAGAAGCAAAGGATGGATTTTTGGGAGTTTCTGGGCTTAGAATCATGCAGAACAGAGGAAGAACAACAATCTGCAGAACTTGGCACTCAGGTGCTAGTGCTTATGTGGGAATTGGAAGTTCTGGTGCCCAGGCACCATGCAAGCTGATTCAAAAGGGGTTTTTGGCACCTAGGTGCTAGGATACATATTCAAATCCAATTGAATGACTGTGGAACTTATTTTGTGAGATTGGAAGTTTTATTTTAACTATACTTAAGTGGTGAGTGGATGAGATATGTGTTGTAAGGCATATGTGTGAATGCATTTAATGTTTGTTTGAATGCATTGCATATTATTGTTTACATATTTATACTATGAGAGAGAACTAGCTAGTAACCCAAGGATGTGGTTATTCCTGGGAAGAATGTCGGGAGTAGGAACAGAGGGGTGGACCTCTGAGTAAATCCATTGAGGTTTGGTCTTCAATGTGGTAAGTGCGGGAAGATGTGGGAAATATATAGCATATGTTTGTTGCATAATGTATTTAGGTGTGGATGTTTTCTTACGTTTTTTTTGTGTTTGAGAATTGTTTTACGAATTGTTTTGTG
The DNA here is from genome assembly GCA_037074585.1 of Biancaea sappan. NCBI lineage: Eukaryota > Viridiplantae > Streptophyta > Magnoliopsida > Fabales > Fabaceae > Biancaea > Biancaea sappan. Next base: position 38,314,834 of record CM073494.1, read on the forward strand.
AGATTGTAGACTCGCATTGAATCGCGAGTCTTTGTAGCATGGTACGGTATGTTATATATATATATATGTTGGCCCCATTGCATTCAAAGATTTTCTTAAACTTTTGATGATCAACAAACAAATTTAAATTGTTCCATAACGCTTAAGAAAGTTCTTTAATGGCAAACTTATTTTGAAAATTTCTTTGAAGATAGAAAGTTGTTACTGATGCTAAAAACAAAAATCTCTTGGAAAACCAAATAAGAAGACATCAGTCGACTGATATACTTATAACAGTTGACTGATGCCTCACTGTCTGATATTTAGCATAGCATCGATAACAACAGTCGACTGATCGTTCATTATCAGTCAACTGATCAGCCACTGTCTCAAATTCCAAAAGATTGGAGTTTCGATCAGTCGACTAATCTCCTTGAATTAGTCGACTGATAGACTCTGAAGATTTGTGAATTTTAAGACAGAGACTCATCAGTTGACTAACTCCATGAAATCAGTCGACTAATTAGTCACTATCCTACTTCATATAAACCTCCAGTATCCATCAATCGACTAATCCTCTACAATCAGTCGACTGATCACTTATGAGATTTTTAAATACTTGAGACAGGGACGCATCGGTCGACTGATACATAATCATCAGTCGACTATCAAGTCATTAAAGAGCATCAGTCAACTGATGAGGCTTAATCAGTCGACTGCCGGCATGATGACATCAGTTTCAACGGCTATTTTGTGAAGATTTCAGCTGATATCATCAAGGATCCTTCTCCACTGGGCCAAAAACTTTTGGGGCCTATATATTGACCTCAGAGGCAATCAAAGAAGAAGAACACATGAATTTTTACCTCTGATTCTTGAATTGTAAAATCACTTGTCAATTAGTTGTTCTATATTACTCTTCACTTGCACACTTACTCTGTTTTAGAGAGTTACTCATTTTCTACTCATTCATTTACTTGAATTGACCAAGGAAAGTGTTCCTTGAGTTTGTTTTGAGAGAAAACAATTTGTAAGGGGGAGAGACACCCTTGGAAAGAAAAGAAAAAAGATCTCTGTTGTAGTAGCTCACAATTGCCCTTTTGAACAAACTTGTGGTTCATAGTAAAATACTCAAGAAGTGCTCTTGAGGACTGGATGTAGGCTTGGGTTAAGCTGAACTAGTATAAATATTTGTGTTCATCTCTTTACCTTATCTTTAATTATTTAAAGCTTTATATTTGATTTATTGCTCTTCATCCCCATTCATCTTGATATTTCTTTACTTTGTATTATCAACTTTCTCAAATAAGCATTTGATTTTACTTGAACTTCCAATTAGTTTTTATTAACCCAATTCACCCCCCTCTTGGGTTCCAGCTATTATTTTCAATTGACATCATAGCTTGGGCTCTTGATTAAAGACTTAACAGTCTAAGAGTATACAATGGCTAGCCTTGGTGATTGTATTTTTCCTGAAGGAAGTTCCTTTACAAAACCCCCTAATTTTAATGGTAATCATTATAGCTATTGGAAATCCAAGACGAAACTATTCTTTAAAGCAGTAGACATAGATCTCTGGGATATTGTGGAAAATGGACCCTACATTCCTTTAAAGGTTGTTGAAGGGCAAAGTGTTCTGGTTCACGCCACTACGATGTCAAATCGTCCAGAATTGAATTTGTGGCAATTTGCAGTATAGTGATTCCCAGGTCGTATTCACTCAAGGAGCCTCACTTCTTGATACTAATTAATCGTTCTAAACACCTAAACACTAATTAAGAGTACATAAACATGGGGGGGTTTTGTAGCAGTACTAACAAGATAAACAAAACAAAACAGCAATTAAATACTGCAACAACATTAAAATATGCAGCACAGCAGTAACAGCAGCAGCAGCAGAAATTGCAAGATATTGACAGTAAAGATACTATGTAATCAGCCACTAGGATTCATGGGAGTGTAACTATCATTACCTAACTCATTGATTCAGTTTTGTTCTCATTCCATTGTTTGGTTCTTTATGAAAATGGTTCTAGAATAACATCTAGAATTTAATGCTACTAATTATAGTCAAGAACATCTCTCTACTATAACTAGATGCATTCAGTGGAAAATCTCAACCAAACCAAGTTAAATATATCATTTAACTAGTCATTTCGCCTCCCTCACTTTCCTAATCAGTCAAGCAAGGTTATGTTTTATATATAAGTCAGTTTATGTTACATTCTCAAGCTCTAATCAGAATTTGACAGCAAAACAGAAACGAAATGAGATGAAAATGGAGAATAAAACACTTAACTTGCATTCTTAGTTCAAGCTACAACATCCCAGTGGTCTAGTGACTAATTACAATGAAAACTTAGCCCTCCATGAGAGCAAAACAGCAAACAACAGAAGCAAAAACAGAGAGGAAGAGAGAGCTGCGAATTTTCTAAGTCTGGTTGCCTAAAATGAAAGTATTCTCCTCTCTAAAACTGATGCCCTTTCAATGCCTTAGAATATTCTACCCTAGATGCTTCCTCCATGATGTAGCAGCACTTTGACAGCAAAACAGCATATAATTAATGTTTCTGCAGCAGAAAGTAGGCATGGCAGCAGTAGATTTAATATTTCTGCAGCAGAAAGTAGGCATGGCAGCAGCAGAACAGCATGGAAGAATTGATATTTCAGCCTTGCTTTCTGACCTACGAAATTTAATATTCATGCCCTCAAATTCTGACTACATGGCATTCAATAAGAGTTCAAGTGGGCCCCACATCCAGCATATCCTAGTCAGCATCTGTATCATCCAAAAAGTGCCACATTAGCATCCAAATCATCATCTTTGTCCATGTCAGCATTTTTCTCTCCAAATTAAAATTTGTAGGAATTAAATTGAGCATTTTACAATTCAAGTTCTAAAAATATAAAATTGAAACACATTCAATCCATAAATAGTTTATACCCAATAAATTCCAAAACATAATAAAATTAGAGAATTGGCAACATTGGAATAGCCATAGGACTAAGATAGGGACTACAAAGTATATAAAAATACCCGATATCAAATCCCCCACACTTGGCCTTTTGCACTCCTGGGCAAAATAATATTCAGAACACCAAAAGACACCAAAGGAAAAATGTGGAAAGCATGCTAGAATAGAATAATCAAAATTTTGAAAAGATTTAGCACTCGAAGGAGTTAATCTTAAATTTCTAAGATTCCAAGCATCATGGCAATTTAATTTGATACGAATGAATTCAAGTAATTAGCCTCCTCACCAGGAATGTGTTTACTCTCTATTCTCTCAAGTGTCTAGGGTAAATCACTCGAAATTCAACTTATCACAGAATTCACTACCATAAGCTTGTCAAGAATCTAAATCTCCACTACTTGAATCCAATACATACTTGAATCAAAAGGACTTTACGAGGTTGTAACGTGGGTAAGAAAAATAGTGGGAAACAAATGGAAAGATTGAACAATGAAACAAAATATGGTAACAACTCAAGAAAATGAAGAGTATTTACAAGTGAAATATAAGAGACTGAGTATAAATAAATTTGGGTCTCAATGTTCTATATGTTCCTCTTTTTCATTATTTTCTCTCTTTTTTTTTCAAAAAAAAAATTTTTTTCTTTCTTTCTTTCTTTCTCTTTTTTTTTTCTTTTTTTTTTTTGACTGGCCAGTCTTTTTCTTTTGCTTGAGAGGAAGTAGAAGAAATATAGTTCAAAACACCCCAAAGTTCACAAGATTTTTCAGCACATCGATCCCTTAAAAGAATTTAAAATACTCCTCACATCTTAAGTTGAAAGAGAAAAATATTGTTGTAGGCAGAAAAAGTGGTGGAAGGACGCAAGAAAGAAAATGGATAAGGCACAAAATGACATACAATGGAAACAATGATAATGGATGGCTATTTGGCTAAAAGTGGTTACAAGAAACAAATGCCTAAATCATTTCCAAGCATGTACAAGATATGTAGCCTCAATCAAAGATTCAAGACAAGTTCTAGAGTGACAATCCATGATAGAGAACACACAACAAGAAGAATAGCATTTTTCACTTAGGCTCAAATCCTCACAGCTAAAAGACTATTACTACAAATTCATTAAAGTCAACGTCATTGCCATTTAACTTGAATTCCTTAGAGAAATAACGCTAAATTCTCTTCATGCTAAGTCAATCTACACTTTAACTATTTCATCATGCATAATTCCACACCAAAACTTCATCAATTTTTTTTTTCAAAAATAAAACATCAAATTCGGGCAAAACAGAGTAGCAAAATTCTGCACTGTAGAAATTCTGGCGACTCAGCTTTACTGACACAAAACTACACCAAAACAAATGCGAAAGACACCAAATAAAATTCTACAGCTAGAAGACATATAAAGCTTTAAAAACATGTAAAGAAACTAGCAGAATCCGTTGCCAATCAGTACAGAAAATTCATGCAAGACAGCTCAAAAATTCTGGACAGAAACAGAGAAAACAGAGGAGACAGCAGGAAATTTTTTTTTGGAGAATAAACTCAAATTCTCTCCCCCCACACTTAAACATTGCATTGTCCTCAATGCAAATTATTACCAAACATCAAATAAAATGAAGAGGACATAAATTAAAAGGAGGGAAAGAGTACGGCCTTATCATGGAGTCGGAACGTTGTAGAGTTTGATTTCTTCTACAGTTTCTTCTTTGAAGCCCTCGTAGAACTTCTTCAACCTTTGCCCATTTACCATGAACTGCTTGTTGGTGGCCTCATTTTGAATTTCTACTGCACCAAAAGGAAAGACATTAGTAATAACAAAAGGGCCAACCCATCTAGAGCGAAGCTTACCGGGCATTAGCTTGAGGCGCGAATTATAGAGAAGGACTTTATCTCCCACTTGGAATTCTTTTTTCTCAATTTTCTGATCATGTAAAGCTTTTGTCCTCTCTTTATAGATGCGCGCATTCTCATAAGCCCCTAGCCTTAGTTCTTCCAGTTCTTGAAGTTGCAACTTTCTTTCTTTACCGGCTAGGGTCATGTCCATATTGCATTGTTTAACGGCCCAATATGCCTTGTGTGCAATCTCCACCGGCAAGTGACATGCTTTACCAAATACCAAGCGGTATGGTGACATGCCGATGGGAGTCTTGAAAGCGGTTCTATAGGCCCAAAGCGCATCGTCAAGCCTCTTACTCCAATCTTTTCTGTTAGGTTGCACAGTTTTCTCTAATATTTGCTTTATCTCTCGGTTGGAGACTTCTGCTTGCCCATTGGTTTGGGGGTGGTAAGGTGTAGAGGTTTTGTGCACCACCCCATATTTCTTCAATAGCCCTTGCATGTTTCTATTACAAAAGTGTGATCCTTGATCACTGATTATGGCCTTGGGGACACCGAATCTGCAGAAAATATATGAACGAAGGAAATCTACAACAACAATAGAATCATCAGTTCGGGTGGCTTTAGCTTCTACCCAGTTCGACATATAATCCACAGCAACTAAGATATACATGAAGCCAAAAGAAACAGGAAAAGGACCCATAAAGTCAATACCCCAAACATCAAAAACATCACAAAAAATAAGAGGTTGTTGAGGCATTTCATTTCTTTTAGACACATTTCCAGTTCTTTGACACCTAGAACAATTTTTGCAAAAATCAAAGGCATCCCTAAATAAAGTAGGCCAATATAAACCAGAATCTAACACTTTTCTAGCTGTTCTTTGGGGACCAAAGTGTCCACCACACGCAAGAGTATGACAAAAATTCAGCACAGATGCAAATTCATGATTTGGAACACATCTCCTAATAATTTGGTCACTACAAATTTTCCACAAATAAGGGTCATCCCACACATAGTACCTAGCCTCGCTTCTTAATTTATTCAATTGATGTCTATTTTGGTATGCAGGCAATTCAGATGCAACAAGATAATTCACCAAATCAGCATACCAAGGCTCACCAATACCATGCAAAAGGAGGAAACACTCATCTGGAAAATTGTCTCTTATAGGGAGATGTTCCAATGGAAGATCAGAAAGCCTACTCAAGTGATCTGCTACTACATTCTCTGCCCCACTCTTATCCTTGATTTCCACATCAAATTCTTAGAGGAGCAGCATCCATCTAAGCAATCTTGGCTTTGCATCTGGTTTCTTCAACAAATATTTCAGTGCTGCATGGTCAGAAAACACAATTACTTTGGAGGCAAGCAAATATGATCTAAATTTTTCTAAAGCAAAAACAATTGCTAAAAACTCCTTCTCCGTGGTTGTGTAATTTGATTGAGCTGAATCAAGGGTACGGGACGCATAGGCTATGACATGCAACTTCCTCTCTACTCTTTGTGAAAGTACTGCTCCTACAGCAAAATTTGAGGCATCGCACATGAGCTCAAAGGGAAGCTCCCACTGTGGAGGTTGGATGATAGGAGGGGAGGTAAGTTGCTTCTTCAACTCATCAAAAGCTGACCTGCAAGCATCATTAAAAATGAAATCAGTTTCTTTTTGGAGGAGTTTAGATAGGGGTAGAGCGATCTTACTGAAGTCCTTGATGAATCTCCTATAAAATCCTGCATGGCCAAGAAAAGAGCGAACTTCCCGCACAGAAGCCGGGTAAGGCAAAGAAGAGATAACATCAACTTTGGCTTTATCTACTTCTATGCCACGTGGTGACACTATGTGGCCTAGGACTATTCCTTGCTCTACCATGAAATGACATTTTTCATAATTCAATACCAAATTTTTCTCTATGCATCTCTCAAGTACCCTCTCCAAATTTTTCAAACATGCATCAAATGAGTCTCCATAAACAGAAAAATCATCCATGAACACTTCCATGCAATCCTCTAACAAATCAGAAAATATGCTCAACATGCATCTTTGAAAAGTGCCAGGTGCATTACAGAGACCAAAAGGCATGCGTCTATATGCAAAAGTACCAAAAGGACAGGTGAAGGTAGTCTTCTCCTGATCTTCAGGTGCAATGTGAATTTGAAAATACCCAGAAAAACCATCAAGAAAACAGTAATGAGACTTGCCAGCAAGTCTCTCAAGCATTTGATCAATAAAAGGAAGAGGAAAATGATCTTTTCTAGTTGCTTGGTTCAACTTCCTATAACCAATGCAAACACGCCAACTGTTTTGAACTCTAGTGGGCACTAACTCATTATTTTCATTTGCTATAACAGTTACCCCGGTTTTCTTTGGCACTACTTGTACCGGACTCACCCACTTACTATCAGAGATAGGATAGATAATACTAGCTTGGAGGAGCTTACTTACCTCCTTCTTGACCACATCAAGAATCATGGGGTTGAGTCTTCTTTGGGGTTGCCTCACTGGTTTCGTCTCTTCTTCAAGGAGAATTCGGTGCATGCACACTGAAGGACTAATTCCAGGAATGTCTGCTAGAGTCCACCCAATCGCCTTCTTATTCTTTTTCAGCAAACTGATCAATTTTTCTTCTTGATTGGGGTTCAAGTTGTTGGCCACAATGATTGGAAGTTTGTCTCCTACTTCCAAGAAGGCATACTTGAGGTTTTCTGGTAAAGCCTTCAACTCCAATGCAGGTGGTTGGATGGAGGATGGAATTAGTTTTTGTGGAATCACATCCAAGGAAGCACCTACAAATTCAGTTTGCTCAAAGACAGAATCCTTGGCTAAAGAGGAGGAAGGGTTAGCAGCACAAGAGGAAAGAGATGAAGAATGTGCAACATTACAATTTAAATCACTACACCTACAACTACCTAAAATAGAAACAAAATCTAAGTATAAGCTAGAGAAATTTACAGAATCAGAATGCACATCAGAATCCAAATCACTATGCAAATCAGAATGCAACTCAGAATTGTCAGCATTTAGAGAGTTTTCAATTTCAGTGCAAGCATGACAAAATTCAGAACCAGCACAGTTGCATTCAAAGGCATCTACCAAATTAGAGAATTCAGGAAAATCAGAAATTAATTCAGTTTGGAAATCATCACATGCCTCATCAACTAAGTAATCCAAAAAGTTAACCACATGCACATTGGAATGATTTTCTATAGGATGTTTCATGGCATCCAAAATGTTAAAATCAATTTTGTTACCAGCAAACTCCATTGACAAAGTCCCTTCATGCACATTAATGATGGTTTTTGCAGTTTTCAGAAAAGGTCTACCAAGTATTAATGGTGCATGGCCAGGAGTATTATCATTTTCCATATCAAGCACATAAAAATCAGCAGGAAAAATGAGATCTTTAACTCTTACTAGGACATCTTCTAAAACTCCTGCTGGATGTGCTGTGCTCCTATTGGCAAGTTGGACAATCACTCCAGTTGGTGAAAGAACACCAATTTTGAGGCTCGAGTACACTGATTTGGGCATAACATTGATTGAGGCTCCCAAATCCAGCATAGCATTGGAGAACTCCATGTTGCCTATTGTGCATGGTATTGTGAAAGTTCCAGGATCTTTGCACTTGGGTGGCATGGGTGGTTGGATGAGTGCAGACACATTTCTTCCCAAATTAACTCTCTCATTACCCCTTAAACGCCTCTTATGAGTGCACAACTCTTTGAGGAACTTGGCATACTTGGGGATTTGCTTAATTGCTTCCAAAAGTGGGATATTGACCTCTATTTTCCTGAAGGTCTCCATGATCTCTTTATCCATGTCAGATTCAGAAGCTTTCCTTGATTTAGTCTGCCTATTAGGGAAAGGAAGAGGAATTTTCTGAACCACTTCTTCATCCTTTTTATTTTGCTCACTGGTTGAAGATGAAGGAACACTTTGCTGGACATTTGATTTTTCTGGTTCAGATTCAGAAGCTGGACTGTCTACTTGTTTGCCACTCCTCAAGATGATGGCACTCACATTACCTCTTGGGTTGATCACTGGTTGGGATGGCAAACTCCCTGAACCTTGGCTTTTCAGCTCATTGACTGTTGTGGCTAACTGGCCAATTTTAGTTTCCAAATTCTGCATATTTGTTTCTGTCCTTTGCTGGAACTGAAGAGTATTGGCAGTCAGTTGCTTCATTAGATCCTCAAGACTAGGCTCAGGTTTCTTGGGTGCTGGAAGAGGTGTATGGCTAGCTTCAGGTTGGTTGTATCTTACATGGGGTGGCTGGTAAGGGGGGTTGGATGTATTCCCATACTTGAAAGCTGGATGATCACGCCACCCAGGATTGTAGGTGGAGGAATATGGGTCATATCTCTGTTGTTGTGGCTGCATGGGTCTACCAGGGAATATACCAGCACATGACTCAGTTGGGGTCTCTTGCAGCTGAGGGCATTGATCAGTATGGTGGGTATTCAGGGAACAAATACCACAGACTGAAGGAGGAGGGGCTTGTTGTTGTGTTCTCTGATTTAATGCCAATTGCCTCACCATTGAAGCTAATTCTTCCAATTTATTTTCTATCCTTTGTTGCTCCATGGGAGGTGTCCTCACCTCATTGACAGTAACTGTTGGATCACTCAATTTGGTGTCAAATTGCTGAGCATTTTGGGCTATCTTGGCCAACAATTCATTTGCTGCAGTAGGAGTCTTATCCACCAATGCCCCACCAGCAGCTGCATCAACTATATATCTGTCCATAGGCAGTAATCCCTCATAGAAATACTGGATGAGAAGTTGCTCTGAAATCTGGTGGTTTGGACAGCATGAGCAAAGCTTCTTAAACCTCTCCCAATATTCATGCAGAGACTCACCATTCAACTGTCTAATCCCACTGATATCCTTCCTGATTGCTGCTGTTCTGGAGGCTGGAAAGAATTTTTCTAAGAACAACTTCTTCAGCTCATCCCATCTTGTTATCAAGGCAGTGGGTAGATAGTAAAGCCAATCCTTGGCTGCCCCATCCAGAGAGAAAGGAAATGCTATTAATTTGATCTGTTCTTCTCCAACTCCATGTGGTCTCATGGTAGAGCAGACAACATGGAACTCCTTTAAGTGCTTGTGCAGATCTTCTCCTGCAAGACCATGAAACTTAGGCAACAAATGGATTAGACCAGATTTTAGTTCAAAGTTAGCATCCAACTCGGGATAATTTATGCACAATGGTTGATAATGCACATTAGGTGCAATCAACTCTTTAATTGATTGTTCTTGCCTATTTTGAGGCATTTGTGCATTTTGATTATCCATCCCAGTTATCCCAGCTGACTCAGATTCTGTAGACTCCAACACAATATCAGATTCAGAATCTGATTCAACTTCTACACTATCAACAGCTAACTCAACAATTTCAGCAAGAATTTCAGAAACTATACTAGTCCTAATGCTATTACTTCTTACTAGCCTATGGAAGGTCCTATCAATTTCTGGATCAAAAGGTGGTAAGTCCACGTGACCAGACCTTCTCATATACTAGAGAGGGCACAAATTCACAAGAAAACAACAAGAAAACAACAAAAACAACTAAATCACTACAAAAGACTCCAACCGATGAAAATCACCAAAAATTTAAGTATTTCAGAAAAATATGATTTTTCATGGAAAAATTCTTGACAAATTGGAGAGACAAACACAAAACACAGAATTCAAAAATTCAAACTACAAAAATCACACTAAAAATCACAATTAATTAGAAAAATCAAAAAAATAGTAAAAAATAGAAAAGGAGGCCTAAATGATGGAATTTGGCAAAATGGCCGCCCGAGAATTGAATTTGTGGCAATTTGCAGTATAGTGATTCCCAGGTCGTATTCACTCAAGGAGCCTCACTTCTTGATACTAATTAATCGTTCTAAACACCTAAACACTAATTAAGAGTACATAAACATGGGGGGGTTTTGTAGCAGTACTAACAAGATAAACAAAACAAAACAGCAATTAAATACTACAACAGCAGCAAAATATGCAGCACAGCAGTAACAGCAGCAGCAGCAGAAATTGCAAGATATTGACAGTAAAGATACTATGTAATCAGCACTAGGATTCATGGGAGTGTAACTATCATTACCTAACTCATTGATTCAGTTTTGTTCTCATTCCATTGTTTGGTTCTTTATGAAAATGGTTCTAGAATAACATCTAGAATTTAATGCTACTAATTACAGTCAAGAACATCTCTCTACTATAACTAGATGCATTCAGTGGAAAATCTCAACCAAACCAAGTTAAATATATCATTTAACTAGTCATTTCGCCTCCCTCACTTTCCTAATCAGTCAAGCAAGGTTATGTTTTATATATAAGTCAGTTTATGTTACATTCTCAAGCTCTAATCAGAATTTGACAGCAAAATAAACATGACAGCAAAACAGAAACGAAATGAGATGAAAATGGAGAATAAAACACTTAACTTGCATTCTTAGTTCAAGCTACAACATCCCAGTGGTCTAGTGACTAATTACAATGAAAACTTAGCCCTCCATGAGAGCAAAACAGCAAACAACAGAAGCAAAAACAGAGAGGAAGAGAGAGCTGCGAATTTTCTAAGTCTGGTTGCCTAAAATGAAAGTATTCTCCTCTCTAAAACTGATGCCCCTTCAATGCCTTAGAATATTCTACCCTAGATGCTTCCTCCATGATGTAGCAGCACTTTGACAGCAAAACAGCATATAATTAATGTTTCTGCAGCAGAAAGTAGGCATGGCAGCAGCAGATTTAATATTTCTGCAGCAGAAAGTAGGCATGGCAGCAGCAGAACAGCATGGAAGAATTGATATTTCAGCCTTGCTTTCTGACCTACGAAATTTAATATTCATGCCCTCAAATTCTGACTACATGGCATTCAATAAGAGTTCAAGTGGGCCCCACATCCAGCATATCCTAGTCAGCATCTGCATCATCCAAAAAGTGCCACATTAGCATCCAAATCATCATCTTTGTCCATGTCAGCATTTTTCTCTCCAAAATTAAAATTTGTAGGAATTAAATTGAGCATTTTACAATTCAAGTTCTAAAAATATAAAATTGAAACACATTCAATCCATAAATAGTTTATACCCAATAAATTCCAAAACATAATAAAATTAGAGAATTGGCAACATTGGAATAGCCATAGGACTAAGATAGGGACTACAAAGTATATAAAAATACCCGATATCATGTTCCAATACCCAAAAAGGAATGGTCTGAATCAGAAAAGAAACTTGTTCATCTAAATGCTAAAGCTATAATGATTATTGTTAGTGCCTTAAGTCAAGATGAATATTTTAGAGTCTCTAGTTATACAAATGACAAAGAAATGTGGGATACTTTGGAAGTTGCACATGAAGGAACTCAAGGAGTTAAGGAATCAAAAATCAGTACTCTTACAAATGAGTATGAAAATTTCAAGACGAAGAGTGATGAATGCATAAGTGAAATGCAATTAAGATTTACTCACATCACTAACCATTTGAGAGCTCTTAGTGTGACTTATGCAGAATCTTCTCAAACCACCAAGATATCGAGATGTCTTACTCTGGAATGGGAAGCTAAGAGGATAGCAATCATGGAAGTAAGAGGAGAATCCATAAAATCACTTACAGCTCTATTTGGAAATCTCCAAAACTATGAGCCAAAAATTCTAGAAATGAGGCAAGAGGATGAATCCAAGAAAAAGAGGACTCTCTCTTTCAAATCATCCTCCTCCAAGGAACCAAAAGCAAAAAATGATGAAGAGGAAGAAATAATGAAGAGGTAACTGCTTTTGAACCCTTATACTCATTTGATGAATTGCAAAAAGATTTTGAAGAATTGCATGATGAATCTTTATAGCTTTCAAAAAAATTAAGGATTTCAAAATAAAAGATTTCTTTGCTTGAGAGTGAAATTTTAAGTGTGAAAGATGATCTTAACACACTCAAGAAAGAAAATCTGGACCTTGAAAAACAAAATTCAATTTTGATAAAGGAAAATGCAAGCATGAAATCATTATTCAACTCTCCAAAAAATAATTGTCCCTGTTGTAGATGCAATGATTTAGAAAAAGAAAATAAGGATTTGAATACCACCCTTGCAAAATTTACACAAGGAAGAGACAATTTGAGCATATTTCTTGGGAAACAAAGATGTGTTTTTGATAAAGCTAGAATAGGCTACAAAACTAAAGCTAGGTAAAAATATTGCAAGAATTTCTTTGTTCCAGCAACAATGTCAAATAGTCCCTTCATTACTTGTTTTTATTGTGGTTTAAAAGGACATATTTCTAACTCTTGCTGTTACAAGAAAATGACTCCAAATGGAAACAAGAAAAAGTGGGTTGTTAAAGGAACAACTAACAAGGAAGGACCCAAACAAATTTGGATACCTAAAAGGAGCTGAATTTTATGCAGATTTGCCTCAAATCTAGGAGTGAAAAATGGTACTTGAATAGTGGATGTTCTAAGTACATGACTGGAGACAAATCCAAGTTTCATTCCCTATCTCCAAAAGGAGGCAAAGTGACCTTTGGAGGAAATGACAAAGGTTTGATCAAAAGCATTGGTAAGGTTGGTAAGAACTCTTCAACATCCATTGAAAATGTATTATTTATTGAAGGCCTCAATCATAATTTGCTTAGCATTAGTCAACTATGCGACAAAGGAAATAGAGTTATTTTTTATTCATCTCGTTGCATAGTTAAGAACATCAATGATAAGCAAGTTAAGCTTGTTAGTCAAAGGATCATTAATGTTTATGTTATAAATCTTGATTAAGATCCTTCTATAGACTCTACATACTTAATTAGTGTGAATCAGGAAAGTTAGCTTTGGCACAGAAAATTGGCTCATGCTAGCATGAATCATTTGGATAAATTAGTCAAAAAGGATCTTGTGATTGGCTTACCTAAAATAAGATTTGAAAATGATAGGCTTTGTGATGCATGTCAAAAGGGTAAGCAAGTCAAAAGTTCTTTCAAAACCAAAGATATTGTTTTAACTACAAAGCCCTTATAACTTCTCCATATAGACCTTGTAGGACCATCTAGGACAAAGAGTCTTGCAAGCAACTCCTATGCACTAGTTGTTTGTAGATGATTATTCAAGGTACACATGGACTCTCTTCTTAGCTCAAAAGGATCAAGCTTTCCAATCTTTTCTTAAATTAGCAAAATGCATTCAAAATGAACAAAGCTTGACCATGGCGGAGAATTTGACAACCATAACTTTATGAAATTCTGTGATGAAAATGGGATTGAACATAACTTCTCATCTCCTAGAACCCTCAACAAAATGGTGTTGTTGAGAGGAAAAACAGAACTCTAAGGGAGATGGCAAGAACAATGCTCAATGAAATGGATCTTCCTCAATACTTTTGGGTTGATGCTTTTAACACTGCTTGCTATGTAATGAATAGAGCCTTGATAAGGCCAATTTTAAAGAAAACCCCATATGAATTGTATAGAAGAAGAAAGCCCAATATTTCCCATCTCCAAGTTTTTGGTTGTAAATATTTTGTGCTGAACAATGGAAAAGAAAATTTAGGAAAATTTGATGCCAAAGCTGATGAAGGAATCTTCCTTGGCTACTCTAGCACTAGCAAAACTTATAGAGTCTATAACAAAAGAACCCAAACTGTTGAAGAATCCATACATGTTTTTGATAAATCTAACCCCTCTCTCAAAGATTATGCTAATGACTATGAAGTGTTAGATTCCTTTAAAAACCTTTCCTTAGATGACAAAGTGAAGAAGGATCATGAAGAAAATGCAAAGGAAGATATCATTATGCATCAAGAAGAAGAAATGTCACAAAAAGAGAAAATACCTCTTGAGGAAATCTCTACTAGCAACAATGATGGCCTTCCGAAAGATTGGAAGTATACCAAAAGTTATCCCAAGGAGCTCATCATAGGGGATGCATCACAAAGGGTAACAACTCGAAACTCTCTTAGAAATGTTTGTAATCACTCCACTTTCCTTTCTCATATTGAACCAAAAACCATTGATGATGCTATTATTGACGAATATTGGATTTTGGCTATGCAAGAAGAACTAAACCAATTCGAAAGAAGCCAAGTTTGGGATTTAGTACCTAGACCCAATAATCATACAATAATTGGCACAAATGGGTTTTTAGAAATAAACTTGATGAGAATGGAGTTGTGGTTAGAAACAAGGCTAGACTTGTTGCAAAAGGTTATAATCAAGAGGAAGGTATTGACTATGATGAAACTTTTCCTCCTGTTGATAGACTTGAAGCAATTAGAATGCTTTTGGCTTATGCATGCATACATAATTTTAAACTATTTCAAATGGATGTTAAAAGTTCTTTTCTCAATGGCAATATTTTGGAAGAAGTTTATGTTAAGCAACCTCCTGGTTTTGAAGATGTTGAAAAGCCTAACCATGTATTCAAATTGAAAAGGGCTCTTTATGGTCTCATACAAGCTCCTAGAGCTTGGTATGACATATTGAGCTCTTTTCTTTTAGAAAATAATTTTTCAAGGGGAAAGGTTGATACAACATTTTTTTTAAAAGGGAAAAGCATGACTTGATCATTGTGTAAATCTATGTTAATGATATTATTTTTAGGGCTACTATTGAAAAGCTTTGCAAAGCGTTTGCCAACATTATGCAGGGCAAATTTGAGATGTCAATGATGGGTGAACTCAACTTCTTTGTTGGGCTTTAAATTAAACAAATGGATCATGGTACATTTGTAAGTCAAGCCAAGTATACTAAAAAGTTGCTCAAGAAATTTGGAATGGAAAATGCAAGACATGCATCTACACCAATGAGCACCTCAACAAACTTGGACATGGATGAAAAGGGTAAACCATTTGACATAACTAAGTATTGAGGTATGATCGGATCACTTTTATACCTAACCGCTAGTAGATCCGATATCATATTTAGTGTATGCATATGTGCACATTTTCAAGCCTGCCCTAAGGAATCTCATTTTAAAATTGTGAAAAGAATTTTCATATACTTGATTAGCACATCTAAAATGGGTTTATGGTATCCCAAAGGATCCTCAAATGTTTTAATTGGCTACTCGGATGTCGATTTTGTGGGTAGCAAAACTGATAGAAAGAGTACAAGTGGAACTTGCCAATTCTTTGGTAATCTCTTGTCTCTTGGTTTAGTAAAAAAACAAAATAGTGTTGCCTTATCCACAGCTAAAGCTGAATACATTGTAGTTGGAAGTTGTTGTGCTCAAGTTTTGTGGATGAAGCAATAACTACAAGATATTGGTGTTTTACTTGAAAATATACCCATTAGATGTGATAATACAAGTGCTATATGTCTGTCTAAAAATCCTATATAGCACTCTAGAACAAAACATATTGAAATTAGACATCATTTTATTAGAGATCATGTTTAAAAGAAAGATGTCTCTCTTGAATTTGTGCAAACAGATTTTTAATTGGCTAATATTTTCACAAAGCCTTTAGCTAAAGGTAGATTCAGTTTTATTAAAAGAGAACTTGGGATAGCAAATTCAAATGAACTTTGATTGTTTCCCCATTGCATCCATATTTAAATTATTGTTCCATGGTTGACTCCCTTTACTAGCTTAAGCATTGGAGTGTCCATGAAAAATGTTTTGCAAGTGTGAATCCTCAAACTATCCTCTAAGGCACTCATTCCCTCAATCTGCTGTTAAAGTCATCAAAAATAAGTTTATGCATGGAATCAGTCAACCATCATAAGCTCATCAGTCGACTAATGGCTCAATGAATACAATTTTTAAAATCTTTGAATGAATTAGTCGACTGACGTCACTAAATCAGTCGACTAATTGCTCTCTGCTCAAATATTTATATAAGTGCAGAAGTCATCAGTTGACTAATGACCCACTAATCAAAATCTTTATTAAGAGCAGAAGTAATCAGTCGACTAATCACTAAGAATCAGTAGATTGATATATTACTCTATGGATTGAAAGCCAAGCGCTGGTGCAGGCGCTAGGCGCTGAGACGGACGCCCAGGCTGGTCCATCACTGAATGATGCAATCTTTTTTTAAAAAAGGAACCCGAGAGCCACCAGTCGACTAATGACCCATCAACAGTCGACTAATTTAAGGTGTCTTCAAAATCTTCCAAATCTCCTAACATTAGTTGACTGATGAGTCATCGACAGTTGACTGATGGATCATTTAATCGAAAACCTTTAAAGCAAACTCAGCACCCTGGGCATCATTTTATCATTTCTCTCAACGCTTCTCTCGTCGATGACTTCTCTCTCTCTCTGGTATTATCTTCATTCATTCCTCTCCAAGTTCAAATATCTCAATGGCTGGGCTTCTGAAGTTGAATATTGATTGATTAGGGCTAGTTTGTGTCTTCCACTCCTCTCTGCATCTCCAAATGGCCTTTTCCTCCAAACTACCTCGCACAAAGGATGTCTCCAAATGGCCAATGGGAAACCTTCTGAACCTTAAACAACTAGAGAAATTCCAGGAAACCTTTAAAAAACGAAAGATAATCCCCAGTAGACATCTTGATTGGAATTACTTCTCCATTCAAAACTTTGAATTTATTAGACTGCTGCAGAATTTTGGTTTGAGAAGTTTTGTTAATCGTGAAAGTGCTTGGAGTGAGGAAGTGGTTAAAACGTTTTATACAAATCTTGAGTATACTGCTAGACATAGGACAATCATTTTATCTGTTAGGGATATGCCTGTGGAGATTACTGAGGGATCACTGGCTAGGATTTTAGGTATCCCTGCCCCTAACCCTGATGATTTACGCTTCAATGAACTTCCATCTTCCCTTTCTCCCATCTTTTATAATAAACAAGATACTTTCAATACTATTTTGAGGATAGAATATTAGGATAGTCAGGGCATTCGGGTTAGTGAGATGAATGCAAATGACCGTCTTCTTCTCTACATTATAAGCCAAATCTGGGAGCTATGCCAACCCTTGTGAATCTGAGTATGTTGTCATGGCATATATAATGCAAGGGCGAGCCTTCAATCTTCCTCACTTTATTATGAAAAGAATGGAATCATGTACTAGGAAGAAATCCCCTCTTCCCTATGCAGGCCTCATTTCTCAGATTCTTGAAGATGCCAGCATTAATGCTCACTTTGGACAAGAAACAAAATCCTCAGTTATTGATGTAAACTC
Source organism: Biancaea sappan (assembly GCA_037074585.1). Classification (NCBI taxonomy): domain Eukaryota; kingdom Viridiplantae; phylum Streptophyta; class Magnoliopsida; order Fabales; family Fabaceae; genus Biancaea; species Biancaea sappan. Next base: position 38,332,760 of record CM073494.1, read on the forward strand.
TCTTAGAAGAATGGGATTTGTCTATCTTAAGGAGGAATGGTTGAGGGGAGAACTAAACAAAACTGTCCAGAGAGCAAGAGGTAGACGGAACAAAGAAGCTGACGAAGATGATGAAGCGGATGAAGACATGGGTGAAGAAGAAGACATGGCCTCAGAACCATCTGCTCACAATTTTCAAATTGGGGAGTAAACCCTGTTACTCAATTAATTGCTTGACAATTCCACCACTATGATGGGCATGCTTGCTGAAATGAGAGATGGTATAGAAACCCTTGATGCTAGGATCTCTCATCTGGAAAGCACTTCAGCATCTCAGACTGAGGCGCTTCATGACCTGATCGAAGCAATTCGTGCTCTCCAGCATAGGGATTGAGTGGCCTTGGATTGAGGTTGAAGACCCCATTTTCTTTTTGTTGAAGCCAAAGAGGGAGAAGAATTGTTGATTTATTGTTGATTTATTTCCTATTTATTTCCTATGCCATATATTGACACTTTGAACTAACATTAGACTACTTATATATATTTCTGTTGCTGCTTAATTTACTTTGATTATCAATATTCTGATATATTCTGTTTTGATATCTTGCTATGTTCATTTAGAAAAAAAAGAGTATCAAATTCAGGGGGAGTCCTTCTCTTTTATCTCAAAAATGTTCTAACTAATTTAAATCTATTTGTCATCATCAAAAAGGGGGAGATTGTTGACCCCATTGCATTCAAAGGTTTTCTTAAACTTTTGATGATCAGCAAACAAATTTAAATTGTTCCATAACACTCAAGAAAGTTCTTTAATGGCAAACTTATTTTGAAAATTTCTTTGAAGATAGAAAGTTGTTACTGATGCCAAAAGCAAAAATCTCTTGGAAAACCAAATCAGAAGACATTAATCGACTGTATACTTATAACAGTCGACTGATATACTTTTAACAGTCAACTGATGGCTCACTATATGATATTTAGCATAGCATTGATAACAACAGTATATTGATCATTCATCATCAGTCGACTGATCAGCCACTGTCTCAAATTCTAAAAGATTGGAGTTTCGATCAGTCGACTAATCTCCTTGAATTAGTCGACTGATAGACTCTGAAGATTTTTGAATTTTAAGACAGAGATTCATCAGTTGACTAATTAGTCACTGTCCTACTTCATATAAACCTCCAGTATCCATCAGTCGACTGATCCTCTTCAATCAGCCGACTGATCACTTATGAGATTTTTAAATACTTGAGACAGGGACGCATTGAATGCATCAAATGAAACTCTGAACCTCCCACTCCTTTAGGTGCCACCTACAAATTCATTTGAATTGCACTGTGTCACTACTTTCCTCTCATGATGTATGCAATTTTGACTCTGTTTTTGTCCTCCCAAGAGTCATGGGAATCATTCAAGAATGAAACTTCCAGCTTCAGCTACAATGGGAATTTAGATACAAGAACCATAGGGGTAAGAGAGAATTGGGGATTCATATTATTGGATTCAATGGTGTGTTAATTAATGCTTTGGGAACAAGAAAATCTGGATAATCTTCTAGGTTTTCCTAATCTCACATTTGTTGTTTTTAATCAATTATTTTTGTTTTGTTTTGCCAATGTTTGACTAGAGAGTAGAGATTGTGAAGCTTGATATGTTTGTTTCTTTTTCATTTGTATTGGATTACAATGTTCCATTTAAGCTTTGATTGGGTGTACTGTGAGGAGGGGAGAGAGAGAGAGAGAGAGACAGAGAGAGAGAGAGAGAAGGGAAAGAGAGATAAAAACTTTAAGGGCAAAACTATCTTTTTCACATATATATCATGTCCGCCACTTGTATGACACATGACAATGACGTGTCCATCCACGTCAGCATTTTTTTTTATTGTGTTCATAGTGTTAGACTCTAAGGGCAAAATTGAAACAAATTGAAACATGTGGGATAAAATTGGCATGAAAAAAATGTTATGAATGAAATTGAAACTCGAGGTAAACGTGAGGGATCGAAAATATACTATTGCCTTAATTAAAAAAAACTAAGAATCAGGTAAATTATTTTATGTCTAACCAAGATTCACTTCAATTGGTAAATGTATGTCCTACAAACAATGGTCTGGTATTGGTTGAAAAAGAAAAACTAGTGGCTCAAGAAATAAGCGTTTCTTATTCAATGAAACCCTTTCTGTGACTTTTTTTTTTTAAATCTTATCTCTCTCATTGATTATGAGGATGTTGAATGAGTTTAAGATACTTGAAACGTCATACGATTGATCGAACGGCTACTTCTTTTGAAACCGTTCTCCAACACATAGATGTTAACTAGCATCAAAATCAAGAAAACTTTCGAAATCTTAATAGTTAAGTATATTTACCATATATATACATAAAACATTTATTACAAAAGAGGCCTTAAAACCTTCAAACAGAAAAAAACAAAACTGCATGAATAAGGATCGAATATTTATTTATCCAGATATTAGGTATAACTAGACATAAATAAATAAAATCAGGTAATCATTAAAATATAAGTATATAAATTTATTTATGATTAATTTAATAACCTATAAAAAACAAATGTCTAAAAATCTCTACCCTAGCCCAACCCAGCGTCACCGTTGAGGTTGTATAGTTAATTGTTTTTCTTTTTCTTTAGACTATAGTACCCACAAGCGTTCCCAAGGTTTCAACGTACAATTCACACATATTCCCCATATCCTCCTCTCTTCTCTCCAATAGGTAAAGCTTAGAAAATCTTTTTTTTTTTTGGGGTTCCCCTGAAGGAATGGTCTTCTCTGTGATCTTCCATGGCTTTCTTGAACTATGTTGTAAGGATTTTGCAAAGGAGGTCATTCTCCATACAACAAAATTTCCATGAACATAGTTCAAGAAAGCTGTGGAAGATCACCGGCATGATCTGTTTTCTTATCGTCTATGAATCGCTTTGCACTTCCCAAAAAATTATCCGGAGCATAAGTGTTTTTGTTACAAATATCTAAATTAGGGAATTTCAGTTTTTGATAATCTAATTAGCCCAAATCTTTTTTGGCCATTCAAAAATTGTGCTTTTGTTTAATTAATTTTAGTCCCTTTTGTGATTTATTTTTGGGTGTTCTTGAGGGATTGAGCTTGCCTACTGTGCATAAGAGGCTCTTATGCGCAAGAGGCTTTTGGAGCCATTGGATCAATGAGCTTCTATTTATTTAGTCATTTTTCAACAATTTTATTTATTTTTTAAAAAACTTACAATTGTCATTTTATATTTATTATTATACTTATAATAATTATTAAATAAGTTAATATTTGTAAATTTTTTTAAAAAGTTAAAATAAAAAACTGAATAAATGAGCTCCAAAAAAGCCCCCTGTGCATAGGAACCTCCTATGCTTGGAGGCAAGTTGAATCCTCTATTGAGAGGCAAGCACCTATGTGATCCGTTTGGTTTAGACAACTTTTTAAACTCCGTCAAATAACCATTGAGGTCAGTTTTGAGACAAATAGAAGTGTTCGATTTGGTTATAGTGTATAAAATCAAAACAAACCATGATTGGTATAGTTCAATTTAGACGGTTTGGAGTATTATAGCTCTCTCTCTCTCTCTCTTAATTTTTGACTTTTTCATAATTGAGGTCAATTTGAAAGAGTATTACCATTTATGTACACAAATTTAAGAAAAATTACACTTTTTACATCTCAAATTAACCAAAAAAAAAAAAAGAAAGACAAACACTTGTTTGGTTTTACAACAGGAAAAGGGCCTCTGTTGTTGTATTTCAGTGGTTGTTGGCAAAATGGCGCCGGCATGAAGTGAAAAGTTAACGCAGAAAGGTGAGGCAATTAAACAATGGAATCCAGCACAGGAAGTGAAGGAGTGTCAGATGTGAGAGCGTGGTGGAGGTGAGATATTGAGACTCTCCTTCATCTCACCAAAACTAATCGTGTGTTAGTAGCATTGTTGGACTTAGGACCACCAAATCATGACCCATTCCATGTCATTGTCGCTTTCCTTGTTTCCTTCTCCAGGCCTCCGCCTTCAACCGGCCTTAATAACCTTCAACTATCTGAAACTTTAAAATATTAATAAAATCCATTTTGGATTCTAAGATTCTTATTAATTAACTTCAAAATATATTAATTAAAATAGGAGTAAATTAGTGATTTTGTCTCTAAAACATCATTTCCTTTTGTCTTCTAAACGTAAAACCTTCCACTCTAATCCCTATTTTTTGTTTCAATTAAAAATATGTTAGGAAAAAAATAGAGAATAGATCCCTTGCAGGGTGGCGCCAACTGTCAAGGGCAGTTTTATTACATTGTGCTGATTTAATTTTAATCAGATACGAACAATTATAAGGAGAAAAAAATTTTAAAAAAGGAAAAAAAATACTTTTTTTCTCCTTTTTATATCAGATGATCATGACGTAAAATCAGATGATCATGATGTAAAATTGCCCTTTGCAGGTGGTGGATCTGCTCTAGAAAGTGATCGCTAGCTGATGATAAAAACTTATTCAAATGCCTAAAATGATGCCTTTTATATTAGAGGCGGATCATAGCATATCAGATAGTCATCAATACTTCTTAGATGGACATTTTGCTTTGAAAAAGATGTCTAGAATACTAAATTAAGAAATTTTATTTTTAGATGAACAAACTGTAGCGAGTGATTTGAACAAAATCATTAATTTATTCTTAAAATAATCATTCACTTTGTACGATAACATTTTGTGTGAGGGAACGAACTACAAATTAATAAAATTAAATGTAAATTAAATGAGAAAGTTTAAAAGTGATATGACTTTTCACACAAGATTAGCATATTATGTAACGTATCTATTCATTCGTGGGTTTTTTAAATGAGAAATTTTACTAATATAGCATTGCTACCAGAATATGTTAAAACAACAAGGAACGTTAGAGGGACAGTTTCTTCGTTAAGACTAGAGCATTTATGCGGCGCAAACCATTCGTCCATTCCCCTTTGTAAGAGACGAATAAGAAAATATTTCTTCAGTGATATGATCCTTTGCTATTCAAAATAGCGAGGGAAAAAGTCCCTTGCTTTAAATTTAAAATTAGCAAGTGATCAGTGAGGTAATTTCCCTTGTTGATCCTTTGCAAAATGTTTTGTATATCAAAATCTCAAACCGCTCCTCCATGCATTTTGCTTGTTGCCCTTTGTGGCCAGCGTCAATAACTACCGTTGAAGCATTATTTTGGTCTTTTTTAGAGAAGTTTTGGCTAAAATTGTGATAACAAAGGCATTGAGGGGTTGATTTCAACGTTATGGTAGAGTTTCAATCAAAGATTTTGGGATCTCTCTGATATTTGATAGTCGGGGACGTTTGGCCAAGGTGAATCACAATTTTGGGCATCATTTCTTGGATTCTACTGAGGTTAGTTGATTGTTATGGAGTTGATTTTTTTTTTTTTGGGATTCTGTGGATCTTTTCTAAAATTTTTTGATAATTATTTGCAATTTTAAAAAATAATGTAATATTGTTTTGCATGTAAAACTTGCTGAAAATTTGTATGGGGGCTGAAAATATTGCTTGAGATTTTGTTTGGGGTCTTGTGGTATTTTTTTTGAATTTTTTTGTTAATTATTTGCAATTTTCAAAAAACATGTCATATTTTTTGCATGTAAGAACGGATAAAATTTTGTACAGTTGTTGAAAATGTCATATTTTTGTATTTAAAAATTGGTATAAATTATTAATTCTGAGAGTTAAAAAATGAGTACAGCAGAAAATAAATTAAATAAAAATATAGGCTGCAAAACTTATTCTAATATGTAAAAGCAATAATGGGTGTTGAATTGCTTCCCATTCGTTTTATAATTAGAAAAAAAATTACATGAATTTTACTTAAAGTCTAAAACTTAAAAAGTTCCTCTCGTAGGAGAGCTCTTTGTCCCTCATTTGAGCCTGACACTTATTCATCCTCTTTGCTTTTTTTCAGTTCTCACCCTTTTTGCCTACATTATCCTCAACCTTACACTTATGGCTACCAGCGACGAGTGATGGAGGTCGATGGCAAGAGAATGGTGCCTAGCGACGGAGGGTGTGAACAGCAACAACAACAATAGAGAGACATAATTGATGGTGATAGGTGTAAATGAGAAAATGAAATTGGGGCTAGGCGTTTAGTGGCAGTTTTGACACGCCGCCACTATGTAGTAAGAACTTGGAGGTGGTTTGTCCTAAATTGCCAATTTGCCACTAATTTCTTACGACTTAGCCAAACCGCCACTAGTTAGTGGTGTTTATCAGGAAACCGCTACTAAATAGTGTTGGTTGGCAAAGAACCACTAGTAAATAATGGTGGTTGGACAAACCGCCACATTTCAACCACCATTAAATTACTATTTTTTTTTAGTGAAGCTTATCTCACCTCTCCTCATTGTATCTTTTATCTCCTTCATCATCTCTGTCCTTACCCCTTTCTGATTTGTGATCATTTTGCCTCCACCATTGAGTACTGGTTCATGCCACTACGATGCCGAATCGACCAGAATTGAATTCGTGGCAATCTTGCGGTATAGTGGTCTCCAAGTAGTATTCACTCAAGGAGCCTCACTTCTAATTACTAATTAGTTATTTTGAACACCCAAACACTAATTAAAAGCACATAAATATGGGGGGGTTTTGTTGACAGTAATAACAGAAGTGGTAACAAAACAGCAACAATGAACAACAGCAGCAAAATATCAGCAGAACAAGTTTGACAATGACAGAAAACCATGCAACCAGCCACTAGGATTTATGGGAGTGTAACCATCATCACTTAGCTCATTGATTCAGTTTTGTTCTCATTTCACCACTTGGTTCTTTATAAAAAAGAATGATTCCAGAGTAACATCCAGAATTTAATACTACTAACTATAGCCAAGAATATCTTCATTAACTATAACTAGACGCATTTCAAAGGAATTCCTCAACCAAATCAAGTTAAATATCATCTAACTAGCCATTTCATTTCACTCACTTTTCTAATCAGTCAAGCAAGTATCTCATATATAAATCTGTTTATGCTCTTTCAAATTCAAACCAAAATCCGATAGCAACATAAACATATAAGCAGAACAGAAACGAAATGAGATGAAATGAAGAATAAAACACTTACCTTGCACTTTCAGTTCAAGCTAAAACATCCCAAGGTCCTAGTGACTGATTACAATGGAGATTTAGCCCTCTATGAGAGCAGGACAGCAAAACAGAAGAAGGAAAACAGAGTGGAAGAGAGAGTTACGAAAATTGCTAAGTTCAGAAAATAAAAGTGTCCTCTGATTTTTAAAAACTGATGCCTTCAATGCCTTAGAGAATATTCTACCCTAGATGCCTCTTGGATGCCTCCTTGGTGCTTCTTCCATGATGTGGGCAGCAAGACAATAGCAGAAAAGTGGCAACAGCAGCAGACAAATTACTCTACTGCTTTGCTGTTTCTGTCTGCTATTGATTGCTGCAAGAGGTCCATGCTGTCAAAACAGAAATTACATTCCCCTTTATTGTAAAGTGTAGAATAGTGGGGACCAAAAATCCAATCAGCCCTAGTCAACCATTCAATGCCCAGTCAGCATGTCCAGGTAGCCTCCAAGTAAGCAAAACGTCCATGTCAGCATTTTTCTCTCCAATAATTAGATATGAAATTAAGCACATGAATTAATTGGGATAAAATTATGAATTTGAATCATATTAATTCTATAATTAATTTACACCCAATAAATTCAAAATATAATAAAATAGGAGAGTTGGCAACATTGAAATAGCAATAGGACTAAGATAGGGACTAAAAAGTATATAAAAATGCCCGATATCAAGTACACAAGCTCATTTACTACACACCCCATGTCATTTTTTAGTCGTTTTGTCTACCTCTTCTTCCCCCCCACCACTATATCTTCCTTCCTAGCCATCTCTCACATTGATGCTTTTTTCTGCATATGGCCCTTGGGATAGCCCTTATGTTTTGCTTTCTCCTTCTTTGTGTTCTTCTTTTGTCGCTCCCCTCCTCTTAATTATCCAAATCCTTCCTATTCATTTTAAAGCCTCTCTTTTGCATGGCCTCTCTCTTCAACTTTCACCCCCTTTAGCTTCTCCCCAAGTGTTGTCATAGATCTTTCTTTCCAAAGAAGAGCCTATTTGTTGGGTTTCAAACCAAACATTGTTTCCAATGCTCAAATGCCATAGGATAATTGTGCATTCAGTGTCTTTGTGGACTCCAAGGACATCTCAAAACACCATATGCAACATATCATTGATGCACTTTAGAATCTGGCTGGCCTTGTACAAGTTAAAGCAAAATACATAAACATCTAGGTCTTTAAGTTTTATGATGCAGATGATCTTCATTTCATGCTTAGAAATGGTCCTTGGGCTATTAAAAATAAGCTCCTTGTTCTTGATGCATGGAAACCAAATGTGGTGCTCCCCAAGATATGGATCACGATTGTAGCAGTTTGGTGAGTATACGGTTTGCCCCTTGAGTACCTATATTCATCATTGATCATAGAAACCTTTGATTCCTAAGAGAAGTGGTTATTGTCGAACCAACTAAAGGCGAAGAGTTCAATGCAGAACACGTTTGCGTGCAAGTTCTGATTGATTCCTCAAGACCTTTGTTAAGAGAATTTTCCATATTTACAAGAAATGAGATAGAAGATGGATTGTGACTGATCTAAAAATAGAGTTAAGCTCCGACAACTTATTCGAAGGCAAGAACTCTCTCAAAGACATGGCTTAGGCTTTGCCTTCGACTTAACAAAAACCTATTTTGGTAGTGATCAGCTCTTCATGGGGGACAAAATAGTACGAAAACCACATCATTCATAGTCCATGTCTATCTACATGGAACAAAGTATGTTTCCTTAGATCATGAACCAGTAAATGCAATGGACCCCTCAGAAGACTCATCATCCTCGTCAAACTCCTATGAATCTAAGGAGGAAATGGATAGCATGTATTTGGACGAAGCTGAGGAAATTGTAATAAAGTTTTAAAATGAGGTTGAACCTATTTTTAATGCTCCCTTACCTACAAATGCTCAGAATGATATTAGAATAGAAGGAAACATGCAGACAAATGGGTCGGGACTCGACAACGATACTAAGGTTGACTCTTTCCTCAATATGGAGGAGTATGGGCATAAAGACACTCTAACCCTTTTGACCATGAAAATCCATTTTTGGAAGACAAAGAGAGAATCCCTTAATGTTTTAACTCGAAAGCTGACTTCTAATCCTTAACTAGAAGTTGTCACATTTTAAAGAGTTCCCTAATATAGATATGGAAACCTTACCTCTTGAGCAATGACAACAAAAAAGGCCTTAATAATGAATTAATCCTCTATCCAATTGGATCATGGCATATCTTTTTCATCATGGCCCATATAGCTAAAAGCATTGAAGACTGGCTACATATCTTTCTCCTCTTCTTGCATAGCTCAAACAACATGTTTCACATAGGCAATGCATTAAGAAAGTTCTCTCCTTTATAAGATCTTCCTAATATGGGAGTGGGACATATTGGCTCAATCCAAAAAATATTACGTTCTTGAATGGGACCATAGCCAAAAACACCTTCATCGCTTTTGCTCCTTTTTTTTGGATGATGGATGGGCTATTTTTTCTACCGAGTTTAGATGGATCATTCCTTATTATGTCTACCAAGCTTTTCCCTTAGATAGGCTGGGTCCATCCATCTCTTTGGTCTATCTTGGACACTTTGAAACTTTATCTTTAGCCCAACTCCCGATGGACTTTGTTGAATGTTGGCTCATCCAAGATTCCCTAAATAAAAAAGACAGAGAGTCTTGACCTCATGTTTCTAGCCAAGGCCCCTAATGAAGAGATATGTTGTTAAGCCTAAACTATTAGAATGTCTCCCTTCTCCTAAACCATATCAAAATTCAGATCCTTTTAACTTGTCCTCTTCAAAACAATTTGCCTAGCCCAAAGATCATATTTGGGCCTTCAAAGTGTCTTTCTCTGACAATGGAGCAGACATTTTCCTTATAAAGAAGCAATGAATACTGCCTGACCTAGTTTACAATGTCCAAGGAAATAACTCTGTCTTAGCTAGGACCCTTTGAAGCCATAAAGTTGACATTCTTACCTTAGATAAAGTATCTAAAAAAATCTTCTTTCCTACAACTTCTATCACGACCCAAATCCGGGCTTGTGATAAGCATGGACGGTGTGCCACGTACACCACTGCAAGCCTAATATTTCATAGACTAACCCAAACAACAAACAAACATTCTATGAGGCGTAATCGATTATAGACCTAATTTTAATCTTAAACTAAACACAAATTATATTACCCCACTGTGCTAATGACATGACCTAATTTCAGGCAGGTAACCAGCATAGTGACATAAACCCCATGCCATTGTAAGCCTACCCAATGTCACTTAATCTAACCCTTTTAATTATTTAAGTATGCTTATTAGCATACACTCTTCGTTTTATAAATTAGACATAACATGGTTTTCAATACTAAAGAACATATAAGGAAAATAACATGCCAAAGTCCAAGCAAAACAAAAGAACACATCATGGTTGCTGCTAACATCCCAGCATTGACCGTTAGCTCGATAGAGGAGAACACTCTTCTGCCCCGCTGGTGCTAAGCCCTCATGTCTAGCGCTCAGTGTTGGCTTGGCTAGCGCTGAGCACTAGTTCGTGTTACTCAATGCTGGCCATCTAGGAGCCTACACTACTGCTTCTACAGGGCTACCATTAAGCACCCAATGTCAGTGCTCAACACTGGCCTGGAAAACCATTGTTGTACTATTGCAAAATTTTTAGCTTATGTCTCCTGTCTCTAATGAGGAAATACAGAAAGCCATTTTTCAGCATAGCCCCAACAAAGCCCCAACCCTATATGGTTTCTCGGCTGTTTTCTATCATAGATACTAGGTTATCCTAATAGATGACATATATAGCATGGTCAAGAGTTTTTTCAATAGAATTCATCCCTAAAGAATTTAATCATTGTGCCTAGAGTTCTTCAAAGACTTCAGCTCTATTAGTTTATGCATCATTGCTTATAAGGTGATCTCTAAGGTGATGGTCAATAAAATGCTCTGAAGATCAAATACGCATGAAAAAGGAAAGCAATGCAAAACAACTGAGTGATAGTGCACAAAAAGAAAAAAAAATAAAGAATGAGAGAAAAGAAAAAAGGTGAGGAAGTGCGAAGTGAGAAAAAAGAGAGGAGAGAGAGCCTATATGGTGAAGTGAAGAAATCATTCCTTTCCAACCGGCCTACGTTTGTAATTATGTACAAAGAGGCTTATTTCAATCCTAATGAACTTACCTCTTCTTTGCTTAGTGTTTTTGTGTCTTTGTTACAAGAATTTGATGAGCTATTTCCCGAGGAGATTCCACATGGTTTACCACCAATAAGGGGAATCAAACATCAAATTGGCTTCATTCTAGGATCGTCAATTCATGATCGACCTGCTTATAGAAGTAATTCTGAGGAGACTAAGGAGCTTCAAAGACAAGTTGAAGAATTTATGTCCAAAGGATTGATTAGAAAGAGTATGAGCCCATGCGTAGTCCCTGTTCTACTTGTGCCTCAGAAGGATGAATCATGGAGAATGTGCATTGATTGTTGCGCTGTCAATAAAATCACTGTAAAGTGTAGACATCCAATTCCTAGGTTAGATGATATGCTTGATGAACTACATGATGCTTGTGTGTTTTCTAAAATTAACTTGAAAAGTGGTTATTGTCAAATTCGTATGAAAGAGGGTGATGAATAGAAAACTGCATTTAAAACAAAGCATGGATTGTATGAGTGTTTAGTTATGCCTTTTTTGAATTAACTAATGCCCCTAGCACTTTTATGAGACTTATGAATCATGTTTTGCATGCTTCTATAGTTAAGTTTGTAGTTGTCTATTCTGATAATATTCTTGTTTATAGTCATAATTTGGATGAGCATCTAGAGCATGTGCGCATGGTTTTGGAAGCTTTTCGCAAGGAATCTTTGTATTTCAACCTTAAAAAGTGATATTTTTGCATTGATAAGCTTACATTCTTAAGTTTTGTTGTGAGTGCTAATGAGATTGAGGTTGATGAGGAAAAGATCAAGGCCATTAAGGAGTGGCTGAAACCTACTTGTGTTATGGATGTGAGGAGTTTTCATGGCTTAGCTAGTTTCTATAGGAGACTTGCAAATGACTTTAGTAGCTTAGTTGCACCTTTAACTGAAGTAATTAAGAAAACTGTAGGTTTCAAATGGGGTGAAGAATAAGACAATGCTTTTAATGTGCTTAAAGAAAAGTTGATTTCAGCACCTATACTTGTTTTACCTAACTTTGCTAAAACTTTCAAAGTTGAGTGTGATGCTTCAGGTATTGGCATTGGAGATATATTGATGCAAGAAGGTCGCCCAATTACTTATTTTAGTAAGAAATTGAAGGAGGCATCCTTAAAATAAACATATAACAAGGATATGTATGAATTGGTTCATGAATTGGAGAGTTGGCAACACTATCTTTGGCTTAAGGAATTTGTGATCTACACCAATCATCAATCTTTAAAGCATTTGGAAAGACAAAACAAACTAAATAGGCGACATGCAAGGTGGAATGAGTTCATTGAGCCCTCCCCTTTGTCATCAAATACAAGCAAGGTAAAGATAATGTTGTTGCATATGCATTATCTCAAAGGTACGCATTTCTTTCTACTTTAGATGCAAAGCTATTAGAATTTGAGCATATTAAGGATTTATATGCATACAAATGATTCTGATTTTTGTAATGTGTTAATGCTTGCAAGGAGGTTGCATTTGGTAAGTTTTATAGGCATGATGGATAGTTGTTTAAGGAAAAATGTTTATGTGTGCCTATATGTTCTTTGCATGAGCTACTTGTAAGAGAAGCTCATGGGGGTAGGTTTGTAACACCCTAGGTATTACTGTCCAATTAACAGGGCATAATTATGGGGATGAAAATTTTTAGCGATTTAAGGAGTTCCAACTAGGCAAACAAAGAGTCCCACGATTTAAAAGGAACTAAAACACATTATAGGTTAAGTAAAGTTGCAATGGAAAAAAAAAAAAAGCATAAGTAATGGGTATAAGAAGTATGTCTAAGGACTAAAGTGAAAAGAAAATATTATGGTAATACTTATGAGAAAAGATCAGAGAAGAACCCATGAGAAAGAATGAATCATAAGAGGATAAGTATTGGGCTGTTATCTTAAAGAAGTTGGACATGAGGCTATAATGGGTTTTACACGTCGGGAGGGACCCAAGTGAACAATTAGGGGATTATTGGTTTTAAGTGAAAATGGAACATAATGATATGTATACTTATGAAGTATAGTTAGGTGCCCTAATTATGACCAGGCTTTATTAAGTACCTTGCATTTTATTTTAATCAAATGTTGTTTTGATAGAATGACCAAATTGAAATAAGTTAAGTGGGCCCCATACTACACTTTTAAGTATACCCATCAATCCGTAGGCTCTCCTATGCCTGACACCTAGCCTTTCTTCTACCTCATCCATGGCAAGCTAACAAAGATGAAGATCATGGAAGCTAAGAGGAAGATTAATAAGTAAGTTTTCTTCTTTCTCTCCTTCCTCTTCTCTTTCTTCTTCCTTCCCTTCAAGATGGAAACCTTCGAGTAGAAAATTTGGGGAAAATGTTGTAACTGCTTCCATGGATAAATTGTTATGGGATTATTGTTCTATAGTATTGGTGGAAGAAAACTATGGCTAAATATAGTTGAACCCTTGAAAGAAAATTGGGTTATTGGATGATTGGAACATAGGAAGAATTTCTCAAAAATATCTTTCTCTTAATGTTACTAGAAATTATGTTTTTTTAATTGATTAAAATGTGTTTTGATCACCCAAAATCACCTCAAGATGGATCCCCAGAGATTTAGGTATGAAATAATGAAGCTAGGCAAGGTTAGACCCAACTTCAGACTCCAACCATGGCTGCCTAACTATAGGTGCTCAGGCACCACAGCCTAGGCAGCCAAGACCAAGAAGAAGAAGGGTGGCGCCCTAGTTCTAGCACCTGTATCTATCCTATATGTTGTAAAATATGACCCTCTTTCTCTTATTTTCATGGCCTTAGATATTGGTTGACGTCTTGAGGCTTTTGGGGCATTTTTGAAGCTTGCAATTCACTTTTAAAGAGAAGAACTTGATGGACAAGCTTGAGAGAAGGTGAGGAAGCCTTGCATTGTACATCTTATTTTCTTAGCGCTTTGTGCCTAGAGTGAAATTAATTCTAACTATGTGAGGATTGTAGTAATGTCTAACATGATAGAAATTTTCTTATACTTACCAACATATGTTTGTTTGGGAATGATGATGGCAATAAAGAATAGGAAAATATTGAATTCTTGCATAAGTAGGTAAATCATTTTTGTGATGAACATAGTTGGTGTACTATAGGGAATAAAGAATAAAGGTATGATTATACGGATAGACTTAAAGCCTATACATTTATAAAGAGCCACATTATGTGATGTGTGCAAGATATAGTTCTAAGTGTATATATAATGCAATTATATACCAAGATATGAAATAATACAATTTCATTGAAATTGTAAGCCCATTCAAGTACCCGTATCTAGTGAAAGTTTAAACATCCCAATTGCATTGAGCATGCAAGTTCATGAATTACATGTATAGTCCATCATAAAATATATCAATTATTTAGTAATATCAATAATAATTTTCATATGAATAACATCAAGAGGCATAATGATGAACATGATAGACTTCTTCAAGGCATGTGATATATTTAGATATTACCATCGTATAAAATTTTATACAACGCATATGATGTTATTGCATTTCTTGTATGAACATGTTTATCTGATGAATTGTGCACAAAAGTACTGTCTAAGCTTTTATGATGTGGTTGATTCACTTCCTGCAATCTCATGGCCATGGTGAGCGGCTAGGTTGAGTAACAACAACCCCAATAGCAAATGTGGCTTGGCGGGCCTCTAGTCCATAATGTCATTATTAACGAAAGGGCTTGGTGGGTCAATTTCCCTAGTGACCCGATGTTTCTCACGTAGGCTTGATTGGTTACCAGAGCCGGTTACAATGACAGCCCATAGCGACCCAATCAACTAAGCATGTTTGACAATTATGTGACTTGTTTTGATTACAATTATAATATAATGATGTACACTTAAATTCTTGTATTTAATATGTCCACAAGCATGATTTTAGTGTTAGTACATTGCGAGTATAGTACTACCTTCTGACAAGACTATATGAATAATATTGATAACTGGTTGATCGACTACAATATTATGTACTCAACGTAAACCCTTAGTATTTTAGTAAACAAGGATTAAAGGGATGATATAGAAATCATATGATAAGTTTATGAACATATATTTACAAGAATTTCATAAATGTAAGTGCAGTAAGCCCTACTATTTCTTATGTTGCGTCTAAGAAATTTATATATGTGTGAATATCCAAGAGAACTTTGGTTATTTCCATTCACCCACGCATCTCCCTCATATTATTTCATTTCTTTATATCCTGTACATGGTCGTATACACATATATAATGTAGAATATGAGTGCTGTGGTAAGGTTGTTTCGGTGAGTTAAGTGGTTGGACTCATCCCCTTACAATTTCAGGTACAGAAGACCTCATAGTTGGTGACGTATGAGTCGAGGGTACCTTCCCATTGCTCGAGAAAGGTATCGTATTTTTAAAGTCATGTTGGGTTTGGTAATCTTAGTAGAGCTGTGTAATCGGGTAGGCCATGCTACGATGCATACTCATGTATAAGATTGTAGGAACAAGCACAAAGACTATGGATTAAAAGTGTAATTATGTCAAGATAATTGTAATGAAGTTATTTAATTGAATGCTTCGTATGCTATATCATGCAAGTAAAGGAATTTTGTTAGTTTTAGTGGCAAATGTAGTTTGCCTTGAATCTAAAGGTAGTTAAGTTAATGTAAGTACAAGGTTCTATGTATAAGTTAGGATTACGACAGTGTAGGCTAGGCACCGTCCATGTCGGTTATGTGCGCAATTTGGGTTGTGACAGGGTTAATGGGGCATTTTGGTATTGCCAAGACTTTGGATGTTTTACATGAACATTTCTTTTGGCCTAATATGAAACGTGATGTTACATATATGTGATAGATGTGTTACCTGCAAATAAGTTGATGTTATGTAAGTAATACTCAGTGAAGTATAAACAACCATAAAATTTACAAATAGAGGTAGAACCATAAGTCGATCACATCCTCAACTATAATGCTCATCTCCAAACTCCAACACATAGTTCAGACTAGAGGCCATAGCTTAACACACAACTTGGTTAAATAATAACTCACCAGTACATTACCATAACATTTAACCTGTCACTTACATCATCCTTACAATATAAAACTAAATTGATACATCTCATGTCAATATCCCATAAATATATGTATAAGAATATGTAAATATTGAGGTGCTCCCATGATGCACTGTCTCTAGCAATTGGGGTCACCCACACTCAAATTGACCACACTTGTCTCTATTGAATAATATCCACAATTACTATTCAAGGCATGAAACAATAATTTGATGTCAACACATAAAGGAAAACGTATACACGACAATGCTAATGAGAGGAAACAGTAAGAGCTCTCGATACCATAAAATAAATTTCACAAATGCCATAACCATACCAAAGCTTCATAACTATCTGACATTTACACATACCCTATCTATCAATCCAACAAGCACAAGAGTAAATAAAATAATTTTCCATTTAGGGTATTTATATTTCCAAGAGAGGCCAACTCTTTTGCATGATTTTATTTTTATCATAGGAGGCCAACCCTTCCCACACCATTTTATATGTTTCATGAAAGGCCAATCCTCGCACCATTATATGTATTTCTTGAGGGGCCTACCCTTGCACTATGCTTTTACAACACATATATTGTTTATTTATACAAGCATAAGGTCCACCAAAACTTTTCCTTACACATGTTTAAGATCTTAATTTAAAGCGAAGACATAATAAACAAGCTCTTAAAACAATCATAAGATTAAAGATAAGTTTAGTCCCTCACGACACAGTTAGATTGTTTTACTTATATGGAATTTTACTTCAAGAATATTTTGACCCAATACTTATTCACATTCATAAAACCCAATTCAAACATTTGTAATTCAATCAACACATCTACCACACTTAATCACATTGGTACCTCTCATTCGAGAGTCCGTTTTATAGTGTAATCTTACCTTTAATGTCGTATCTAAACCAATGTACATAATCATATCGACTAATCTTACGTTATAGACAAGCTAGGCCCATAGAGCTAGGGATGCCATATGAACATAATATAATTGTATTATTTCATCACCAAAATTTGCATTGACATGATTCCAATTTTTTTCCCATTCATACCACTTCAGATAATATTCTAACGTTCAACATAATTTCATCAAGAATTTTTATAATGGAGAAACATGCCCCATTTTGGGAACATGATCGACACGGAGGTGGACTTGTCCACTACCGTAAGCCTAACCTCAAACCATTAATAAGTGAAATAAATATAACATATATAGATTCCTTTTTGCAACCAGCACAAGATTCCTAGGTGTTTTATCTAACTACAGAGTGACTCAAACACCTAACTATTAGATATACCAGCATTCCAAGGTAAAAGAATATAGATCCAGAGACTCCGCTACTCCTTGTACAGAGACTCACCAACTATTGAGAAACTTGCAAAGGGGTGCAAAAAGGGAGTGAGCATAAAACTCAATAAGGGGAAATGACAAACAACAAAGAAATTGCAAAAAAAGCACTTTTTTTTAGAAATAGGACTGTAGGTGAATTCTGTATGACATCACCAATCCCATTACATATATGGCCAACAAGAAACCTATAAATCAATTCATAACACTACTAATACAAAGTTACAACTTTAACATGATATTATATAGGGGAGTCCATGTAACCTCACACAAGTGATTATCAATTTTGCCTTACAGGCATCCACATTACCCTACACAAGGGTTTTGATGTGGACCACATGGGCCTCCACATTACCCTAGGCCAGGGTTTTAATCTGGGCACACAGGCCTCCAAATTACCCTACACAAGGGTTTTAATAGTCATTGATTTTCCTTCACATAGGCGGCATCCTTGAGTGTGGCATTTCTATGGGATAAGGTGTTGGATTTTAGAGATCATAGAACATAGCAGAATTTAAAACTTTTTCTCTAAAGCCCATTCACCAAAGGATCAACCTTTATTACCATTACATTAACCATGAAAACAAGACAAAGAGAAATATCTTTTATAGCGTAACAACCAAAGAGAAAATTGTTCATGTTTGGAGTCAAAATATGTTTTATGGACCAAAAACAAATTTTCTTTTAAAAACCCTTTTGATGAAAACAAAATATTTTTCTTTTAAAATGTTCATGTTTGGAGTCAAAATATGTTCTTTAACAAAGTGAAATTCAAAATATATTTCTTAACAAATTCATAAGAACTTCACATGCTCTTTCATACAAAATTTTAAAGAACAAGAAACAAGCATCACGCCATGTTCATTGAAAAACCTAAACATGCCAATTTCTAGTATACTCATACATTCTTTATTTTAAAGTAACGATAACTATAGCCGGGCTTTGATACCACTGTCAGATTTTAGAGGTCACATAACGCAATGGAATTTTAAAATTTTTTCTCTAACAACCATTCACCAAAGGATCAACCTATATTACCATTTCAGTAACCATGAAAACAAGACAAAGAGAAATACCTCTTGTAGCACAGCAACCTCTCCAAGCAAAAGCTAGTATCTAAAGTGGGATACCTCTAATGGTAATCCAATGAAATTATGCTAAGGAAAAACCTTTTCTGGTAATGGGTTCCTTCTCGTTCTTGTACTAGAAAACACAAAGAAGTATAGGGGAAACCCTGAAGGAGAAGAAAGTAAGAGTGTTTCCTAAACAAGATTCTCAACAATTAAGGAAGAGACTATGGCGTGTGGCTTTCACTATCTCTTAAAGTGATAGGTGCTACCTCAAACTCTAAAACTCTAATTCCCTTAGTGGGAGCCATTCCCTTATTGGACTTCTTAAGGTGGCACCTTAGGAAGCCCAATCTCTTTGAGAAAGGGGGACAGCCAAGAGGTTCTCATTTGGGCTTTTCTTTATTTGGGTAGGAATAAGAACATATTCCTATTCCTTTTATTCTCTTATCTCTTTTTAATTAATTCTCCAATTTAGGATCCAATCCTCAAGTCTGTTTCACATTCCTTATGAATTTCTATGCGTGTGACCCATTAGGTTTCCGGCTATATTGGCCACTCACAGTCAACACTTGATTGTAAATAGATCACGAGTGGCATCTAACAACACATCGTGACCCCCAATTGACCGGAAAGTCAGTTGTTTGGCTTTAAACCTTTTTGTAGGTAAAGCGTGTCTATGCAATATGTCATTTTATCGTCTTATACCTACTTGGTTCAAAGTATGACCTAAGTCTGTATATTTGATGCTAAAGGTGATTTGTCTTTAGAGCACCTTTCTAACATAAAGTCACTTAGCCACATTGCAACTCATTGCTAGACCGTTCCCTTGATAACTCAATGATGCACCATTCCAGCATCTTAGGTCACCTAGACTAATTTAGTTCCACAGGCTTTTCATATATTTTCCCATAAAAGGGTCAAGTGACACCATCACCAACCACTTGCCTATATTAATATGAATCAAGAATTCCTCATAGTGCACCATCACAAGCAATCGGAGTAATCTTATTCATATGGGCCACATAGGCTCCCATTTTATTTCTTACAATCACGAATGTTTTCCAATCATCAATAAATACAACATTTCCATCACACACATAATTCATATGCAAACCAAACAAAATAATCCATTTTCATTTCAACAACCACTGGGGTCTCCATTATATAGGGTCTACAGAGCACAATAAAATATTACCAATAGAATTCATCAAGCCAATAAATATGAAGAGTTAAATGTGTATGTTTAACAATTAAGATACACATGACATAAAGAGATGAAATTGATCCCTCACAATTTTAGGTTTCCTTACAACTCAATTAACATATGAATATGTATAAACATACACACATATTTAGGATTATGCCCTTCACATCTCTAATCATGAAAGAACATGAATGTTTAACAAAAAATCACACAAGTGTCTCAATTAATTATTTTCTGCCACTAATAATAGATAAATGACTTCAACATATCCTTATACAAATCATTCATTGTTCTATTTAAATTAAATATATTACATGCTCATATAAAGACTAATCATTTACTCATATCGGAGCAAAGTTTACACTTCTATACCTTACCAAGGCTCATATCTTAATGGATCATCAAAGCATTTTGAAAGTTACATTTCAAGATTGAAGAAGAAGGGGTATTTTCATTAAAATCACTTCTTTGCTTCATTAGGCTCAAAGTGTCCACTTAAAACACCTTTGATAGAACCTTCTTAGAAGTTAAAAGCCATGAGACTACTCCTTTATATGTTATATACCTCTTCCTACATAGCTTAGAAGACAGTTCCCTTCAAACCAATTAGATTTATGCACATAACCACCCATGCTTTGTTTAAGACTAAAATTTAGACTCGGTACTTGATGAATTTTTGGGCAGTCATCAGTAGTCCAAAATTCATGAAATTTGGTGGATAGCACCCCTAGTATGCCTGGAATGTTAGATAAAAATTTTAGAAAGAAATATTTTAATTTCTCCCTTCAAAACCACTACTTGACAACTTTTGTCTAGACTGTCTATACAGCATAAGGGTCTCAGTTTTGCAAGCCTTTGACCTACTAAACGAACCCTAAATCCCATGAGACTTGGTAGGTCTATACTTTAATTTATGACATCCTTCCATAAAAATTTCAAAGCAAAACATGACCATTTGAATGGTATAACACAATCTTAAATAAAACTGGTTAGATTGTTCTGATTTCTAAGGTAGTTTCGATTTCTCTAATATTTGACCTAGCAATTATTCCCTAAACACTATGAAACTATCCATCTATAACTACACATGCCAAGGAATGCCTCATAAAAATTTCAAGCCAAAAGGACTTGATATGGGTATATTTCTACCTTAGATAGTGTACCAATAGGAAAGAAATCTTATTTTGGACAACAAAGCCAATCAAGTGAAATTGGGAGGTCTAATGAAGTTGGATCTCAAAAAACCTTTGCAAACATTTTTCCATTATGACAATACAAGAGGCATACCAAATTTCAAATCAAATGGAATTCATTTAATGGTACAATTAGACCAAAGCCTCCATACATTACAAGAAAATTGACTTTCAGTGGCGACTTTTAAAGTCGCCACCAAAAGTCACACTTTTGGTGGTGACTTTTGACAGTCGCCACCAAAAGTCAGATTTTTTTAAATAAAATTAAAAAATTAGACTGTCGCCACCAAAAGTCTAATTTAAAAAAAATTAAAGAAAGTCAAAATTTTTTAAAAAAATTAAAAAATTAGACTTCTTGAGTCGCCACCAAAAGTTAATTTAAAAAATAAATAAAAATATTAAATTCTTTTAAAAATAAAATTTAAAAAATCAGACTGTCACCACCAAAAGTTAGACTTTTGGTGGCGACTCCCATAGTCACCACCAAAAGTCGATTTAAAAAAGTCAAATTTTTCAAAAAAAAATTAGACTTTTGGTAGCGACTCTCATAGTTGCTACCAAAAGTCAGATTTTTGGTTGCGACTCCCATAGTCAATTTATAAAAAAAAAAAGAAAAAGTGAAATTTTTTAAAAATAAAATTTAAAAAATCAGACTTTTGGTGGCGACTCTCATAGTCGCCATCAAAAGTCAATTTAAAAAAAATAAAAAGAGTCAGATTTTTTTAAATAAAATTAAAAAAAATCATAGTCGCAACCAAAAGTCTATTTTTTAAAAAATAAAAAAAAGTCAAATTTTTTTAAAAAATAAAAAAAAGTCAAATTTTTTAAAAAAATAAAAAAAGTCATTTTTTTATTTTATTTAAAAAATTCAAATTTTTTTTAATTTTCTTAATTTTATTTAAAAGAAATTCAATTTTTTTATTTTTTAATTAAAAAATCAGATTTTTTGTGACGACTAAAATTTGATTTTTTTAACCGAAGTCATTTTTTTTTATGAAATTAGGTGAAGTCGAAATTTTTGTGGTGACTCCTATAGTAATAATATATTTGCTTTTTGTTAAATTAAATATTGTTTTATTTCTGATTTGTAATATTTTTGACTTAAAATAATTATAACATTATATATATATATATATATACATATATATATATATATAGATATATATATAATATATTGCACTTACATATCACAAATGAAGTGGTAGCAGGATGGTAAGACACATACGATTGCAAGTAATGGACGCAGGTTCGAATCTCAGGTATGCATATGTTTGGTTTAATTTCAAATAAACTTGAATATTGCACACAAAAGAAATCGAGTCACCTTGGGGTAGCGAGTTCTTGGTTTGACTAAGACCCACACGAGTTGAATGGGTCTCGGGTCCACCCGTCGGGCCAATTCGGATACAAAAAGATGGCGAGTGAAGTCGCCACCAAAGGTAGTTTTGGTGGTGACTTTGAAAGTTGCCACTAAAGGTGACCTTCAGTGGCAACTGAAGTCGCCACCAAAAGTCACTTTTTCTTACGATTTTTTATTTGCACTAAAGATGACTTTCGGTGGCGACTTTTGAGAGTCGCCACCAAAAGACAATCAGCCATGGACTTACTCCAACAATTTTAGTCGCCACTAAAAGTTGCCACCAAAGACTTTTGGTGGTGACTTTTAGACTTTTGGTGGTGACCAAAAGTCATTTTTTTTTGTAGCGATAGTAGCAGAAATAGCAGCAAACCTACTTTAGTATCTACAATCCCATAATACAATCCTTATGTAATTAATTAGTTCAAGTTACTAAATCAAATAGCTCTATTTTATGCTTAAACACTACTCTTTCTACATGTGTTAATCCATTTTCCTTCACTGCTATTGCCATGTATACCAAATTCTTGCTTAAATACATAAATAAGCTTTTCCAAAACTCAATTTCACATATAACTCAAACTAGAAATTTCCTCCTTCAAAGAAATATCCATAGTAGCAACTCATACAAACATATATGAATTGATAAATCTCTCCTTTATTCAGCACCCATTACAATCAAGCAACATAAAGGAGAACCTAAAATCAGAAAATTACATAAGGAATAGTCTATGTAGTTGTTCCCCTTACCTCTTGGTGTTCCATTCTTTATTCCTCCCTATTATTTCTCAGCTATAAGCAAAGATCCTCCACATTCTAATCACTCTTTCAAGTTTAACTCTGTCAAGTAATCCTCATTACCCAGTAAAGAAAAATAAATATATCAACAAAGAGAAGGAACCATTATGAAATTTAGCAATAGAGGTCACGGTTTCAACCTCTTACCTCTTGCTGTCGACCATTGCCAACATGCTTCTCCCTCCAATAGCCCAAATGATGAGAACCAAGGAGAATAGCAGTGGCTGAGGGTGAGAGGTAGCTCTTGCGCTCGGCTAGCTCTACCATCACATAGGAAAGGAAAAGATGAAGAAGTTAGGGAAGGTGATTGCCGATGAAAGCTAAGAAGGAGTTGTCGGCAGCCATATATGACAAATCAAAGTGGCTCTTCTCTCTTCTCTCTCTCAGCTTCTCTACCATTTCCTTCCTCTTCCTTTTTCTTTCTTCTTTCACGAAGGGGCCCTAAGTGGCCTCTATAAGAAGTCATTTCATTTTATTTATTTATTTTTTTCATCCCATGTGTCTCCATCTCATGTGCCCCACTTCCTTTGGCTCAAATCTCATAAAAAGCCACCACCTCTTTTCTTTTAATTCACTTGGGTCCTTGAGCTTTTCAAATAAAAATTCCTAAATCAATTTTAAGGTCCAAAATTATTTTATTTCTCCTTTGTCATACTTTCCTAATAAATTTAAAGGCTCCACTTTGCCCAATGGTTCCAAACAAGTCCCAAAAATTATTACCATTATTTTCAGTCAAGTCCTCCATTAAGGATTTATGTGGGAATTTCTCACAACGAAAATGAAATATTTTCAAGATTTTTAAGGTTCCACTAAATTTCAAATTTGTCCCAAAATTTCACATATAATCATATAATAAGATTAATACATTCACTAAGTAAATTTAAAAATTCATAGGTATTATGGGAGATCAATATTCAACCAAGATGAGAATGGAAATAGTCCCTCACCTCATTTTTGAGTCAAGTACCTACTTCAATCTTAGAAAGCAGAAATGAAGAGTTAACCAAAATGGAGATGCCATAGTCCTAGTAGAGATGCCAAAGTCCTAGAAGAGTGATATAGAAACCACATCAAACATTGCCCATAATCTATCCAGTACTAGCTGGTCGACTAGCTCCCCTAGATTAGTGGACTAGTTACTTACAGTAACCCCATACTAAGGAGTCACTGGTCGACTGTAAACTCGACCAGTTAACTATCCTCCTTAATCAAAATCCATTCCAAGCTTCTAAATCATGAACCTAAGTTTCCCATAACATTATGATGCTCTTAGAAGAAGATTGATGTCCAAATATAACCCAACAACTCAATTCCTTCAATTTCTACCATAGGGTTTGAACATGTCCAAAAATAGGGCAAAAGAAGATTAAAATTCTTTATTCAAAGCTCTTACCTTGATTCCTTGCTAGAGGAAGGTCGTCAGAGTCAAGGCTTCATTGAAAATCTCCATGAGATGCCATGGTTGAGCCATGAGGTGTGAAGGGAAGGAGAAAAGCAAAGAAAGGCATGAGTGAGGTGTGGGAGAGTGATTTTCCTAAAGTGTTTGTGTTGATGCTCATATATATGTATATATACTCAACATTACTCATTTTGCTAATAGGTTCCTTAACTCCTGTATAACTCCAATTATGACTCAAGGGTATAAATGAAGTCCCTTTAAAACATAAAATCAAGTATTTGACATGCACACTTTCCCTCTGACTACACTTCACGACCATTCTCTCCAACGCAAATAATAAAATTTTATCATTCACTTCCACCACTAGAATTTTCCACATTCTTTCAAATTGGTCCTTACACTAGCATCTTGATGCCATGACTTGCCATGTGACCTTTCGTCTCCCAGCAATAACCATTGACCACCTCACCACCCAAAACCATCTCATATATAAAAACTCCAAATGTAAACACCCACTCTAGTTTATCAAAATAATAATAGTCAATTAAAGGAGAGTTTTAATCAAGTTCTCGAAATTTTCACTCGTATTATTAGCAGACAAAAAATCAACCAACCATCTTAAAACCCTAGATATTACAGTAGCATTACACTCTATAGTCCTAATTTGAACTCCACTTTGTTCAAGGCAGTAGGAATACAAGGAAGAGGAGCTTTCATAGTTAAAGAAACTATTTAAGCATCATAATTTGTTATAATTAACATTCATCAATACAATTTACTCATAGACATGGTTTCTCAACAAGTCAATCCACCAAATCACTCCCCAAGATTCCCATAGCAGCAAAGGAAGGATTCAATAGACCATCATTCCAAGATCAGCAAAATACCCCACTTCCCATCTAGGGTTCCTTAGTTGTGAAAAAGAAGATGAGATAGGGAAAGGCACTTACAAATTTTGAAGAAACCATAATAGATGGGAAATTCCACCAAAGAATAGCCTTGAAGAAGTAGGAAAGATAAAGGTAATGAGAAGGGAGCCACTGGCGTGAATGAAAATGAGATAAAGTGAAAGAGAATGAATGTGTATACATTCTTCTATGAGGCATCAGGAAGGGAGGGGTTTAAGAGATACACAATTCAATAATCCCCTAATGTCCTTGAATTGACCAAAAGTCAACCTTTCTCACACATAACCATCTTGAAAGAAAAGAGGCCACTTACCAATTTTTTGATAACCTAACACAAATTCTTTTCAACCTTAAAGCCCATGCCAACACAAAACAATAGGATTTAACTACATACCAAATATTTCAAATCACAACACAAATAATAGCCACAATCACACAAATTTTGATACCACAAGTATCACGCAAGGGTTCCCAAAAAAAAAATCATAGACCCCTAGAACCCCAAATGTTTCAGACTTCCCCTTTAAGAAAATGTGGTCCTTGAATTTCTTACCTTAAGAATCGAAGAGTTAGGGATACATTGATGATGCGAATCAAGGCCTAGAAAAATCAAGTTCAAGTACTTCAAGGGATCCATTACATTTTTCGTGTGGATGAATAACGAGAGCACAAGCTAAAATAATCAATGAAGCATTAAATGGGCTTGTTCAATAGTAGGCTGAGTAAATTATGCTTGAATGTAAGCTAAACAAAGATTAAAATCTACATAACATCATTTGGCTAAAGATGAAGCTGTTGAAGGAAATTTGGGCCAAAATACTATAAATTAAACCCTTGGACCAAGAGCTAGAATGAGTCAACTCAATTTGGGCTTAATTATGTCATTTTAGGCTGACAATAATGTTTTGTAATTTTTTGATGTATTTGGACAAATATTTAGCTTGTTGGTCAAAATAACTAGTCATTTTCCGAGGCACATTAAATGCTTTAAGTTTCCAAGTAATTGTTGTTTTCCTAGGCTTAGTAAAGTCTGATTATGACTATTTTGAGTACCTGTATTTTCATTTTCTAGGCTAGGCTGCCCATTTATAAATATCATATAACCAAACATGTTGTAATCAAAGTTAATATTTGAATAAAAGGAATTTTCTTTTATGAAAATTATTTCTCTCTAATGTAACATCTAGGTTTTTAGGGATCTGTGATTTTCTTCTTATATGTATGCCCTTGTGTGATTTTGTGACATTTACTAAATTTTCGTAATATGATTATTTAATGATGCTATGTGTTTATATCTGGTATTTGGTATGTTTTTATTTTACTTTGAAATGTACTAAGTATAGGAGATGTTGACTTTTTGAAAAGTGGAAGTCAAAGGACATAGAGGGGATTTCCTTTGTCTTACTTCTTAAATGCCTTCCTTTTGAAGCATATATCATTTTATACACACTCTTCATGCTTTCACTCCCTCTATGGTCACTAGCGCTTCCTCTCCTAGTGGCTCTCAATCTTCTTCTCTTCTAGGCTTATGGATAGTAGTCTTCATTTCCTCTTAAGCGAAGATTCATGACTAGTAAGTGTTCTTCCCTATCTTCCCTTTCATTTTTGTAGCTTATGAACACTAGGTGGGTAATGAGGGATTCTTTGAAAATGGGAAGTTGGGTTGGTTTTAAACTCTTCCCTTGATGTCTTGTGAACCTTGATGGGTGATTTCATGAAGTTAATGGTGGGAAAAATCATGTTTTGGATGAATTTTTACATATATGAAGTTTGGAAAGTTTTGGGAGAACACTTGATTATTTAATAATATACGGTGATTCATTTGTCTTGGGCATGAAATTCTGGACTATTTGAAGTATGTGTAAGTCCTTGAATAATAGGATTTAAGTTAGGATGGTTGCATGTTGGAAAGGGTAGCTGATTTCTAAGCATTTCAGGAAAACTGATGTGACTAATTGACTGTCACGATGGTATCAGTTGCCTGGTTTATTCTAAAACTTACTAGGTTCGAATAGTAGCACATAAATTGACTGATGGGGTACTATTAGTCGACCAGATGGCTTCTGGTTAAAATGGAAATTTTAATGGGATGAACCAGTTGACTGATAGGGTATTATCAGTCGACCAATTACTCTCTGTTGCTTATTATCATATTTGTGATATTAGGATCAGTCGACTGATAATACCCTACCAGTCGACCGATTTCTCTCTGTTACCTATTAGTAGATTTGGTGATTTCGAGATCAATTGACTGATAGGTAACTATCAATCAGCTGTCAGCTTCTGGGAATGTGTGGAAAGATAATTAACTCTTTCTTTTCATGTGCATAACTAATAGGGTGATAATCCTCTTACCTTGGCACCTTTGCCCTTTTGGATCACTCACACATACGGTAAAGTTTGTGCATAGGATTTAGGTGAATGGAATAACTTGTATGTTTGATTAAGAAATATGAACATAACCTCGAGATTTAAGAGTGCTGCCAAGTTAATAGAATAATGTGTCCATTATATAATTACAGTAATGAGGTATCCAATGAGAACTTAAACTTATTGTGATCATGCATTCATGTGGTAGTAAATTAATTGTGAGTAAGGAAATTCTATGATTTTACATATATGTGTGTGTGTGTGTGTGTGTGTGTGTGTGTGTTTATGTGTATATGTGTTTTATGCCGTGGTGAGGCATTTACCTTACCTATAGTACCAAGGTGTGGTACATATCATGACTAAGCCGTGTCGAGGTATGACACTCTTATAAACAACTTAGCCGCGGTGTGGCACCCTTTATAATTAAATCAACCATGGTGTGGTATCTGTGTGCCAGAATGGTTACCTTTCTACTTTGAGTAGGTAACATCAGGATATCAAGTGATGTTGGAGATCATAATTGTGATATTTCATATTGGTATGTTTATGTTGTTTCTCACTGAGTATTTCTTTGCTCACACCCCTCACTCTTGAATCTTTCAAAATATGTAGCTGAAAAAGTGACACGTACTAGTAGTCATAAGCCCCTAGTCACCAACTCCTTTGAATCCTTGGGTTGGATTTTATTTTGAGTTACTTCCTTTTTTGGATTCCTAAGAGTCGCTTTGTGACTACGTAAGTAACTTAGGACTTCGTTTGTAATTAAAACATAACCTTGAACCATAGTGATTCTTTTGGCTAATGAGTGATGGAATGCCATCTATTCTTTTGTACGCCTATGTATATTTGATGGATGGGATGGAATATAGTTATCATCATGTGTGTCGTGAATTAAAATTGTCTAATGTTTTTGAGAACATTATGATTGATTGTGGTTATTAGGTTATGTTATAAGGCTTACGGTGTGAGTGTGTCATTACTACCATGCCAGTCATATATTGTGTTTTAGGGATGTGACATCTGGTTCTTCTAAGAACTTTTGAACTTATCAAGGAATTCCAAATCATTTTGGCATTCAAAACCTATCTCTTATGATATGAACCTTGATACAATGCAATGCAACAAGACCAAATTACGGAAAAGAATAAACAACCCATAAAGTCTATATTCATATTCAAAAGAGCTCGACCCAATATAGAAGTATAAACCTTGGTATAAGAGAGGAAATTGGACGCCACACTTAAGAAAAGAGAAGAAAGTGAGTAATAAGTCTCAATTGAACGCCATAAGAGAAGTCTTGATAAGTTCATAAGTTCTTAGAAGAACCAAGAATTGAATTACTCACAAATAAAATTCAAAATTCATGTGTCTTCTTCACCACGCAACATACATAGTATTTATTGGCAAAAAGAAAAACCCTAATTCCCATATGCATAGGGGATCAATTTAGATAAAAAAAAAGCAAAAATATAAACTAATTGAAAAGTTTTCCTAACAAGCAGCTTACTTAATTTAGGCAATCTAATTATAGGAGACATGACTAAATCAATCAATAAATGTTTCCTAATAACAAGATAGGCAATTTGATTTGAAAATGTGTCTAAATCAATAATTGAATGTTCCTAATTGACTAAATCAATCAGGTGGCCCACTTAATTACTAAAAATAATCTTCATCTGATTCTTGACTCCAATTGGGTGCTTCTTTTAATACTTCTTTGACCAGGCACCTACTTGCTTCCTTCATGCATTTTCAGCCCAAATAAGATGGAATCATGGCCCAATATGTTGAATTAGGTTAATAACACTAGTATGTTTGTTAACTCTTTAAATCTTCATGGGCTATAGTAGGATTAGCTCAAATGTCTTGAATACGTCCATTTAGTGCCTCTTTCATTCTCTTGGCTCTAGCACTTGTGATTGAACCTCCCTTGATGAACAATGGATCATTTAGGTTTGGAACTTGAACTTCTTGACTTGGGATGCTACTTTGCTCCTTAGGCTTTAGATTTGTATCATTTCCCTTCTCCTCAAAAGGATTTGTCCTCAAATCAAAATCTATATCAAAAAGAGTTAAGTCAGTAATTGAAAGTAGCACATACATTGTACTCACCAGGTAGGTCAAGTTTGTAGTCATTGTCATTGATCCTTTCAATTACTTGGAAAGGACCAGCCCTTTTTAGGAGTAAATTAGAACGCCTTTGAGCTGGAAACCTCTCTTTATACATATGAACCCAAACCCAATTGCCAGGCTAAAAAATCAGTTTCTTTCACCCTTTATTAGAATGAGTAACATATTACTCCGTCTTTTCTCAATGTTCTTCCGCACCTTGTCATGTAATTGCTTCACATATTCGGCCTTCTTTGCACCATCTAAGTTAATATGCTCACAAATAGGAAAAGGAGATAGATCTAATGGAGTTAAAGGAACAAAACTATAAACGATCTCAAAAAGTGAATACTTAGTAGCAGAATGCACACTTCTATTATAAGCAAACTTAACATGTGGCAAATATTCTTCCTATGTTTTTAATGATAGCACTCAATAAAGTAGATAAAGTTCTATTTACTACTTCCATTTGACCATTGGTTTGTGAATGATATATAGTAGAAAACAAAAGTTT
The DNA here is from genome assembly GCA_037074585.1 of Biancaea sappan. NCBI lineage: Eukaryota > Viridiplantae > Streptophyta > Magnoliopsida > Fabales > Fabaceae > Biancaea > Biancaea sappan. The sequence continues at coordinate 38,363,374 of CM073494.1, forward strand.
AGTACCAAATTTACATCACAAAGTCTTCCAAGAGTAACTCAAGAACTTAGTACGAGGCATGGTGTAACATCCCAATTTTTCGGGTGTTGATGTTGGTGAGATATCAGTATAGATGTGGAAAAAAAATGAGATAAAATTTTTTACTTACTTAAAAGGAAAATGAATGTATGTAATTAAATTTAGTGCTTATAGATATGTGTGAATATGATGTTTAATATAATGGAAAAATTATCCGTAGGATATGTGTGATGAGTTAGAGAAATTTGATCTTCTGTTGAATAATTAAAGAGAGAGACATATGTGAAAGAATCTAAAGTTTTGGGGTAAAATTTTAATTTAAGAAAATAGGTTATTGAGTAGGTGATTGGGGTCTAACAATTGAAAAACAAGTAGTGCAAAAGTGTGCCACTTCAGTTATGTGTAGAATATGCAAATTAAGGGAAATTACCAAAATACCCTCACTTGAAAATCTAACCAAGAGTTGACCTAGTGGTAGTTTAGTAATTTTCCCCACATCCATTTATACATAAGGGACCACCCTTGTATCAGCAGAAAATTTTCTCTCTTCTCCCATGCATGCTTCCTCCTCCATGCCCTAGCTCCCATTCTTCCACCTTCAATCCACCAAGGCTCTATCCCTAAGCCTCCTAACAACATTTCTTCGACATGGGTTCAAGTGTTTAGCAGCAAATCATCACTAGAGTGGAGGAAGGTTGAGGTAAACACCTAGATCTTTTTCCTTTCTACACATTTTTGGATTTGTGGTGCGGTGAAGCTTAAATGTGTCTCAAATGGGAGTGTTTTGGCTTGGGTTTTATTTCCTAGTGTTCTTCCTTGATCATTGCTGAGTTTGGAACAATAAATTTATGGAAAATCATGCTTGAAGATAGATGTTCGATGGATTAAACTTTATATGAGAATTTTCAGAAAAAGTTAGGTCTTTGGTGGAAAAAAAAATGAATGATTGATGGGTAAATCTTGTTTGTAATTGGATTTTCTTGTGTGGAGATTTTTCCTAGTGATTAGGAATATGATTTAGAATAAAAAATCATAGATTTAGGTCAAGAATTAAGTTGGGTATCAAGGAAAACTGAGAAGGGGACAAAAATTGTGAAACAAAATATGGCTATTGTCATGCCATCGCTGCAGCATTGGAAACCATCTCTGCAGTGATGGATTCCATTGCTATAGCACTAGAAACCCTTGCTATAGCATTGGTGTGGCAGAAAGGGAGATTGTATGGCTTTTTTTTTTTCAAATTGTCACAACGCTTTCATCCGAACTCTGTTTTTAGCAAATGAGGTATTATTGGAAAGCCCTTTAAGTCTAGTTTCAAATGAAATAAGTTTAATTTAAAAATTCAATATGTTTTAGGAGTTATGATAAAAAGAGTGATCAAAGATCAGAACTTATGGTAAGGATTTCCCTATTTTGTGACCTTGACACATTTTTATATGGTTACCTCATAGGGATGGATTCTTCAATTCATCTTCCACATTTTTGGGATGGCATTCCATAGCTTAGAGAAGAGGTGAGAGATTTCTCTACCTTGCCCTTGTTTATTTCTCCTTATATTATTTTCCTAGCATAATTAGTGACTAAAATAAATTGTCTTGATAAGACAACGTGAATATGAGAATGCAAATCTATTTAAACCCCTCGCCTATGAAGTATGTTCCGGTGAATTCCATTGTGAGTATGAAATTGGATTGAGGTGGCATAAAAGGACATAGGCTAGGAAGATTTTATGAAACCAATATTTGCATGAAAATATGTATTAAATGCCTCATTCATGTGTGATAGTGGGTATTGAGGCTATGTGATGAATGTATATATGTATTGGTTGCATGGGTTTTGATCTAAGGCCATGGCTGTAAGTTAATAAGTGTGAATTGTACTATGGTATGATATTGTTGATTGTATGTGAAAATATGTACGAATCCCTAACTCATTGATACGAAGTTACCTAGTAAGTATGTGTACACATGTAGATCCATTTTCAATCATTAAGTGGAGTTGAGGAAACACATACATATATACCTATACATATAAGTTTTATTATGCATTTTATGGTGCTATAAATCGATTAAATGGTGTAAGCATAGATGAGATCTAGCTAAATGATAAACTAACACCACGGCCACACATATATGCACACCTACTCATTTTCAAGTTCTGTGAAGACTTCTTTATATCCAAAATTTTTCGAGGAGAATTTGTACATTTTCTTGCATAAATCACCATGCTACCCTCAGGAAGAGTTGAAAGGAATGTGCCTTTATGTGGACTAGAGATTGTTATAGAGTTTGTGGAATGGGGTAATATGTGATATTGAGATAGGTATCCCTATAATAAAGAGTACTGCTAGCTCCTATGTTTTACGTGAACCGTGTAGATGATTAATGTTATAGTTGAATAAACTATGTGGTCGATATGTGACAATGTCTTGGTAAAGTCATATATCATAATTGTGGTTGGACTAATGCATTATACTGTGAATAGAACAATTCATTCTCTTAAATTAAGCTCCTAATTGGATATTACCTTATGAAAAATTAAGAACTATTCACATCTAGATTCAAGAGTAATTAGTTAATTATATATATGGTATGTACTCTCTCTCTCTTTTGATAGTGATATTGCAATTCTCAAATGAGGTTATGAGGAAATAATTGATTTACATGGTTTAGGTAAGATACATTGCATGCTAGCTTCTTGTTGTATTGTGAAATGCATGTGATGCCAGAGTTTTTGGCATTGGTTTTTTTCTGTGTGCCGAAGTTATTGGCACTTGTAAATACTTTTGTGCCAAAGTTATTCGCATTCATATTACTTGTGATGAGCCGGAGTTATTGGCACCCAGATTATTTATGATGTGCTGAAGTTATTGGCACTTGGATTACTGTCGATGTGTTGGAGTTAATGGCACTTGAATTATTTATGCCATGTCAAAGTTATTGGCACCCATAGTGGTTACTTATGCCATTTGTGGCACTTGTCATATTTATATCTTGTTGTGTTGTGAAACTTATTATTACTTGGATGGAATATATTGTCGAGTTATGGTTTTCCTTATGATGTGGAGTAATTATCTAAATTATACAATTGTTGATAATTTATTTAGGATTATGTATAATGTGGAATCATTTTTATGTCGGAATATACATATGTATACTTGGTGTCACATCCCACCTAGTACATGTCACTGGCACAAGAATGAGCCTAACCTCACCTCAGAACCAAGACCATTTTATCATGCTAGCATATAAATCATCCTAATAATAGATAAATGAATGTAAATAATTATTTAAAGAAGTCTTCTTTTCAAATGTTTATAGATATCCAACTACATAAAAAAAATGTATTGTTCTTTGCCTTTAGTGCATTCCACATAACAAGTAAATTTACTAAAATATTTAGAAACATATAAGCAATATGGTTACTTCATTTATATACATAATTCCTAAATTCATAAATACAACAATCCAATCCTAGGCTACCTACACGATCACGAAGCAACTCTAGAGTAGCAAAGAAAAAGACACAAGAATGGGAGTTTAGCCATCCCTGGATTCAAGTAAAGTCTTAAGCTATGAATCCTTTACCTCCAGCATGAAGCACATTTTCAATTGACGATTTTGAAAAAGTTTATAAGAGGGGTATGAGCAAACCACATGCTTAATGAGGGGACAACACTTTGCTACAACAAAAAACAGTGATAGAGCATCATAATGGTAATATGTATCAATTATTCATAACCAATTATAATACAATTCAATATAATCCAAATAGCTCTCAACAATATCAAAGTAAGGTGATCATATTTCAACATAAGATAATTTAGAACAATTCACAAGAGTAAACAATTCAAACATTTGCAAAAATTTTCCTGCACCAACCAGGTCATCCAAGGTACCACTAGATCATTGCTCGCGACTCCTGCTGCATCCACCTTTATCACTTCATTTATAAATCTCCACCCTTATAGCTCCGTGTAGATTTTCCCATGGGGTGCAACACCATGACTTTCCTTTCTTTCTCAAACACAAACACAATCACAATTCAATATCTCATGTAGAAATATCCATCCACAACTTACATCAACGATCCACAGATGAATAAGTTTGACATTCAGGATATACCACATCTCAACTTGATTCACATCTCGTTCACAATCCATAATATAATCACATCATTCAGAATATGACACGTAATTGGAAATTCACAATTTCTTACTCTAATCACAAGGTTAGGGTGCATATGCATATGTATATGATTATATATTTACTAAAATCAAGCCTTCCCACATGTATCTTACAAATGGGTATATGTATATGTTTATGAACATATATCTCATGACCTAAAAGAACATATATCTTTATTTATTTCATATATAAATATATATACATACGCCCGTATATCTTAAATTTACAAGATTAAAATTCATGTGTTTATATGTGTTCATATATACATACATATATATATAAACATGTATATTTATTTGGTCACATTGCATAAGAAGAGTAGAATGTATATGTATATACACACTTTCTAAATTTTTTGGCGAATCAATCTAATATATGAACATATATACATGCATTTGTAGTTTCACCCTTGCCACCTCCATTCATAAGAGAATATAATCATGTATTCATATAATCATACAAGTTTCACAATTATTTATATCTCAACATTCCACTCAAGGCACAATAACAACATTATTTCAAACATACCTTGTGCAGATTAATCCTCTTTCTCTTTTAAATTTGGATGCATTACAAGCTCTCACTATGATGCCCATGATCATTAAAGAAGAATATTTAGTCATAGGAAGCATCAACCCACTCACCTCGGATCTGAGCAATGCTGCCACACTCTAAACCAAAAGGAAGGTACCAAAGAACTCATAGGAAGCCTAGAAAATAAGTCAAGATGGAAATAACACCAATTTAGAATTTAGGTTACAAAGCATCCAACATTGTTTTGTTTTTCTGCTAGTTTTGGAGTCACACTTTACAAAATTTCTGATATTGATTTATAGCTCCAAAATTCATAAAACTTGGTACAAAGCCTTCATTATATGTTAATATGCTATGATAAAAATTTCAGATTAAAACTCCCTCATTTAGCCCCTCTACAGACCTTATTAGTGAGTTTATGCTAGAAATGCTAAATTCTACTGACTACTGTTTTATGCTTGACAGACCATCCTAACCATATCCGAATGAAATGAAATTTTTTTTATCATTATTTTCATTTCTTATCTAAATGCCATAAAAAATTCAGATCAAAATGAGGTCTTTGACTACCAAAACTGAATCAGTTTCCTAAACTACCTGGATTTGTTTCTGAAGAGAGTTTAGATTATGTTTATAGATAGTTTGCCGAGTTAACCATCTTAAAAAGTCATGAAACTTACTATATCCAATTATAACACTGTAAAGAATCTTGCCACAAAATTTCATAAATTTAGAAATTAATTTGGTCATCCATAAACACATAAAACCAAAAGCATAACAGATCAGTCTTGTTCTTCTCTTTTACAAATTTTAGTTGTTGTTCTAAGGACTTTTAGGGTACAAAATAAGCCCAGAAAATTTTGAAATAATTTCAGTATGCTCTTGGATGCTATATTTAACTACATACCAAATTTCATTACCATTGGAATTCATATACCTCAAATAATCTAAACTATTCACAACAGTAATTGACAAGTAGAAAATTTCTGCAGAATGTTCCCAACACTATTTTTCACCTCCTTTTCATTTCCTTTGGTTTCAAGAGTACAAGATCATACCTAGCTTTGAGTTTTCAAGTTACTAATTCATACTTTGGAAACTATATCTTCTTTTATATAAAACTCAAGAATAAACCAAACACTAAATTTCATTTTATCCTTCATTTCTTTCTAAAATCGGTATACTTTGCACCATTAAAATTTCATAACCCAATTTATAATTTAAACCATATTTTCTCCTCTTAAATGTGTTCTAAACTGTCTTAGAATTAAAATAAATAGATTGGTTGCTATATTACCATCAACCACTAAAGCCCTTTTTCAATTTTTCTCCCTTGGGTTCCAACCAACATGAAATAGGGAGAGGAGAAGAGGAAAAATAAAACAGAGGAAGAAGAAGCATAATCTTACCTCAAGAAGGGGATGAAGTTGCCCAAGATGACGGTGTTGGCCGATAGTGGCACCACATCTCTCTCTTCCCCTCTCTTGCCAGCTCTCGTCATTCTCTTTCTTCTAAGACCAAAAAGTGTATAGGGTATGTGTGTGAAGGAAAAAGAAAAATTATGAATATGTGTGTATATATTGTCTAGTAGCCTCTAAATGTTGTGATGGAAGGTTAGTACACGTGAATTCCCCTCCATATGCCACATCCACTTGCTTTTGTTCGAATTCTATCAATCAACTCTTCTTTAAATGAGTTTTCAATTAGGTCCTTAATAACTAAAAAAATTTCTAACCTTACTCAATATTCAAAATTATTCTTGACCATTCCTCTTCTCACTCTTCTCACTAAAAATTAATTCTCCTACCAAATTTTGGAAATTTTAAAATAAGTCCTCAAGAATCTGTTTTTGCAAATTAATCCTCATTGTATTTAAAATTTAAAAAAAATCAATTCCTCAAAATTTTTCTTTCCAAATTTCAAGGCCTACCACCTGATTTAAAAATTCAGGATATTACAACCTCCCATCCTTATAAAAACTCGGTCCCTAAATTTTAATACTTGATTGTATTTAAGGGTTAAACTATCCCTCTTATTCCTCAATAATTTCTTCACCATTATACTCCATATTTTGACTTAAAGGTTTTAAATTATTCACCCATGACAACTTAACATTACCATTTAGTATCTTTTTTTGTAGCTTTTCAAGCAAATTTTTCTTCTGACATTTAAACTCAGCCCAACCATTCCTTAACTACTTGTAATTCTCAACACTATCCTTCATGTCAATAAATTACTTACTTAAAAATTAGTGATACCATGATAGACTTAACTCCAAGTAAGGAAGAGATTAGAATTATAAGCCTAGAGCTTTTGACTCTCTCCTCTGTATCACTTATTTTACCTCTTATGCAACAAATTACTAAGTCTAACTACACTTTAGTCACTATGAATCATTATCTTACGATCATTATTCTATGACATAATCTGACAACACATAAAAGAACTACTCATGGAACTACACCATGTAGTTCTCAAGTTACTACTGAACCTTTTCTTTCCTTTCTCCCAACTGTTATATTACCATTAACTTAACTTACATCCATATTTCCCATATTTTAATCTTCATAATCTTAAATCTAAGAAACTCATCCAAACACGCAAAATAGAGACACATTTCTAAAAAGGGATCCTATTATTTCAAACAGACATTGTTAATCCAAATCAACAATTTAGTTAGACTTCAATTCTTTTATTGACAGACTTGATACTTCTCACCATCATATTGAACCATCATCAAAATTTCATATCATGATCCCCATAAATAGTTTAAAGAGAGACACGTACAACATAAGACCACCTCTAACATCTATGAATTAAACTCTTGTTTGTTTAAGTGGCATAAAACTTTACTTGCAAATATTAATCCCTAGGTCCAAAAATTTCTTGATATATATACATATATTTTGTTCTTACCTTGAAAATCTAACTCATTTGCTGTATCTTTCTCATTATTTCAAGAATCTTTTTACATCATCTGTAATATAAATTAATCCTTCGAAATCCATTCTTATTTAAAATTATCCTCAAAGGCTTTTTGAGAAAATTCATCTAGATTCTCAAGTATGAAATTCCCTTCCCACTAATACTTAATAAACTTGGATGCTAAGAAGATGTAACCATTTCTTGTATTTCCTTCCCATTTTCCCCAAATAGCCTTATTTTGGAGCTGACAGTGCTAGGCTACCCTCACAATCGGAAACTCTTTCATATATAGCTTCTAAACGTATCATTTTATATTAACCATCAATCTTTTTTCAACAACTACACTTTAAGTTGAGAAACTAGCCCTCCAAAAAATAAATGTTAACCAACTGCATTCAAGAATGCACCAACTTTCTAAGAATGAATATAGGAAAATAATATAAAATCACTTATAAATTAATTCATTATATCTTTCATACCATAAAAGAGGAAAGCCACACTATAATACCCGCTAATTTTGGACCATGTGAATGGCAGTATTACGATTTTTATAATGAAAATTTCCATTATTTTTAATGGAAATATTTGGTGATTTTAAAATTTTTCATATTTAATTTAGTCTTTTAGAATATTATTTATGGAAATGGAGATAAATAATTAGACTGGTATTTTATTGCAGATGATATTTTTAAAAGTTGAGGAAAGACTAGAGGAAGATGAAATTTTATGGAAATAGTGTTAGGGGATAAGGAATTGAGAGAAAGCAATCAAGAGGCATGAAGGTAGTTGGGTACCTTTGGAGTCCGGAAAGGGGCTAAAGTTTAATGAGAAACTAGGGTGGTAACTAGAGTGTGAGAAATACCCAAATTGGAAAAATTATAAATTTGCCACTATCAAGGTTAACCAAGAGTTACCTAGGGGCAAAGTAATAATTTCACCATGGGTGGGTATATATAGGTGGCTCCACCTCTTTTTCTTTATTTTTTCACTTTTCTCTCTCTCCTCACTCACTTTCTTCCCTCTTTCTCTCTTCCTTCTCCGAGCCTAACCTCTCCATTCGAAATTCTCTAACGAGCTTCGGAGAGCCTTTCTTAAGTGGTAGGGAGAGTCATTAGAGGCCAAGCAAGTAGGAAAGTAAGGAATCGAGGCAGGATTTTTGCTTTCCCAAACTTTTCCTTATTTTCTAGGTTTAAGGCTATTTAGGGTAAAATTGACATTGTGGCTTTCTTTTTCAATTAAAATTGGGGGTTATGGTGTCTAAATGCTCCTTAGACATCAAGGATGAAAACCCATAGAAGAAATCATGAAAAACGGTGAAGATTTGGCCAATCTGGGTCAAATCCGAGTTCAAATTTTGTGATGTTGCAATTGTGGTGCCCAAGCACCCCACTTTAAATGAAAAGGAAGGAGAAAAGGGCCTCGGCACCCAGGCACCAAGTGTGAGTGTGGCGCCCAGGTGGCAGACAAATTGAGGTTCTTAGACTATTTTCAAACAACCATAACTCTTTCATTCGAACTCTGTTTTTAGTGAACTTTATATCGTTAGAAAGCTCTTCAAGTCTAGTTTCCAATGGTATAAGTTTACTCTGGAAAATCTTTACCAGTTATGAGTTATGACCAAATGAGTGACCAAAGGTTAGAATTAGTGGTGAGGATTTTCCTCGTTTTATTTACTTATTGCTTTTGGTTGGTTCTAGGTGACATGAGAGTTAATTGGCTTTGTCTCCTGGGATTTCTTATACGATAAACCACATCGGCATCAAGGTGAGTAGATGACCTTGCTATTATTTTTATTAAAAATTGCTCAAGTACAGTATAAAACTCATTCAAACCATAATTGGATTTATATTTATTAAATTCTCTAAATTAGTTGTATTAACTAATTTATGGAATATTAGTGGTGATTTGTGAGGTTGTTATGTGGAATGTGTATAGGTTAAATTGTATTTGGATTTGGGAAATGTTTTATGAATGTGTTCGTGAATGATGAATTTATTGTTGGTTATTATGTGTATTACATTTTATCATGTTAATGTATTGCGTATAAAAAGAAATTATGTGAGAATAAGAGGTAATAAAGGGGTGGACCTCTGAGATAAACCCATAGAGCAATAATAGTCTAGGGGGAAATTCTGGACTGAGTCTCAATGAGGTATACATAGGAAAGAGTGGGAAAAATATTATATATCATTTTTTGCATATTCATATTATGAGAGGGAACTGGCTAGTAACCTAAGGATGTGGTTAATTCTGGGAAGAACATGAAAAAGCGGGAACAGAGGGGTGGACCTTTGAAATAAACCTATTGAAGGGTAGACTTCAATGTGGTATGAGCGGGAAAATAGTGGGAAAAACATCATATATCATGCATTGCATATTCATACATAAGAAGGAACTGGCTAGTAACCCATGGATGTGGATATTCTTGGGAAGAATGTCAAAAGTTAGGAACAGAGGAGTGGACCTCTGAGATAAGCCCATTGAGTAATTATTGTCCGAGAAGAAATTTTGGATTGGGACTCAATGAGGTAAACATGGGAAAACATAATATGTGGTTGCCTACATATTCATAAACTATGTATGGCTATTTGTACTTATATGTGCTTGGATGTGGTTGATGTGGATTGCGAGAGTATGGACTGGCAAGGGAATAACATATACACTTTAGTTTGTATATCTGTACTGGTACATCCAAGAGGTATTTATTTAAATTATGGTTGTGGTTCTGGTATTTGTACTTATGCCTTATTTTATTACATAGTCATGTACTTACTGAATTTTTGATAAACTCATGCTCTCTATTGTTATCTTTTTTAGATTTAACAACTAAAGAGGATGGGAAACCAATAAAGTTTAGCAGCTTGGAGATATACTCCAATTTATGGAAATTATGGGCTACCACTAAAGTACACCCTAATATGTATGTTAAGTCATGTGCCTATTTTTAGGGGCATTACAAAATGGTATCAGAGGAAAATTTTGTGTTTAGGTCTCCTATAGATTACAGAGCTTGGTGTTCTTTATGGGCCTTTTCCCATTGTTGTGAATTACACAGCACAACTATGAGTGTAGGCTCCATAAAAAGCCTTATAAGATGTTGAGTTTTTCTTTTATGACTTACTCCTCGGTGGAGTAAGTCAAAAATAATTTTATTAACATAAGAAGTATTTGTTCTTACATACAGGTTTTTGGCTTTAAATGGAAGAGAAATCCTCAGAGCACTAGGAGCTCACGAGCTTGCTCAGGTGTAGCTTTGCTACATTACCACCAAGGTGGTTATAAATTATTTAGAAAGGGACGTAGGGTGCATGTGTATTTATGTATTATGGAAACATGAGTTTTCTCATGTGATGTAAAATTATCTATGATAATTTATTTTTGGTTTGGTATGTTGTGGTATGTAAACTTAATTATTTACTAGAATATATGTATATATTCAAACATGTACCTAAATTTGGTTTGTAGTGAACAAACCTTGGGTTGTAAGTGGTAATTGGGGAACCGAGGTATCGGTTACTAATTCAGAAGGATATAATAAGACTTGTCTTGTCAATGCATGGTGGTTTTATGAATATATTTATATATTTACAAGTTGAGGACAATTTTGCTGGGATTTTTTATGGTGGGTTCCCATGTATATATTCTATACTAATTTTCATTCATATATTTTAATGAATTATGGAAACTAGGTTGTTAGGAGAAAAGTGGGAAATGGTTATAGTATATATATATAACCTAAATATATTACATGTAAGTGTGTATTGTAATGCATCTTGGTGTGGGTAGGAAATGTATACCCACGAAGTGTGTAGACATTCTTTGTGATTTAGGTGATGGGTTAAGTGGAGTGACGAGTTTAAGATCTTGTGAATCAACACCTATATTGATGGATACATAGTCCATTCTCTTAAGTATTGATGGCATTTTAGATAGGCTGCGTATGGGTAGGTACTTCAACCAAGTTATTTTAAGTTAAAGTCAAATAATGAGACATTGGGAAGAAGATAGTATAAGAGGGGAGAATGCTTACAAGAGATGAGCTGAGGGCTAAGATATAAGTTTCATCCTGAGAGTTGAAGTGGTTGCAGTTCGTCTAGTCGGGGTGGTTCTTAGGCTAGAAGATGGCAATCTCGATGTTTAGAATACTGGACTTTGTTCTAGTGAGTTTTATTTGTAGGAAGTAGGCTAAGGATGTTTCTTTTACAACTGGAAGATATACCTTAAGAGGGATCTAGAGAAGAGGATAAAGTTATTAGAGTTAGGATGCATACTTGAGTATGTATTCCAGAGAAATCTAGCAGTATCAGGTTCGATTGAGGGAATCGATCTAGATTGTATAGTTCTCCTAAAAGAGACACCATAATGGGATGAAACTCAACATGAGAGGGGTTGGGATAAGATGTTAGTTTTCTAGGGGCAATTTACTTATGTTGCACTCGTTCGGTTGAAGTTTTCTAGTAGTAGTATTATGTAGAGAAGATGTTTGAAGAAAAGGGTGGTTTACGGGAGTTTTTATCACGGTGAAAGTGTAGAAACCTGATGACCTTGGAATGGTTTGAGTATTCTACGAGTAGGTTATTGGCATGACTACCATCTAAGTTGAGTAGAAGTGGTGGCAAATATGTGATGTCGGAGGTTAATGGGAGGTTTAGCCCACTTTTCTATGATAAGATGGTTTATATGTCTATAGTGTGCATGTGTAGCAGATATGTAAATGCTTGGGTATTGCGTACAACTAGGTGATGAAGTTATTAGAGTTAGAATGCATACTTGAGTATGTATTTGGTGCGTATAATTTATAGCACATAAAATATTCCAGCAAGTATACTGGGTCGCAACAAGTAATAAAGTGATGAGTAGAGTATCGTCCCACAGAGATTGAGGTATCAAATAAAATTTAATTAGGCTAAGTGAAATGCTATTAAGACTTATGAGGGAAATTTCAGAAATTACACAAAAAAAAGGGGGGGTGATGATTGAAACAACACAATATAAATAACTCAAATATAATCCGATGAAGTCCTAATCACATCAATGCCCCGCAATCGCATATGACATGTTATCTCTTGTCCTACTCGTTACAAATACATAGCAAACGCATGCATGTATAAATGACAAGCTTCATAGAACAATAAATAAAATAGAACTTTGGCCAAGAAAATACTCATTGGTCCAAATGAATTAAAGTACAATTTCCATTTCATCAAATGACCGACTACACAAGAAAATGAGATTGATTTCGTTGGTCTAATCCGATTAATTCATAGACAAATTAATCTTTGAATCATTGAAGAACAATTCAATTAAATTACAATCCATTCAATGTTGGCCAATTTTCTAAAATATGATTGAATCCAAAAGCTTTGAAATTACAATCTAACTTATCCAAAATAATTGACTAAAATCTTAGATCAACCATTCAATTAAGTCATGAAGCTCAAGAAAATTATTCAAGCCACATAAATAAAACTATCTATATCTAGATAATCTAATTTATGGTGGAAATCACAAGGTCAAGCTCAATATCTAGCTAACTCTAGCATAGACATAAAAATCCCAAACTCATTGAAGGTTCATCAAACATTCAAGAGGAAGAATAATCGGTAAAATCCATTCCATTAAACGAAAATGCATTAAAACTGAATATGTTCAACAATAAAGCTTCATAAAACCAAACTACATCAATCCTTAAACTCAGAAATTACATGGAAGAGAAGAAGAACATGACAGAAAATAGAAAATACAGTAGAAATCTAAGAAACTATGAAGGAAAATGGAAGAAAAGGAAAGAAAATGGGAGAAGGAGAGCCATTCCCAAGTGGGAAGGCTTCCTTTCCCTCTAACCAAGCTAGAGAGTTGCCTCTATGTTGCTCCCAACCACTGCTGCCCAAGGAAGGCAGAAAAATGGTGCTAGGACTTCACATCAGAAAAATGACTTAGCCTCCTTAATAAATTTCGATTTTTGCAAATATAAAACTGATCTAACACATGCCTAAAGGGATATTCTGCCCTAGATGCCTCCTTGGATGCCTCTTCCATGATATGGCAGCACTTTGACAGCAAAACAGCAGCAAAATTAATATTTCTGCAGCAGCAGAAAAGTATGGCAGCAGTAGAATGGTATGGCATCAGCAACAGAATTAATATTTCTGCAGCAGAAAGTGACAAACAGCAGCAGTACAGCAGCAGAATATCATGGCAAAATTAATATTTCAGCCATGCTTTTCTTGACCTACGAAAATTAATATTTCTGCCCAAAAATTCTGACTACATGGCATTGAATAAGAGTTCAAGTGGGCCCCACATCCAGCATATCCTAGTAAGCATCTACATCACCAAAAAAGTGCCACATTAGCATCCAAATCATCATCTTTGTCCATGTCAACACTTTTCTCTCCAAAATTAAAATTTGTAGGAATTAAATTGAGCATTTTACAATTCAAGTTCTAAAAATATAAAAATTGAGACACATTCAATCCATAAATAGTTTATACCCAATAAATTCCAAAACATAATAAAATTAGAGAATTGACAAAATTAAAGAGGCAAAAAGGACTAAAATAGGGACTAAAATAAATGGAAAAAGTATGTTATCAAATCCCCCACACTAGGCCTTTTGCACTCCTGGGCAAAATCAGTCAAATACAACAGAGAATCCCAATAAGCACAGCAAGAAAAGGTGTAGAAAATATACAACAATGAAATAATTAAAATTTAGAAAGATTTACATTAGGAGAAATAAATCTTAAATTTCTAAAAAGTTCAAGCTCCATGGCAATTATTTCGAAAAGAATGAATTCAAGTAACAATCTTCTCACAAGGTAAGGTGTTTATCCTCTACTCTCTCAAGTGTTTAAGAGGGAATCACTCAAAGTCGTCCTATCACAAATTTCACTACCATAAGCTTGTCAAGAATCTAAATCTCCACTACTTGAATCTAATACATACTTGAATCAAAAGGACTTTACAAGGTTGTAACTTGGGTAAGAAAAATAGTGGGAGACAAAGGGAAAGATTGAACAATGAAACAAAATATGGTAACAACTCAAGAAAATGAAGAGCATTTACAAGTGAAATATAAGAGACTGAGTATAAATAAATTTGGGTCTCAATGTTCTATCTGCTCCTCTTTTTCATTATATTTTTCTCTTCTTTTTTTTTTATTCTTTCTTTCTTTCTCCTTTTTTTTTTCTTCTTCTTGACTGGCCAGTCTTTTTCTTTTGCTTGAGAGGAAGTAGAAGAAATATAGTTCAAAACACCCCAAAATTCACAAAATTTTTCAGCATATCAATCCCTTAAAAGAATTTAAAATACTTCTCACATCTTAAGTTGAAAGAGAAAAATATTGTTGTAGGCAGAAAAAGTGGTGGAAGAACACAAGAAAGAAAATGGATAAGGCACAAAATGGCATACAATGGAAACAATGATAATGGATGGCTATTTGGCTAAAAGTGGTTACAAGAAACAAATGCCTAAATCATTTCCAAGTATGTACAAGATATGTAGCCTCAATCAAAGATTCAAGACAAGTTCTAGAGTGACAATCCATGATAGAGAACACACAACAAGAAGAATAGCATTTTTCACTTAGGCTCAAATCCTCACAGCTAAAAGACTATTACTACAAATTCATTAAAGTCAACGTCATTGCCATTTAACTTGAATTCCTTAGAGAAATAAGACTAAATTCTCTTCATGCTAAGTCAATCTACACTTTAGCTATTTCATCATGCATAATTCCACACCAAAACTCCATCAAAAATTTAAAAAGTGAGCATCAAATTCGGACAAAACAGAGTAGCAAAATTCTGCAGTGCAGAATTTCTGGCGACACGGCTTTACCGACATAGAACGACCCCAAAACGGATGCGAATCACTCCAAATAAAATTCTACAACTAGAAGACATATAAAGGTTTAAAAACATGTAAAGAAAGTGGCAAAAACCATAGCCAAGCAGTACAGAATATTCATGCAAGATGACAAAATTTCTGCCAAAACAGAGAAAACAGAGAAAAAAAATGGGCAACAGAAAAAGACTAAAACAAAATTAAAATTACGAAAGAAATACAACAACAAAATTAAAAAGAGAAAGATTAGAAAAACTTGGGTTGCCTCCCAAAAGCGCTTGGTTTAAAGTCCTTAGCTAGACTTTATTTGGTGTCTATGCTTAGCGTCGCTTCTTCTTTGTTTTCCTTACTTTCTCTTTGATTTTTTTTTATTTCCTTCGTCAAGGAAAATGATCAAGTACCTCACATGAAACAAAGAGAAATAACATGAGAGATATATCAAATAAGCAAGGTAACAAGAAGAAATCAAACTAATAAAGACACTTG
The DNA here is from genome assembly GCA_037074585.1 of Biancaea sappan. NCBI lineage: Eukaryota > Viridiplantae > Streptophyta > Magnoliopsida > Fabales > Fabaceae > Biancaea > Biancaea sappan. Next base: position 38,379,372 of record CM073494.1, read on the forward strand.
AAAAGCTAAAAACATTTGAAATTGTAAAAACTAAAACAAGAAAAGACAATGTCTAAAATAACATCACTTTGGCTTAAAAGAAAAATCAATTTGACAACCATTAATCCCCGGCAACGGCGCCAAAAACTTGGTGCGTATAATTTATAGCACATAAAATATTCCAGCAAGTATACTGGGTCGCAACAAGTAATAAAGTGATGAGTAGAGTATCGTCCCACAGAGATTAAGGTATCAAATAAAATTTAATTAGGCTAAGTGAAATGCTATTAAGACTTATGAGGGAAATTTCAGAAATTACACAAAAAAAAGGAGGGGGTGATGATTGAAACAACACAATATAAATAACTGAAATTTAAACAACTAGATAGAAAACAAAACAGAGAAAAGATATGGATTGGTCACAAATTTCATGGAATTGTACATCATCATCATTTCCTTTGAATATTCTTGGCTAATTCTATTATGTAATCTTCAATCTAAAATTCTCAGAAAGTCTTCTAAGACTGAATTATATTAAAATTATAGTTAGGAAGATCTTCACTAATCTATAACTCAAATATAATCCGATGAAGTCCTAATCACATCAATGCCCCGCAATCGCATATGACATGTTATCTCTTGTCCTACTCGTTACAAATACATAGCAAACGCATGCATGTATAAATGACAAGCTTCATAGAACAATAAATAAAATAGAACTTTGACCAAGAAAATACTCATTGGTCCAAATGAATTAAAGTACAATTTCCATTTCATCAAATGACCGACTACACAAGAAAATGAGATTGATTTCGTTGGTCTAATCCGATTAATTCATAGACAAATTAATCTTTGAATCATTGAAGAACAATTCAATTAAATTACAATCCATTCAATGTTGGCCAATTTTCTAAAATATGATTGAATCCAAAAGCTTTGAAATTACAATCTAACTTATCCAAAATAATTGACTAAAATCTTAGATCAACCATTCAATTAAGTCATGAAGCTCAAGAAAATTATTCAAGCCACATAAATAAAACTATCTATATCTAGATAATCTAATTTATGGTGGAAATCACAAGGTCAAGCTCAATATCTAGCTAACTCTAGCATAGACATAAAAATCCCAAACTCATTGAAGGTTCATCAAACATTCAAGAGGAAGAATAATCGGTAAAATCCATTCCATTAAACGAAAATGCATTAAAACTGAATATGTTCAACAATAAAGCTTCATAAAACCGAACTACATCAATCCTTAAACTCAGAAATTACATGGAAGAGAAGAAGAACATGACAGAAAATAGAAAATACAGCAGAAATCTAAGAAACTATAAAGGAAAATGGAAGAAAAGGAAAGAAAATGGGAGAAGGAGAGCCATTCCCAAGTGGGAAGGCTTCCTTTCCCTCTAACCAAGCTAGAGAGTTGCCTCTATGTTGCTCCCAACCACTGCTGCCCAAGGAAGGCAGAAAAATGGTGCTAGGACTTCACATCAGAAAAATGACTTAGCCTCCTTAATAAATTTCGATTTTTGCAAATATAAAACTAATCTAACACATGCCTAAAGGGATATTCTGCCCTAGATGCCTCCTTGGATGCCTCTTCCATGATATGGCAGCACTTTGACAGTAAAACAGCAGCAAAATTAATATTTCTGCAGCAGCAGAAAAGTATGGCAGCAGCAGAATGGTATGGCAGCAGCAGCAGAATTAATATTTCTGCAGCAGAAAGTGACAAACAGCAGCAGTACAGCAGCAGAATATCATGGCAAAATTAATATTTCAGCCATGCTTTTCTTGACCTACGAAAATTAATATTTCTGCCCAAAAATTCTGACTACATGGCATTGAATAAGAGTTCAAGTGGGCCCCACATCCAGCATATCCTAGTAAGCATCTACATCACCAAAAAAGTGCCACATTAGCATCCAAATCATCATCTTTGTCCATGTCAACACTTTTCTCTCCAAAATTAAAATTTGTAGGAATTAAATTGAGCATTTTACAATTCAAGTTCAAAAATATAAAAATTGAGACACATTCAATCCATAAATAGTTTATACCCAATAAATTCCAAAAAATAATAAAATTAGAGAATTGACAAAATTAAAGAGGCAAAAAGGACTAAAATAGGGACTAAAATAAATGGAAAAAGTATGTTATCAGTATTCCAGAGAAATCTAGCAGTATCAGGTTCGGTTGAGGGAATCGATCTAGATTGTATAGTTCTCCTGAAAGAGACACTATATTGGGATGAAACTCAACATGAGAGGGGTTGGGATAAGCTGTTAGTTTTCTAGGGGCAATTTACTTATGTTGCATTCGTTCGGTTGAAGTTTTCTAGTAGTAGTATTATGTAGAGAAGATGTTTGAAAAAAAGGGTGGTTTACGAGAGTTTCTATCACGGTGAAAGTGTAGAAACCTGATGACCTTGGAATAGTTTGAGTATTCTACGAGTAGGTTATTGGCATGACTACCATCTAAGTTGAGTAGAGGTGGTGGCAAATGTGTGATGTCGGAGGTTAATGGGAGGTTTAGCCCACTTTTCTATGATAAGACGGTTTATATGTCCATAGTGTGTATGTGTAGCAGATATATAAATGCTTGGGTATTACGTACAACCAGGTGAGATAGATAATGTAAGTCAATGGAATGGGCATTGAGGATGTTTCGTATAGAGAATAAAAGAAGTAGTGCCATAGATTTGGCTTGGGACGAGTTTGGGTTAAACCTAGACTATCTGATGTTAGAACAAGTATTCGGGTGATATAAGTGCTAGTTTGAGAAGGTGTGCATGCGGGTGGGTATAGAAGCATAATTACTCATAAATGAACATGCATGGAATGTATGTATAAGCATATTTATGTAAAGATCCCAAATATGAATTTATTTAGGGAGAATAACCTCCTTAGGGCTTATAGTCCCACAGGAAGAAATCCAATTGGAACTAGAGGTTAAAGAGAGCATATTGATAGGGAAGTATGAGGTGAGCTTTAATGGGCCTAATTTTAGTTTCATGGTTAGGGGTAAAGGCCTTAGCTTGTAGGTTGTTATGATGCGGTTATAGGCATATTCCTATCGACCTGTTATTGGTTACAGACATGGCCTAACGAATTGAGAGTTGGGATAGGTTTAATGCAACTGTGAGTTTGGTAAGACTCAGAGTGAGGGGTTTGCTTTAAGAGAGCCAATTGGAAGGTTCTTTTTATAAACTAAGCCCTTAGAATAAGCCTCCTATTGACTATAGCAAATTGACGTCATTGAGACTTAAAGGCTAGCGTCTAGGAAAGGGTGGGAGTCCGAGATCGGTCTATGGTAGGACTTAAATTTGTTGAATGCTTAGGGGATAGAGGTATGGAAACTGGGTGGTGTACTCCTGAGGTCTGAAACCGGTAGTTGCCAATGTGGGGCATGTGGGCCAGGACTAAGATGGATGCACCTAAAAGCCATAAGGCTTAAGAAATGGAAATATAAGAGGGTTCATTATGAGGTTGTCGATTATGTTTGCTTATATTGTTTTGTGTGGGTGATTCATGTTATGGTTGAGGGTATAATCCGAAGACCGGATACATATTATGGGTGAGGGTACTACCTAAGAGGTCGAAAACATGTTATGGTAATGGATATGACCCAAGAGGCCAAATATAAGATTAGATTCCTCGTGGGAACGTAGACCCATAGGGACTAAGATAAGGTCTTATGGTACACTCTTAGGGCTAAGATCGTAGTTATCGTGGTTTGGCATAAGCCAAAGCTCAAGATGAGAGGCATACCAGAGGGATAGTATGCCTTTGGGCAGAATATCACCTACGAGTCAGATAATGCCTTTGGGTGGGGTGCATACATTCATAATGTTGTGAACTATATGTAGGGGTTTATGCAAAGTGTAAGTATATAATTTATAAGGCTAATGAGTGGGATGTAGCATATAATGGTATCAAGGTTACGCTTTATGAGAATTGCGAGCAAGATACCATTTTATGTACATGCTTCCAGGGTGACCAGATATCGTGCGGGATAATAGTTACCAGAACGACACAGATATGACGTCTTCTGAGGCTTTTTGTGAGAAATTATATGTTTTGTGTTTTGGCTGTTTGGCCAAATTGTGCATATCCCTGGGTGAGGGATGTTATAAAGCTCCACAATATATCAGAGTTGTTTAACAATCGGGGATTTCAATCCTCATTTTGGTTCAAAGGAATGTGAAGCTATATGAAGGGTAGGGTATATGTTTCGATTTTTGAAGAAAGCTGGGGAATGCCGCTTCTCGTTGACTAAACTGGTGCCTTTCCAGTCTTGTGGTGAGTTTTTGAATTTGGGGGACCGAATTCTGTTAAGGGGAAAGAATGTAATACCTGCCAATTTTGGATCACGTGAATGACGGTATTATAATTTTTTATAATGAAAATTTCTATTATTTTTAATGGAAATGTTTAGTGATTTTTAAATTTTCCATATTTCATTTATCCTTTTTAAATAATATTTATAGCAATGGAGATAAATAATTGGACAGGGTATTTGTTGTGGATGATATTTTTGAGAGATGAGGAAAGACTAGAGGAAGAGGAAATTTCCTGGAAATAGTATTAGGGGATAAGGAATTGAGAGAAAACAATCAAAAGGCATAGAGGGAGCTGGGTACCTATGGGGTCCAAAGAGGGACTAAAGTAAAATGAGAAACTAGGGTGGCACCTAAAGTGTGAGAAATACCCAAATTGGAGAAATTACAAATTTTCCACTATCAAGGTTAACAAGAGTTACCCAGGGGCAAAGTAATAATTTCACCATGGGCAGGTATATATAAGTGGCCCCGTTTTTTTCTTCATTTTCTCACTTTTTTCTCTCTCCTCACTCTCTCTTTTCTCTTTCTCTCTTCCTTCTCTCTACCTCACCCTCTCCACTAAGAGCTTTAGAGAGCCTTTCTTCAGTGATGGGGTGAGTCATCGGAGGCCAAGCAACGTAGGGAAAGCAAGGAATCGAGGTAGGAATTCCAATTTCTTGAATTTTTCCCTATTTTCTAGTTTTAAGGCTATTTTTGGTAAAATTGACATTGTGGCTTTGTTTGTCAGTTAAAATTAGGGGTTATGGTGTCTAAATGCTCATTGGACATCAAGGATGAGTACCCATAGAAGAAATCATAAGAAATGGTAAAGATTTGGTCAGATCTGGCATGATGTCGCAATCGTGAGGCCCATGTGCCACACTTTAGAAGAAAAGGAAGGAGAAAAGGGCCTTGGTGCCAAGCGCCTAGTGTGAGTGTGGCACCTAGGTGACAGATATACTGAGGTTCTTGGTCCATTTTCAAACAGCCATAACTCTTTCATCTGAACTTTGTTTTTAGTAAACTTTATATCGTTGGAAAGATCTTCAAATCTAGTTTCCAATGGTATTTAGAAACATTTTACTGGTTAAGAGTTATACCTAAATGAGTGACCAAAAGGTCAAAATCAGTGGTGAGGATTTTCCTCATTTTATTTACTAATTGATTTTGGTTGGTTCTAGGTGACTTGGGAGTTTCATTGGCTTTTTCTCCTGGGATTTCTTATGCGATAAACCATATCGGCATCAAGGTGAATTGGTGACCTTGCTACTTTTTTTTATTAAAAGTTGTTCAAGTACAATATAAATCTCATTCACACTATAATTGGACCTATATTTATTAAATTCCCTAAATTAGTTGTATTAACTAATTTATGGAATATTAGTGGTGATTTATGAGGTAGTTATGTGGAATATGTATAGGTTAAATTGTATTTGGATTTGGGAAATATTTTGTGAATTTGTTTATGAATGATGAGTGTATTATTGGTTTGTTATGTGCATTACATTTTATCTGTTAATGCATTGCATATAAAAAGAAATTGTGTGGGAATGATAGGGAAAAAAGGGTGGACCTTTGAGATAAACCCATTGAGCAGTAATAGTTCGAGGGGAAAAATCTGGATTGAGTCTCAATGAGGTATGTATGGGAAAGAGTGGGAAAAATATTATATATCATTATTGACATATTCATATTATGAGAGGGAATCGGCTAATAACCCAAGGATGTGGTTATTCATGGGAAGAACCACGAAAAGTGGGAATAGAGGGGTGGCCATCTGAAATAAACTCATTGAGGGGTGGACTTCAATGTGGAAAGATCGGGAAAAGAGTGAGAAACACATCACATATCATGCTTTGCATATTCATACATAAGAGGGAATCAGCTAATAACCCATGGATGTGCATATTTCTGGGAAGAACATCAGAAGTTAGGAACAGAGGAATAGACCTCTAAGATAAGACCATCAAGTAATTATTGTCTAAGGGGAAATTCTAGACTGGGACTTAATGAGGTATGCGTAGGAAAACATAACATGTGGTTGCCTATATATTCATAACCTGTGTGTGGCTATTTGTAGTTATATGTGCTTGGATGTGGTTGAAGTAGATTGCGAGAGTATGGACTCGCAAGGAATAACAGGTAGCTTGAGTTTGTGTATCTGTACCGGTACATGCTAGAGGTATTTATTTAAATTTTAGTATTTGTACTTTGCCTTATTTTATTTCATAGTCATGTACTCACTAAGTTTTTGATAAACTGACAATCTCTGTTGTTATCTTTTTCATATTTAACAACTGAGAAGGATGGGAAACCGCTAGAGTTTAGCAGCTTGGAGATATAGTCCAATTTTGTGGAGAGTTCTTTATGAACCAATTTTGGGGCTATATGCCTAGTAGAATGCTCTGTAATCCCATATGCCACCTAGGTCCTGTTGTGTTTTAGGTGTTTAATTATTGTAAATATTTCCCAATGTTACGGGAAATGAAAGAATGTATTATGTAAATTTATTTCCTTTGTAAACTTAATTTTTTGCATAGTTGTATATATTAGGATTGTTCAGAGAAATTATGGGCTACCACTGAGGTATACCCTAATACGTATGTCAAGTTACGTGCCCATTTTTTGGGGCGTTACACATACAACCACATTTGTGTTACATAATTCAGATTTCGTACATCTCCAACCTAAATTGTCAATTCTCCAACCTTTATACAACTTATCTAATAATCCAAAATTATAGCATAAAATGATTTTTTGGGGCCCAAATCACCAATTTAAAGATGAATCAGATTAATCATTATGCAACCATGCTACATTCAATTCTTTATGTCTATTCAACTTAATTTGAGGTCCAACTAAAATAATCTCACACTAATTCCAAAACTGGTTTACAATTTCAATATACAAACACAAAAAGAATAGACCCTGCTTCTCAACAAAACACAACTCTTAAGACTAAAGAAGTCTACTTCCACAAAGAAAGAAATAACAAAGCTCATATTTTCACCTCAAGTACTACTCTTATCCAAAACAAAATTTAAAGATAAGTCAATTTCATGTACACCAAAATCCAGAGATTTCAATTTTACAACAATTCCTTATTAAAAGGGATTCTTATTTATATTTGAACTCATAAGTATCTCATGGAACATCTGTTGTCATGAAAACTTCTTTAAGAACCAATAGTTTCTCCAACATAGACATTAATTTAACACCTACCCCACTTCTTCTTCTTACTACTAAATTGACGTTATCTAGGTACTAGCACATCTACAATTCACTTAGCTTACTCCTAGATAGAAGAATCCATTCTTTTTCCTAGAAACTTCCTTCTCAACCTTTCACCTTGTGTTACTTAAAGATTCTATTCAATTTGGCCATTTTACATTTTCCTTTATCCTCTTTATAAGAATTTACCTTTCTAACTTTTGATAATTTTTCCTTTACCAAAGAAGGACAACTACTCAAGTCTCATCTTACTATACTTCAAATCTCAGTACATCCCTGAATATTTGATCATAGATAATGACTTCATATACCAAATTACTGATAACATACTTTTTCCATTTATTTTAGTCCCTATTTTAGTCCTTTTTGCCTCTTTAATTTTGTCAATTCTCTAATTTTATTATGTTTTGGAATTTATTGGGTATAAACTATTTATGGATTGAATGTGTCTTAATTTTTATATTTTTAGAACTTGAATTGTAAAATGCTCAATTTAATTCCTACAAATTTTAATTTTGGAGAGAAAAGTGTTGACATGGACAAAGATGATGATTTGGATGCTAATGTGGCACTTTTTGGGTGATGTAGATGCTTACTAGGATATGCTGGATGTAGGGCCCACTTGAACTCTTATTCAATGCCATGTAGTCAGAATTTTTGGGCAGAAATATTAATTTTCGTAGGTCAAGAAAAGCATGGCTGAAATATTAATTTTGCCATGATATTCTGCTGCTGTTCTGCTGCTGTTTGTCACTTTCTGCTGCAGAAATATTAATTATGCTGCTGCTGCCATACCATTCTGCTGCTGCCATACTTTTTTGCTGCTGCAGAAATATTAATTTTGCTGCTGTTTTACTGTCAAAGTGCTGCCATATCATGGAAGAGGCATCCAAGGAGGCATCTAGGGCAGAATATCCCTTTAGGCATGTGTTAGATCAGTTTTATATTTGCCAAAATCGAAATTTATTAAGGAGGCTAAGTCATTTTTCTGATGTGAAGTCCTAGCACCATTTTTCTGCCTTCCTTGGGCAGCAGTGGCTGGGAGCAACATAGAGGCAACTCTCTAGCTTGGTTAGAGGGAAAGGAAGCCTTCCTACTTGGGAATGGCTCTCCTTCTCCCATTTTCCTTCCTTTTCTTGCATTTTCCTTCATAGTTTCTTAGATTTCTGTTGTATTTTCTGTTTTTTGTCATGTTTTTCCTTCTCTTCCATGTAATTTTCTAAGTTTAAGGATTGATGTAGTTTGGTTCTATAATGTTTTATTGCTGAACAATTTCAATTTTAATGCATTTTCGTTTAATGGAATGGATTTTACTGATTATTCTTCCTCTTGAATGTTTGATGAACCTTCAATGAGTTTGGGATTTTTATGTCTATGCTAGAGTTAGCTAGATATTGAGCTTGACCTTGTAATTTCCACCATAAATTAGATTATCTAGATATAGATAGTTTTATTTATGTGGCTTGAATAATTTTCTTGAGCTTCATGACTTAATTGAATGGTTGATCTAAGATTTTAGTCAATTATTTTGGATAAGTTAGATTGTAATTTCAAAGCTTTTGGATTCAATCATATTTTAGAAAATTGGCCAACATTGAATGGATTGTAATTTAATTGAATTGTTCTTCAATGATTCAAAGATTAATTTGTCTATGAATTAATCGGATTGGACCAACGAAATCAATCTCATTTTCTTGTGTAGTCGGTCATTTGATGAAATGGAAATTGTACTTTAATTCATTTGGACCAATGAGTATTTTCTCGGCCAAAGTTCTATTTTATTTATTGTCCTATGAAGCTTGTTATTTATACATGCATGCGATTGCTACGTATTTGTAATGAGTAGGACAAGAGATAACATGTCATATGCGATTGTGGGGCATTGATGTGATTAGGACTTGATCGGATTATATTTGAGTTATAGATTAGTGAAGATCTTCCTAACTATAATTTTAATATAATTCAGTCTTAGAAGACTTTCTAAGAATTTTAGATTGAAGATTACATAATAGAATTAGCCAAGAATATTCAAAGGAAAGGATGATGATGTACAATTCCATGGAATTTGTGACCAATTACATATCTTTTGTCTGTTTTATTTTCTGTTTAGTTATTTAAATTTCAATTATTTATATTGCGTTGTTTCAATAATCACCCCCCTTTTTTGTGTAATTTCTGAAATTTCTTTCATAAGTCTTAATAGCATTTCACTTAGCCTAATTGAATTTTATTTGATACCTCATTCTCTGTGGGACGATACTCTACTTATCACTTTATTATTTGTTGCGACCCAGTATACTTGCTGGAATATTTTATGTGCTATAAAATATACGCACCAATTACTCATAAACTTTCAACGTAGAATGTCTATGCAAGAGGTCCTTTAGAATGCACATAGGGGCCTTAAGAATCTACAAATATCAATCACAAACGTTTAATTCTAAGAATACTTCACAAAAGACTTAAAGGAATAAGACATGAAAGAACTGACTCCAACCTTTAGTGGAACTTCGCTCTTTAGTCATCTTGCGGTTCATGACATTAGGGAGAGGACCTACAAAGGTAACCTAGCTCCGTAACCCATAGGAGACCTAAAACTGCTCGGTTGTCACGTGCTACTTAGGACACGTGACTGGCATGAGAGTGAGCCTAACCTCACCTTAGAACCAAGACAATTTTATCAAGCCAGCATATAAATCATTCTAATAATAGATAAATGAATGAAAATAATTATTTAAAGAAGTATTTTTTTCACATGTTTATATATATCCAATTACATAAAAAAAATATGTATTGTTCTTTGCCTTTATTGCATTCCATCATAACTATGGTTACTTCATTTATATACGTAATTCCTCAATTCTTAAATACAACAATCCAATCCTAGGCTACCTACACGATCACGGAGTGACTCTAGAGTAGCAAAGCAAAAGACACAAGAATGAGAGTTTAGCTATCCCCAGATTCAATTAGAGTCTTGAGCTATGAATCCTTTACCACCTACGTGAAGCTCATTTTCAATTGATGACTTTGAAAATGTTTATAAGAGAAGCTCATTTTCAATTGATGACTTTGAAAATGTTTATAAGAGGGGTATGAGCGAACCAAATGCTCAGTGAGGGGATAACTCTACACTATGACAAAAAAAACATTTATAAAACATCATAATGATAATATGTATCAATCATTCATAACCAATTATAACACGATTCAATATAATCCAACTATCAACAACATCTAAGTAAATTGAACATATTTCAACATAAGATAATTCAAAACAATTCACAATAGTAAACAATTCAATCAATTGCAAAAAATTGTCTGTACCAACCGGGTCGTCTAGGGTACCACTGGATCGTTGCCTGCGGCCCCCGCCGCATCCACCCTTAACGCTCCATTTATAAATCTCCACCCTTATAGCTCCATGTAGATTTTCCCACAGGGTGCACTGCCCTGACTTTCCTTTGTTTCTCAAATACAAACACAATCATAATTCAAGATCTCATATCATCATACAAATATCCATCCACAACTTACATCAACAATCCATAGATGAATAAGTTCAGCAATTAGGATATACCACATCTAAACTTGATTCACATATCATTCACAATTCATAATACAATCACATCATTCAGAATATGTCACGTAATTGGAAACTCACAATTTCTTTCTCCAATCACAAGGTTATGGTGCATATACATGTGTATATGTTTATATATTTACCAAAATCAAGCCTTCCCATAAGTATCTTACAAGTGGGTATATGTGTATATGTATGTACATATATTTCATGACCCAAAAGAATATATATCTATAATTATTTTATATATATATATATACTTACACCTATATATCTTCTTAAATTTATAACATGAAACTTCATGTGTTTACATGTGTACATATATACATATATATATATATATAAACATGAATATTTCTTTTGTCACATTTCTTAAGAATAGTAGAATGTATATGTATACACATACTTTCTAAATTTTTTGGCAAATCAATCTAATATATGAATATATATATTCATATACACATATTTGGAGTTTCACCCTTGCCACCTCCATTCATAAGAGAATATAATCATGTATTCATATAATCATACAAGTTTCACAATTATTTATATCTCAACATTCCACTCAAGGCACGATAACAACATTCTTTCAAACATACCTTGTACAAATTAATCCTCTTTCTCTTTCAAATTTGGATGCATTACAAGTTCTCACTATGATGCCAATGATCATTAAAGAATAATAATTAATCATAGGAAGCATCAACCCACTCACCTTAGATCTGAGCAATGCTTCCACACTCTAAACCAAAGGAAGGTACCAAAGAACTCATAGGAAACCTAGAAAATAAGCCAAGAAGGAAATAACACCAATTTAGAATTTAGGTTATCAAGCATCCAACATTGTTCTATTTTTCTGCTAGTTTTGGAGCCAAACTTTACAAAATTTCTAGTATTGATTTATAGCTCCAAAATTCGCAAAACTTGGAACAGAGCCTTCCTTATATGTTAATATAATATGATAAAATTTCATTTAATCCCTTTACAGAGACTTCATTAGTAAGTCTATGCCATAATTGCCCAATTCTACTATAAGTACTATTTTATGCTTGACAAACCATCCTAACCATATCAAAATGCAATGAGATTTTCCAAATCATTAGTTTCATGTCTTATCCAAGTGCCATAAAAATTTCAAATCAAAATGAGATCTTTAACTACCAAAGCTGAATCAATTTCCTAAACTGCCCAGATTTGTTTCTATAGAGAGTTCAAATTATGTTTATAGATAGTTTACCAAGTTAACCCTTTCAAAATGCCATGAATCTTTCTAGATCTGATCATCACCCTATAAAGAATTTCTCCACAAAGTTTCATAAATTCAGAAGTTGATTTGGTCATCCATAAACACATAAAACCAGAAGCATGATAGATCAACCCTATTCTTCTTTTCTACAAATTTTAGTAGCTGTTCTAAGGACTTTTGGGGTAGCAAATCAGCCCAGAAAATTTTGAAATAATTTAGGCATGCTCTTGGACACTATATTTAACTACATAAGAAATTTCATGGCCATTGGAGTTCATCTTACACCTCAAATAATCCAAACCATTCACAGCAGCAATGACAAGGAGAAAATTTTGCTGAATGTTCCCAACTTTGTTCTTCACCTCCCTTTCATTTCCTTTGGTTCCAGGAGTGCAAGATCATACTTAGCTTTGAGTTTTAAATTACTGATTCATACTTTTGCCACTATATCTCCTTTTAAACTAAACTCAAGTATAGACCAAACACTAAATTTCATTTCATCCTTCTGTTCTTTCTAAAATCAGTATACTTTGCACCATTAAAATTTCAAAACCCAATCTATAATTTAAACCAGATTTTCTCTTCTTAAATGTGTTCTAAATTGTCTTAGAACTAAAATAAATAGATTGGTAGCTAAATTCCCATCAACAACTAAAGTCCTTGTTCAATTTTTCTCCTTTGGGTTACAACCAACATGAAATGGGGAAAGAAGAAGAGGAAAATGGAAATAGAGGAAGAAAAAGCTTATTCTTACGTCAAGAAGGGATGAAGTCGCTAGAGATGATGGTGGTGGCTGACGGTGGCCACCACAGCTCCCTCTTCCCCTCTTCTGCTAGCTCTTGTCTTTCTCTTTCTCCCATGATCGAAAAGTGTGTGTATGGGGTATGTGCGTGAAGAAAATGAAAAAAATCTAAATGTGCATGTGTATATTGTTTAGAAGCCTCTAAATGTTGCAATGGAAGGTTAGTGCATGTGAATTCCCCTCCATATGCCACATCCACTTGCTTTTGTTCAAATTATATCAATCAACTCTTCTTTAAATAAGTTTTCAATTAGGTCCTTGAAAATAAATAAAAAATTTCTAACCTTACTCAATATTCAAAATTATTCTTGACCATTCCTTCTCTCACTCTTCTCACTAAAAATTAATTCTCCTACCAAAATTTGGAAATTTTAAAATAAGTCCTCAAGAATAATTTTTTGCAAATTAATCCTCATTGTATGTTCAAAATTAAAAAAATTTAAATCCTTAAAATTTTTCTTTCCAAATTTCAATGTGCACCGTCTTATATAAAAATTCATGATATTACAATAAGGATAAGATATGTAGAAGTGATGGTACCAGGATGCCAATGGCACAATAGGAATAGGTTGTTTTTAGTGAGCATGAAATTGAGGGATTTATATTCATATTGTAATGACATTATTTGTATTGACTTATGATGTCTGTAATTGATTTTAAGTTTGTATGGATGTATATTATACTATGTATAGTTTTATCGGTGAGTTGCATGGATTTGACTCAGCCCCTCACAGTTTCTGGTTCTAAAGATGATTTGGTTAGTCGATTCGAGTAGCAAGGATGTCTCCTCCTTTGCCCACGGCAAGGGAATTGTCTTTTATTTTCAATTAATCTTTAGTATGGTCTGTAATTGGGTAGGCCACCTAGGTTTTATATATCTTGTTTGGTTAGTTGATGAAATAATAGGCTTGTGGTGGTATTAGTGACATGCCGTCCACGCAGGTCACATGCCTGGTCTTGGGATGTGACACATGCCATGTAATTGCATAATTTCCTTGAAAAACAAATCAACAATATGTGATGCATCATTGGTTTTATGATACGGAATAAAATGAGCCATCTTTGAAAACCTATCAACAATCACATATATGGAATCCTTACCACTCCTAGACCTAGGTAATTCAAGCACAAAGTCCATGGAAATATCAATCCAAGGTGCATTAGGAATAGGTAATGGCGTGTACAATCCATGAGGCTTAACCTTAGATTTAGCTTGTTTACATGTAATGCATCTATAACATATACGTATAACATCACGTTTCATATTAGGCCTAAAGCAGTGTTCCTGTAAAACATCCAAAGTCTTAGTAATTGCAAAATGCCCTATTAACCTACCCCAGTGAGTTTCTCTTACAATTATCTTATGCAAAGAACACATAGGCACACATAAACATTTTTTACTTAAACAAGTATCCATCATGCCTATAAAACTTACCAAATGCAACCTCTTCACAAGCATTAAACACATTACAAAAATCAGAATCATTTGCATAAAATCCTCAATATGCCTAAATCCCAATAGCTTTGCTTCTAAAGTAGAAAGAAGTGTATACCTTTGAGATAATGCATCCGCAACAACATTTATCTTTACATTGCTTGTATTTGATGACATAAGGGAAGGACGCTATGAACTTGCTCCACCTTGCATGTCACCTATTCAGTTTGTTTTATCCTTTCAAATGCTTTAAAGATTCATGATCGATGTGGATCACAAATTCATTAGGCCAAAGATAGTATTGCCAAGTCTCCAATGCACAAACCAATGCATACATCTCCTTGTCATATGTTGGGTATTTTAAGGCTGCCATATTCAATTTCTCGCTAAAATAAGCAATTGGGCGACTTCTTGCGTCAATACAGCTCCAATGCCAATACTTAAAACATCACACTCAACTTCAAAAGTTTTAGGAAAGTTAGGTAAAACAAGTAAAAGTGTTGAAATTAGCTTTTCTTTAAGCACATTAAAAGCCTTGTCATATTCTTCACCCCACTTAAAGTCTACAATTTTCTTAATTACTTTAGTTAAAGGCGTGACTAAGCTACTAAAGTCCTTTACAAGTCTCCTGTGGAAACTAGCAAAGCCATCACACATCTCCTACACATTCAGCCAATCCTTAATGGCCTTGATCTTTTCCTCATCAACCTCAATCCCATTAGCACTCACAACAAAACCAAAGAATGTCAGCTTATCAGTGCAAAAAGAACACTTTTTAAGGTTGACATACAAATATTCTTTGTGCAAAACTTCCAATACCATGCACACATGCTCTAGATGCTCATCGAAATTATGACTATAAACAAGCATATAATCAAAATAGACAACTACAAACTGACCTATAAAGGCACACAAAACATGATTCGTAAGTCTCATAAAAGTGCTAGGGGCATTAGTTAATCCAAAAGGCATAATTAACCACTCATACAATCCATGTTTTGTTTTAAATGCATTTTTCCATTCATCACCCTCTTCCATGTGAATTTGATGATAACCACTTTTCAAGTCAATTTTAGAAAACACACAAGCTCTATGCAGTTCATCAAGCATATCATCTAACCTATAAATGGGATGTCTATACTTTACACTAATTTTATTGATGATGTGCAAATTAACGCACATTGTCCTTGATCTATCCTTCTTAGGCACAAGAAGAACAGTTACTGGACAAGGGCACATATTCTCTCTAATCAATCCTTTGGACATCAATTCTTCAACTTGCCTTTGAAGCTCCTTAGTCTCCTCAGGATTACTTCTATAAGTAGGTCGATTAGCAATTGAAGATCCTGGAACAAAGTTAATTTGATGTTGAATTCCCCTTATTGGTGGTAAACCATGTGGAATCTCCTCAGGAAATTGCTCATCAAAATCCTGTAACAAAGACACAAAAACACTAGGCAAAGAAGAGGTAAGTTCATTAGCATTGAAATAAGTCTCTTTGTACATAGTACAAACATAGGCCAGTTGGAAAGGCGTGCTCTCTTCACTTTACCTTCTTTTGCATAAAAGCTCTCTAATCTATTTTGTCTCACTTTGTACTTTTGCACCTTTTTTCTTTTCTCTCATGCTCATACCCTTTTTATTTTTTCTTTTTATGCACTACCACTCACTTATTTTGCATTGCTATCCATTTTCGTGCGCATTTGATCTTTATACACCTCTCTAGGTATAACACCCCAAGAAATGGGCATATGACTTAACATACAAATCTTAGGAGTACTTCAGTGGTAGCCCATACATTCCTTGAACTGTCCTAATATCCATAACAATGCAAAATATAAATTTACATAATACATCCCTTATTTCCCATAATATCAGGAAATATTTACATTGAAAAATGTAAGGAAAATTGCAGCCAATTAAATAAACCCCTAAAATATAGTAGGACCTAGGTGGCCTATAGGTTTACAGAACCCTCTAACAAAAAGGAGTTTATCTCAATGCCGTTAAACTCTAGCAGTTTTTCATCTTTCTCAGCTGCTATATCTGAAAAATATAACCCAGAAAGCATGAGTTTATCAGAAACTCAATAAGTAAATGACTGTGCAATTAAATAAAGCACAAGTTCAAATACTAGTGTCACAACCACAATATAAATAATTACCTCTAGCATATATAGATATATACAAATACACAAACAAAAGCGTACCTATTTTTGTGACTGTAACGAGCTATTTCCTTACTAGTCCACTCTCGTGCAACCCATATCAATCCTATCCAAGCACATATAAGCATAAATAATTACACATAGATTATAAATATGCAAGCAACTGCATGCTATGTTTTTCCCACACTTACCTTGTTGAGACCCAATTTGGAATTTCCCTGATACGATCCCACGAGAGTCCTACTGACGTAAACTTCATAAACAAAGTTATGTGAAACCCAACAACAAGATGTTGAACTTCTTAGATCGAAAGCCAAATTATACCAGGTTCTTAACAATGAAACAATAAAGTAAACAAAGATAGGAATATTGACCTCTTGGCTATAAAGAGCCAGAACCAATATTATCAATGGATAAAAGATTGTTGACCCCGAGGTTATTAACAACCTGAAACCAACAATATAATCAATCGATAAATCTCAAATTATCTACTTGGGATTTTTGGTATGAAAGCTGTAGAACAGCACAAAGGGGAACAAATCTCACTTATATTTATCAAATTCAAGTTGTGTACAAAGCATATGCCATGAGGCTTATTTATAGGCTAGAAATGGAAGACTAAAAGTCATGAGGGAAACCTAAAAGTTATTTTTAGCCAACAAGATAGAAATGAAAGACCAAAAGTCATGAGGGAAACCTAAAGGTTGTTCTTAGCCAACAAGCTATAAATGAAAGACCAAAAGTCATAAGGGAAACCTAAATTAGATTAAGGCCTAAATCAGATTGGGCCAAGAACTAAACACTCTAAACACACTATTTGGGCCTTTTACAAAGACTGAAAATAAACTTAACAAGAGAAGCCCAAATAATCTAAATAAGCAAACAAGGCATTTTAAACCTTTCACATCAGCTTTGGGCTTAAGTAAACAAAAAAGGCCCAAAATGTTTTAAAATGGCTAGATAAGTTGTTTTAAGCCCAAATAACACATTCTGGACATTTGAAGTTTCTTCATCCTTCAACTCTTGGTTCTTCTTGGATCTAAAAGTGTGAAACATCGTAGGAATGCTCCAGCTCTTCCTCTAGGTGATTCCCACATTGCAATTGCATCAGGATGCCATTCACAGCTTATTGGATCTATTTGGCAATAGCTCTTGTAATTGGCCCTTTTGGCACGTCCTTTTCAGTTTTGGATGGTGAAGTTAGCTCCTCTCCTTCTAGCTCCAAGCTAGGTGGCTGGATCTTATCATTCCCTCCCTTCTCAAAAGGATTCATCCTCGAATCTATATCTACATGATAAGGAGAAAGGTCGAAAATGTTAAATGTAGGACTAACTTGATACTCACCTATAAGATCAACAATATAGGCTTTGTCATTGGTTTTCTAAAGTATTTTGAAGGGCCCATCGACTCTTGGATGTAATTTAGATTTTCTTTGATTTGGAAACCTTTCTTTGCGAAAATGAACCCATACTAAGTCTTTAGGTTGAAATAGTACTTGCTTTTTACCCTTATTAGCACGGATAGTGTTTTGAGCATTCTTTTGTTGGAACCCACGATTTGGTGACAACCCAATAGGTAGCTCTTCTGGAAAAACATCTTGGAATTCCTACAAAAGGGTTAGGGCAGTACTAGGCAAAGAAGAACTTAATTCAGTGTTAGAAAGGTAAGACTCTTTGTGAACTTTTACAAAGAAATTTAACTTACATTTCTCTCCTTTATTTTTGTATTCTTCTTCTCCTTTTGATGAGTTACCTTTTTTTCTTGCTTATTTTGTTTTTCTTTATGAATAGATTCAAAAAAGGGTCTCTTACCATTAGCAGCAATGGACTTTTAGATTCTGGCTTGTTTAGCAAAAACTTGTTGAGGAGGTAGTGGAGCAAGAGTGATATTCTTCCCATCTTTTACAAAATTGTACCTATTCTTGTACCCATCATGTGAAGTTCTTCTATCAAATTGCCACGGCCTTCCAAGTAGGATATGGCTGGCTTGCATAGGTACAACGTCACACATGACCTCATCTTTATATTGTCCTATGGAAAATGACACCAACAATTATTTTGTCACTTTTACCTCTCCACTTTCATTCAACCATTGTAGCCGATATGGTCTTGGCTACTTTGTGGTGTAAAGTCCTAGCTTTTCTACCATCAACTTGCTTGCAACATTCACACAACTCGCCCAATCAATGATTAGTCCACAAACCTTTTCTTTTACATGGCAACGTGTGTAAAATATGTTTTCTCTTTGTATTTCAGTTCCTTCATCTTTGGTTTGGGCATGCAAAGCTCTTAACACACTAAGGCTACTCCTTTCACAACATGCTTAATTTCACTTCCTTCTTCTTCCTCTTAATGTTCAGATTGCTATTTTTCTTCTTCTTCAGAATCCAAGTCTCCACTTTCTAGAAGCACTATAGTTCTCTTGTTTGGACATTGGGAAGTAATGTGACCTGTACCCAAACAATGAAAATATTTAATATCTCAAGTTCTAGATGAAGAGTTAGAAGTTATACCTGAATCTCTGGAAGCTTGAAATGGTTTTGCAACCACTTTGGGTTCTATTCCATTTTTTCCTCTAATTGGAAGTTTTAGTTTTGGAAGTGCCTCGACCTCCCTTTTTCAGTTGCCTTTCCACCTTTTGAGCCATGTGTACAACGTCTTCTATTTCCACATAGTGTTGTAACTCCACTACATTGGCTATTTCTCAGTTTAGGCCACAAATAAATCTTGCCATTATTGCTTCTCGATCTTCATCAATATTTGCTCTAATTAGAGCAATCTCCATCTCTTGATAATACTCTTCCATAGTTTTTGTTCCCTTCCTTTCTCATTCAATGTAGGCGTCTAGATCTTTTTTGCCATGGAAAGGTGGTAGGTTAAGTTTAATGGATCTAGTGTTTCTGTCTACTAGTTCTCTTTCTTAGTTTTGTGCTTGTCTTTGGTGTTGCCTTGGTACTCTTGGTGCTAATCTGGAGCTAGCATTTGAAAATGATCTCTCTCCATTATCAATATCTTCTTCTACATGGATAGGGCTTCTCCTTTAGGTTCTTTGGTTTCTTGAACTAAAGCTAGTTTGCCCATATCTTTCCATATTAGTGAGTCTTTCATTAATGTTGGCAATTGTCAAAGTCATCCTCTCAAGGCTTTGACTCAAACTTCTTAGGAGAAGTTTCTGATAGGAGTCATTCATTTCTTGTTCTTCTCTCCCACTTTGAGACATAATGAATTTTTGTAACAATGGAAAAGCTATATAAAAGAAATCCTCACCCTCTCTTCTTACGTGTTTCACTCAAATTAGATGTCTCTTAATTCACTCGTGTTTCCACTTAAGGGTTATTCAAGCTTTTTAAACCCTTTTGATTTTCTCACAACTATCTTTGCCTCTTTTATCCCCTCAAGTTCCCTTTTAAAGCTCTATAGTTTCAACCAAAACTCAACCAATTAAAAACTTGATCTCAACCAATTTGAGTTATATTTGTAGTTTCCAAGTTGTTAAAAGGATTAGAGTCAATTCAGAGTAGAAACAAAGAATGACAAAATTTAATTTCGGAAAACTTGATTTGAAAGGAATTGGAGCCTTAGAAACAACAAGGATAGCAAGAAGATGACTCAAATTTTTGATAATTGATGATGATTCTGATCTGATTGCAAAATTTGTGGTTTCTTTAAATCCTTTTTTTTTAACTTCTTTTTTTTCTCTTTTTTTTTCTACTTTTCTTTCCTTTTCTCTTTTTTTTCTTTCCCTTTTTCTGTTTTTTAGATGCAAGTAAAATTCTCAAACAATATGAAATCCACCTTAATAATTATGCAAATAGATTAAGGAAAAAGAAATCACCAACAACAATTAATAAAAATGACAATCAAAGGCTAAACTTCTGAAAAATTGTAGATGAACAGACACAAAAAGGAACGAAATGAACAGACATGAAAATGGACAAAACAGATATTACTACAAATGAAAACAAAACAACAACAGGGAGAAATAGAATATATCCAAGAGAAAGAAAAAATAATAATAATAGAACCATAATTTGGCTGGCTTTGATACCAATTGATACGATCCCACAAGAGTCCAACTGACGTAAACTTCACAAACAAAGTTATGTAAAACCCAACAACAAGATGTTGAACTTCTTAGATCGAGAACCAAATTATACCTAGTTCTTAACAATAAAACAAGAAAGAAAACAAAGATAGGAATATTGACCCCGTGGCTATAAAGAGCTAAAAACCAATATTATCAACGGATAAAAGATTGTTGACCTTGAGGCTATTAATAACCTGAAAACAACAATATAATTAATCGTTAAATCTTAAGTTATTCGCTTGGGATTTTCAGTATGAAAGCTGTAGAACAGCACAAAGGAGAACAAATCTCATTTATATTTATCAAAATCAAGTTATGTACAAAGCATATGCCATGAGGCTTATTTATAGGCTAGAAATGAAAAATGAAAGTCATGAGGGAAACCTAAAGGTTGTTCTTAGCCAACAAGCTAGAAATGAAAGACCAAAAGTCATGAGAGAAACCTAAAGGTTGTTCTTAGCCAACAAGCTAGATATGAAAGACCAAAAGTCATAAGGGAAACCTAAATCATATTAAGACCTAAATCATATTGGGCCAAGAACTAAACACTCTAAACACACTATTTGGGCCTTTTACAAAGACTGAAAATAAACTTAACAAAAGAAGCCCAAATAAAGTAAGCTTAAACAAGGCATTTTAAGCCTTTCACATCAGTTTTGGGCTTAAGTAAACAAAAGAGGTCCAAAATGTTTAAAATGACTAGATAAGTTGCTTTAAGCCCAAATAACACATTCTGGACATTTAAAGTTTCTTCGTCCTTCAACGCTTGGTTCTTCTTGGATCTGAAAGTGTGGAACATTATAAGAATGCTCTAGCTCTTCCTCTAGGTGATTTCCACATTACAATTGCCTCAGGACGCCATTCATAGCTTACTGGATCTGTTTGGCTCTGGCTCTTGTAATTGGCCCTTTGGGCACATCCTTTTTAGCTTTGGATGGTGAAGTTAGCTCATCTCCTTCTAGCTCCAAACTAGGTTGCTGGATCTCATCATTCCCCTTGGACAGTAATTACTCAACAAGCTTATCTCAGAGGTCTACCCCTGTGTTCCCAATTTTTGACATTCTTCATAGGAATATCTACATCCATGGGTTACTAGCAGTTCAAGCCACTATGACTATCGAGTCACCCAAAATTGAATTCATGGAAACTTCCAGTACAGTGATCGTCCCAGGTCGTATTCTCTCAAGGAGCCTTGCTTATAAATTTCCTAATTAATTGTTCTAACACTAATCAACACTAATCACAACCTAATTGCAACCTAATTACCACGGGGGGTAATTGCAATAAACAGAATTAAAATCCTACAACATAACAGAACAAATATACAAAAACAAAAATGAAAATACAATATCAGATACGGGATGCAATCAGCCATAGAATCCTAGAATTGCAACTATCATCATTCTTTTCTTCAAATTAATTCTAGTGTTCTCTATCACTAGGTTTTATAACTAATATTTTCAAGAGACTTTCTAGAACTAGATTACACATAAGTTAAACCTAACCACATACAATCTGATTAATCCCTAACCTAATCAAGTTAGATAATCATCTAAGTAAACCATTTCTATTCTACTTGCTACACTAACTCATATCAAAGCAAGTATTAACATGAAAACTAGAGGAAAAATAGAATAGGAATGAAGTAGAAGAAGAACAAGAACACTTATCTGATTAAGCTTCAAAAATTCAGGTTACAATGCTAGCTCATCCATGGACTGATTATAACACAAATTTCAACCTTCCATAGAGGCCAAAACAAAAGAAAAAATGGGGGGAACCTACGAAATTACAAAAACTGGAAGAAGAAAGGAGTCTTCAACACTAAATAATGAGGTCTAAATGTGTTGTTAATCTTCAACCAAGGAAGAAGGACGAATTTTCATGCTTATGCTATCAGTTTCCATATGTTTTTGGGCAACAAAGTGCAGCAAAGAGGCATAGAAAAATACATGGAAGTAATGCTATAGAATATTCTTTTTCTGATGCAAAAAAGTGGTTGCCATTTTTGTTAATAATATGGACAGTATGCATACAAAGGTGCAGACCACTTTGCAGAAAATAGGGCCCACACAGTCAGCAAAGTTGGTCAACATCCAGTCAGCCTCCATGTCATCATCCACATAAGTAAAAGTCCACATAAGAAAATGCTCTCTGATTGAATTAATTCTACAAAGTAAAGACAAGGATTAAATTGGATCTTATCATTTAAGCTCATAATAATATGGAATTAAAACATATTAGTTCTATAATTATTTTAGACTCAATAATTGTCAAAAGGGCTAAGATAGGGACCGAAATGTATATAAAAATGCTCGATAGTAACTAGCCGGTTCTCTCTCGTGGAATGATTATGCAAATAATGATATGTAATGCATTTCTCGCTCTTTTCCATGTTTATCATATTGAGACCCAGTTCAGATTTTCCCCCTTGGACTATTAGTTCTCAATGGGTTTATTCCAAAAGTTCATCCCTCTATTCCCAATTTTCTAACGCTCTTCCCAGGAATATCCATATTCTTGGGTTACTAGCCTATTCCCTTTCATTGTACGAATATGCAATGCAGTCACACACATAAACACAATACAACTTACACCAAAACTAACTCAACATCTCAAATACATTTCCCAAAATCCACAAAATTCAACCCATAACATTCCCATAGGCAATTCATAAAAAGAACTCCCAATATCATAAGAAAATTCCCTAATCTAGTTAACATCACTAACTAGGGAATTTAATGAATTTAAATTCATTCGTGGTATGAGTGAGATTTATATTATACTTGTGTGTAGTTTTTAATAAAAACAAGTAGCAAGGTCATCCACTTACCTCAATGCCGACATAGATTTACCATGGAAGAAGTCCCAAAAATGAAGCCACAAAATCCCTCAAAAGCACCTATGACCAGACCACGACCATTTAACACAAAATCCCATTTTTTTCCCTATTTTCCCTTCTTTGCCTAGTACATGGCACCTAGGCATAAGCATGAGCCTCTGTCCAAATGGCACCTGGGTGCCAGAAGCCCTAACCAACATTACCCTTAGGGTGCCTAGTTGCCAGAAGACCTAAAACCCATTCTCTCGTGGACGCCTAGGTGCCCTAACTTTTGTAACAATGTTCCTATTAAAAAAATGGGTCAAAAACTCACTGAAATGCCTCTTTTTTCACACATTTCCTTCCTCCTTTGATTCTCGCACTAACATGGGTTTTTAGAGTAAATTGTGGTGATCAAAATCTCTATAACCATCAAGGATAAAAGTGGCTTCATGGATTTCTTAAAATTTCCCAATCCTTCCTCCTAAAAGCATTTTCAACATTTTCTCCCATGAAACCACCTCTATCCTTCTAAATTAGTTGTATTTCACCATTTCTAAGCAAAAACCAAAAGAAAGAAGCAAAGGAAACTAATTTTACAGCAAGAAAAAGCCCATTTTCTTCAATATGGATATCAATGGAAGAAATGGAAGAAAAAGAGGAAGGTAACACTTACCTTTAGCTCCAGCAACATTAAAGAACCGAAAAGTAACTGGAAAAGCAAGATTCAGTAGAAGACAGGATTGAAGGAGTTGAGAAAACTTAACTTTTTCCTCAAGCTCCTAAGCGTCCTCTGATGAAATGAAGAAGAAAAGGAGAGAGAAAAGAGTATAAAGGGGTGGTGAGTTACGGGTGCCCATACCCGGATGCCCCAAACCCGAGGATCCCGATATAATTATTCTTTAATAATTATATTGATTTCATTTAATTTTATCTTTCTCTTGTCTTTTCTCAATTTTCAAAAGTACACCCAAAATAAAAATACCCAATCCAGTTCATTATCTCAATTTCCATAAATAATATTTCAAAAGAATAAAGTAAATATGGAAATTAAAATGATTTAAATCCATTAAAATAATTCTATTAAAATAATATGAATTTTTATTATTAAAACTGTAATACCGTCAATCACGTGGCCCCAAAATTGGCAGGTATTACATTCTCTCCCTTTACAAAATTTGGTCCCCCAAATTTAGAAACTCACCACAAGACTCAAAAAATGCCACATCAATCGACGAGAAGCGGCATTCCCTAACTTTCATCGAAAATCGAAGCATATACACTGCCACTCATAAAACCCCACATTCCCTAGAACAAAAGTGAGAACTAAGATCCACGGTTGTTATACAGCTCTAATATACCGTGGGGCTCTATAACTTCCCTCACTCAGGGATGTGCACAAATTACCCCAACGACCAAAACCTAAAACATAGAGTTTCTCACAGAAAGCCTCAGAAAGCGTCATTTCTATGTTGTTCTGGTAACTATTACCACAAGAAAACTTAAGGAACATAGGGTGATTTAAATACTTGCCACACATAAGTTCCTCTGCCACTCAATTTATTCATAGCTCAACCCAAAAAGCACCCACATACATATGCATAATACAAACACAAACCCACATACATAGTTCATAATATTATAGAATATATACAACTTGCCCGAAAGGCATCCTCCCACTTGTAGGTGATATTCCAGCCTATAGGCACGACCTTGCCTGAAGGCTATATCTCTACCAGTAGGCATACTATCCCTCTGGTACAACTTCCATCTTGAGCTCTGACTTTTACTAAACCACAGCAATTGCCATCTTGACGCTAAAAGTGTACCATGAGACCTCATCACATTCCCCATGGGTCTACGTTCCCATGAGGAATCCAACCATGTGTCTGGCCTCTTGGGTCGTACCCTCAGCCATAACATGTATCACACATATAAAGTAACACAAGTAACCACAACCCCTTATTCCTGATTCTAAAGCCTTCTGGCTCTTAAGTGCATCCTTCTTGGTCCCAGTTCACGTGCCCTACATTGGCAACTATTGGTTTTAGACCTCAAGAGTACACCATCCAATTTCCACACCTCTATCCACTAATCATTTGACCAATTGAAGTCCTATTATAGGCCTAGAGCTGTCAAAGTAGGCTAGCCTGGCCCATTCAAGTTAGCCCGCCGCGGGCCAGAGAAAAAGTAGGCCGGGCCAACCCGACCCATTTTTTGGGTAGGCTAAAATTTTCAAAACCCGGCCTACTTTTTTGCAAGCTGGCTGGCTAAACGGGCCAGCCCGCCAATCCACTTTTTTTTACTTTATATTTTTTTGTTCTTTTTTATTTTATTTTATTTTTTTCATCAATTCAAGCCAATGAAAACATTTAAAGACAATATAGCTAATTTAAAAACATCAAAAGTCTTACAATACAAAATAATTCTTCAATATTCTCCAAGATGTAATATTGAAAAAAAGAAAAATTAAATGCACATATATCACTAATCATTCAATACTCATCCTTTAATTAATATTGTTATACAAATACATACTCATTTATATAATGGCTAAACGTGCCCAACCCAGTACAGCTCTACCTTTTCCCATATATTAACCTTTGAGTATTGATGAATGAGTTGGCTACAGCCACAATAAGGCCTATTTTAGGGAACTGATTCATAAGATGAACCCCCTGACTGGCTTTCCTAATGCAAAGTCCCTCACTTTAAGTCTTATCAGATTCATGGTGCACTAAGCTTGTCCTATCTCTTGGTTTGCTAGGTCATATTTGTAACCAATAACAGGTCTATAGGAACATGCCTGCAGCTTTAAAACAATAACCTACATGCCAAGGCCTTTACTCTAAATCGTGAAACTAATACCAAGCCCACTAGAACCTACCTCATATTTCCTTATCGATACACTTTCTTTACAAGTAGTTCCAATTGAGTTCTTTCCTTCAGAACCATAAGCCCCAAGGATGTCATCCTCCTCAAATAAACTCACACTTAGGGTCTTTATGTAATTACACATATATACACAGTTCATGCATGTTCGTGATATCGGGCATTTTTATATACAATTTAGTCCCTATCTTAGTCCTATTGCTATTTTAAATGTTGCTAACTCTCTTATTATATCATATTTTGGATTTATTGGGTGTAAATTAATTATAGGATTAATATGGTTCAATTTCATAATTTTATCCCAATTAATTCAATTATGTATTTTTTTAGATAAATTATTGGAGAGTAATTTGCTAACATGGACAAAATGATGATGTGGCATTGACTGGGCGCTAATGTGGCAATGAAGGCTAACTAGACTAACTAGGCCTCATTGTTCTACACTTTTCAACAAAGAGAAAAGTAGAAGCTGCTTTAACAACATGGCTTTTCTATAGCAACCAGAAATAGCAAAGCAGTAGAGTAACTTTATGCAGAAAAGCAACCAGTAGTTAGAAATGGCAAGGTAGCAGCAAAAGAAGAAAATGACAGCAAGCACATGACTTTAGAAGCCAAATTTTGTCCACCTCTCTCCTGGAAGCTTAAAGACAGACCAAAACCTCATTTCACAGTTGTTGAAGAGATCCTTCTTCTTCTATTCGTTTGCCTTCCCCCATTTGTATAATCAAGAATCGATAAAGTAAAAATCAAATGACAGTATATTTTTATAAAGTTTTCTTAAATGACAGCAAACAAATACTTAGGTTGAAGAAATTAATCTAATTAAAAGCCTAAGGCTACTAATCCCTCTCCTCTGTCCTAGAAATTGTAAACTTCTCTCACGCACTTACAACTCTATCAATCATATCAGTTAATCCTAGGTTATTCTAATAACTTAAAAGAGTTCTCCTGAATCTCAATTAAGATACTTAATACCTACTCAATTCCTTAAGTGAGTTAAGTCAATACTAACTAACCTAGCTTTGATTAAATGAGATTAACTAATATTCGTATTAGCCAACAAGCGAAATGCTTAGGTTAAGGTTCATGTACCCATCTTCCCTAATTAGTGTTCTACTCTCACATCTCTTTCTTGAGATAGATGATAGCAACAAACATAATAATAGACTGATCAATTCCACAATATCCAGCAATAAAATGAACAAGGAAATATATTGATCGAAATAAGGTTGCAAATACATGAGAGAAAACAAAATCTAATCTAGAATTAAGTTCATAATAACCCTAGAAGGAAAATCTAGCTACTCGTGAAATAAAAATGACAACAAATAGAAATAAAGGTAGGAATAGCCATGAATCTGAAGTTGGATGATGGATTTGAGCTCCAAAGCCTTGATGATCAGGCTTCCATTTCTTTCCTTAGCCAAAACGGCATTTTTCCATTGCTTTCTACCAGAGTTACCCTAAAAAAAACTCTACATCTATTTAAAACATTCTTGATGTGGCAGAAAATTCATTCTGTCACTGCAATGGCACGTCTTCACCACTACAGCGGTAGAGCACAGAAAATCAAGGTAGCAGTGGAGGCCTACCGCTGCAATTGTGTGAACTCATGGCTGCAGCAGTGGATGGTAAAAACAATTGCTGTCAAGTCTGCTACCCCAGCGTCGGGCGCTAAGCTACTAGCAAGCTCATGCTCCAGTGGTGGGTGGCAGAACGGGTGTTAACTTTTGTTGAAGTTCCAATGTTGGGTGCTAGATAGCTAGCGCTGAGCTTTAGGATACTGGATAAAAATTCCTCTTATGAAATGCAGGGCTAAAAGTTGGGAACCGAATGCATTGGTTTCCTTTCCTCTAATTAGTGATCATTCTTTGTATCCTGAAATATAAGATAACATTCCAATTACTAACATAAAAATGAAGATAAATCAAGAAAGTAACATTGAGCTTAGGGAATTCCAAATTAGAAAATATTGAGGCCAAAAGAATTACATCAGTAAAATTCAAGCAAAATCAAGGTTCATATATCAAGAAAAAGTGCACAAGAATTATGTTTAATAGGGAATTAATAGTCACATTGACCCAGTGAGGAAACCACTACCCTACCACAACCATACACAATGCATATATATATATATATACACATAACAACCTATAGCAAATATATACAATTCACATATACAACAATAATATACACATCCTTGACAAATCTGCAATCAACTAACATAACAAAATATAACACAATTTAGAATAACTCATAGCAACCAGTCAACCAATTAATTGCACATATTTTCTATACCAACCAGGTCATCTAAGGTACCTCTGGATTGTTGCCTGTGGCCCCCACCGCATCCACCATTATCACTTCATTTATAAATCTCTACCCTTATGGCTTCTTGTAGAGTTTCCCATAATGTGCACTACTATGCCTTTCATTTCCTATCAAACAAAATCACAATCACAGCCAAGAGTATATCAAAACCATTCACAAATCATGCCAGTTCCACACTTGTGCCATATCATATGTATAAATGCTCATGAAATTTTCCACATATAATCCATAACAGAAATGCTATATCAATATAACATACATTCAATAATTTCCATTATATTTCTATCACATAAATAACTTCTCGATGTCACCAGTAAGCTCAAACAACAACATCCAAAAGTGGGCCACATCTCCCTTATCTCATCACGAGGTTAGGAAGTATAAGTATATGTATATAAGTGTGCGCATATATTCATACTTATATACAAACCATGAGAACCTTGAATGTCTGTATGTATTGTAACATCCCGCTTTATTACTAATTAAATATTTAAAAATTTTAAGAATTATGAGATATTATTACCAAGTATTAGCTATCCAATATTTAGGAGGAATTTCTATACAAAAGAAATCTTTAGGATTAAACTATTTGACTAAAAAGGAAAATAAAATATTATTGAATATAGGGTATTTAATATTACCTTATTTTCAGTTTAGTCCCTATTCAGAGAATTTTTTGTAGAAATTTAAAATAACTACAATATAATAATTATACTAATATATAAATAACTATATACAAGTAGTATTAGACATAAAATAATTAGGTGCTAATAATAATAAATAATAATGATACTTAAATATATATATATATATATATATTAGTATGACTTAAAAATAATTATGATATTATGCATGCAAGTGGAGATAGTACAGCCATCATTCTTTGTCAAGAGGGAATGTATCAACAGAAATATATATATATATATACTAGGAACATGAACCATAGAATATGACAGCAATATATATATATATATATATATATATATATATATATATATATGTTCTCAAAAAGGAAAAGAAGCTAGAATAAATCAACAAAACCTACAACTAAGGAGGAGGTAGCAGCACGAAAATTTTAAAGACCCATGAAAGAGATATGATAGCAAACAAGTTTCAAATTTTTTGGCCAAGGCAGCAGAAGAGAATTTGAACACGCTACTCTCAAGTAGGCTTCCATTTTTCTCAACCTTTCTAGCCTGTATCACGATCCATTAGAGAGTACAGCTGTAATCTTTCAAATGCAGCCAAGACACAGCTGAGAACATGGCAGCAAAATGGAATTTGAGTGCGTAATCTACATTTTTTTCCACCATTTGCCTCCCATCCTCTTCTATAAATAGGTTAGCTTCCCTTCCCTTCCATACACCCACAAATTGTGAGAAAGAAAAGGTACAACAACAAGGACAATAGTAGGAAATCTTCCTCTATTTTTCAACCGTAAAACAAAGATTTTCAGAAAAAGCAAACAGCAATCGTAAACTCGATTTTTTTGGGCTGTTTTGGGGAAGTTCTGATGCAACTAACCTACACATGTGTTGAGGGAGAAGTGACAATAAATGGGGAGTACAAACCAGAACCAAAACTAGTGCAAAACACCTCTTCTTTCATGTGAAGTCACGGTAAGTTTTTGGAAAATTTGTTTTTAGTTTAAATCATTCTTTAGCTAGACATGATCACATTGGTCCCAAAAAAGACTACGAAGGAAATTTGGGCAGGTTTTAGCTTCTAACACACAAGCAAATACGTGAAACACAAAGAATTGACTAAACAAATGAAAAGTTTGTATAGGCTATTTTAATTTTAGAAAAAAAAGTATATTCTGGGGTTAGGGACCTAGATGGAGCTATATATGATCTCAAATCATGAAAAGGACAATAGAAAAATATTATCTAAGGGACCTAAGTATATAAAAGGAAAGTTTTTAAGAGGAAAAAAGAAATTGAAGGAAAAATTTGTTTTTGACTAAAATTTAATTTTATTGAATAAAAACTAATTTATTTTGATTAAATTAGCTATTTACATTATTGTGAGGATATTTATAAATTTATACTTATATATGAAACTATATTTTATAAATATATATATGATATATTTTTGTATTTCATATATATTCAAAAATTATGTAGTCTATGGTACACAAATATTTTTATATGCTTATGCTACTTTAATATATTTATATACAAATATATATACACCAAATTAGTATACATAAATGTATGTATTAACTTTATGAGTTTACATGTATATAAATTATTTACAAATCAATAAGTATTTGATTAATTGATTAAAGCTACATATTATATATATATATATATATATATATATATATATATATATATGGATAATCAAAGTTAGTTATGTATACATGTAAATGCATGTATACATATGTGTTTATTTTTAGAAAGTTAACTATGTATAAATATTATCTTTTAGATTAAGTTACATAAATATATAAATTATTTAAATTAATGATATATATTTATACACATTATCTAAAAAATATTATGAAAAACATTGGTTTGAGATGATATTAGACTAAACCCTATGAACAGAAATTTAGGAAAGAATTAGGAATTTAAGGAGATTAGGGAAAGATGATATTCTAGAATCTTTTCATTTAAGATTTTAAATAAAGTTATATATACTATTTGAATAAGTCAAAATTCGTGAAACGAATTTCAAGAAGGATTGAATAGCCATTTGAGCTAAGAGTCAAACTGTAAAGTCTAGGTAGTTTAGCAATTCATAAAAGTTTGTTTTACTACTTTAATATTATATATGTCCATGAAGTTTTATTTAAAGTGAAATATATTTTTCATGATGAAATTAGCATGGTATCAGCTTGGAAGTTTACTTCCATGTTCAGCTTGGGAGCTTTGCTTCCATGTCAGCTTGGAAAATATATTTCAATGTTTTAGTTTGGAGTCTTTCTAGCTTGAGATAAAGGACTGCAATAGCCTTTCTCTCATTTTTCAGCTTGGAAGAGTAGTTCTGCAGACTATCTTTTCCATGTCGTTTTGTGTGCCACCAACTATTCTTGATTCCATGGTTTATTTATATATCAGCTTACTAATGTTCATCAATTTATCGAGCTTGTTGAATTTCACATGTTTTTTGAGATAGCTCAATACCGAGATTGTCATGGACTAATTTTTATGAGATAAGTACTTTTATGACTAAAATGATATATTTATAAATGTTTATAAAATCATGCTAGCTACTAAGATATCCTTGTCTCACTTTTTGTGTTTTTTCAATTGACCATTTCAAGGGCTGAGTATAAGGGGAAAAGTGTAAAGATTGATTGAACAATTTAAGAGCACTCAAGTTTATTTAGTGTTAGAATTATAGATCTTTTTAAAGTTTAGAAGTCAAATTATTACGTATGGCAAATTTGTAATTTATTACGAACAAAGGTAAAATTATCTTATGTTTAGAATTTGAATTATTATGTAAGGCAAATTATGATTTGTACTGTGAACAATTGTAGAATGTTCTTTACTATTGACGGAATGAAAGTATGAGTATCAAGCATTAGAATTTGATTTTAATAAAAAAAATTCAAATTTTAGTACAGTAAAATTAAGGACGTTGAAAATTTTATATTAGAGCAAAGATTTGGGCACCTTATGGGTAGAACTAGGATAGTTTTGATTATGTTTGCTATATATTTGATTAGCTTGTTCTATGATTTAGAAATACAACCTGTCTAGTATCTTGTAGAATGGCCTCTTCTAAGAGAACCCAAGCTGAGATCTTGGAAACCCTTACTCAGAACATAAAACACTTAGTGGCCATAGAAGATCGATAAGAAGAATATCAAGCTACCACCACTGAAGTTCTAAAACTTTTGACTAATGAGTTAAAGGGTAAAGTAAAAAGAAGGGAAGGTGAAACTAGAAACTCAATTAACTAGATTCTAGGGGAATTTCAAAAGAATAACCCTCTTTCATTTTAGGGATCTCATGACCTAGATGTAGCCCAAGAATGGATGGATTAAATAGAGAAAATTTTTTTGGAGTGATGGAGTATTTATTGATCCTAGTAAAGTAAAAGTTATCATACACTGGGAAAGTCCAAAAATCGTAACAGAGATTAGGAGTTTCCTAGGATTAGTGGTTATTATAGAAAGTTCATCAAGGGATTTTTATAGATAGCCCTACCTTTAACTAAGCTAACAAGGAAAATTTTGCCTTTCATTTGAGATAGTATGCGTGAAGAAAGTTTTTTAGAAATTAAAGGTTAGATTAACATCAACTCCAGTATTAATTATACCTAACCCTCAGAAACCTTTTGTGATTTATGCAGATGCATCTCTTAAAGGTTTAGGATGTGTGCTAATACAACTAGGAAGAGTAGCGGCCTATGCATCTAGACAATCAATACCACATGAACAAAATTACTCGACTCATAATCTAGAATTAGCAGCTATAGTCTTTGCCCTTAAGATTTGGAAACATTATCTATACAGTGCAAGTTTTGAAATATTTTCTGACCACAAAAGCCTTACCTTTTTGACCGAAAAGAACTTAACATGAGGCAACAGAGATGGATTGAGTTCTTGAAGGACTATGATTTCACTCTTAAGTACCACCTAGGTAAAGCCAACATAGTAGCTGATGCTTTAAGCAGGAAATCTGTCCACCTAACTATTGTGATGCTTAGGGAGGAATAACTTTTAGACGAATTCATAGATATGAATCTCAAAGTATCTATTAACCCGAAGAATATGAAAATAAGTGCCCTAGTGATTAGAAATGAACTAGAGGATTTAATCTCGGAAGCTCTACCTAAAGACCTTTACATCAAAGAAGTAGAAGAGTTAATAGCCTTAGGTAAAGCAGAGAATCTTAAATTCACAAACAAATTATTACTAAAATTCAGAGATAGAGTATATGTTCCCAATCAAGGAAACCTTAGGGAAGATATTCTGAAAGAAGCACATCAAGGTAAGTATATTATCCTTCTAGGAATAACAAAGATGTACCATGAATTAAAAAGAAATTTTTGGTGGCTTGGAATAAAGAAAGATATAACAGAATTTGTTAGCAAATGCCTAATCTGTCAGAGAGTAAAAGTTGAACACCAAAGACCAGGTGATTCATTACAACCTCTAGAAATCCCAAAAGGGAAATGGGATAGCATCTCAATGGACTTCTATTTGAATAGGTCAGAATTCGTGAAACAAATTTTAAGAAAGATTGAATAGCCATTTGAGTTAAGAGTCAGATTGCAATGTCCAGGTACTTTAGCAATTCATAAAAGCTTGTTTTACTACTTGAATATTATATATGTCCATGAAGTTTTATTTAAAGTGAAATATGTTTTTCATGATGAAATTAGCATGGTATTAGCTTGAAAGTTTACTTCCATGTTTAGCTTGGGAGCTCTGCTTCCATGTTAGCTTGGAAATTCTATTTCCATGTTAGCTTGAAAATTCTACTTTCATGTCAACTTGGAAATTATTTTTCCACGTTCCAGCTTGGAATATTTCTAGCTTGGGTTAAAGGACTGTAGTAGTCTTTCTCTCATATTCAGCTTGGAAGAGTAGTTTTATAGACTATCTTTTCCATGTCATTGTGTGTGCCACCAACTATTCTTGATTCCATGGTTTATTTATATATCAGATTGCTAATTTTCATCAACTTGTTGAGCTTGTTGAATTTCACATGTTTTATAAGATAGCTCACTACCTAGATTATCATGAACTGATTTTTATGAGAGAAGTGCTTTTATGATGAAGTGCTTTTACAACTGAAATGGTATATTTATAAATGTTTATAAAATCATGCTAGATATCCTTATCTCACTTTTTTGCATTTTTCCAACTGACCATTTCAGGGGCTGAGTATAAGGGGAAAAGTGTAAAGATTGATTGAACACTTTAAGAGCTCTCAAGTTTATGAAGTGTTAAAATTATAGATCTTTTTAAAGATTTTTTTGAAGTTTAGAAGTCAAATTATTACATATAGCAAATTTGTAATTTATTATGAATAAATGAAAAATTATCTTATGTTTAGAATTTGAATTATTATGTAAGGAAATTATGATTTGTATTGTGAACCATTGTAGAATTTCTTTACTATTGAAGGAATGAAAGTACGAGTATTAAGCATTAGAATTTGATTTTTATTAAAAAAATTCTCAAATCTTAGTACAGTAAAATTAAGGACGTTACATGTATGTACAAGTTTTTTCAAAAATGATTTATGGCCTAGTAAATATGTATGCACATATGTTTCTTGAGCATAAATCGTAATATAATATTTATATGCACACTCACACACACACACACACACATATATTTATATATATATATATATGTATGTGCCCCTTTTCTAACATTTAACAACCCAAGAGGAAACAAATGTGTACACGCATACACATAATGGTCATTTCTCCTTTTTACACTAATAGGGGTAAGAATACACACACACACACACACACATACACATATACACTAAGCAACAACACATGCATTTTATATGCACATAATGATCCATTGGCTGAAGCCTCCAATGAGTGTTCATCACGTCAGCCCATAAGCAATCACACATATCAACCAATTATATGTCTTTTCTTGCACATGCATAAATTCTCTTTAACTAGCATACAAGAGATATACATAGGTTTCAAACTCATTTGTGTAAGATTTTATTATGAAAATACAAACAGAGTAAGACAGAAATTCCCTCACCTTGGATCCGAGCCAAATATACCCTTTAATCCCAAAGAAAGGATACCAAAAATCTCACCGAAAGCCTAGAGAACAAGTCAAAAGAGAAATAACATCAAATCAGAATATAAGCTACCAAACATTTATCCTTATTCTGTTTGAAGCAAATTTCGGGTCCATTTAGAGAATTTCTGGTATTGATCGTCAACTCGAAAAATTGTGAAATTTGGTATAAAGCCTTATTCTTATGTTAAAATACTAGGATAAAAATTTCAACTTAAAACTCCACTATTTAGCCCCTCTAATGGTTACATTAGTGACCCTATGTTAGAACTGCTCAATTCTGCTATGGGTACTATTTTATGCTTGACAGACCAACCTAACCATAACCAAATGAAATAAAATTTTGCAGATCATTAGTTTCATGTCTTAGCTAAGTGCCACAAAAATTTCAGATCAAAATGAGATCTTTAGCTACCAAAACCATATCAATTTCTTAAACTGCCCAGATTTGCTCTGCACTGAACAAAGTGTTCTTCCCATGTTTACTTGACCAAGTAAACCAATTTTAATGAGCTTGAAACTTTCCAAATTGGATATCACTATGTCAAGAATCTCTTACAAAATTTCATGATTTTAGGAACTGATTTGGTCATCCAAAAATTCATAAATTTCAAGGTAACTTAGGAATGTTCTTCTCAACCTTTAAATCCGCTTGAATTCAAGTTCCCAATAGCCTATAACATGTGATCCTTTGGTAAAATCAATAATTTGGTTTATGATTGTACTCTAGACCTTCATATAATAATTAGACACCTAATTACTAGAATCCCTAATTAACTCTACTAAAATTCATAATTCTAATATTAGCCAAGATTTTAAGGCTTTTCTAAGTAAGTCTTAAATTTTCAATGAAAGTTCATATCAGTTCATTAAAAAGATCTTTACTACACAAAATTAAAGAAACTAGTTACTATTTTGTAATTCCCATTTCGCTCTCACAAGTATTGGCTTTTGAATTTAATTGTTTGCTCTATCTTTTACTCATTCCATATTAATTTAGACTTCTCCCTTACAGTTCTCTATGGAAACTGGCCACAAGTATGCAAATAGAAATATCCATGCCCACCTAAACATTACTCGGTTCTCACTCTCCTTCCTAAGCTCTCTATTCTACAGTTGCCTCTATTTCTTATGGCTATTTCTATTCATGCATGTTTTTTTGTTGCTGTGAAGAGAACAGAAAAGTGCAAACTAGTGGAGCCCACAGATCCAATCAGCATTTTAGTCAATTCCAATCAGCGCCATGTCAGCAAATGTGTCCATATGGCATCCAAGTCAACAAATTTAGTCTCTAATTCTTTAAATCTATAATTGAAAAATAGAATTAATTTGGATCTAATCAATTAAGCTCATAAAAATATAAAATTAAAGAATGTCAAACTATAATTAATTTAGACCCAAATAATCCTAAAACATAATAATCTTAGAGAGTTGGCAATATTAAAATGGCAAGGAGGCTAAGATAGGGATTAAATTGCATATAAAATGCCCAATATCAAATCCCCCTGACTTAGCCTTTGCACTCCTAGGCAAAATCATATTTAGAACACCAAAAGAAACCTAAGGAGATGTGTGTAAACATGCAAGAGAAGAATAATTAAAATTTGAAAATATTTTAGCACTTGATGAAATTCAATCTTAAATTTCCAAAATGTTTAAGCATCATGGCAATTTCATTTGATAAGAATGAATTCAAGTTATTAGCCTCCTCACATGGTAAGTGTTTACTCTCTATTCTCTATCAAGTGCTTAAGGTAATTCACTCAAAATTCACCTATCACAAATTCACTACCAAAAGCTTGTCAAGAATCTAAATATCCACTATTCATATTCACATGCATGCTTGAATCAAGAGGACTTTACAAGGATGTAATGTTGGGTGAATACAATGGAAAGAGAGAAGGAAAACAGAATAAAGGTGGAAATCAACTCAAGAAAGGAAGAAAAACAAGAATAAAGTGTGGAAACTATTTGGGAGAACGAAGGGGAACAACTTAAGAACATGAAGAGCATTAACTATAGCATTGCAAGAGATTGAATAAAAACAATTTTGGGTGTAAAAAGCTCTTTCTACTCTGCTTTTTCATTCTTTCTTTCTATACTTCTTTCCTTTTTTTTTCTTTTTTTTTCTTTTCGACATCAACATCATTTTTCCTTTTCAATCATAATATTTTTTTTTCTAACTTTTCTTCTAGAATGATATTTTTTTTCTTTTGCTTGGAAGTAGAGAGAAATATTCATTTCAAAGCATCCCAAAATTCACAATAATTTTCAGCACATCAAATCTCTAAAATAATTTAAATGTTCTTCACATCCTAAGTTGGAAAGCAAAAATTCTGGTTTGGAAGGAAAAAGTGGTGGAAAAATGCAAGGAGGATAGTGGAAACAAGGCACAAAAATGGCACACAATGGAAACAATATATGGGATGGCTATTTGGCTAAAAATGGCTCACAAAGAAATGCCTTAATCATCTCTAACCATATACATGTAAATGTAGCTTCAACAAGATTCAAGACAAGTTTTGGAGTAAAAATTCATGATAGTTGATCACAAACAACAAGGAAGAATAGCATTTTGCAATTAAGGCTAAAAAATCCACACCGTTTAAATGCTATCACTTTCATTGCCATGAAAGCTTGAAATCTTTAAAATTCTAGTCATGCTAAAATTGATCCAAATCTCAACTATTCCATCATGTATATTTTCACATCAATATCTACTTCCAAAAACCAAAAAGAAAGCATTAAAAACTAATCTAAAAGCATATTAAAAATTCTACAGCAAAAAACACAAGCTAAAAGCTCCAAAAAGTGCAGAAAAGCATAACAAAACCATATAAAAATAAAGCAAGAAAATTTTAAAATGTATAAAATTTAAAAACAAAGACCATTTCATTCTCCCCCTCCCCCTCCCCCCACACACTTAAATTTTGCATTGTCCTTAAAAATTCTAGTTCAAACCACCACGACCACCAAGTCGCCATAATTGAATTTGTGGCAACTTGCAGCATAGTGATCATCCTAGATCGTATTCTCTCAAGGAACCTTGCTTCTAAATTGCCTAATTAATTGTTCTAACACTAATCTACACTAATCATAACTTAATTACAACCTAATTACCATGGGAGGTGATTGCAATAAACATAATCAAAATATAAAACATAATTGAAATCCTACAACATAATAGAACAAAGAACTTTACGAAACAGAAATGGAATGCAATCAACCTTGGTCTTCTCTGAAGTTGCAACCCATCCTAGTCCTATTCTAATATTAAGTTCAGTTTTATCCATCATCTGGTTTTCAAATAATTTGTCTAAAAGGTCTTCTAGCATAGGTTACATAGAGATAAGCAAGAAAATCTTCTCTACAATATAACTCAACATAACCTCAATAACCTAATTAATATCATAC
This sequence comes from Biancaea sappan, assembly GCA_037074585.1. Classification (NCBI taxonomy): domain Eukaryota; kingdom Viridiplantae; phylum Streptophyta; class Magnoliopsida; order Fabales; family Fabaceae; genus Biancaea; species Biancaea sappan. The sequence continues at coordinate 38,418,425 of CM073494.1, forward strand.
AAGATAAAATCATTACATGACATTTCCATCTCATTTACCACATCAACAGATTATAGTAAACACACCTCAAATAGAGAATATAAAATAGTATCTAACTAGAACAACACAAATCTATTAACCAAAGGTAGAAAAGCAAGATGAAAATAGAATAAATAGAACAATACTTATCTCATTAAGTATAAAACTCAGTACAGCTTCAGTTCCAACCAAGACTGATTACAAATAGATTTTAGCCTTATATGGAGGCCAAAATAGAGGAGAAAATTAAGGGGGTAACCCACTGTCATGACCCAAATCCGGGAACATGACCGGCACGGTAATGGGATCTATACCACCATCGTAAGCCTAATATCATACACGCTAAACACACGCAGCATAATATACCAACAAAGTAAACTCTTTCTATCACTAAATCCACAGTATACCTAGGAGTTCTATTCACTACAGAGCGACTTAAAAAAATCAACATACCCGCCATTAGAGTCACCTTAAACTGGAAATGATGGAGAACTCGGAGACTCCGCTACTCGTTGTACGAAGCCCTACCAATTAAGCAGAACCTAAAAACACAAAAAAAGGATAAGTATAAAGATACTCAGTGAGAGAATAGTTAAACTGAACAAATTACCAACACATGCCGCTCATAGGGATAGGACACAAAATTAGTATCCCATCCACCAACACTAAACCCAAGCCTTGCTCTACACAACCTGTATAGCCAAGTAAAGAAACCGTACCTTATGCATATAGTCATTATTAAATCATGCATCGCAAGGAAATTACATAATCCATATTATTACATGACTCAACCACATAATTTAAACACGTGACATCAAACAACTTAAAATCAGATGGCTTCACCAAGTTGCCATGTGTACATACATATAGCCATAATTACATAAAAGTAAAAACAAGATCTTCTCGTAAAACACACATGAGGCTATAGTCCTTTAATTCAGTACAAGTCCAAATTTGTAATATGTCCACCGTTCCAGGACATTTGAAATTATGATATAGGTATGTCCACCGTTTCAGGTTATTTGAGTTTATGATATGTCGACATTTGAATTTATGATTTGTCCACCATTCCAGGACAATTGAATTTATGATTAAATAAATGAGGTCTCATGCACCGTTCCAGGACAAGGACTATGATTAAATAAATAGTCTCATCCACCATTTCAGGACAAAGACTATGATTAAACAAATGGAGTCTCATCCACCTTCCAGGACAAAGACTATGATTAAATAAATGGGGTCTCATCCACTATTCTAGGACAAAGACTATAAATAATTAAATGGGGTCTGTTCCACCATTCCAGGAGAAAGACTATAAATAATTAAATGGGGTCTTATCCACCGTTCCAGGACAATTAAATTTAATACAATTCCCTTTTGGCAAGTCGCATGAATATAATTCTTTCTTGGCAAGTCACATGAATATAATTTTACATGAGTACATTATAAATATTACATGTAGTCAAAAGCATTTATGAGTCACCATATTGAATTCCAATTCGGATCCAAGCTCACTAGTTACTATTAGCACATTATGGCATAAGAATGGGGTTAGCCCCCTCCTCTTTTCTTTCATACAATATAAGCCTCACATATCACATACCGAACCAACTTGTGCAAGGAATACTTACACATAGAAAGAAACCATCCAACACCATGTTCCTAACAATACTACTATAGCAAGGTTAAACTAAATTAGTATGGTAAATTTATCTTTCCAATTTAGATAAGGCTAGAGATAAACCCTTCACTATGTTTAATTCAAAGAGTGTACTTTGCCAATTTTAATTATTATAGATCTGCCTTTCAATATGACATATCCTACCAAATGATTCCTATAATTTCATTTACATGTCCACATTTTACACAATCAAAAGAAATACACAAGACTATTATAATCCCATCATCACATAAACTTAATTCCAATATTTTTAGTCACTAATCACATATAAGTAATTTATGATCCACCAACTCATCAAACATTCCAATATAATAAGCAAATTAGTATAAGCCTATCATGAGGCTATTCGCACTCGCACCACCCTGCTTGAATTCCACTTTTAGTATAAGATAATATACACTTAGATAATCTACCCCAATGATGAGGCAATAAGTTGGATTCTTTACATGTTAAACAAAACACAAGGATTCACCTTTAGAGTAACTATACTCCAGTTATATCGCCATCACACTTATAAAGAATTTCAAGGAAGCAAGAATGTAAACCATTCAAGTTTTAAAGTAAGAGTGGTGTTTATCCCTCACCTCATCTCCAAGTTAGCTAATCCTCCTCAAAGGATGTGGAAGGTTCCTCCAAGAATCCTTCCCTAAAAGGTAATCATGTAGAATCATGTTAAGGTCACAAAATAATGAACTCTCTATCACTAATTTTAACCTTTTCTCACTATTTCAGTCATAAATCTCAAACGGTAAGGATTTTTCAATTAATTCTTCTTTCATTAGAAACTAGACTTAAATACCTTTCCAACGATATAACATTTACTCAAAATGGGGTTTGGACGAGAGAGTTATGGCTATTTGAAAACTGCTCAAAAATGCTGAACTGTTCTACCACCTATGCACCTAAGTAGGCCATTTTCGCGCTTAAATGTGCAAAAGGTCACTTTCTCTGCCTCAATCGTGCTTAAGCATGTATATGCATGCTTAAGCGGGTGGAGGACAATATTGTTACTCTATTTTTGCAATTTCTGCCTCCTCTAAGGTTTCTCTTTCATCCTAGATCAATTCTCCATCAAAACTCAAGATTCTTTCCATGGTTTTGCTCTTGGAATGGTAATTAAGCATCCACACACTCAAATCCTAAATTAAATCCTTGAATTATTCATCAATATTTCCTCAAGAACCCTAACTTCCATTATTTTTCTGTCATAGATTCAAAGTCACAATATTCTAGTTCAAATCCAATGTTTTCTTCAAATTCCTGTCCCAATTTGTTAATTAAACATCTAAGAAGGTTTCTAGTTCACCAATCTAGCTTCAAATCCTCAATACACCCATTTCCACCCTCAAAACCCTTATATCCAAAAATATAAGTAGAAAGAGAATCAGTGGGAGTTTTACCTTGTTTTCTTGTCTTTCTAGTGATGATTGGTTGCCAAAGACTCTGACTTCTGCTAGAGATCGGTGGCCAAAGGCTTGGGTGGTAATCCTTGGGGAAGGATATTGAGAAAAGTGAAAGCTAGGGTTTGGGGGAATTGTGGCCTATGTAAGAGAGGAAGAGGAAAGGCTAATATGTGTGTGTGTCATCATGTACATATATAAAGAAATATTCTCCCCTAAGGGAAATTACTAAATTGCCCCTTTGGTTAAGCTCCAGTTAAGTAAGTAATGGCAAATCTAACCATTTTCCTGATTTGGGCATTTTACAACTCATAGAGCACCACACACTCCTTACCTCTATTCCTTAACTCTTTTTGCACCACTTTCCATATTTCTCATTTTCAAAAAAGAGTATCACTTAAACATTTTTATTTCACCTTAGTCCCTCCATGGTTTCATTATCCATCTACCTTTCCTGTTTAGACATACACCCCTATCTACAGCCGCTTATCGCATCACATGCTACTTCCTCCATCATGAATTTCCTTTCTTACAACTAAAAAAAAAATTTCCACATCCAAATATTCATCTAAAAGACCAACACACTGATACCTGAGGGCCTCGGGTATCACACCCTCAGGAAGTCCCAATAAACTAATATTTGAAAATGGCAAATATTGGACCTACAAAATACTATAGAAAGTGGAAGAAGAGGAAGTCTTCAATAAAGGCAAATGGTGGTCTAAAGGGTGTTTTATCTTATTGCCAATAAGGAGGATGAATTTGCCTTGTTTAACTCTTTTAAGTGTTGTCCCTTTCTACTGCACTATTTCTGCTACTCCCTTCTGGTTTTTTTGTCTTCTTCAGAAAGCATCTCTATTGTTGCCACCTTGCTGCTGTTTCTGTTGCTGTATTGTGCAGAAATATAGGCCCCACTAGTCCAGTCAGCCTTAGTCAATGCCAGTCATTAGATATGTCCATTTCAACACTTTTTTTTATTAAATCTATAATTTAAGCACAAAGATTAATGAGTCTCTAATCAATTAAACTCATAAAAATATGGAATTAAAACATTATATTTCTACGATTATTTTAGACCCAATAATTACCAAAATATGATATAATTGGAGAGTTGGCAATATTAAAATGGCAATAGGACTGAGATAGGGACTAAATTATCTATATAAATGCCCGATATCATATCTTCCACTCTTAGCCTTTTGAACTCCTAGGCAAAATCATTTTCAAAATACCAAAAGACACCAAAAGGAAAGGAAACACATGTAAACATGCAAGAAAGGAATAACTAAAATTTGAAAAGATTTAGCAATTAGAGAAAAAGCAATCTTTAATTTCTAAAAGTTAAAGCGCCATGGCAATTTAATTTGACAAGAATGAATTTAAGTAATTAGCGTTCTCTCAAGGGATGTGTATACTCTTAATTCTCTCAAGTGTTTAAAAGGTAAATCACTCAAAATTCAACTTATCACAAAATCACTACCATAAGCTTGTCAAGTATCTAAAATCCACTACTCATATTCACATGCATGCTTGAATCAATAGGACTTTACAAGGATGTAATGTTGGGTGAAAAACAATGGAAAGATAGGAAGAAAAGCAAGAATAAAGCGTGGAAACAATTTGGGAAATTGAAGAGAAACGATTTAAGAACATGAAGAGCATTAACTATAGTAATGCAAGAAATTCAATATAAACAAATTTTGGGTGTAAAAGGTTCTTACTACTCCCTCTTCTTTTATCTTTCTTTCTATTATTTTCATTTCTTTTTTTTTTCGACATCAACATCATCATCATTTTTCTTTTTTTTTACCATAATATTTTTGTTTGTATTCACTTCACTTCTCTTTTTTTTTCTTTTGCTTGAGAATAGAGAGAAATATTTGAAATATTTATTTTAAAGTATCCCAAAATTCGCAAAAAATTTTAGCACAACTAAATCTCTACAAAAATTTGGGTTTGGGAAGAAGAAGTGGTGGAAAATGTAAGAAGGAAAGTGGAAACAAGGCACAAAATGTTACACAATAGAAACAACATATGGGATGACTATTTGGCTAAAAATGGTTCACAAAGAAATGCCTAAATCATCTACATACATACACTTGTAAAATTTAGTCTTAATTAAGATTCAAGACAAGTTCTGGAGTAAAAATTCATGAAAAGTGGAACACCCAACAATAAAGAATAGCATTTTGCAATTAGGCTCAAAATCCTCATGGCTAAAAGACTGTTGCTAAAACTCATTGAAACAAATTTTATTTCCATTTAAGCTTGAACTCTAGAAAAGCAAGATTAAATTCTAATCATGGTAAAATAATCCAAATCTAAACTATTCAATCAAGCATATTTTAACAACAAAATCTTCTTCCAAAACACAAAAAGAAAGCATAAAAACTAGTCTAAAAGCAATCTAAAATTTCTACACCAAACACTAGCTAATTACTCTAAAAAGTACAGAAAAAGACTAAAAAGAAAACAAAACACATATAAAAACGTAACAAAAAAATTTTAAAAGTGCATAAAATTTAAAAACAAAGACCATTTCATTCTTCCCTCCATACTTAAATTTTACATTGTCCTCAATGCAAATAATTATCAGCACATATTATCCAATAGACATAGAGGACATGAAAATAAAATAGAGAAAAGGGAAAAAGAGACAGCCATATCAGTTTGGCATGCCTTTTTCGTGTCTTCCAATTGTGTGGCACTGGCTTCTTCCAGAAGTTTTCCTAAGCAGCAGATTGGATGGTGGAAAAAATTGAATTGATGTCACCAACCTGGAGAAAAATAGAAGAAGCTCCGCTTGCCATGGAGGGGTAAGAAGAACCAAGGGAAAACAAAAAAGAGAAGGAAGAAGGAGTACTAACTAAAACACAATTTAAAACAAAAAGAGAGCTACTTTCTAAAACGGAATTAAAATTAAAACTCTTACACAAAACAAAACAAGAATTAAATCTACCATCTAAACAAGAATTACTATCTAAAGCAAAATTACTAGCTAAAACATAACTATCATCTAAAATAGAACTATCTAAAACAAAATTTAATCTAAAACTATCACCTAGAGCAAAATCTAACTTAGAAACAAAATTACACAAGGGACATAATTAGAATTTACAATAGAAACAGAGGGAGGGGGATTAGAGTCATATTCAAAATTATATGCATACTCATATTGAGATTCAAATGCCTTGAATTCAAGTGCATAATTAGATGCAAACACAGAATCATATGTAATTTCAGATGTGGATGCATTCAATTTTGATTAAGTGCATATGCATTCAATTTTGATTAAGTGTATATGCATTCAACTCAGGTTCAACAAAATCATCACAATTGCCAATATTTAAGCTTTTTCTATTTCTAAGCATGCATGGCAAGTATGACAGTCATAATGAAAATTAAAATCTCCCACAAACTTTGGCTCTTCCTCTTTCTCTAGCCATGGTATGTCTACCTCTACCTCTCCTAAGGTCTCCATTTCCTTTTCTAGTTCGCATTCAACAACCTTAGGTTGGATAACCTTATTTGGATAAGGTGATGGTCTATAAAGGAAAGGTAACTTATCCTGATTAGTTTCCTCATTCTCATTTTTCTTACTTATGCCACTTGAGGAAGAGGACTCTCTATTTGTCCCACTTAATTCTTCTAACTCAGGTGGGGACTTAGACAATCTATTTGTGTGTTGTCATTCAGAAAAATGACACTGCCATTGGCTCCTAGGTCGGCTATGGGTGAACAAGGTAAACTGTCACACCCTGATTGATTAACTCATTAACAATGCTAGCTAGTTTACCTATTTGAGATTCTAAACTCTGTAAGCTTACCTTAGTTCACTCTTGGAACTACAAGGTATTTATGGCAAATTGTTGAACCAAGTCTTCCAAACTGGGTTCTAGTTCCCTAGGGGTGGCTGGAGGAAGTATATCACAGAGATATGGAGCATGAATTTTGTGCTCATATGGTGAATAGGATAAGCTCTCATACCTAGGTTTAGATGTTCATATTCAGAATGGTATGTTGTGGGATATGAGTTAAACATGTATTGTTGGGGACCTTGTTGAAACTCCCTAAGGCTAGAATAAACTCCTATATAGGGCTCAGTACTTTAGAAAACTAAGGGGCTGAGCAATTGAAATTTTCATGATCTCGTATTCAAGTTAGTAATGGAAAACATCTATTCCTCAGCTTGAGTGGGAGTGTCAAGATGTAAATAGGCTGTAAATAGATTAGAAAGTTATTTGAAATCCCTTTAATTAAAGTATTTGATTAGATAGAGATTAAATCCCTTAAATGGAGGGATTCAAGTAAATAGAATAGTTTTTTTCTTTTTTAGAGTAATTTAGTTATTGATTTTTCTCTTGTAATCTTCTATATGTACCATGTATCATCAAACATACAAAAGTTTTTTCTCCTATATTTCTTACAATTACCATTACCGATTTGTATGTATAACCTCAGTTCATAATTTCCTAAATTAATCATGATAATATGCTAGGAGATCATTTCCCTCTTGTACATCTTTCGGAGCACAACATGTATATATATATATATATATATATATGTATAAACACACCATACCATTATCATGATGGCAACCTTTTTTTTTTGTCACAATCCAACATATATAATCACATCATCATGCAACACATCAACCAACAATAGCAGACTTCATCATACAATACATTTAATGCCAACATACATATATGTACATATATATTCAGTGGAAGTCATTACATTAAGTGCCAATTATATCGTCTCGTGATGCAATTAAAATTCCTTACCTATCCATCTCTTTGCATTTGTTTGCAAGTGGTCATAGCTTATTTGTATAATTAATACACACCAGCACATTCTTTCTCTTTAGGCTAGCACACATGAAATAGTCAAAATTCTTGAACTCATAATTATAGGTTACATACATGTTTATAGGAAATATAAACGAAGTAAAATAGAGTTTCCCTCACCTCAATTTCATGCTTTTCTACCTTGGCTAGTCCCCAAAGATGTTGAAGATACATTAAAGTGTCACGACCTGTAAACCTAGTTCATGACCGGTGCAGACAGTGTGTTATCAACATTGCCGTAACCCTAATTTTCAGGCACAAAATCGTAGGTAGCCTATATGATTATAGAGAATACCTTGAATAATGGGGAGGCATCCTCATTCCGTGAACCCTCGTCCTAACCACCCTGTATACTTGCAACTGTGACGAGTGAGTCTAAACCATGGACTCACCAATGCTAACCCTACACTACATAAATATACAGAATATATATATATATATATATATATATATATAATCCAAATTGAGAATTTATCCCGCGTGACACCAAGCTGCCCGTAGGCATGCATATGTTATCATGTCCTATCATATTCTCCCCCAAACACACACATGCACACCACATAATAAATAAATGCATGAGATCCTACACATAGGTCTATGCTTCAATATCACATTTCAAGAGCTTAATCAATGTGGTTTTATATTTCCACAGATTATCACTCAAGAAATCCCACTATGTACTGGGTCTATTAGGTCATATCCATAACCATAACATGTGTATGTCTCTTGGATTATGCCATTAGCCAGTACATATATATATATATATATATATATATATATATATATATATATCTTACACACCATATCATAGCCACACTCAAAATATATATAATGCAATGAATGAGATGCAATGCAAATCCCGCTCTTTTCCATGCTACATTAAGACTAGCCTTAATGCGCATGCATACCCATTGACACCACTCAGCGATATTACACAATGGGTAGTTTTCCACTTCCATTTCCCTCTCATTTTCATTTCTTATAATATAAATATGCAGATGATAGTATGCAATGCACCTACATCATCACCACGCAACCACTAATCCACACATCCCACACAATAAATACATTTAATAAATAAATGTATATAAAACAATATAAACATACATATATATACATATATTCAAATCCATATATCGGAGAGCTAGATAGATTCTTCACCTAGATTCTGCATTCTCGGCGCTCTTACCTTAAGCCTCAACCATCCCTATTAAGTAACCAGGTAAAACTATCAAGGTTACGAAATAGAGAAATTTCTCTACCACTAATCCTGACCTTTACCCACTTCTTTAAGCATAACTCTCAACCAGCAATGATTCTCTGAATGAAACTTATACCATTAGAAACTAGACTCAAAGAGCTTTCCAACGATATAAAGTTTGCTCAAAATGGAGTCCGGATGAGAGAGAGTTATGGCCAGTTGAAGATTAGCCTAAGAATACTTAGATGGCCACACATGGGGTGCCACACCTAGTGCCTGGGATGCCACACACACCTTGGTGCCTAGACGCCACACCTAGTGCTTGAGACGCCATGCCTTTCTTGGCACCTAAGGCGCCACACCTAGCGCCTAGGGCGCCACGGCTCTGTACCTGCGACTCCTCCTCGGTTTTGGCCTAGATCCGACCGATTCCCACCATTTTCTATGATTTCTTCCATGGGATCTCTTCCTTGATGTCTAAGGAGCATTTAGACACCAAAAGCCCCAATTTTCATTGAGAAACGAAGCCGTAATCTCGATTTTACCCTAAATACCCTTAAAACTAGAAAATAGGGAAAAGCTTGAAAAATAGGAATTCCTACCTTGCTTCCTTGCTTTCCCTACATTGTTTGGCTCCTAAAGGTTCACCTCATCACTCAAGATCTGACCCCCGAAGCCCAGTTGATGGAGTTGAGTGGAGAGAGAAAGTAGAGAGAAAGAGAGGAGAAAGAAGGTGAAGAGAGAGAGAGCAAAGGAGGAAATGAGGAAAAAGAGATGGGTCTACCTATATATACTTGCCCAAGGTGAAATTACTACGTTGCCCTCCAGTTAACCCTTGGTCAAGACTGGCAAAAGTAAATCCGTAAGATCCCACCTCAGGTGTTTCTAAATCCTAAGTGCCCATAGTTTTTCTTATTTCACTTTAGTCCCTCTTTTTATCCAACCTATCTCTTAACTCCCTCGATGCCCTCGATTCCACCAATACATTCCTCGACCACTTATTATTTCATAACCTTGCTACTTCTAAGCCTCACATTTTCCTTCCCACACAACAAGAAAAAATCTCCTCCGCCCAAATTATTTCACAAAATTAGCTTTACGTAATACCCAAAAATCGTAGATTTTTAGGGTATTACATAAAGAGTCTGTGATATCCAAAATTTAATTACCTTAGAAAATGAGGCTAAATAAATAAATGAGCAAGTAAATAAGGATAAAATAGTTATTAAGAAATTTTTGAGAGACATAAATAGAATTTTATCATTGATTAGGACCTAATTGAATAGAATAAAAATATTTCAGGTCTTTTATTAGTTTTAGCCAAAGAAAAAGTGAGAAAGTGATATGTCTGTGTATATGAACGGAGGAGAGCAAAAGAGGAAAAGTTAATGATAAAATATTTATATATATGTTTGTAGGAATGTGTGAAGTGAGTTCACGGTAGAGAAGAGAGAAAGAAAGAGAAGAGAGAGAAAGAGAGAAAAGAAAGAGAGAAAGAAAGAAAAGAGAGAGAGAAAGAGAAAAGAGAGAGGAAGAGACGAAATAGAAAACAAGAAGAAGAAGACAGAAGACTATAGGAAATATCAAAGGAAGAAGGGATTTAGATCCATATTTAAGACTCGTTCTTTATAAAATAGTTAGTCTTCCATAAAAGCATGATTATTTATGATTTATGATATCTATGTGCATAATCAGTTTTTACAGAATTTTGTTTATAAATATTGTTCTACATAGTGAATAAGAGAAATTTAATTATTATCAGTGTAATGTGATGCTTTTATGGCTAAAATAATCTCCTCATGTATGTACACGTTTTTAATAAAGTGACTAGCTACTGAGATATTTTATATCTCACTTTTAGAAAATTGATCATTTCAGAAAAATGGCAAAAGGGAAGGCTTTGATGATATTAATGATGAGATTGAAGAGTAAAAATATATTTTATGGTGGTTTATGATACAAAGATGTAAAGATAATAGCAAATATTATGTAAATTATTTTTGTATATATTTAAGCTCAGACATAATTGATGAGAATCCTGTCAATTTTTCTGTGAGGTTACTATGCACTAGTAAAATTTGTGAATAGTGAAATCCATAATTATTTGAAAGAAAGTTATTCAGAAATTATTTAGTAAACTGATTTAGAGAAAAAGTATTATTTTTAAAGGAAATAAAAAGGCAGGATGTTACAAAATGGTATTAGAGGAAAGGTCTTGCCATGTTATGGAAAGAAAAATACTTACATGTAATTGTTTGATTTGTTAAAAGTATTATTTTTACTATGTTTTTGTTTAATTTACTATGAATATTTACTGTGATTAAGTGAGATTTAGAAAAATATTTGAGTACAAGTAAGTCATATAGAGAATTGATTAAAGATGAATAAAGGCATACCAGGTATATTTTGATGAATAAAGAAAATAATAGTCTTATTTGTAATGTATGTCTGGCCAGTATATTTTACATATAAGAAATCATTGTAGCCTAAATTCATGAAAAAGAAAGGTATGCCAAAGTTGAATTAGAATTCACTTTGAGTGTGATAATCTAGATAAACATATTAGAGATATTTATCTCTATAAAATTAAGTACCTAGTGAAGTGTACATTGAATTATAAATAAAGCTTATATTTCCTATGATCATATGAATTATCCATGTGTTGTTCTCTCTTTAAAAGTATTCTTGAAGATGAAATTTTACAAAAATAATATGGAATTCTATTTCATATTTATGATTATATATGTTATTAGTATAAATATATCTATGTTTATGTAATAACTCTTAATTATGTAGAAAAAATTTGAGTTAGAAGAAAGTATGTATGATTATGATGTATTATGAAACAAGTGAAGATATGTTTCATAATAGAAATTAAATTCTACAAGAAAATAAAATTAGAACTAAAAAAAAAAGAGATTGCCTTGGATGCTTTTGGTGATGCATTTTCCATTATCTTACACATTTTCAATGATGGTTCAAGGTAAAATTGGGCAAAAGTCAAGGTAAATGACTAACCTTGCTAAGCTAGTTTGATGTTATTAGTCAAAGTACAATATAAGTCTCATTTACAATATTATTTAGATATTAAGCAATCAATCTTTTAGATGACAGTATATGATGATTGATATATTTTTATAGAAATTCAAAGCAATAAAAGTATGTATAAATAATTTATTTCATGGTAATTGTACTGTGATAAATTCTCATAATTTTATTGATGAGCAAAGATCTACAGGATCTAATACATGAGTTTGAAAGTGTTAGAATCACATACCACTCAGTATATATCTATGAAATCTTATATATGAGTTTGAAAGGGTTAGAGTCCTATACTACTCGGTGTATATAGATAAAATCATAAATACGAGTTTAAAAGGGTTAGAGTCCTATACTACTCAGTGTATAACTATGAAAATTTATGCACAAAGAGTTTGAGGGTCAAATTCTCAGGTCACTCGGTGTAAGTATCTACGGCACATAATGCAAAGTGATTAAGGGATTGATCGCCCAAGAAATCATACACAAATTAACGGTACAAATGCAAAGCAATTGAGGGTTTGATCACCCAAGAAATCATATGCAAATTCAAACAAATATAATACTACAGTTGTGTCAAATGAATGATAGATTGACTATGTTAGTAAGTGTGGTGTTTGTACTTGTGATATTTTTGTGCAAGTCGTGGTTGCAATTTTCATGTGTGTATATATGTATTAACTTGAATTTTGGGGACAAAATTCATTTTAAGGGGGAAAGAATGTGATATCCCAAATTTAATTACCTTAGAAAATGAGGCTAAATAAATAAATGAGTAAGTAAATAATGATAAAATAGTTATTAAAAAATTTTTGAGAGACATAAATAGAATTTTATCATTGATTAGGGACCTAATTGAATAGAATAAAAATATTTCAGGTCTTTTATTACTTTTAGCCAAAGAAAAAGTGAGAAAGTGATGTGTGTGTATATGTGGACAGAGGAGAGCAAAAGAGGAAAAGTTAATGATAAAATATTTATATATATGTTTGTAGGAATGTGTGAAGTGAGTGCACAGTAGAGAAGAGAGAAAGAAAGAGAAGAGAGAGAGAAAGAGAAAAGAGAGAGGAAGAGACGAAATAGAAAACAAGAAGAAGAAGAGAGAAGACTATGAGAAATATCAGAGGAAGAAGGGATTTAGATCCATATTTAAGGCTCGTTTTTCATAAGGTAGTTAGTCTTCCATAAAAGCATGATTATTTATTATTATTAGTGTGATGTTATACTTTTATGGCTGAAATGACCTCCTCGTGTATTTACATGTTTTTAATAAAGTGACTAACTACTGAGATATTTTATATCTCACTTTTAAAAAATTGATCATTTTAGGAAAAATAGCAAAAGGGAAAGCTTTGATAATATTAATGATGAGATTGAAGTGTAGAAATATATTTTATAGTAGTTTATGATACAAAGATGTAAAGATAATAGCAAATATTATGTAAATTATTTTTGTATATATTTAAACTCAGATATAATTAATGAGAATCTTGTCAATTTTTCTGTGAGATTACTATGCACATAAATAGTAAAATTCGTGAATAGTGAAATTCATAATTATTTGAAAAAAAATTATTCAAAAAATTATTTAGTAAACTGATTTAGAGAAAAAGTATTATTTTTAAAGGAAATAAAAAGGCGGGATGTTACAGAGTCCATCCTTATGAGGTAGGTAACCATGTAAAAATATGTCAAGGTCACAAAATACAGAAATCCTTGCCACTAATTCTGACTTTTGATCATTCTTTTGGTTATATCTTTTAAATGATAAATAATTTTTAAATGAAACTTATTTAATTGGAAACTAGACTCAAAGATCTTTCCAACAATATATAATTTGTTAAAAACAAAGTTCAAACGAGTAAGTTATGACCGTTTGAAATAGACTAAAAGTTTTTGCAACTCTTAGCCACATCAGATGCATGCTTAAGCGTGCATTTGCACATCTAGGCAAGCTCAAGGCAGAACAACACATATGTTCTTTGCCCAAAATAGCCCCAAACCTCCCACATCCATTCCCATGCTCCTCAATCTCCTCTCCAATGTTTTTATCCATCCAAAACATATTACAAATGTCCAAAAAGAACAAAGAACTCATTTGAAATCATTCCCAAACCCAATCAAGCTAGTTTACATGTTTAAAGACCCATCTTTTCCCCAAATCTATCTTAATCCACGTAAATTCAAATCCCACCAAATATCAAAGCTTTCCTAAGTATTTTTTTAATCAAAATAGGTTCTAATGAAGTCAATAAACATGGAGAAAGGTTGGGAAGCAAGATCTACACCAAAAATTTCAAGTTTCCACCTATTTGTGCTCTAGTTTCTTCCAAATCCAAAAAATCAGTAAAATAAATAAAAAGGTTCCAAATCCTACCTTGAATCCATGTAGAGCGGCTTAGGAAGTGGTTTGTTGCCAAGGGAAGTCTCACCCATGGCTCCAAGAACCAGATTTGTGCCTCCAAGTGAAAGGAAGTCATGGAAATGGGAAACGAGAAGAGAGCTACAGGAGAGAGATGAGAAATGGCATGAAATGGGAGGATTTTCTAATGTGAGGAACTTGAGTGTTTTAAGTGACTAAGAAATGATCATGTTGCTCTTCTTTCATCAAGTAATGCCTTTATGAGATGAGAGCAACACTAAAAAGACTTCATAAAATATTTTTCAAAACACTCCAGCCACATTATCACAAAATTCCTACATCACTACTTAGTCCCTCTAGCAAACTCTCCCTATCTTCCTTTCCATTTCCACTCCTTAACTTAAAAGTAAATTAAATTATTCTTTTTGCACATTGGACCTTACTAGTAGTTTCTTTCCACATGTTTGGGCTACTCAGAATACACCAAGGCAACAAACACACACACACAAGACCAAAGTTTACTCTATGACCCGCTCAACATGAGAACTTTATTCAAGAATTAACCAACTTCACATCACACATATCCCATCACCTGTTGCCACTGATCGAATTTCGCTTGACACCGCACCCCATCATGCCGCATTCCTTTTTACCAAAACGAAAAAAAAAATCCTCATATTTCCACATTTCATAGTCCAAAATAGAAACTCCAATTTTTGTCCCAAGAATCCAATTAAATCCCATGAATATATGTTGAGTTCAACCAAAGTAACAGTTTAGGGTACTGGGATGTTACAAAGACTTTCACAAATATAGCAAAAAACTTCTACCATAGAAGATAAAAACTCCCAAAATAAAAGAGATAAAGAAAAAACTAACAAAAGTAAAAACTAAAGAAAATAAAAGAAGAGAAGGGGAAGGGGAAGGGGAAGTAAGTGGCAGCCCCCCCACAACTCTGCCACGGCTAGGTGTAGGTGAAGTTGAAGGGGGCTTTAAAACGTTAATGATATGCAATCTGAACAAATTAAATTTAAACGAAATGTAAAGAAATATCTCAATAGATGATTAAAAGTCTCTCTTAAAATTGAAATCAGGGTGTAGTTTTTTGGACTTTAAAAAATTGAATAGTGGAGTTATGCTCAACATACAATTTGAATAAATGAATCTAACCGTAGGGGGGTTTTATATCCAATACAAGTAACTGGCAAGCCAGCAGACAAACCCAGAAAAAAAAAAAAAAGGTCCGAACACTGAAAAAAAAAAGGCCAAGGCGTTCAAGAATTGTGGCCGAATTGTTTGGGCTTTGCAGATAGGTGATGAAGCTTTATGCTTGGCCCATTTGGGAGCAGAGCATTGACAATGGAGCGGTGACTGTTGTTCCATTTTTTATTTTACTTTCATATCTTTCGTCGACGACTTGTGGTGGTCGGAGATCGATTTGCCTCTCTCACGGTGAGCTTCTAGTGTTGCACTTTCCTGCAGCTTTTTATTCTTCAATTTTCTTTCTCTTTTTCTTCTCTTTCTCCCAAAATTTCTCCCCGTCCACGAGCGGGGAAACCGCTTTCATTGGAGGGTCAGATGGCTCCGCTACTGAGGGAAGGAAGTTAAACTTCTCTTTTGTATGAGGAATATAACCGTTCATCATGAAGCTTTTTGCGTAACTTCTGGGTTGTTTGACTGCAAAGTAGTTTGAAAGTTTTATAAACACTTGGATTAGGAGTTTGGGATCAATGAGCTCGGTTAAGTGGGTCATACACCAGGGAAATTTAAATGATCGAATTCCATTTTTGAACTGAAAATTCAAAGGAAGAAATTATGTATGCAGTGGAGACACCTGTACATGTATATACCTTTCATGGATTTTGTATTTGACAATGCTATTGTCTTTTTCTTTCTTCTTTTGCGTTGCAATTTATATGTTTAGTGCTCCTCAGCATCTCATTGCACCTGACGAGTATAAAGGCTTCTTAATTAAAAACAAAAGGATTTGCATCTTTCGTTTATGTATGTGATAGTTGTGCTTATATTGTCATTAAATTATAATGGAGGTATAATGGGAACAATCATTAGGCTTTGTTATAAAATTACCCATGTGCTTTATTTTTTACGACTATTTTGATTTACAGATGCCAAGAATGGAGGACATTCTAAACCTTCCAGTGCAAGATCCCCCTTATCCTGAGTTTTCTGCTGTTCATATAAAGTGGGCGAAAGTTGAAGGTGGTCGCCAAGGTGGCGATGATATTGCTTTGATTCCTTTTGCTAGAGTTGATGATTTTGTAAAAGGAGAATCTTCCAACACAGAATCCCCTGCTAGTTTCCGGATAGAATCGAGAAGAAAGAGACCTGAAGGGAGCATCACTAAACCAAGGGTTGATGGCTATCTTGAATATACATTGTAAGTTGTCTTTTACCTAAAACCATTGGCTGATGGCTTTCTCTTTTGATGGACATATGCTAGAAAATATATTTGATCTCTACACGATTTAATCCTTAGTTGGATGGCTATATCTCATATTAATATATATGTGCTTTGAAGTGTTGTCTGAATTGTGATAAGAGTTCATTCTTGTGAAAAATAAATTTTTATTGCAGAAGTTATGTAGCTCGTTTAAAATCTTGAAAGGTTTATCTTATTAAGAATATAATTATATATGTGATTCTTAGATATTGGTGTTCTTATGGTCCCGAAGACTACAGAGAGAGTGACTCAGGTATTGGGGAAGCCACAAACAACAAACCTGCTTCAGGGAAAGGGAGCAGGCCAGGACGGCGTCACATGATGAGAGGCTGCCTTTGCCATTTTACTGTTAAAAGGTTATACATGCAACCCCTGCTTGCCCTCATCATATATAACCAAAGAAGGCACGTTGATAAAACAGGGGCACCTTGTCATGGGATACTTGACCGAAATGCAGTAGGAACAAGAGCTATGTATGCTCCAAGAATTTCTGATGAGTTGCGACAGAAAGTGATGGCTATGCTTTATGTTGGAATATCTTTGGACAATATAATACTGCATCACACAGAGGTGATGCAGAAGCAAGGTGGACCCCATAATCGTGATGATTATCTAACTCGAAATGATGTGCGTAACATGGAAAGGATTATTCGTAATGCTTCACTTGAACTGCAGGAAAATGATCAATGCAGTGTAAAGATATGGGTCCAACGCCACCAGAAGCATGTTTTCTACTTCCAAGAAAACTCAGGTTCAGAACCATTTGTACTGGGAATACAGACAGACTGGCAGCTGCAACAAATTCTTCGTCATGGACATAGGAGTTTTATCTCTTTTCATTCAGCATTTGGCTCAAAGAAGCTTAAGGTATTGCATCGGTTTATTCATTATATGGCTATAAAGTTAATAACAATTTTAATATTTACAGCGAGTTTTAATGGGAAAAGCTTTTTTATGGAGATACATATATTACCATTGGCAATAAATTGGTTTATTGCAAATCATAACATATTTATCTCCCTCAAAATGGTTCATTGGCATTATTTTGAATAACTTCCTACTCTCTCAATCTCACATGCATTTTAATTTTTCTTCTATTTCTTGTCCTTCACAGTGTTCCCTTTGTTCTTTACTTGTTTACGATTCATCCCAAAATGCAATTCCAGTTGCTTGGATCATTACCTCGTCCTTAGTCAGTAAAGATATTCATAAATGGATTGGGTTGTTCCGTGAAAGAATAAGAACCAAGGATCCGAGATGGAAGCCTAATGCTATTTTGTTGGATAATCCATCCTTTGACTCTTCTATCATTAGGTAAAGACATCACTACAGTTCTTTTATTCCATTCCATTTCTTCTTCTTCTTCTCCTCCTTCTCCTCCTTCTCCTCCTCCTATGGGGGAGGAGGGAGGGTCTTTGGGCAATTGGAGTGAGATTATGCTTGTTGCAGAGAGGCTTTTCAATGTCGCATCCTATTATGCACTTGGCATGTTCGCCGTGCTTGGCTAAAAAAGCTTCAGAAGAAATGCTGCAACTTTGAGGTGCAACGTGAGATGTTTAGGCACTTGGGTGGGATTTTGTATTCTACAAGATGTGGGCCCAGTGCTGTAGATGCTGTTGAAGAGTTTATGCAAATTTTTGTTGACCAGTGTGGCTTCATAGACTATTTCAAGAGCCATTGGCTATCATATATAGGTATTTCTCAAGTGTTATTTAATTTTGTATATATTGAAAATAAATATGGTCTTGACCTGTATCTTCAGTTATAAATATCAAATCGCAAAAAAACCTAATCCCAGTATTAACATAAAATCCTGAAATCCAAACAAGTAAACCTTAAATTCCCAAATGACAGAATTAAACCTTAGTATTCTTATTCTACCAAAAAACAACCATAATATTCTAATTACAGACAGCAATATACTCATAAATTTAGAATAATTATCATCTGATTATTCAACTCTTTTGTCTAAGTCACTCCATTCCTGGTCCCACCTCAGGGAGTGTATAATAATGTCTGGCAGGCAACATTTACGCAAGCATGTCTACATATGGCTATATTTCTTATAAATACCAAATAGCATCCAATCCTTCAAACATCGCAAGCATTAAGACAGCATGAAACAATAATGTTTCTGTGCTCTGTCTTGCAGATATGTGGATTAATGGCATAAAGTCACTCCCTGTAGCAACTCCAGAGCCACATGCTGCAATAGAATCCTACCACCTAAGACTAAAATCCAGGCTTTTGAAGGAGCATTGTGCTAATTTCCGGCCAAGAATTGACTGGTTAATCCACACTTTAACTACTGAATTTCACTCCTTATACTGGCTAGGCCAGTACAATTTAGAGACTGGGTATTTTGAGAATCTATGGGACAATTATTTCTGCTCCAATGCTTGGTATCATGCTCTCTACATTCCAGATGTCGATGTAATACTAGATGATCAAAATCACCATCTTGCAAAAGTCATATCACAGACAGACAGAAGCCTGGTGTATACAGTCTGGAACCCTGGTTCGGAGTTTTCACTTTGTGATTGTCCTTGGTCTAGGCTGGGAAATCTCTGTAAACATGTCATTAAGGTGGCAACTTTCTGTAGAAATCGGCAGGTTGCAAGGCCATTATTGTCTGCTCAAGTTTATAAGCAGGCTTTGCTTAACCTTCTTCATAACCCCCCAGATGATCCTTTAGTCCTCGATCATACCATTCTACACATGGCTCGTTTACAACAAGAAATTAAATCCTTGGAAGACTCATCTAACAATGGATTACTTCGGCCTTTACCGCTTGATTTGAGTTCTCAAATGGCAGAAAATTTTCTACTTTCTCAGGGCCTTCATTGATTGGTCCCTCTGAAATGAAAAAAGGATATGGTTGGAGTAAAGTTCATTTTCTAATGCATATAGTATTGCAGCAAGGTTGGAAGCTACTTTGTTTTCTTGTCAAATAAGAAGTAAATGTCTCTTAATGTGTGTGTGTGTGTATGTGCGGGCTTGCTCATCCACAAAAAGAAGCAAAAAATGACTCATTTCACTAGGGGTATAAAATAGATTACTAGTTTATAGGATCTTCCAGATGTCTTATGCAAATTGTTACTAATAAAATGACTTTAATATTTAATTGATTAGGAAATATACTTCTTGAAATTACTATATTACTCCCATCTCACTGACTGCATTATTAGTCAAGTCATATATTTCAAATGCTAAGATTGAATTATTTATGATGCGTATAAGTCTTAAGTTCTTTTGCTGATTTCTACTTCCAGGTTCAGCAGAACTGTATAAATTATAGTGTTTGTACAAGAAAATACTTTTGTGAAACATGCAAGCTCTACAATGATGATTTGAGTATTTAGTCCAAGAAGCAAGGACTTAATTTCATGGTTTTCTTTTTTATTTTTTTTAAGTTATATATTTTCTGGGATAGGAATGCTGATGTAATCATATACATGTGACATAAGCATGAAACTGTTTGCATCTTCTAAAATTGTAGCATGTTTTGTAAAGCTGGTAGTTGCTTCATATCATGCATAGACAGATATCTAAGAAGCAATACCATTGTAGTGGCTGTGGGATTTTGTTAGGGTCCCTACTCATGGGTCTAGAGGAAGAGAAATCTGATATTTTCTTCCTACCTATTATGCTGTTGGTTTGGTTCAGATTATAGAGAGAACCAAAATCTTTAGTGCTTACACACAATGGTTCTTTTATAATGAAACTGATCTGATATATCTCTATTAATTTTAGAAAGGTTTGAATACAATCTAAAAGAACATAACTTACCTTAACTAGCATCACTTCCTTAAAACATGGGAGTAGGAGAAAACTACTCCTAGTGGTTACCTACTAAAACTAAAAATAATTTAAAATATAAATAAACATAATAAATATGAAAAATAGTAACTACCCACTAAGTCTGAAGAACAATAAAGGAATTTAAAAACAACTAAATACAAATAAAAGAATACTGCACTCTAGCATGTTTAACATGCAGAATTGCTATTTTGGCTAATGTTTAAATATTGATGCCTAGGTTATATTATGGAAACTTGTGATAAATGGCAGTCTAAAGCGCTAGGTCCTTTCCCATTGTAGTTTGTTGTACTATATTAATCTTTTATTTCAAAGTTCAAACTGACTGATTTTCTCATGTATTCTACTTATAATACAGAATTGGAGGATGTGAATATTTCTTCCATTGCTACAGGTTTGGTAAGCAAGTATTTGTTATTCCTATGCTTTTCAATTAGTAATAGGGCAATGCTATAAAAAATTACTTACCTTAAAAATTTCATGTTTTCTTTGCATACTCTATTATGATGAAAGATGGTCACCCTTGTGTGGAAGGAGCAATGCATTACGATTGCCCTATTCATTTTGAGGTATCATTTTTACGACTTTCCTAGCTCATATATTATGAACTTAGTCCCCATACCATTTTGTTGAACTGCTAAAAACGAGTTGGAAGTTAAAATTGGAGATCATGTTGTACACAAGTGTCAAAGTTTAGGTATCTGGGATCAGTTATATAAGATGACGGCGAAATTATTAGAAATGTGATACATAGAATACAAGATGGGTGGTTGAAGTGGAGAATGACATTAGGAGTTGTTTGTGATCGGAAAGTACCTGATAAGCTCATAAAAAAGTTTTATCGTACTGCTATAAGACCAACAATTTTATAGAGACTGAATGTTGGGCGATGAAAGAACAACAAGAACAAAAAATTGGAGTAGAGAAGATGAGGATGTTGCGATGAATGTGTAGTCATACAAAAAAAGATATGATTCGTAATAATCGTATACAAAGTAGAGTTGGTATAGCACCTATTGGGGAAAAAATAGTTAAAAACCATTTAAGGTGGTTTGAGCATGCTCAAAGAAGACCGTTGGAAGTAACAATAAGGAGAGTTGAGCAGATGGTTTGGAGTCATGTGAAAAAAGGTCGAGGAAGATCAAGAAAAACACTCAGAGAAGTTATTAAACAGGATCTTCTGGTAAATAAGATACCTAAAGAGTTGATCATTGATAGAGTTCAATGGCGTTGTGTGATCCATATAGCCGACTTCACCTAGTGAGATAAGGCTTTGTTGTTGTTGTTAGAAACTGATTGAAGCACAGAAAAATGGTGATTGCAGTATTTATTCGAGTCTACAAACAATGTCACTGTTGTGCCATGGGAGCATACAATCAATAAGAGCTGCCTTGAAGGAAATTAGAACATTTTAGTAAGTGTCCTCGACCTCGTCTCCTCTCTGTTACTTTCCTATCTAAAAATTTTGTTGGTGCCGAAATTTTTGTCTT
Organism: Biancaea sappan; assembly: GCA_037074585.1. Classification (NCBI taxonomy): domain Eukaryota; kingdom Viridiplantae; phylum Streptophyta; class Magnoliopsida; order Fabales; family Fabaceae; genus Biancaea; species Biancaea sappan. Next base: position 38,440,743 of record CM073494.1, read on the forward strand.
GATTATTTTATTTCGTTCTACATCAGGTACACATGCCCTCTGTTCTCAAAGTCAGTTTATGATATGTCAAAATGCTGCAATACCAATGCCTGAACCATTTCAAAATAAAATGGTCAGTCTTCCTTCTTTTCCTCCCTCGCTCAAATTATGGCTTTATATATGCTAGTCTTCCAGAACCAATATATAGTCCTTGATTTATGTGATTTCTTTTGCAAGTTTAATATTTTGGGTTTGCAATCATTAGAAGTTATATCGAATGAGAATGACTGATGGCAGTACTCTTAATAGGTTTGGATCCTTTGCAATGATTTTGGAAAAACTTCATATGTTCATTCCGTGTTGTGGCTCAAAGATGTTTGAACTGTAAATCCTACAATATATGACAAAACAAGAGGCTGAGCAGTGGTAATGGTTATTGGTCATCGCTAAGACAAGGCTGCAATGCAGTGTGTCCTCCATTGGGTATGAGGAACTCCACATATTTGAATCTTTAGCTGGTTGGGTACTTTACACTAAGCCATATCCCAAAGGTACAGAGCCATGGTTCTTCATGTGGATTTGTCCTTTAGCGTTGTCTGTATTATTTGAAACTAGGAAACTTTCCTATGCTTCGCGTAGTTGTTTTAGTGCTTGCAATATGTATTATTGAATTGGATTAAGAATTAGTGAAATTGATTGAAAAATAAATTGTATTTAGTTGTAACTGTTTAATTTTCATCACTTTGCTCAAGTAATTTTTTCATCGTTTTTTGAGTTAACATTCTATTTTTTTTTTCTAACAGGGAATTAACTTGATTGGAAAAAATGTTCCTGATCTCAGAAACCTTGATAAAAGAAATTTCGAAAATCGAGAGCTGCAAAAATGACTTCATCAGCTAGAAAAGAAATGTAAAACGGAATAATGGCATTGGTTAAGCAATTCGATGATATATAAAAAGTGCTGGTGCTTGGCAGTTTTCTTCTACTTGGTGCTTTCCATATATGTTTATAGTGGCTATTAATTAAGATGACACTTTGTTACACTCACAATTGATAGAGTTATGGAATTTGAAGGGATTTAAGGGCAAAATGTACAAAGTTCTTCTTAATTTAAGTGTTATTGCACTTTATTCACAGCAACTTCTAAACTCATCAAAACACTCCCTTCAATCTTTAGTTATGCAAAAAATTCCCTTGATTTTAGGTTGCTTGTTAATCAATTGCCATGTCAATCAAAAAGTGTCCAGTTAGATTAAATTTGTCCATCTATAGATTGAAGTGGCAGTGACATTTTGGTAATTTTAAGAAGAAAGTTATCTAAATGAAAAATAATCTAAATAACATTAAAAATAAAAAATAAAAGTACCAAAATGCCCAAAAGAAAGAGGCATGCCGGACTGAGAATGGAACCCCACTGTACCATTTGAATGCACAGAATCGATCTCGAGTAATGTCTTTCCACTGTGAGATTCTGAATCAAGTCCAACCTTATCACTTTGGTGAATTCTTCTCTTTAAGTTAGCTCATATTGTTTTGAATCGTGTTGTACTAGCCCATCATTGTCAAACAAAACTTTGAATAGGTTACTGAGCCCATTTGTCATTTTGTGATTGCAGAGATACGAGATGATGAAATTTGGTCAATGGATTATTCATTCTTTTCTCATTAATGGTTTTCCACCGTGAGATCGATTATGTGCGTTGGAATGGTGGAGGAAGTGGATTAGTAGATATTGATTATAAAAGTCAAATAATTAAGGAGGAAATATGGTTATTGGAGAGAACACGAGAGAACAAAGAAATATAGGTAAGTATTAAATTCTTGTAATGGCGGCTCCATATTTTCTAGCTACGCACTAGAGCATGAGAAAATGGCCCTATATTTATGGAATTCTCCTGATGCAGTGCGATTTGGGTAATAAAGCCGCATTGCTATTTTAAGAGTCCGGAGCAACGTGTCCCCTTCTCCCCTTTGTGCCCTTTGATCACAGATGCTCGGGCAATCCCCCCCGATTTGAGCTTTCACCGCGGTGCTTCGCAGATGCAAAAATGGTGTCCCTTATTCTGATGCGAGTTGAGAAGGAAGTGGGTTCCATTTCAGTCCGGGATGCATTTTTCTTTTGGGCATTTTGGTACTTCTCCTTTTTTTACTTTTCCCGTAGTTCTTACAGAGCGTTTGGAATGCAGGAAAGAAATTTGATGAAAAAGAAAACAAAGATAAAAATAAAAAAAGAAAAGGAAAAGAAAAAAATATATATATTTAGTATGTAGATAATGAAATATATAGAGTATTTTTATTAAAATACCCGAGTCAAAATCATGATAACAAAAGATTAAATTGAAGTATTTTTCTTCTTAAACAAAAAAATAAATTTAAAATAGATCATCATGTCTTCTTTAATAGGTTGGATTCTCTCTTTAAAAAACTCTTTCTTTAGCCCACCTTTACCCTTTAATGAGTGTGCCCTACTCATTCAAAAACTTGTAAGATTAAAGAGGATTAAAGACTAAGGAGACGTCCAAATCCTCTTCTATATGGTGGTCCCTAGCATATAATACCCTAAAAAGCATACTAGAATAAACAAAGAAAGGAAAGCATATAGCAAACAAAGAAGCTCGAAAAGTCACAGAAAAGCAAAAAAAATAGCATCACTGTGCCACACACTCGAAAAGGCACATAAAAGTAGAACAACACATAGAAAAGCAGAACAAAACCACAGAAATACAATCAAAAGCAAAAAAGAGGCACAGAGAACCAATGACAGAGGCAAAGAACAAGAACAACCTTGGAGAAGACGAGCAACACATGCACAACAGAGAAGCTCGGTTTCAGCAATACACGCACAGAGATGAAGAGCAAAACATATTAGGGCTTCAAATGCCAACTATACGCGCATAGAGAAGGCATCAACAAGGACAAATTTGGAATTACACAGCAACCGAGGACAAACTAGTAAATCAGCACTAATTAAAACACAAGTAGTGAAAAATAATTGTCCATATTCCCTCTTTTTTGTTTTTCCACTTAAACTTATTTTACCATATCAATCAATATTAATATCAATTTTTGTGCTTATTGGAAGTGTAATGCACCAAGAGGTTGAAGTTTCTTGGGTTTTGACTTACCGATCGACTGACTAGACCATGCTAGTCGACCAGGGGGGTCTTGGGTTGGTGGAACTCTTGCGAACTAGGATGAATCAATCAACTGGTTGCTCTCTGGTAGACGAAGCTCCCAACTCCAGCGACAAGCCAATCAATCGGTAGGACCCAACCAGTCAACTGTCGTGGCTTCAAGGGGCCGTGAAGTGTCATTTTAGGGAGAAAAATTGTAACAATCCAAAACTGAGGCTTGTGACCGACACAGTATCTATGGGCACACCCCATGTACTGTAAGCCTAACAATCGACATGCACAACCATAACAGATCTCAACAATAAAATGCATAATTAAAGCCATTTCGTATTTCTAAAAGAATGTTAATCATCTATACATCAATGAGTAAACCACCATGTTCCATGCTATGCCTCTCAAAGCAAAAGGGGATAGTATACTTAGGAACATGGGTTTTTCAACAAACAAAAGTAAGCAGTATTCATATAGCTTATACAAAACATTTCCAAGTCAATCTTAGTGACCTACAGAGCTCTACTACGTACAACATTTACAAAATATGACAAAAGAACCACCCAAGCATAATGGTGGTCATCTTTGAAGTTCCGCTACTCCTTGGGCGGATACTCATCTCTAATACAAGATTTGAAATTGTTAAACCACATAGGGTGTGAGTTTTATCCACAACTTAGTGAATAAGAGCAGTGTACTTGTAAAAGCAATTCAGATAATAATAACATCATAACTACATCTCAACAAACAATTAATATTGGGTGTCCTAGTTACCCATCAAGCCCAAGTATAGTACACGATTCAAATGCACAAGGCATGAAACAATACACTTTTCCATCTTTAGTCCCATAAGGGCAACTCCCCTGAGAGCTCATGCCTCACTAGGACTTTCCATAACTCATGGTCTTCCTCGACAACTCCCTCATAGGGCTTGTGCCTTCTTAGACCTTCTTCAAGTATCATTGGACCTTTCTCGAAAACTCCTTCTTAGGGCTTATTCCTTCACAAGTCACCCTCAAACATCATTGGCCCTTACCAACAACTCCCCTTCCGGGCTCATGCCTTCCCTGGTCAAGTCTTTCTCATTCATAAGGTATCTACACCTAAACAAACTCAATTCACAATTTCATTCATCGCAACATATAGTATTGTCACAAACATGAGCCAATTACAAACATGCAACTCTTGCTCATTCATAAGCACAACTTAATTTCGCCATTATCAACCATGCCTATTCTATCAAGCAAGCATGAGGAGTGTTCATCAACTCTCTTTGTTTCCAAGCAATATAATTCAATTATATACATGATTCGGCTTCATGAAATAATAATATTTATGGTTCCAAAGCACCAATACCATAATATGACCTAAAAGGATCATCCATGATAGTCATTCATGATGCTAGTTTATATAAAAACAAGGTTTAGTAAGGTCGCCAACTCACCTTAAATCCAAGAAAAGTTTTACTGTGTTTTTGTGTGATACTTGGAGGGAAATGAAGTCCTAGGATAGTCTAGAGGAAACCCTTAATGATTCCATTAAGAAAAGTAAGAGAAAAAAGATGTTACAATTTGAAAACAGGGGGTGCCTATTGCCAGGCCAATGCTGAGCGTTGGTTACTGAAGCAATCTTCACCCATTCTGCCATTCTAGTTCCAAGCGCCCAGCCTGCAACATCGAGTGCTAGATCCTGCAATGAGGTGCGAAGCTTCTGTCATGCTAGGACTAAGCACCCACAACATGGCACTCAACGCTGGCATGCAGTAGAGAGCCACAAAATGACCCTTCTTCTGCATTTATTGCTTCCAACCTCCCCTCTTTCACTCCTACTTCAAATCAAACTTATTTCCAATCAGCATGGGTCATTAAATATAGGCTTTCGACCAAAAAAAAACCATTTAAAGACTAGATTTAATAATGGTTTCAAACTAGTTTTTCCCAAAAATCAATCTATTTTCAAGTTCAACATTTCAAGTGTAGAAACAATCATTAAATCCAATGTTTTCACTCACTTAAATAACCCAAATGCTAAGAATTAAGGGAAGGGAAGTTGAGAAGCAAGAAACACAAGTTTTAAAGCTTTAAACTAACTCAAGTAACTAAATCTCTCAAATTTCATAGATAGGGTTCATATTTCTAAAAAATGATAGAAGAGAAGTGAAAGTGTTGCTCTTACCTTGAATCTTAGGGTATTCCAACGTGCGGGTGAGTCACTGATGGCCAGAAGTACGCTCGAGATTGAGGAAGAGGCAATCTTTTGGTGACTTAGGTGATTAGGGTTTAAAAATGTGGAAAAAGGCGTAGAGAGGCAAGTGAAGTTACCATTTTGCCATTCCTTCAAAAAAAGCCATAAAGTTGAGGCAACATGGAGTTTCCAAAAATAAAGCTTTCTTAAAGACTTCCCACACTTACTCAAATTTCCACCACTGACAACTCCATCAGTTGCCCAACTACCCATAATCATTTTCACAAGAATACCTCGTTTTCCTACATCTTTTCAATTAGATACCTCTTACAACCTATCTATCATGTCTCAACATCCCTTGAGGCATCACACACAACCACATATTAAAATAATAAAACAAGCATCATGAACAATTACACAAGCAATATACACACATGATCTCATGCACTTGACAACATATGTATTTCGTTCATTTTGGTCCCAATTCCAAACTTAATTCATAAAAGTGTATCTAATGAGCATTTTACATAACAAATTAGCCTCATTATGCAACACCTGATACATAACACAAACACATCAATGAGCCACTCTCATGGCTTTACAAGGCACATGTATTACATTATCCCCCCTTATTAAATTCGGTCCCCTGAATTTTACATTACTCTAGGGTTCAAACAAATAAGGATACTTTGCATGCATATCCTCTTCTGCCTCTCACATACTTCCCCATTGGAATGGTTTCGCCACAACACCTTGATGGATGGGATCTTCATAAGAAAGAGTTTCATCAAAATGCACCTCTTGCAATTGGATCACATGGGAGGGATTGGGAAAGTATTTCCACAACATAGGGCAAGGCTAATCGATATGCCACATTCCCTACCCTTTCAAGAATCTCATAAGGCCCAATGTATCTAAGGCTCAACTTTCCCTTCTTCCCGAATCTCATGACTCCCTTCATTGGTGACACTTTCAAGAATACCATATCACTTATCGCAAACTCCAAGTCGCACTGCCTATTATCCGCATATGCTTTTTGCTTACTCTGAGCCGCTAGAAATTTTCCCTTATAACCTTGACCTAGTTTAGTGCATCATGCACCAAATTGGGCCCCAACACCTTGGCTTTGCCCACCTTGAGCTATCCAATTGGAGACCTATGCCATCTCTATAATACCCATGAATTTTAATTCACTGGGTGAATGCATTAATCTTATTATATGGTTATATGTGAAACTTTAGGACTAATTTGAAATTTAGTGAAACCATAAAAATCTTGAAAATCTTTATTTTTCGTTGTGAGAAATTTTTTTTCAAATAAATCCTCAATAGAGGACTTAACTGAAAATATTAAAAATAATTTTTAGGACTTGATTGAAACCGTTAGATAAAATTAGAGTTCTTGAATTTATTTGGGAGAGCATAGTAATAGAATGGAGAAATAAAAATAAACTTTTGACTTTGAGAGTGATTTGAGAATTTTTATTTGAAAATTCTAATGACCTTGATGAATAAGAGTTTAGAAATTAGTGACTCTATGTGATTAAAGCAAAGTGGTGGACATGTGGTTGGAGGAGAGCCAAGCACGTGTCCCTTCTCTCCATCATCTCTTTTTTTTTTTGGCTTATTGAGGAAGCCACATTCACCAAAAGGGCAAGAGAGCACTTGACCTAGAAAGAGAAAGAAAGAAGAAAAGTCAAGAGAAGAGTGAAGAGGGCCAATAGTGAGAGGGAGGTTGTCATGGTGACCACAGCCGACCACCACCACGCCAGAGGAGACCCTTCCCCCTTCTCTCCCTTTATCTGACCTTCCCCTGCCACTTGGATTGAAATAGAGCTGTGAGTGAAGAAACAGTGAGAGGAAGCAAGTTTTTGAACTCCACCATTTCTCTCCCTTGTCCATCAATGTGGGTGGCTTTTGGCTGTGATTAGGATGTTAGAGGAAGAGTACATGCCAGTGAAGGTGGATAGCAACAACAACTTTGTCACAACCCGTTACCTGGGCACATGACTGGCACAATGATGAATTTCAAATCACTATAAGCCTTTTTTAGAAATTCTACCCGCAAGTTAAATTATTAGTTTATTTTATCTCCATGTTATCAAAATAACCATTCCTTATCCAAATAAATACGAAGAAAACATATCAAATTTCCTTATTTGTAATACACAGAGATGACTTATATATAATAATAGGTTCTCAATATGAAATACATCATTAAACTGAAATACAAGCCAAATATACCAAACCCCAAATCTAGATGTCCTAGACGAATACAGAACAACATAATCTACAATAAAAGAGGGGCCTACCTGACAGCGAAAATATTCGAAGTGATCTATTAATTTGGCAGATATTCTTCGTTGGCAATTTGATATGAACAAAAAGATTTTACAGAGAGTGTGAGTTTTAAAACTCAGTAAGCGAATCGGCCTCGCGTTAATAAAATTCAAATACATCACTAGTTATGCAAGTATATTCGAAGGCACAAACTCAACCAATAAACATAGTTAGAAATTATATACTAGAAGATATAAAGTCATCCAATTCATCCAACAAAACTAGTACTCATCAATGGCAATATATTCCGGAGAGCACACATAGGTTGGCTCACCAAATTTGTTTATTTCCGCCATGACGCACAACCTCATCCTCTTAGATAAGGCACCTCATGGATCTATTACAGACCCGAGCTATATCCTTATTGAAGGAATCATTGTCTCCATATTCGTTGGTCAAGACACCCTTTTAAACTGGGTTTTCTGCCTTGCAGTGAGAGAGGGTACTATCCCACTCAACCACAATCAATAGTACAATATTTCATATCACAATCAGAAGTACAATGTAATATTCATTCATATGATAGGTATCAATATATAATTATATCATAGGTTTATAAACCATAAATCAAGATAACAATTAAGTTGTCTTTGGAAAGATTCAAACATTGTATCACCCTGAATACTTGTTTTATCTTATCTATACTTCTAGATTAATTTGAATTACCTCCCTAGATTTGCCACCATACCCCTATGAGTCTTGGGAGTGTCCTACGACATATTTTTTATCACTAATGATGCCAAAACCCTATTAAAACAGAGTCGTTTTACTCACCTAGATTCCGTATGAGTATAATTTCTCTAAGCTGATACAAATAAGAGCACCAAGGTGAATTTCAGTGTTTCACTATAGAGATTTTCATGAAAGGTTAGAGAAAAAAAGTTAGGGTTGTTTTCATATAGATGCTATTCATACATACGGTTACTATGATTTTTATGAAAGGTTAGAGAAAACAAGTTAGGGTTGTTTTCGTATAGATACTATTTATACATACAGTTACTATTCATATGTACATTTACTATTTATACGTAAAAAGTGAATACAAGCTGTAAAAGAATATACCAGGTAAGTTCCCAGGAAAGAGTGGTGGGTTACAATGGATACTCTTAAGTACCAAGTCTTTCCTTTATCAGAACTTTCCTAGACATGTATTCTTCATAGTTTACATTCTATTTTGGTAATTAGATAATCAAAATAACATATAAGCAACTAAGAATAGTTATTTTCTGATGTGGAAGATCAGCTAAGGCTGCAACCACAGAGCATACTTAAGAATATAACTTTTAAAATTTAAAAGATATAAAAATGGTATAGTATCCTCACCTCAAATCTAAGCTGAAAAGGAAAGGCCTAAAATCTTGGAGACCTAGCACCGGAGCAAGAGAAGTTTAAGGAGAAGGAAGAAGAGAAGTTGAAGGTGTGAGTTTAGAAGTGAAATAGAAGGGTCTATTTATAGAAAAAGTTAAGGGTACTATTTTGATACTATGTACTAATAAAATATTTAATTTACTATTTATGAAAATGACATTTCGATTAAAATAATTTAATTTACTATATACTTTAATAATTTAGCTCACTGTGCACGGAAAGATGAAGACAACTGAATTATTGGTTACTATTAGGAACTTAAAGGAAAAATTATCCTTTCTCCTTAAACCTTTAAGTTTCTTTTCAATTCAGTCCTTTTATTTTAGTCCCTGAGGGTATTTTCTCACATAAAACGTCATTTTTTTCTTACGAATTCCTCTATAGTTTCCTCTTATGCTGAAACCAGATTTTAGTACTCGACATTTCAATTGTATATATGAACAGTACCATATACATGAATAATGTAATACAAGTAAATAGTGCCGTATACTGGAATAGTAACCAAGGTTCGTGAAGACACATCTATATTTTATTTTTCTACGGATATTACAAACTAGGAGTTGGAGCTCTTCTTCCGTGCAGTTTGAATCTGTGTTACCCAAGAGGCAAGGGAGTTGATTCTTTGACTTCCTTTTTGCAGAATTTTTTGATTTAAAGTCCTTCTTGTGTTCCTCTTGTGCTGGGACTGGATGTGAATAGATTTTAAAAGTGCATATATGTGTTGTTCAAGATAAAATTGGGAATGAATGCAGAATGAGCTTTGAATTTCTGCTAGAAATCATCAAAGTCAAGGAATATGAGATAGAAAATTGAGAAAGTTTATTTATGTACTCAAGCAAGAAAATTTGGGGATGTTGGGTTTTAGTAGTGGGAGGAAGTGATTGAAAACTTTGTAGGAAGAGTATGGATTAAGCCTAAATTATGTTGTTCTAATTTAGTAGCCAAAGGTTAAGGGATGTGCAAGGTTATGAAGTAAAGAATTGAAATTGCTCATGTGTTTTCTGTCTTTGTTTTGCCTTTGAAGTTATGGTCTAGATGAATCACTAAACGAGTTCTTTTTGACTTAAAATTTTAGTATGCCTCTTGTCTTCATATCATAGAAATGAAAGCAAAGTTTTATTGGAATTCAACTTCACTAAACCTCTCAATTTCAATTGATTAGCTTTGTTTCCCAAAATCAGAATTCTTTTCTATTGGCATACTTTGTAAGGTAGAAATATACCTAAATCAAGTCCTTTTGGGTTGAACTTTTTATGAGGCATTCCTTGGCATTTGTATTTATGAAATGGATAGTTTCATAGTGTTTAGGAAGTCATAGCTAGGTCAAATAATAGAGAAGTTGTGACTACCTCAGAAATTAGCATAATTTGAGCTGTTTTGTTTAAAGCTATGTTAGACTAACCAAATATTTAAATGTTGCCTTGAAATTTTTATGGAATGATGTCATACTTGTCCACCAAATTTCATGAGTTTTGGAATTGTTTTAATGGGTTAGTGACATGTAAAACCGAGACCTTCTTGTTGCAAAGACAGTCTGGGCAGTAGTGGTGAAATAGTGGTTTTGAGGGGGCAAATCAAAACATTTATTTCTAAAAATTTTATATAAGATTCTAGACATATTATGGATGTTTCCTACCAAATTTCATGAATTTTGGAGTTGTGATGACTGCCCATAAAATTCATCAAGTACAAGGTCTGAATTTTAGTCTTAAATAGAGCATGGGTGGCTATGTGTAGAAATCTAATTGGTTTAAAGGTGATTGACTTCTAAGCTATGTAAGAAAAGATAATTAACATATAAAGGAGTAGTCTCATAGCTTTTAACTCCTAAGAAGGTACCGTCAAAGGTATTTTAAGTGGACACTTTGACCTGACCCTGATGAAGCAAGGAAGTGATTTTAATGAAAATACCCCTTCTTCTTCAATCTTGAAATGCAACTTTCAAAGTGCTTTGATGATCCATTAAGATAGGAGTCTTGGTAAGGTATGGAAGTGTAAAATTTACTCTGGTATGAGTAAGAATGATTAGTCTAAATATGAGCATGTAATATATTTAAATTAAGTAGAACAATGAATGACTTGTACAAGGATATGTTGAAGTCATTTTGCTACTTTGAGTAGTGGAAAATAATAAATTGAGACACTTGTGTGATCTTTTGTTAAACATTCATGTTATTTCATGATTAGAGATATGAAGGGCATAATCCTAAATATGTCTGTATGTTTTTACATATTCATATGTTAATTGAATTGCAAGGAAACCTAAGAGTGTAATGGACCAATTTCATCTCTTTCTGTCATGTGTATCTTAATTTGCTAAACACGCACTTTTAACTCTTCAAATTTATTGGCTTGAACAATTTTATTGGTAATATTTTTATTGCGCTCTGTAGACCCTAGTGGTTGTGAAATTGAAAATGGATTATTTTGCTTGGTTTTGTATATGAATTATGTGTGTGATGGAAAGGTTGTATTTATTGATGATTGGAAAACATTTGTGATTGTAATAAACAAATTGGGAGCTTGTGTGGCCCTTATGAAAAAGATTACCCCGGTTGCTTGTGACAATGCACCATGAGAATTTCTTGATTCATATTAATATGGGCAAGTGGTTGGTGATGGTGCCACTTGACCCTTTCATGGAAAAAATATGTGAAAAGCTTGTGGGGCTAAATTGGTCTAGGAGACCTAAGATGCTGAAACAGTGCATTATTAAGTTATCAGTGGAACAGTCTGGCAATGAGTCACAACGTGGCTAAGTGACCTTATCTATCGAGAGTGCAACACTCGAGGATGCCACCTATGTGAAGGAAAGGCGAAGGAATTATTAAATAATTATTAACATGAATGGTGCCTCAGTGGCCCTGAAATGCCCAAGTGGCAATATTATATATATATATATATGGTGAATAATGAAAACCCTTGTGTAGGATAATGTGGATACCCATGTGGTTAGATTGATAACTGTGGGTATGTGGATTCCCTTATATAATTATGTGCTATGATTGTAGTCTTGTGCTGGTAGTATTAATTGTACATTGAGTGTAGACTTCGCATTAGCCATGTGTGTCGTGTGGCTTTATAGTGACGAGTGAGAACTTTCTATGGTCCTATTGCTATGAAGGATTCCTAGTTTGTGTTCTTTTATGGTTGTTGTTTTCTTTTCCCTTATTGAGTTTTATACTCATTCCCTCTATTTGCACCCCTCGTAAGTTTCTTGGATAGTTGGTGAGTCTCCGTAGAAGAAGTAGCAGAGTCTCTAGGTTTACATTTCTCTATGTCAGAATGTTGGTATGTCTAATAGTTAGGTTGAGTTGCTCTGTAGTAGAATAGAACACCTAGGGATTTTATACTAGTTGTAAAGGAGATCAAAATATTATATTCTTGATTTAATTTTTGTTCATATATTAAACTATTGCATTATGGTTGAAAGAGAACCTGTCATGTCCCACTTTGAACAAGTGACTGGCACGAGAATGAGTTCAACCTTACTTCGAGAACCTAATTCATTTCATCCAACCAACATATGCAATACTCAAAAATAGTCAAAAGGAGATAAATAATCAATTGAAGAAGCTTCTCTTTAATATATATTCATATTCATCAAAATGACTAAATTAAATAAAATGCTTAGAAACATATTCTTCAATATGGTTACATCATTTATATACATCGTTTATCAATTCATAATAATAGTAATCCAAATCCTAGACTACCTATGTGATCACAGAGCAACTCTAGAGTATTAAACAAGAGATACAAAGACAAGATTTAAATCATCCCCAAAATCAGACGGGGTCATAAACCGAGAATCCATTTCTCTCTAAATGAATATTCGCCTTCAAGTTTCAACTCTGAAAAATGTTAAAAGAGGGGTATGAGCAACTACATGCCCAGTGAAGGGACAACACAATACTACGAAGAAAAATAGTTACAAAGCATCATAATGATAATATGTATTGATTTTTCATAAACCAATTAAAACACAATACACTATAACCCAAAATAGTTTTCAGTAGCATCCACGTAAACCAACTACATTTCAATATCACATACTTCAAAACAATTAACAATAGTAATTAATTCAATCAAGTACACAAATTTTTCACACCAACCGAGTCATCCAGGATACCACTGAATCGTTGCCCGTGGCCCCCGCCACATCTACCCTTATTACTCCATTTATAAATCTCCACCCTTTGGCTCCTTGTGAAATTCTCCATGGGGTGCACCACCATACTTTACCTTTTCGGTCAAACACAATCACAATCACAGTCAAGATCTCATATATAAACAAATATCTATCCACAACTTACATCAATCATCCATAGATGAATAAATTCAACAATCAAGATATACCACATCTCAACTTAATTCACAAATGGTTCACAGTCCTTATCACAATCTCATCATCCATATTGCATCACCAAACTCAGATATACTTCATACAATAGTGTCACATCTTAATGAAATTAATTTATAGGAGAACTACAACTTTCCTACTTTAATTACAAGTTAAGGATAGCTACGTGTGTGTATATGTTTATATATTTTTGCCAAAGTCATCCTTCTAAACAAGGAATTTACAAATAGTATAATGTATGTGTGTGTACATACATCTCATAACTAAAGAATATGTAAATTCGTTGACTATAGAGATATATATATATATACAGACATGTATTCTTTGAACTATAAAACATAAAGCTTCATGTGCCTTCATGTGTATATATATATACAACAGATATATTTCTCTTTCACATTTCCAAGGGATAATAGAGTACATATGTACATACACACTTCCCAGCACTTTCTTGTGTACCAATATAACTTAAAAATATATAGATTGAAAATTATTCTCTTCAAATTGAATATATCACATGTTCTCACTATGATACAAGAGTTACAAGAGAAAAACATTTAGTCATAGGAAGTATCAACCCACTCACATTGAATCCATGCCAAACCTATGCTTTAAACTGAAGAAGGCAAGCCACATATTTCACCGAAGGCCTAGAAATCAAGTTAAGCAAGAAATATCACCAAACCAAAACATAGGCTACCAATCTCCTAATCCTGTTCTATTGTGATGCTAGTTTTCTTATCAATTCTTTAGAAAATTTCTGGTGTTCATCTACAACTCCTAAAATTATGAAACTCAACACACAACCATTTTTATGTGTTAATATACAGGGATAAAAATTTCGGATCAAATTTCTATGGTTTAACCCCTTTAAAGTCTCTCTTAGTGACCATAGGTTAGTACTGTCTAATTTCTTTATAGGTTCAATCTTCTGTCAATTAAACCTATTAAATGTTAACCAAATGCTATGAAATTTGGCATACACTTGGTATAAGATCTTAGCTAGGTACCATAAAATTTTCAAGTCAAAATAAAGTCTTTTAGCCACTAAAATAGAGTTAATTTCCAACCTGTCTAGATTTTCTTCTGCATTGAATAAGGTGCTGTTTTCATGATTTCTTATCACGTAAACCACTTCTAAAAACTTCAAAACTTTCCAGATCAGATCTTTTATATATCAAGAGACTATAATAAAATTTTAAAGACTTTAAGGACTCATTTGGTCATCCAAAATACATGGAATTAATAGCATTTCAAATCAGTCTTGTTTTCTTATTCTCAAATGTTTAGCTACTGTTTTAGGTGCATTAACAGTACCAAACCAGCCCAGAAAATTCTAAAATAATTTAGGCATATTTTTAAACACCATACCTAATTGCATACCAAATATTATGACCATTAGAGTACATTTCCTACCTCAAACAGTCTAAACCATTCATAACAATAAATAACAAGCAGAACAATTCTGCAAAATTGCATATTTTCATTCCCAACTCTGTTTTTAGCTTCCCTTTCATTTCCTTTGGTTTCAAGAACACAAAATCACACTTAGCTTTAAGTTACTTATTCATACTTTTTAAACTATATCTCCTTTTAAACAAAAATCAAGAGTAAACCAAACACCAAACTTCATTTCATCCTTTCTTTCTTTCTAAAAATAGAACACTTTGTACTCTTAGAACATCAGAACCCAAAACTCAATAAAAACCAGAATTCCACTTCCTAAACATGTTTTAAATTGACTTAGAACTAAAAGAACAAATTGGTGGCTTGAATTCCATCATCAACCAAAGCTCTCTTTCGCTTTTTTTTTTCTTTTTTTTCTTTTTCGATAAGCTTCCTGTCAACGTGAAATGGGAGAAAAAGGAAAAGAAAATGAAAGGAAGAAGAAAAAGAAGATTAACCTTATCTTTTAGTTTAGACTTTACTTTTAATCTAGGTGAAGACATATTGGATTATCTCCTACCCAAAACTAGATGAAAGAGATGGATTAAAATCCAAGTCCTGGAAATTCTAACTTACCCGGTTCTTCATGCTCTGTTTTCAATTTCCAAGTTTCTTCTTTAATTCAAACTCATATTTCAGCTACCTCTTCACTATTTCTAGTCGCACGGTCTACTGCCCAGGAATTCAGAAATTTGAACTCCTATATGCTGGTTATTCTCTTGGCTGCTCTCTCTCTCTTTTAATTGGGAGAAGTCCCTCTGTTTTCGGAGTTCTCTTCCTTTCTCTCTCTCTCGGTTTGCTTACTGAAAGAAGGAAAAATTCACTCTGCTTTCATGTCATGAAAATAGAGCCTTACTTCTCTCTCTCTCCCTTCCTCGGATGACTGTCAGAAAAATGTAGAAGGAAGTGGAGGGCTACCGAAATAGAAAACAAAGATGGCATGGTTTAATCTTCTTTTGTTTCTTACTGATAATTTCCTCACCGTCAATGAAAAGCAAAGAAAGTGGATTCCACGTGTAATTTTCTTTTTTGCCATCATAACTCTTTTGGTTGAAATATTAAGAGGCTCCTTTTAATTTTATTATTTTTCAATTAGGTCCCTAATCAATCAACTAAAATTCTATTTATACTTTTTTTTCAAAATTAATTTATAACTCTTTTCTTCTTGTTCACTATTTTATTTCTCATATTTTTTTATGTTAATAATAATAATAATAATAATAATAATAATAATAATAATAATAATAATAATGATACATTACATCTTACTTTCTTTCTTGCTAAAATTATACAAAACAACCTTATCCATAATAAATTTTCAATTGGGTCCTTAAAAATCTTATAACAAAATTCACACTTTTACCCGAAGCCCTAGAATTATTTCATAATTCCTTGCCGCAAATTAATCCTCAATATATCCACAAATTTAAAATTTTCGCTCCTCAAAATTTTTTTTTTCAAATCTTGAAGATTCACCATACTATTTTAAAATCTGGGATATTACAGAACCCTTATATGTTATACTTATTTTACGTGTTAATGGTTTGAGGTTAGGCTTACGGTGGTCAACAAAGTCCACTTTCGTGCCTATCTTGTCCCCAAATAGGGCTTACGGTGGTCGACAGAGTCCACTTTCGTGCCTATCTTGTCCCCAAATAGGGCATGACAGTCTCCTATATAAGGCTTTGAAGGGTGCCATTTCGATGCTCACTTGGCAACTATTGTTGTAGGCAAATTGAATCAAAGGAGCTCAAATCCATTCTTGTACCAAATGCCCCTTGGAACGTCCTCTAAAACCAAGAGATAAATTGAGGACCTCGATCCAAAATGATAGACATAGATACCCCGTGTAGCCTTACTATTTCTTCAATATACAACTGTGCGAGTTTAGCTACATTGTATGTTGTTTTAACTGGGAGAAAGTGTGCCGACTTTGTCAACCTGTCCACAATTACCCATATAGAGTCATATCTCTTCGAGGATCAATGTAGACCAACCACAAATCCATGGTCACTCTTTCCCACTTCCACTCAAGAATTTCTAGATGTTGTAACTATCTCGCCAGCTTCTGATGCTCAGATTTCACTTGCTGACAGGTCAAGCAATGTAACACATACTTTGCCACATCTTGCTTCATCTCATCCCACCAATAAACTTACTTCAAGTCTTGATACATTTTGCTGACACTTGGGTGAACAACATACACGAAACCATAAGCCTTATCCATAATTTCCCTCCTCAAAGAGCCAACCTTCGGTATGCACAACTAGTTCCCAAACCAAAGCCCATCCATAGTGTCAAGTGAGAACCCATTTGCTTTTCCTTCTTTAACATCTTCCCTAAGCTTTCTCATTTTGGGGTCATCCCCTTCAGCTTCCTTCGCTCTTTCCACAAGAGAAGATTTTACCCTAACATGGGGAATGCACCCATCTTAATGATCTCGAAAGATACTCCACTGGCCTCTAGGTCATGTAACATACCTATCAAAGGCCTTCTCACCTCGGCTATATGTGCCAAACTTCCTATCAACTTCCAACTCAAAGAATCAGCCACCACATTGGCCTTCCTTAGATGGCAGAGGATTATGCAATCATAGCCTTTCAAGAGTTCTATTTGTTTCCTTTGCCTTAAGTTAAGATCCCTTTATTGGAACATGTACTTAAGGCTCTTGTGATCCATAAAGATATCACAGGTTTCCCCATACAAGTAATGCCTCCAAATCTTCAAGGGAAAAACCACAGTTGCCATTCCAAGTCATGGATGGGATAATTCTGTGTATGCTTCTTGAGTTGTCTCAATGCGTAAGCCACAACCCAACCATGCTGCATTAGCACACATCCTAAACCCACTCTTAAGGCATCACAATACACTGTGAAACCTCCCGAGCCCGAAGGAAAAATAAGCACCAAAGCTGCGTCAAGCACTCCTTCAAACCCTGAAAAGCTTACTTCACAAGCATTATCCCACAAGTATTTCACATTCTTCGGAATTAATCGACTAAGTGGAGTAGCCAATTTCGAGGAGTCCTTAACAAACTAGCGGTAATACCCAACGCAAGGAAGCTACAAGTTTCCATCACCATAGTGGGTCTAGGCCACTCTTCACTCCTTCCACTTTACTTGGATCAACTTGGTTCCCTTCTCTTGAGATCACATGCCCTAAGAATGTCACCTTGCCTAACCAAAATTCACACTTAAAGAATTTGCAAATAGTTTATGCTCCCTTAACATTTGCAAAAGTATCCTCAAGTGTTTCACATGCTCTTCCAGACTTTTGGAGTACATGAGAATATCATCAATGAATACAATGACTGTCACGTCCCAAAACCGGGTACGTGACCAGCGTAGATGGTGCCTAGCCCACACTGCCACAAGCCTAACCTTTATATAGAACCCTTATACTTTTCATTGACTTAACTACCTTTAGATTCAAAGAAAACTGAAATTAAGAGAATTTCCTTTACATTCATGAACTAGCTTTCAAAACATTCAATTAAGTAATATTATTACACTTAGCTCAACATGCATTCTATTACATTTCATAGTTTTTGTCCTAAATCCTACTATCTCTTACAAGAGTACACTTCGTAATGTAGCCTACCTGATTACAGAGCATTACTAGAATACCTAACTTGATATAACTCTAAATCACCTTACCTTACCCTGATCCATGGGGAGGTGTTCTTGACACGTACATCATTGGGCTATGAAACTCCAGTACTTGCAACTATGAAGGGGTGAGTCCAACCATTTGACTCACCAAAGCTACTCTACCACAGCGCGTAATTATATATATATATATATATATATATATATATGTATATAGCTAAGCATGCAATAGGTAAGTACAGATAACAATTACAAGAATACAGATGTATATACAAACATGGAAGGCTCATCAATTTCATATGCCCTGTTAAACATAGGGCAATCTTGGTATACATTAGGGTAGTATGTAGTAAAGCTTAATGCGCCTTCATATATAAAACTTCTATATTTCTTCATTGGTTCATGCTTACCGAAATATTAAAGACTATGCTGAGAACATAATGTTGCAAGCAATCAACTAGCTACCAACATTTATTCATATCATTTCACCATATTAAGTGTTAAGCTTACAATTTATTAACATGGAGATCATATTTGTAAGCATATCAAATACAAGAATTTATTTGCAAGCCACCATATTTTAGTCTTAATCATAACATATTCATATAACAGTCAAACATGCTTAGTTGATCAGGTTGCTATAGGCCATCATCGTAACCGGCTCCAATAACCCACCAAGCCCTCTCAAGAAACTCACAAGTCACTAGGGAAGTCGTTGCACTGAGCCCTTTCACTACTGGGGTCACTGTGGGTCCTTATCAACCTAGCCCCTTACCTCACCATGGCTATGAAAATGCGGGAAACAAATCAACCACAATGTGAGAACTTAGCAACACTTTCGTGTGCAAAACACTCAAAAATCTTAGGTAGCACAACCGTGCGCAATATCAATTAGATATATAAATACATTATATGCATTATCAACATATAAACATATATGTGTGTGCTTATTTAGCTTTCCATAACCATGAGCATTACATGACATGACAAGTTCACAATTATTCATAATCATCATCATGACCTTATGCCTATAAAGAATAACCTTTATGCCCTTATATCATATGCATAAAATTTCTAGATAACTCATGATGATTTCTCATGCATTAGGATGGCTTACATAATTAATTCACATTCTTGCATGTTTATTTTGCATATAATGATTCATAACTTATTCAAACATGTGCATATGGTTAAACATGCACATTTCTATAGAAACATATTGCATTCACAACAATTCCCCATAAATTTATATTTGAAGTACACTTGACTTGCATGTTTGACCAGTCCATTGGTTTACTTTTATGTTAACTGTCACGTCCCAAAATCTGAGCACGTGACCGGCACGGAAAGTGAATTTCATTTCACCTCCGTAAGCCTATCTTTCTCTTAAAAATCATACAATTCTTTTTCATGCAACCAAACCGAGTTCTCTATACATACTACAATTATTCACATTACATCACCAAATGAACCTACCCGATTACAGAGATTTCTAGATTTATACAACTTAGAATAAGACTTAACTATTATACCTTTATCCTGAACAAATGAAAAGGTAATCATGGACTAAGGATCCATAATTCCTTGTTCCGATATTTAACTTCAGCTGTCAACTCTGAAAAAAAAATATCAATAAGAGGGGTATGAGCAAACCACGTACCCAGTGAGTAGATAACACAACACTATGACAAAAAAATATCATGCATCATAATGATAACATGCAGCAATCATACGTAAATCGATCATCATATGATATAATATTATTCATAATACTTCACAACAATATCCAAGTAAATCAAATACATTTCAACATAATTCAAAATTCACAACAGCAATCGGTGAAATCAATTTCACACACATTTCCCGTACCAACCGGGTCGTCCAGAATACCTCTGGATCGTTGCCCGCGGCCCTCGCCGCATCCACCCTTATCGCTCCATTTATAATCTCTATCCTTATAACTTCACATAAATTTCTCCATGGGGTGCACCACCATGCCTTTCCTTTCCAGTCAAACATAATCACAATCACATATAAAAACATCCTCAATCATAATCTTGAGCCACATACACAACTCAGTCATTTACAATTCAAGCCACAACATAATCAATGTGGTTCCAGCAACATAGCATGTATACAACATAACCCATAATATAGAACAATTATTCACCAATAACATACTTCAACTATCCGCATATGAATGAACTCAACAATCAGAGTATGATACATTTCAACTCAGTTCACATGTCATTCACAATCCATCATATAACCTCCATTCATGAGAAACTAAGAAAATATAATTATATACATCACCTGACACGTTCCACAATTGTTTATGTCTCATCGTCCCACATCATTCTCTTCAAACTTGGATATTCAACATATTTTCACTATGATGCAAAAAGTCAATAACAAAGATATTTAATCATAGCAAGTATTAACCCACTCACCTGGATTTCACGCTCTCGGCACTTCCACCTTGCATCTTGACCATTCCTATTGTAACCAGATAAAAACCATCAGGGTTACGAAATAGAGAAATTCCTTACCACTACTCCCGACCTTCATCCACTTCTCAAATCATAACTCCTAATTGGTAATGAATATCCAGATGAAACTTATACCATTGAAAACTAGACTCAGAGCTTGTCAACGATATTTTTTTAAAAAAAAACTGATGCTACAGTAACGGTCAACGGTCAACGCAACTACAGTAACGTTGACCGAGTCAATGCTACAGTAATGTTGACCGAGTCAACGCTACAGTAACGAGAAAATCTGAAAAAATTTTCTCGATGAACAGTAATTTCTGGGGAAAATTTTCGATGTTCTTCGTGTTCTTCATCCAAAAATCTAAAAATCATATCTAAAACAACATTTATTTTGATTTCTTCCATGGGTTTTCATCCTTAATGTCTAAGGAGTGTTTTAACACCAAAATCCCCAATTTCTACCAACAATCCAAGCTCAAATCTCAAATTTTCATCAAGAACACTAACTTTTTTCAAATATCCAAATTCTACGAATTTCTCCTAGTTTTCTCCAAATTTCTTGTTCTAATAACATCATAAACCACCTAGGAATGTTTTAGATTAACATCCACACTTAAATTCATCCATTAAAATATTCTACAAAAATTTTGCAAAATGATAACCAAGGATTTGGTCTTGTAATAAGAGGAAGAAGAAGAAGAAAATCAACTTACCAATCATCCTAACTTTCATAGCTTCCTTCCCCGTGCAAAAATTGCATGAATGATTGATGAAGAAATTCCTTTGCAAGCATAATCGAGAGAGAGAGAAAGTGAGGAAGCATACGGGAGAAATGAGAGAAAGAAAAGAATAAGAGGAAATGTATATGCGTGGGCCCCACCAATTTCTTTTTCGATAAAATCGCTCATAGCCACCTTAGCTTATAAGATTTGTTCACTTTAATCCCTCTCGATGTCTCAAATACCACTTTAACCTCGAATCCATCATCTTTTCGGTACCGGACTTATAATTCATTCTCATAAGCTTTATTCTTCCTCTCAGGTTCCTATTTGGTCATTTCTCAAAAGTCCTCTATACTTTCTTTTCTTTTCACTTTAGTCCTTGAGAATTTGTAAAAATTTCCTAAATTAAAAATTAAAATTTCGATTTCCATATTTTTTTCACTAATTCAAAAAGTAAATTTTCCACGTAATTAAATTTTTTCACTAAACTTCAAAATAGGCTTTAAATATTCATATAAATTCTTGGGATATTACATTAACCTACATAGAAGAATCATAATTCATCATCCTCATCCTCATTAGATTCTAGTCTCATGATCCCAGTTTAGTTTAGACAACAACATAAGTGCTTATACATACATATATATATATATATATATATATATATATATATATATATATATATATATATATATATATATATAAAGCACTAAGGTAGGATGAGAGTTCCCTCACCTTTACCCATGGTCTCTTATGGATTTCTTCTCCTTAAGGATGAATTTACAAGCTCAGGTGTTTCGAGAACCATCAAATCACCTCCCAACATCTAAGGACTAAGAAAATATGAGAAACGAAATCAAAATCACATACTTGATCGCATATCAGGAGGCTGGCGCCCCTTCATCTCTCAACTATCTCTTAGAGGCTTAGCAGTTGGGACGCCAACCCTTCATCTCTGGTGCGTATAATTTATAGCACATAAAATATTCCAGCAAGTATACTGGGTCGCAACAAGTAATAAAGTGATAAGTAGAGTATCGTCCCACAGAGATTGAGGTATCAAATAAAATTCAATTAGGCTAAGTGAAATGCTATTAAGACTTATGAAGAAAATTTCAGAAATTACACAAAAAAGGGGGGGATGATTGAAACAACGCAATATAAATAACTAAAATTTAAATAACTAAACAGAAAATAAAACAGACAAAAGATGTGTAATTGGTCACAAATTCCATGGAATTGTACATCATCATCCTTTCCTTTGAATATTCTTGGCTAATTCTATTATGTAATCTTCAATCTAAAATTCTTAGAAAGTCTTCTAAGACTGAATTATATTAAAATTATAGTTAGGAAAATCTTCACTAATCTATAACTCAAATATAATCCGATCAAGTCCTAGTCACATCAATGCCTCGCAATCGCATATGACATGTTATCTCTTGTCCTACTCATTACAAATACATAGCAATCGCATGCATGTATAAATAACAAGCTTCATAGGACAATAAATAAAATAGAACTTTGGCCAAGAAAATACTCATTGGTCCAAATGAATTAAAGTACAATTTCCATTTCATCAAATGACCGACTACACAAGAAAATGAGATTGATTTCGTTGGTCCAATCCGATTAATTCATAGACAAATTAATCTTTGAATCATTGAAGAACAATTCAATTAAATTACAATCCATTCAATGTTGGCCAATTTTCTAAAATATGATTGAATCCAAAAACTTTGAAATTACAATCTAACTTAACCAAAATAATTGACTAAAATCTTAGATCAACCATTCAATTAAATTATGAAGCTCAAGAAAATTATTCAAGCCACATAAATAAAACTATCTATATCTAGATAATCTAATTTATGGTGGAAATTACAAGGTCAAGCTCAATCTCTAGCTAACTCTAGCATAGACATCAAAATCCCAAACTCATTGAAGGTTAATCAAGCATTCAAGAGCTTAATAATCGGTAAAATCCATTCCATTAAATGAAAGTGCATTAAAATCGAAATTGTTCAGCAATAAAACATCATAGAACCAAACTACATCAATCCTTAAACTTAGAAAATTACATGGAAGAGAAGGAAAAACATGACAGAAAACAGAAAATACAACAGAAATCTAAGAAACTATGAAGGAAAATGCAAGAAAAGGAAGGAAAATGGGAGAAGGAGAGCCATTCCCAAGTGGGAAGGCTTCCTTTCCCTCTAACCAAGCTAGAGAGTTGCCTCTATGTTGCTCCCAGCCACTGCTGCCCAAGGAAGGCAGAAAAATGGTGCTAGGACTCCTTTTCTGAAAAATGACTTAGCCTCCTTAATAAATTTCGATTTTTGCAAATATAAAACTAATCTAACACATGCCTAAAGGGATATTCTGCCCTAGATGCCTCCTTGGATGCCTCTTCCATGATATGGCAGCACTTTGACAGCAAAACAGCAGCAAAATTAATATTTCTGCAGCAGCAGAAAAGTATGGCAGCAGCAGAATGGTATGGCAGCAGCAGCAGAATTAATATTTCTGCAGCAGAAAGTGACAAACAGCAGCAGAACAGCAGCAGAATATCATGGCAAAATTAATATTTCAGCCATGTCTTTCTTGACCTACGAAAATTAATATTTCTGCCCAAAAATTCTGACTACATGGCATTGAATAAGAGTTCAAGTGGGCCCCACATCCAACATATCCTAGTAAGCATCTACATCACCCAAAAAAGTGCCACATTAGCATCCAAATCATCATCTTTGTCCATGTCAACACTTTTCTCTCCAAAATTAAAATTTGTAGGAATTAAATTGAGCATTTTACAATTCAAGTTCTAAAAATATAAAAATTGAGACACATTCAATCCATAAATAGTTTATACCCAATAAATTCTAAAACATAATAAAATTAGAGAATTGACAAAATTAAAGAGGCAAAAAGGACTAAAATAGGGACTAAAATAAATGGAAAAAGTATGTTATCAAATCCCCCACACTAGGCCTTTTGCACTCCTGGGCAAAATCAATTAAATACAACAGAGAATCCCAATAAGCACAGCAAGAAAAAATGTAGAAAATATACAACAATGAAATAATTAAAATTTAGAAAGATTTACATTAGGAGAAATAAATCTTAAATTTCTAAAAAGTTCAAGCTCCATGGCAATTATTTCGAAAAGAATGAATTCAAGTAACAATCTCCTCACAAGGTAAGGTGTTTATCCTCTACTCTCTCAAGTGTTTAAGAGGGAATCACTCAAAGTCGTCCTATCACAAATTTCACTACCATAAGCTTGTCAAGAATCTAAATCTCCACTACTTGAATCTAATACATACTTGAATCAAAAGGACTTTACAAGGTTGTATCGTGGGTAAGAAAAATAGTGGGAAACAAAGGGAAAGATTGAACAATGAAACAAAATATGGTAACAACTCAAGAAAATGAAGAGCATTTACAAGTGAAATATAAGAGACTGAGTATAAATAAATTTGGGTCTTAATGTTCTATCTGCTCCTCTTTTTCATTATCTTTTTCTCTTCTTTTTTTTTTTATTCTTTCTTTCTTCCTCCTTTTTTTTTCTTCTTCTTGACTGGCCAGTCTTTTTCTTTTGCTTGAGAGGAAGTAGAAGAAATATAGTTCAAAACACCCCAAAATTCACAAAATTTTTCAGCATATCAATCCCTTAAAAGAATTTAAAATACTTCTCACATCTTAAGTTGAAAGAGAAAAATATTGTTGTAGGCAGAAAAAGTGGTGGAAGAACACAAGAAAGAAAATGGATAAGGCACAAAATGGCATACAATGGAAACAATGATAATGGATGGCTATTTGGCTAAAAGTGGTTACAAGAAACAAATGCCTAAATCATTTCCAAGTATGTACAAGATATGTAGCCTCAATCAAAGATTCAAGACAAGTTCTAGAGTGACAATCCATGATAGAGAACACACAACAAGAAGAATAGCATTTTTCACTTACGCTCAAATCCTCACAGCTAAAAGACTATTACTACAAATTCATTAAAGTCAACGTCATTGCCATTTAACTTGAATTCCTTAGAGAAATAAGACTAAATTCTCTTCATGCTAAGTCAATCTACACTTTAGCTATTTCATCATGCATAATTCCACACCAAAACTCCATCAAAAATTTAAAAAGTGAGCATCAAATTCGGACAAAACAGAGTAGCAAAATTCTGCAGTGTAGAATTTCTGGCGACACGGCTTTACCGACATAGAACGACCCCAAAACGGATGCGAATCACTCCAAATAAAATTCTACAACTAGAAGACATATAAAGGTTTAAAAACATGTAAAGAAAGTGGCAAAAACCATAGCCAAGCAGTACAGAATATTCATGCAAGATGACAAAATTTCTGCCAAAACAGAGAAAACAGAGAAAAAAAAATGGGCAACAGAAAAAGACTAAAACAAAATTAAAATTACGAAAGAAATACAACAACAAAATTAAAAAGAGAAAGATTAGAAAAACTTGGGTTGCCTCCCAAAAGCGCTTGGTTTAAAGTCCTTAGCTAGACTTTTGGTGTCTATGCTTAGCGTCGCTTCTTCTTTGTTTTCCTTACTTTCTCTTTGATTTTTTTTTTATTTCCTTCGTCAAGGAAAATGATCAAGTACCTTACATGCAACAAAGAGAAATAACATGAGAGATATATCAAATAAGCAAGGTAACAAGAAGAAATGAAACTAATAAAGACACTTGAAAAGCTAAAAACACTTGAAATTTTAAAAACTAAAACAAGAAAAGACAATGTCTAAAATAACATCACTTTGGCTTAAAAGAAAAATCAATTTGACAACCATCAATCCCCGGCAACGGCGCCAAAAACTTGGTGCGTATAATTTATAGCACATAAAATATTCCAGCAAGTATACTGGGTCGCAACAAGTAATAAAGTGATAAGTAGAGTATCGTCCCACAGAGATTGAGGTATCAAATAAAATTCAATTAGGCTAAGTGAAATGCTATTAAGACTTATGAAGAAAATTTCAGAAATTACACAAAAAAGGGGGGGATAATTGAAACAACGCAATATAAATAACTAAAATTTAAATAACTAAACAGAAAATAAAACAGACAAAAGATGTGTAATTGGTCACAAATTCCATGGAATTGTACATCATCATCCTTTCCTTTGAATATTCTTGGCTAATTCTATTATGTAATCTTCAATCTAAAATTCTTAGAAAGTCTTCTAAGACTGAATTATATTAAAATTATAGTTAGGAAAATCTTCACTAATCTATAACTCAAATATAATCCGATCAAGTCCTAGTCACATCAATGCCTCGCAATCGCATATGACATGTTATCTCTTGTCCTACTCATTACAAATACATAGCAATTGCATGCATGTATAAATAACAAGCTTCATAGGACAATAAATAAAATAGAACTTTGGCCAAGAAAATACTCATTGGTCCAAATGAATTAAAGTACAATTTCCATTTCATCAAATGACCGACTACACAAGAAAATGAGATTGATTTCGTTGGTCCAATCCGATTAATTCATAGACAAATTAATCTTTGAATCATTGAAGAACAATTCAATTAAATTACAATCCATTCAATGTTGGCCAATTTTCTAAAATATGATTGAATCCAAAAACTTTGAAATTACAATCTAACTTAACCAAAATAATTGACTAAAATCTTAGATCAACCATTCAATTAAATTATGAAGCTCAAGAAAATTATTCAAGCCACATAAATAAAACTATCTATATCTAGATAATCTAATTTATGGTGGAAATTACAAGGTCAAGCTCAATCTCTAGCTAACTCTAGCATAGACATCAAAATCCCAAACTCATTGAAGGTTAATCAAGCATTCAAGAGCTTAATAATCGGTAAAATCCATTCCATTAAATGAAAGTGCATTAAAATCGAAATTGTTCAGCAATAAAACATCATAGAACCAAACTACATCAATCCTTAAACTTAGAAAATTACATGGAAGAGAAGGAAAAACATGACAGAAAACAGAAAATACAACAGAAATCTAAGAAACTATGAAGGAAAATGTAAGAAAAGGAAGGAAAATGGGAGAAGGAGAGCCATTCCCAAGTGGGAAGGCTTCCTTTCCCTCTAACCAAGCTAGAGAGTTGCCTCTATGTTGCTCCCAGCCACTGCTGCCCAAGGAAGGCAGAAAAATGGTGCTAGGACTCCTTTTCTGAAAAATGACTTAGCCTCCTTAATAAATTTCGATTTTTGCAAATATAAAACTAATCTAACACATGCCTAAAGGGATATTCTGCCCTAGATGCCTCCTTGGATGCCTCTTCCATGATATGGCAGCACTTTGACAGCAAAACAGCAGCAAAATTAATATTTCTGCAGCAGCAGAAAAGTATGGCAGCAGCAGAATGGTATGGCAGCAGCAGCAGAATTAATATTTCTGCAGCAGAAAGTGACAAACAGCAGCAGAACAGCAGCAGAATATCATGGCAAAATTAATATTTCAGCCATGTCTTTCTTGACCTACGAAAATTAATATTTCTGCCCAAAAATTCTGACTACATGGCATTGAATAAGAGTTCAAGTGGGCCCCACATCCAACATATCCTAGTAAGCATCTACATCACCCAAAAAAGTGCCACATTAGCATCCAAATCATCATCTTTGTCCATGTCAACACTTTTCTCTCCAAAATTAAAA
The DNA here is from genome assembly GCA_037074585.1 of Biancaea sappan. Taxonomy (NCBI): domain Eukaryota; kingdom Viridiplantae; phylum Streptophyta; class Magnoliopsida; order Fabales; family Fabaceae; genus Biancaea; species Biancaea sappan. The sequence continues at coordinate 38,469,038 of CM073494.1, forward strand.
TTTGTAGGAATTAAATTGAGCATTTTACAATTCAAGTTCTAAAAATATAAAAATTGAGACACATTCAATCCATAAATAGTTTATACCCAATAAATTCCAAAACATAATAAAATTAGAGAATTGACAAAATTAAAGAGGCAAAAAGGACTAAAATAGGGACTAAAATAAATGGAAAAAGTATGTTATCAATCTCTCGGCCATCTCTTAGAGGTTTGGCACTTGGGGTGCCCTGCAGAACTTCGAGCTCTATTTTAGCTCTAGCGTTTCCAGCCCCAAAATCAACAATTCCTTACCATTTTTCATGATTCCTTCAATGGGGTTCTTATCCTAATATTCTAGGATCATCATGGTACTAAAATCCCCAAGAAATTTTCATGGTTCTAAGCTTAAATCATCAATTTCCTAACTTAGAACCCTAACTTTCCTCTAACTCTTCTAAAACTTGAAATCCATTCAACCTTGCCACATTCATAGATTTCTAGTTCTAAATACATTAACAATCATCCTAGAGGGTTCCAAGATATTAACCAAGCTTTAAACTTTAGAACCAGGCTCAAATACTACCTTATTACCCACAAATCTGAAAATACTATGAAGAAAGAAGGAGAAGAGAACTTACCTTAGTCTCCTTGCTCTTTCTAGTGCGATGGCTCGCCAGAGGTCCATCCTCTTGCTGATGATACATGGCTGGAAGCTTGGAGATAATGGTTGGTGAAGCATAGCTGAAGAGAGGGAGAGAGCTTCGTGAGAGAGGGGAAATGCAACATGAATGAAAAGAAAATGAATGTGTGTGCTCATATTAAGGTGTAAGTGGGGCCCAATACATCATTGTGGCCATGTTCCATATTGACTATGACGAAGTCGTAGCCAGCGAAACCAGCAATCTCGGTGAGGGTGGGTGAGAAGGTGAGGAGGAAGAGGCCGTAGAGGGTTTCACCATTTTAGAGGTGGGATTTGAGGTTTTTGGGAGATGTGAGGGAAGAGGTGGGGTTGGAGGTGGTGCCCTTGGCTAAGAATTTGGGAATTGAAGAAATGTCGAATCTTGAGGAGGTGGAGATGGAGATGGGTTTTGGACATTAGATAGGGAAGTAAGATAATGATGATCTGGGAGTTGGGATCGTGGAAGAGATTGCTTTGGGGACTTCACCGTGAACCATGACTAGAGGCGATGGCGAGTAAAAAAATTAAGGGTATTATGGTCAAATTACTCTGTTAAAATACATACCAAAATATTTATTTTCTCTCTCATTTTCTTTTTTTAATTTCATACCAAACAATTTTTTTCATTGTCTTTTGCTCTTTTCCATTTCTCTTTTCCTTTCCATTTCTACTCTGTACTGCGAACCAAACGGGCTGATAAGGTTTAGGCCTCATGTTCCACTCTATAGTTTTGCTTGATCTTGATTATTTGAATAAGTTTTTTTTTTCCTGATGTCCAACTTTATGCAAATTCTAGCAAATTTGCCTCTAGTAGTTTTCATCTTCCACACTTCATCCTAGGCTTCTTTTAGTGAATTGCTATCCACGCTGAGAATTTTGTCTGATGGTAATCCCCAGTTTCCAAAGAAAGTGCCTTTCATAGTACTCAATGGGAAATTGTGGTCAACGAACCCAAATAGCCAATTTCTTCAAACAATCCTCATATGGTTGAAACTCTTGTCTCCACCTCTGGAAGATCAGATAGAGATTGAAAATCATCCACAACCCATTATGAAGTGCAAAATCATGGTCTTGGATAGGTGAAAACCAAACCAAGAAATACTCATTATGGGAAAAAAAGTTATCTTCACTCTCCAAGCCAGCATTATCTCTAGCTCCTCGATGATGATTAGAAACTAAGGCTACTTCGGCTCTTATGTGCGTAACCTCACTGCGTTGGGCATAGATTTTTTTTTTGGGTGCTTCTAAGTAGTTGACCCTCCTCGTCAATGTGTAAACCTCCTATGTCCATGTAGTTTATTTTAACAACTCTTTAATTCATCTCCAATTGTTGGGTTAGATGTATTTAAGGCTCCATATATTTAAAGTTTAAAAATGCCTCCCATTAAATTTTGGGTCATTTTATCTAATATTTACTTATTGCTCATTTCAGTTTATTTGGCCAATTTCCATGTTTATTCTTGATAATATCTTAATTCATTTATTTCCTGCACAACTTTTGAGAGAAAGATTCTCCTGACAGCAATATAGATTCCTGTAGGATAAAGTCAACATGTCAGGAAGCAGAAAGAGGGTTTGTTTGGGTCTAGTACTTACTGTGTCCTTTTCTTTCTCTCTTCGTGCTATACTTTAATGGAGTATAAAAGAAGTTGTGTCAGTGCATTTAAATAATAATCTATTGGAGTTCAAATATGCATACCCAAGTCAACACTTTAGGAGGCAAAAGGTGCTATGTGTCATAATCTTGAATTTCTCATTCACTCCTACAAAGAACATCCTCATGCTTTGCATTAATGAAGCAAGAGTATGAAAATTTGCATTTATGAGTAATCCGTTAGAGCTACAATAGTTAGTTCTTTCTTTCTTATTTAAAGCTCGAAGCTGCTCCTAGAAGGGTTGAACAACTGAAGTGAAGCAAGTTTATTGAGAAAATTCTTTCTTCACCTATTATCTGCATTCCATTAAATCTTGAGTGCTCTGTGAGCTTGTGATAGTGTTTTGAAAGTGGTTGAGAATTTTATTTATTGTAATTATTCCTTGTTTGTTATTGATTTGTTTTCAGGGGTTGTAAAAGTTGTTGGCTTAGCCTTTGTTGAAAGGTTATAATTTGATTCTAGTGAAAATGTATTTCAAACCTGTTTGAGTTTTAGGAAGTAAAAGCTCTGTTTGAGTTTTAGGAAGTAAAAGTTTTAAGAAGCTTATTCCTGGAAAGGTTTTCTATAAAGCTTAGGATATTTGAAGTTTATAAGAAATCTCCTTTGCATTTTTGTATTAGTAAAATGACGTAAAATTCAATTGGTTAAGATCTCAATCTCTTTAAACCTTTTGTGTAAAATTTCTCTATTCTCTCTACTGCTTATTAAATTTTGATTTCATTGTCATTCATCCTCCAGAACAAGATAAATTAAATTTTAAAAGTTAAAAATAGTTTATATACACAATTCAACCCTTCTTTAAGTATTTTTGTTCTAGCAAAGAGTAAGGGCAATTGCTTACAGAGGGTAGAGGTTGAGCTAATCTGAAAAAGTTTTCATTCATATTAAATATTTGATTACAGTTTATATTTTTTTATTTTATTTGACTTGAAATGTCACTCAAGCTCCTTGATTTATTCTATTACTACTAAGTTATGGCATTTTTTTTAATCCAATATTAAACAGAATTAGTCAAAAGGTCACCTATAACTAGTTTGCTTTCTTCTAACTTAAAAATCATCATTCAAACTCCGCCTGTGTTATTATTGTATACATATATGTATTATTATTATTTTTGAAACATAACTGAAATATCCCTTACAGTCTGATATAAATGATTCATTAAAAACAACAAATATACTTTCCAGAGCACTCGGATTAAGAGAAGGCTTGGTATAACTAGAAATAAGAGGAACTCGTGAAGATAATAAGACAAGACAAACTATGCTTCAAGAGTCAAGACATGACCTATATCTTGATTTACTGCTTACTTACTCCTTACACATTCTTTCCTCACTCTCAACAAGCATCCCATGGAGTTCGAAAAGCGATCAGTAAGCAAAGCATTGAGGGTGGAAAAGAAGTACGAAGATTGTAAGCTAATCCGTGGAAAGCACATTCAATTTTTGCATTCAGAGTCAGTCCAGTGGCATTGTGTTACATTGTCCCATTTCCAAATGATATTTCGACAAATTGCAGTATAGCAGAACAGCTGATGGAATTCCTTCACTAGTGCAGAAGCTTGTTAATACTAATCTGTACATGCATAATGATTCAGCTATTTTGACACAGTAATGCTAATAATACTACCGACCAGAAGGTGTGTTACCACCTTCTCTGAAAAGAATATTAGCCACTGAAGGAACCCATGCTGTGTTGCCAGGACTTATGGCACCAGAAGATCTCCATGTAGAGTTGCTAGCATTCTGGCCATCTATTTGTTGACTTTCATTCTCTTTTGCATTCAATTTCTTCGTATTCCTCCCCAGTCCCACTTTATTTCCAATTGATATGCCTAGTTTCACAGCCGTGAACAGGCCAAATGCAATTAGGACAGGTCTAACTGCCCAATGATGATCCTCTACATGCTGATACTTCTCTATCAACCCAGGGCAAGTATTAAAATTAACCACTTCAACCTCAGATGGATCAGCTAAGAAGGTGCTTGATTCATTGCCGAAAGTCAACATCCCTGGGAATTTGACAACTAGACACCCATTTGGTAGGATCCATGATATCCTTCCAGCAGCACAGGCCGCCCCTCTTTTATAAGGCCATTCAAATCGTGGACTCAAAACATTGGCTTTACGCCTAACAAACTGCCCCACACAGTAAGACTCTGCCATTTCAAGTTCTGAAGAATTTCCTCTCCAAAGAGTCTCCAGCCCTATAAATCCAACAGTGACTCTACCATCACGACTGATGGTATGTAGAATACCAATTGGTGAGTGGTGTTCATTTTCTTCCTTCAACCGTACCCAATCGCCAGCTGCCAAGCCAAACGTGACACGCTCCAGAGCTGATGTATGAATCCTTAAGGGATCATGAATACCATGAATCCTCACCAAAACAAAACCATGATCTGCACTACGGTCTAAACCAACAATAGTTCCTTCAGGGACATCCATATTTTGATGTTTGCATGAATTGGTTGGTTTCCTAGATCGTACCATGTCATTCACTTGAAGACGATCCTTTGAAAAAAACCAATCTGTACGGCCAGTGCTACTTGATTTTTCAGCAACTTCCATTGTTCCAAGATATTGCCATCCTCCATCATTGGCTAATGCATCCAGAGAACTGTGAAGTTGGCAGAACAATTGAAAATAAAGAACTAGGTAACAATAGATTTTATTATCTGCATGAACATAGCAAGAACTTAACTGAAACAAATTCAGCTTAGTTAAAATTAATTCCAGTACTTCTCAATTAATTTTTCGCAATAACAATGCAGGTAATTTATTGGAGTTCCAACTCTCTCTGGTCCAGACAATATTTTCCCAGATCAAGTGTAAACCAGTGTCACTAATTCTCAACCAGTTGGCCACCAATGTTAAATGTTCACTTTTCTTAAATAAAGCCTCCATAAGATACAGGGTAGGTTAAATAAATCAGCTTGCTAGCTACAGTACAGGGGACAAGAAATTAAATGTTCACAATTATATGCAGTACACATGAAATTAAGAGTTGTTTCTGGCAACTGCATGTCCATCCTTAGATAAGAGATTTCCTAAAGTTGAAGACAATATCCATAACAACTATTAACAGCATTATTGAAATTACCAGATACAGATTTTTCTATCTGTGGACATGTCCAAGCTCTTAAAGGATGCCTAAACAGGCTATACTACCACTTGTAAGCAAAGATTTCAACTCAAACTTATATTCATAATTAACTTCTAACTCTTAGAATCAAATGCAAAGGACACAAGATCAAATGCAAAGGACACAATTAGTACCGTTCACCACAACCCCAGTCAGTCACTATAGATTCTCTGTAGAATTTGGATGGCTAGACAATGAGATCCTAAGAGGAATTAACCCAATCCCTTTGATAAAATAGCCAATGGAACTTGAACTCCTATTCTTGCATCAGTAAAGTGAACAATATTTTGCAAGGTTGTAATGTTACTTAATAGACCTTGATAAGCCCCTTAATAAGAATGAAACAAATAAGCCATGAAGATACCATATAGCAGTGTAATTATAAAATTTTTCAAGGAAGATCTTATAAACATGCAAACCTTTTAAATACGCTCAGAATGTCTGCCATTAGAGGACGATTCCTTAAATCATACTCAAAGCATCCACTAAGAATATTCTCAATTGAAGAAGGAAGGCCACTCGGAATATGAGGTTTTTCATGCTTCCCAACTACTAACTGGTATATTTCACCCACTGATTTCCCATACCAAGGTTGATTACCAGTCAACATTTCCACAATTGTGCACCCAAATCCCCATGAATCTGTCTCAATGGAAATAGGCCCTCCGACTTGAGGTTGCCATTGTTCTGGAGCCATGTAATTTGGAGTCCCAAGCCTGTGAGCCATATCTGAGTTCGGCAATGAGAAGCCAAGCAGAAGACTGGGAATACCCAAATCTCCCAAAATTGCTTGGTCATTATTATCAAGAAGTACATTAAATGGTTTAAGGTTGAGAATTAGGATCCCTTTTGAATGAAGTTCCAGAATAACTTGAGCCAGATTGATTCCATACCTGCAGCCAGCAACATGACATTAGGATTACTTTCTTTCTTTTCTTTTTTTTGGCTGTACCAACATCACCTTAAAACCACATCACCTCAATGCATCATGCAATGAAATCCTTCCTTCTCTGAGCCTAGCCATTTTGTCACCGACTGAACCCTCATAAAAATTCATAATGATGCATATCTGTAAGCAAAAATAGATATATTGTCAGATATATTCAAGTCAGATAGGTAACTTGAAATATAACAGTAACTGGAAATGCACGAATTTTATACAACCCTTCCACTTATAGTTGAAATTCCATGTAGCCAACAAGCCCCAGAGACACTTTGGCACTTGGAATATAATTCATCAAATTTCAATAGTACAATTCTCATATGATCCTCTCTGATTGGATATAACATCTTGGCAGCAACTTCATGGTACTCATCGTAATCTGCAGTTGAGTGATGATGAGTTGCCAGCCAAACATCACCAAAGGGTCCCCGGCCAATTCTGTGCCTAAGTTTCAACCTTTCAGGTTCAATCCATGGACTTGTGCGGCTGGAGGAGGCTCTGACAGTTCTAAGGTTCTCAGGATCATCTCCCAAGAGTTCATACTCGAAAGAAGATGCTGGTGGAGTTGCAACGCCTTCTTCAGCCATTCCTCAATCTAAAGCTAAAATATTTATAAGATAATTCAGAAAATAGCTTAACTGACAATTTGCATATTATTAACACTTCTGAAAATATGTCACTAAGCACTTTCAAGTAGACACAACAATACAAAAGAGAAGAAGTGAATGGAAGATAATTTTACAAGTCATATGTCTTGACAATGAAGACCAAATACATCCCTGTTGACTTAATTCCACTATCTGACACGTCAAAGAGTTCAAATACATTGTAATTATAATGATTTCATTTCAGATGAATATTATGCTCAAGCAGATAGTAATTCTAAGGTAAACTTTTGTAGTTTTTTTCCATCATTTCATAGTCATTAATTTTGAAAAATAAAGATTATCCTCATTAAGTTAAAATACAAGCAGAATCAATTAATACTAAGAACATACGATCACAATTAATTGAATGTTTCATCATATGAATGAAAGAAACAAAAATTCGTTGACTAAACTGAGCTAGATACAGCTATCGCTTCTGCTTTGAGTTAACAATCAAAGGTAATCCGGAATTCCACTCGCTTAATGCGCCTTATTTCTCAATCTTCAACCTAGACATGAATCAATCACAAAAGCTCCTACTGGAAGAACTATTCGACTTTCACGAACCCACCCACTCTAAACATATGCAAACTCTTGAGCTTTTTCAAGTAAACAAGAATAAAACCCGGTAGGCCATAAAAGCAAGATTTCCAAATAAAAATTCAAGAGAATAAAATAAAATAATAAATAGTAGAAAATTCACTAAAGGAAGGATAAAGTCCTAAGTGTGAGAGCAGTGACTAACCCAAGCTTGGTAAGCAGAGAAAAAGACACAAACATTTACAATTTCAAACCCAGAATCGAAGTAGAGAGGAGGAGAGAGAAACGAAGAAGATGTTAAAAGAAGGAACCTCTTGACCTTGGAATCTTGCAAAAGAGGAATCTGAACGGAAGAGAGCTATCAGCAAAGTGAAGCGAAGCAAAATGGGCTAAATATACCAAAAAAAAAATGGGCCTTAACTATATACGTCGGACCCACGATGCTGATATCATTCAGTCGCTCGTATGATTTATATATCCACTATTTTGGGTAGAGTAGTGTACGCAATATAATTAATATATATATATCCTTCCGACGTTAACGCCATGTCGATAATAACGATTTCAACGTAACTTATACGTTCCACTGCTTGTCAAAGGAAAAATTAAAAGAAATAAATACTAATATTTGGCGGCAGATGAGTATCATGGAATGGAATATACGAAAATCCAGATATTTTTCAAAAAATGACGGACTTTACTTTCGTAGGAAAAGGGGAAAAAAAGAAATAGACAGAGGTGAAGTGAATTTTATACTGTTTCTTTGTTTTTTTTTTTTCCATGAAAATCATTGATATCTAAAAATCTAGTCAACTTTTTTTAATATAGTTTAAGTTAAATTGAATCGTGAAGATGTAGAATTTTTTTAATCTAATTTTGTTTTTTTGTTTTTTGGTTTTTTGTATGACACTTGAACTCAATATGTTATTTAAGTGAAACTTAAACCAAACCAAGAATGATACTGCTTCTTTGTTTGGTGTGTGCCAATTCTTCATGCAAAATATTTCCGTCACGAAAACTCATGAATTATTGATCCATGCTTGTGCTTCCACGGCATCTTCTATTACAAGCTATTCAGTCGACATCCAGATAGAAGCTACGGCACTGGAAGCAAGCTTAGCAGTAGGCCCGATCTTCGATTAAATTGTATGCTTAATTTTTATTAATTTTTAAAAATTTTGATTTAGAAGTTAGATACAATTTGTTATTGCTGCTGGGCTTATGCCTTCTTGCCTTTTTGTTGGCAAAACACACAAATTAGTGCTCAATCTACCAACTCTATCTATTCAACGTCCAAGAAGATCATATTTTTCAGAAAAAAGAAAATGATCAAATTTTGGTCTGTGCAATAATGGGCTTCTTAATTTTCATATGTGGCTTTGACCTATAACTTTTGGGCCTCACTTTGGAACGGTATGCTACTCTCCCACCGAAAAAGTTTTCCTTTGATTTATAGAGAAACTGCAATAGCTTACCAATGATATGCAAGCATTCTTCTCAAGTTGTAGCAAGAAAAAATAAAAGTATAATGATGTAAATATTGGCAAAATGGTGTACTTAAGGTATGAGTAAAATTTAAGCTTTCACGCCATTGTCTTATTAAGCTCGCAAAGTCATGTTCGATATTACATGGCACAATTCTAGTAAGGGTAAAATGTATAAGATTTTTCTTGAATTTAAGGGTTGTGCGGTTTATCTTTTTCACATTTAAAATTCAACAAAAGATCCTATCAAATTTTTGAATTTGTACAAAACACCTCCTTTGTTAGTTTGATTGTTAAGAGCCTGTTTGGTTTGAGCATTTCTTATTTTCATTTTTATTGAAAACAAAAAATGAATTTGAAAATGTGTTTGGTTGAGTTAACTGAAAACGTTTTCTTAAAAACATTTATTAAAATAAGCCTAAATCTGAAAACACAAAAAAGATGTTTTCAGTATTTCAGGAAATACATTTCAGGAAATGAAAATTGAAAATAAAAACAAGAAATATTTTCACAAATCAAACAAACCCTAATTCTTCCAACTCAAAATTTTGATCCATTTAGTATCATAGATGGCAGGGACATTTTAGTCACACCCCAAATTCCCCACAACCATGTAAAGAAAGACTCCATCTAAAACCCAAAGAAAGACAACTATAATAAAAAGAAAGCCCAACGAGGGTTGGCGCAGTTGAATAAATATATTCACAGCCCACAAGAGCACTGGTTCAATTTTCTCAACCAATATGAAGACCTCATTGGGTGGGTCATCTGTAAGTATCTCCATTGGCCATTAGCACTCTTTAAACTTAAGAGGCATGCTTTGACCCTGATATTAGTAATCAATCTCTAACTTTTCTAAACTTTTTAATACCAAAAAACAAAAAAAAACAAAAAATACACACTTTGCAATTGTTCAGCAATCTATTATGAAGATATTTTACCAAACAACAACAATAAGTCTTATCTCACTAGGTGGGATCGGCTACATAGATCGTACGGCTCCATTGAGCTATATCAATAATAAATTATTTAGGTATTCTATTAATCAAAAGATATCATATAATGACTTTTCTAAGTGTTTTTCTTGATCTTCCTCGATCTTTTTTTCACAGGATTCCATATCATCTACTCAACTCTCCTTATTAGTGCCTCCAACTTTGTTCTTTGAATATGTTCAAGCTATCTTGAATGATTTTCTACTATTTTCTCGTCAATAAGTATGACTCCAACTCTTCCTTGTATACAGTTATTACAGATCATATTTTTTCTTGTATGACTACATATCCATCCAATATCCTCATCTCTGCTACCCCAATTTTTTATTTATGTTGTCCTTTCAATGCTCAACATTCACTCCTATATGATATAACCGGTCTTATAGCAGTGCGATAAAACTTTCCTTTAAACTTGTTAAGTACTTTTTTATCACAAACAACTCTTGATGCCTTTCTGTATTTTAACCACCCAGCTTGTATCGTATATGTAACATCTTTATTTATTTCCTCAGCATTTTGTATTATTGATCCCAGATACCTGAATTTTGACACTTGTAGTATAACTTATTCTCCAATTTTGATCTCCAACTCATTTCAAACTTTCCGTTTGTTAAACTTGCAGTGCATATATTTTGTTTTGCCCTGCTTAGACGGAAACCCTTTGATTCCAAAGTACATCTCTATAATATGAGTTTAGAGTTAATCTCTTTATCTGCAAAAAGCATGTATCTAAGGATTTCTTCTTGGATGTGCTCTACCAGAGCATCTAAAACTAGATCAAACAAATAAAGAATCAAAACTAATCCTTGATGTAGGCCAATCTTTATGGTAAAGTCTTTTGTCTCCCCTTTAGACATTCTTACACCAGTTATTGCCCCTTCATACATATCTTTTATAGCTATGTTATATGCAATACAAATACCTTTCTTTTTCAAGACTTTCTACAGCACTTCTCTTGGTACTCGATCATAAGCTTTTTTCAAATTAATAAAAACTATATGCAAGTCTCTTTATTTACTTGATACGTTTCCATCAACCCTCTTAGTAGATAAATTACTTCCATAGTAGACTACTCTGGCGTAAAATCAAATTGGTTCTTTGGAATACACGTCTCACATTTTAACCTGTGTTCAATCACTCTTTCTTATAATCACTTCTTTACCTGTATTCAATCACTCTTTCCCATAATTTCTTAGTATGGCTCATAAATTTTATCCTTCTATAGTTTGCACAAAGAATATATTTTACCAAAAGACTAAAAAATTCGATGTATCATTAAACCAAATTTTTATCTTTTAAAATTTTTATTTTTGATAAATTTGAGTAATAGATGTATTGCGAGAATCTCGACTCCTTGATTAATGCTCATGCAGTCAATTATTGTTTTAAATTGCATACTGTCAAGTTAGACCACCTAACAACAACAACTCTCACATTCCAAGTGATGCGAAGTGGGTCTTCAATGTAAAGTGGGTCACCCTTGGCTGTGCGTTCTTCTGCTTGTGCGAGAATATCAAAGTCAATCTTCAAAGGCAAAGAGGATCTTCCTCACTTGCACATTCTCCTGCTTGTGCAAGAATATCGGAGTTGGTCTGCTCGGAGGATAATGCTGCAGTGAGAATGATGGATTTGCATTACAGCTATGTTCCCCAGCAAAAAGGAGAAGTGGACCTTTCTATGGGTTTTAGATTGGGTCTGTTGTGACTGAAATGTTAGCAAGAATTTGGGGGGTTAAGATTGGATATGTGTGACTAAAATGTTCTTGACACCTAGGATGGCCAATGGATCAAATCTTTTTTGAAGTTGCCTCTTGTTGAAATGGGTGTTGATCATTGAAAGAATTAATAGTCAAATTAACAAAGGAGGAGTTTTGCACAAATTCAAAAGACTGATATTCTCTTGTTAATCAAATTAACAAAGGAGGAGTTTTGCACAAATTCAAAAGACTGATATTCTCTTGTTAAGGGGAAGGGAGACTAATTGCTTTGTGAGCCGTTTTAGTATGCCTGTTCATGAGAGAATGTGGATTACTGAAAGAATGCCCAATCCTTTCCCTTGGCCTTCTCCTCTTTCCTTCACAAAATTGAATGAAAGAAACTTTATTCAAGGGAATGCTTCGAAAATTGTCAAGAATGCCCTCGTGAACAGTGGAGTACTCTTCTCTTCCATCGAAGTGTCATGGTTCGTTCACCCATCTCTTTTCTTCCGTTGAAGCGTCGTGATCTATTCGTCGTCCATTGTCATCCACTACCGTCCAATGGTGGTGCCACGACACCTATTTACATATGTTATGACAGAGTCGAGAATAACTTTACATCCCCCTCTGCAAATCATCAACATCCTCAATTCCATTGGTGTCTCAACAAAATCCTCTGTTTCCTTGCCTCCTCAGACAAGGACAAACGCCTCCCTCTAGTGGCTCCAATCCAATGTCTTCATCCGCATCCCCCAAAATCAAGTTCGATACACTGCCATCGGCAACAAAATCTTCCTCAATGACCATTGTACAATTTGGCGGAACCCATGATGATGCTCATGGTGCTTGAGGATAAAAAGATGATAATGGTGGAAGAGAAGAGTGTGGTTTTGATTCCTTTTAATAAATTATTTTTTTATTTTAAAATAAGAATAAATTGATTTCTTTTAGTCATTTGGTCTTTAAATCTTTCTTTTCCTGAACTTTTTCTATAAAAAGACCAAACAAGGTAATATTATTTTTCTACTTCTATTCTCATTTATGTCATACAAATATTTTTATGACTTTACATTCTTAATTCAACAAAATTAATTCTCATTTTCGTTCTTTCAAAAATGTTTTGTTCACAATAAAGAAGCCCAAAAGTTGAGATTTTGTGCATTTTGACTCTTTTTTTTTTTGATAATCATTTTGACATTTTATTAACAGTGTTAGGACTAAAATTTCTTGGCCCAATAAATGTCTTTAAAATAACCATTTGGCAATGGGCTTGTTATATTTTCAAAATATCTTCTAGAACTCCCAAATAAATTATCCAAAATGCTCTATTAAAATGAAAAGCCTACATTTTAGTTGGCCCACAAATTATTTAGAATATTACATGTGCTAATATGCCTCTCTCACCCTTTAGAGGGTGCAAGAGGAAATTGAAGCATTTTTCATAATAGAATATGATTTTCTATAGTATTTGAAAAGAGAGGCTTGAATGAAAAATAGTACTACTTTTTTTTGGAGTGGAGTTTCTATTTCCATAATTATATAACAAACTAAACACATAAAAATTTACTATACACTAAAATTCTATTCTTATTTCTACTGACATAGATGAACCAAACATCCCATTAAAGTAGACCATAGAGAAGAAGAGAACTCTGCATCCAAGAGAACAAGAAAAACCGAGAGAAGCCCACCCGAGAGACCCATAAGTCATCAGAAAAAAATCTACAAAACTCTCTAACCAAATCTGTTCTATGTAGCCTATCAGAAACTTCCCAACAAAACCTATCAAAGGAAGCCCAAAAGAACCCTCTGCTTGTCTTGCAAAACTCACCGGCTAGAAAATCACCTCTTGCAAAAGTAAAACCTAAGGGTCTGTTTGGTTTATGAAAACATTTCTTGTTTTCATTTTCAATCTTCATTTCTTGAAATGCATTTCCTGAAACACTGAAAACATCTTTTTGGTGTTTCAGATTTAGGCATATTTTAAGAAATGTTTTCAAGAAAATGTTTTCAGTTAACTCAACCAAACACATTTTCAAGACCAAACACATTTTCAAGTCCATTTTCTATTTTCGGTGAAAATGAAAATAGAAAATGCCCAAACCAAACAGATCCTAACACTTTCGTAAACCCTAGCACATCCCCACCCACTTCCTCGAAAACAACCAAGAATACACAAAACACTAGCCCTTTGGAAAACACACTTAATCCACACACAGAAGAACCCAAATTGGAATCCAATCGGCAAAGAAAACTGCACATCAACAACGCCATTAAAACTTTAACCCCCCCAACGCATCAGAGTTACAAGGAGGCACTATGCTGAACAATCAACGGGCAGAGAGAAAATTATCAATCATAAAATGAAGTCAACGACACAGACAAGCGGGAGAGTGAGAAATCACGATCGCAAACACTGGATCCTTATGGATGATGAAGACAGATGAAAACACACTTTTAGATTGCCATAAACCTACACACCAAATCTTGCAAAGAGATGGGAGCGGTCCATAATTGTGAAGAATAAAAGGCCAATCAGAGACATGGAGAGTCTAAAGAGGAGACTGTTGAGCCTTTGGAAGATTTGAGGAGGACTAGAGATGAAAGAACAAGGCTACAACTACTACCTTGTACACGTTCTGCTTGAGGAAGATAGACTCAGACTAATTATGACAAGTCCATGGCGAATTGGAAAACACTGCTATTTGTGAGGACATGGGAGCCAGACTTCTTAGCGAAAGAGGAAGCGACAAAAATGGTCACAACACTTTGGATTAACATCCGTTTCTTGCCAATTGAATATCACACACTGGAAGTCCTGGCGATGGTAGGCAACTTGCTGGGGAAAATAGCAGCACCTTAAGGCAAAAAAGGGAAATCAAGCATAGCAGGTAAGAATTTGTGTAGAAATTGATCCCAACATTAAGCTTCCAAATCAGATTAGGGTGAAACACGTTATTATCAGGTTAATTATGAGAACCTTCACTTGTTCCCAGCTATGCCACACCTCAAAGCCAATCAGAACAATACGAAGGTCCACCGGAAAATCTTTCTAATAGACCAAAAACTTTGAATTCAAATTTAAAAAACAGTAAAAGAAATATTATACAAAAAAATTTGTTAATCACATAAGTTGGAAACTGATTAGCCCAAAGCTCGCATCTAGGTTTTACTCTACCACTACATTAAATGAAAAGCAACATATACATCCATATAAAAATCTCGTGCCCCCTCAGCAATCATTACAAATACTACAAAAAATCTCTTAAATGCCATCTTCATTAAAAACCCTGTCTAACCCAAATCCGGGAATGATCACAAACTTAAAACCTACCCCATCAAGAAACAAATCCATTGTAGAAGCATTAATACCCCGTCAATCATTTCTTTCCTCGAGCCCAGGAGAAGAATCCACCCCTTTAATGGAAAGAAATGACAAGTAACAACCATATATTAAAACACCAATAAATAAAACTTCAACTTTTTTCCATAAATATAAATTAGTTCAATAAGACCAAAACAAACCCTAAACCCTAAACCCTAAGACTAAAACAAACCGCTAGAACAACATTTCACCTCCCCCCGCACTAATAAAGGACATACCTCTCTACATACTGATAATCATGCAACACCCATTTAGCAACCTCTATACTCCTCAACCCTCCATGAAAATTTACATTGAGAGAGAATATCCGCTAGCCCCACCACCTTCTCTTGTCTATCTTCAACCTCCCAACCCCATTATGACTTGCCTAGTCATACCAATTCGTCATCCACCACCACAACACCTAGACACAGACAGCAATCTGCCACCACAAGATAGACATTTGCATCACCTTGCAAGCCTTTACGAGGAATATCAAAATCAACACTCAAATAGCACATGAGTGACCCTAACTTGGCTAAACCTACTAAACAATTCTTCTTGGGTGACAACATTAATCCACCTAAGCCTTAATGCAAACTACCCAAAAGGAAAGAGCCAAGATTGCAATGAACTATCTAAGATACAATAATTTACTCATGTGGCATCAAACAACCATTAATCAAGCCCACAATTACAATTAGTTTCCCCTACAACCTTACCATCAATTGAACAACACACTCTCAAAGAACTTCGCCAAGCCCCAAACCCTGCATATATAGAAAAAAAACCTCTAGAAACAGTCATAAAAATGAATGGAGACAAACCACTAGCAACCACTAATACGAACTAGAATACCACCTTGTATGACCAAGCCCGAGTGGAGGAGGACTTTACTCTAGGTGACGGCCCATTAACAAGAGGAAGACTCAAAAAGATACAAGAGACAGTTGGAGCCCATATAAATGCAATTCTAGCCCAAGAGAATAAGATTCAAGGAGAGGCAAATAAAGTGGTGGTTCTACTTGTGCAAGCCCAAGGACAAGAAGTCTCAAAATAAAGTGCAGCAAATAATAAAGCTGAAGATATTTTGAAGAATTTCCATATTTAAATTTAGTGTGATCAAAGTCAATGATTTTATTACCTAGGATTTGGAGTTATCAGTTGCAAGTCTGATTAGAATTTGTGATTGACTTTATTAGGATTTCTTTACTTTCATATAATTAGGATTTACCATTATTATGGTTTCTTTCATATTATGTGTGTTTTTACCATGTTTCCCAATAAATAGGATGCTATGTAATTCAGAAAGGACACATTGAAGTTGAATGAAAATTTGAGGGTTTCTTTTGCCTATTGTGTGAGAACTTATCTTCTTTTGCTCTTGTGAAACCTTGTCTTGTCAATTCTCCTATATAGAATTGGTGATTCAAATTCAAAAAAGCCCCCAATTTGTGCTCCAACCCAAGTGTGTAGCTGTGTGGATTGGATAACTCATGTTTGTGGTTGGACAAGTGGTCTAAGTGGTAGGTCACGTTTCCTATAGTGTTGGTTGGCTATTTGCACTTGTCAGGTCATTGAACTATTACTCATATCATTCTTTTCAGTTCATTTTAATTTTCTTTGTCAACATAAGTCGTGAAGATTGGGCCACTCCTTTTGAGTTCTTACCAGTTGGTATCAGAGCTACCAGTTGACATGGTAGGTTTTTTTTTTTTTTTTAAAAAAAAGAGGAATTTTGTTTAAAAAAGTAGGCAACAAAAGAAAAGAAATTTGTGCAAAAAAAAAATAGAGAAAGAGCAAAAGAAAAAGGCTCAAGTTTATATTAGTTCTATTCAAATTGTTTGTTGTGCCCTTGAATCCTTAACTAACTAACCTTCCTATTATTTGTGATTTACTGCCATTCCCTTTTTTTTTAGGGGTTAGCTACCTACATTCGTGTGCTTGGTTGAAGTTAAAAAAGTGGCGTTGTTGAATCACTTAAGAAGAATTTAGGTTGCAGAGTAGTGAGAATATTAAGAGTGGTGAGTGCAAACATGAGTTAACAATGCAAACACTTAGAAGAGGGAATTTGGTGAGGTCCTATTATTATTATTATTATTATTATTTTTCTCTATATGGCAGGAAATTTACAAAATGAACAACCAAAATTAAACGCGCTCCAATTGCAAGCGTTGTTAGGCCAATTTGAAAGGTTGCTGGATAGAAAAATGGAAGAAGTTCAAGAACAATTTGATTATGTGGAGAATCAAATAGCGTAAAGAAATCCCTAAAATAATCAAAGGCAAGATAATCACTCTCAAATTAAAACAAAGAGCTGGAATGACGAGGATGAAGATAATTATGATCAACAAAGGAGGACAAGAAATCATACTAATCCAAAGAGGCAAAGAAAAAGAGGAGATGAATTTGGAGGAATTAAAATCAAAGTGCCTTCATTTCAAGGCAAAAATGACTCCGAAATATACTTGGAGTGGGAGATGCGTGTAGATCAAATTTTCTCATGCCAATGCTACTTTGAAGGTACAAAGGTAAAAACTTGTAGCTTTAGAATTTACTGATTATGCTCTTGTTTGGTAGGATCAAATGGAAAGAGAGAGCTCGATATGGAAAGCACCCTATAAGAAGTTGGGAAGAGATGAAGGAAATTATGAAGAGGTGATTTATACCTTCCTATTTTCATAGGGAGCTTCACAACAAGTTGTAGTGTCTCACTCAAGGATCAAAGAGTGAAGATGAGTACTACAAGGAAATGGAGATTGCCATGATTAGGTCCAACATAGTGGGGGACCAAGAAGCAACCATGGTTCGATTCTTGAATGGGCTCAATCATGATATAGCTGATATTGTGAAGATGTATCATTATGTAGAGCTTCAAGAAATGGGACATTAAGCCCTCAAGGTAGAACATCAAATAAAAAAGTGAAATGGTGCAAAGAAGAATTCTAGTTCTGGTTCCTTTAACTCATGGAAGAACCATCCAAAGAAGGATATTCCATCAGCTTCATACTTTAAAGAGGCTGATTCAAAGAGAGAGAAGTTGACTGCCCCTCCAAAGAAAACTCAAATTGAGCCTAATTTTTCAAGGAATCGGGATATAAGGTGTTTCAAATGTCAAGGGAGAGGACACATTTCCAATAAGTGTCCCAACAATTGCGCTATGATCATCAACAATAATGGAGATTGGGATACAGAAGAGGAGGTGACAGAGGAGGAAGAGTCATCTACTATTGATGGAGAAGGTGTTGAAGAAGGAGAACTCTTAGTGGCTAGAAGAGCACTCAGCATTCAAATGATAGAGGAAGAGAACAACCGTAGAGAGAACTTGTTCCACACACGCTGCTTAATTCAAAATAAGGTATGCATTGTAATCATTGATGGTGAAAGTTGTAGCAATGTGGCAAGTGTTGAGTTAGTAAAGAAGCTGAGACTACCAACACTCAAGCACAACCGTCCATATAGATTGCAGTGGTTCAATGATTGTGGTGAGCTAAAGGTGACAAAACTGGTAAAAGTAATTTTTTCTGTCAGAAAATATAAAGATGAAGTATTGTGTGAATTGTTCCCATAAAGGCATGTTGTCTCTTGTTAGGAAGGCCTTGGAAATATGATAGAAAAGTCACACATGATGGGCTCCTAAACCGTTATTCTTTTGTACTTCGAGGGGAACCTGTAACCCTCCTTCCATTGACACCAAAGCAAATATTGGAAGAATAAACTCAAAGAGAAAAGAAAATAGAGAGTGAATCAAGAAAAAATGAGTGGAAATAAGAGGAAGAAAAACCTAAGAGATGTGAGTGAAAAAGAAAAAGAAAACAAGCTAAAAGAAAGGAAAGAAAGAGGAAAAAGAGAAGAAGAGGAAAAAAGAGAGAAGACTTTACTAGCAACAAGAAAGAGTGATATTAAGCAAGTTTTATTTGCCCAACAAAACTTCCTTGTACTCGTGTACAAAAAGGCTTTGTTGAATACTAATGTTTTAACCTCTGCTTTGCATAGTGTTGTTTTGTCTCTTTTGTAGGAGTATGAGGATGTTTTTCTGGAAGAGGTACCATCGAGTTTACCACCAATTAGAGGGATAGAACATAAAATTGATCTTATACCTGGAGCATCATTTCCAAGTCATGTAGCATACAACACCAATCCTGAAGAGACTAAGGAAATTCAAAGATAAGTCCAAGAGTTAATGGACAAGGGATATGTTAGAGAAAGCCTTAGTCCTTGTGCATCTCCAATATTGCTTGTGCTTAAGAAAGATGGTGAGTGGAGAATGTGCATTGATTGTAGAGCCATTAACAATATAATGGTAAAGTATCGTCACGCTATCCCTAAGTTAGATTATATGCTTGATGAATTGAATGGTTCTACTATGTTTTCTGAAATTGACCTGAAAAGTGGCTACCATCAAATTAGAATGAAAGAAGGATATGAATGGAAAAAATTATTTAAGACTAAACATGGACTTTATGAATGGTTAGTTATGCCATTTGGGTTAACTAATGCACCTAGTATATTCATGAGGTTAATGAATCATGTCTTGTGTGCTTACCCTGGTAAATTTGTGGTAGTTTATTTTGATGACATTCTTATATATAGCAAAACCTTGGATGAACATGTGCTACACCTTAGCCAAATTCTGGAGGCTCTAAGAAAGGAAAAGTTGTTTGGTAATTTAAAAAAGTGTTATTTTTGTACAGATAAAGTTGTTTTTCTTGGCTATATTATAAGTAATAGGGGTACTAAAGCAGATGAAGAGAAGATCAAAGCAATACAAGAGTGGCCAACGCCTACCATTGTAGGACAAGTGATGAGCTTTCATGGCCTCGCAAGTTTCTATAGGAGATTTGTGAAGGATTTTAGCACCTTGGCAGCCCCATTGAATGAATTGACCAGAAAGAATGTTCCTTTTAAGTGGGGAAAGGTGGCACAAGAAATAGCCTTCCAAGTTATCAAGGAAAAATTCATTATTGCACCATTTCTAGCCCTTCTAGATTTTGGCAAGACTTTTGAAATAGAATGTAATGCTAGTGGGATTGGTAAGAGGTGTACTCAAGCAAGGAGGTAAGCCCATTGCATATTTTAGTGAGAAGTTAAGTGGCCCAACTCTTAACTATCCTACATATGATAAAGAATTATATGCTTTAGTTAGAGTTTTAGAAAATTGGCAGCATTATTTGTGGCCTAAAGAATTTGTTATCCATTCTGATCATGAGGTTCTCAAGCATATTAAAAGCCAAAGCAAACTGAATCGAAGACATGCTAAGTGGATTGAATTCATTGAATCCTTTCCATATGTGATTAAGCACAAGAAAGGTCAGAAAAATATTGTTGTTGATGCTTTATCATAGAGGGAAATTGTGAGATTACATGGGATGCCAAGTGTCATGACCCTTAATTGGGTACATGATCGGCACAGATGATACCTTAACTATACCTCCGCAAGCCTAACTTCCTTTGACCCAAGCTTAGTCTTATTAACTAAAACAATACAAACATTCCTTAAACGAGACCAAAATGAAATCTCATTAACACAAGTCATGAATACCATGTTACATTCTCAAAATACTATTCTCACATATTCTTGCTCGGTAAGCATATATAAACTTGTTTACATCAAGCAGTGTTACCAACCCGATTACAGAGCCTTTCTAGAATTTCCTATTTCTTAGGAAAAATTGCACTTTACCCCCCCAAACTTTACTTCATGTGAAAAAAGTCCCCTAACGTTTCAAACTCAGCAAAAGACCTCCTTCAACTTTTCATCTTGTGCATTTTACCCCTTTGTTCAGTTGATCGTTAGTCAAACTAACGGTCAACGCTAACTGTATATGTTTTTTTATCACGTCATCATTTTTTTCATAGGTTAGATTTCCTAGTCAGCATTCTTCAAACACGGGAGCATTCTCTGCACGCGTGTGATGCCTAGGTTTCCTGAAATTCTAAGAGCTTGAAACACTAAAGCATTCTCTTCATGCTAAAGCAATCTCTTCATAAACGGATGATTGAAGAACATGAATTGGAGCAGAAGGAGTGGAGCGAGCTTGAATCTTGCATGCAAGGAAGACAACCCCAGTGCGTGTGAGGTCAGTGCATAACGCACAGTGAGACTAGTGTGGTGTATGCGACTTTAGACGACCCTAGTGCGACTTCAGATGACAGACGACAATGCAACTTTCCACCATCCTACAAAAATGAGACCAATATTGCTAAAGATGTAGTGTTCGGATGAGTAATGTATATATATTCTGATATAAGACGCACATGGGTTTAGATGTACAAGACATGCACATGGGGAGTTAGAAATATATAGCACTTTTGGTGCTTTTTTTGGTTTTGGGCGGGGAAAGAGACCTACACATGAAATGTTCAAAGATGGTTTCAATCTTCCTAATTACATTAAATCAGCTTTGCCCCGAAACTTTGGGCAAGTTATTGACCCAATTCTTGTTCAAAGAGCAGCAGAAGATGAAGATGATAAGAAAGAGGAAAGGAAGGGTGAAAGAAGGAGGAGGCATACCTAGATAGAAGCTAAAATGCAGAAGCTTTGGGTATCAGTTTTGGAAGTGGTACTTGCATGCTCACATCATGCCACGTGTCCCCCTCTAAAACTGTGCCCTTTCTTTCTCACCAGTAATCTATTTTAGTGGCTTCTTCCTCCTTAAGTGGGCTATTTGGTCATCCAATCTTCCACATCTCTATCAAGTAGAAAACTTATCAGCATTGATAGTCATAAAAATGGTGAAGAACAGTTGTAAACTTTAAATTGGAATGTAGTGAACAATCACCTTGTAAAGATCTAAGGATATTATCAAGAAACACTTGGGCTTGGTTGGAACATTTTCTACGAAGTAATTTAATAGCTCCAATGGCCTATGGCATTAATGGCTACCCAAAACAGACGGAATGCTCTCACTGGGTCCTTATTCACCCACTGAAAATGAAAAAATTAAAGCACAAGGGATGGGGACATAGAACCAAAGGGAACAAAGGGGAGGAAGAGAGGACTTTGCCCAAAGAAATCAGCGTGTAGCGTCGTCTTCCTTCCAATGATGTAGCGTCATCTTCCTCAGACTTCCTCCTTATGTGCAGAGTTGGGTTTAGTGAGTTTTGAGGTAGAAGGGCAAGGGAGGGGTTTGGGTTAGGCAATACAACTTAGATGACGTGGAAAAAGCTTCAAGGTGGAATGTGAAATGTAAAAAGATGGGTGACATGGCATGTGAGGTGTGCAAAATGGCACAGCTCTAGTCCACATCAATATTTAAATAACAGTCAATTAATGGGAGGGATTTTTTACACCAAATGAAAGTTTAGGAGAATCTTTTGCTGAGTTTGAAACTTTAGGGTTTTTTTTGCACATAAAGCAAAATTTAGGGGAATAAAGTACAATTTTCCTTATTTCTTACATACAGAAATAAACCTACCTACGATGATATCATACCTCGAACAAAGGGGAGGCCTTCAAGTACACACACTTGCGAAAAGCTAGAACCACCATACCTGAAATGTGAGGGGGTGAGTCCAAACCACGAGACTCACTATAAACCTTAGTTTTCTATAAACACAAAACATATTGATATCGGGCATTTTTATATACTTTTTAGTCATTATCTTAGTCCTATGGCTATTTCAATGTTGCCAATTCTCTAATTTTATTATGCTTTGGAATTTATTGGGTATAAACTATTTATGGATTGAATGTGTTTCAATTTTATATTTTTAGAACTTGAATTGTAAAATGCTCAATTTAATTCCTACAAATTTTAATTTTGGAGAGAAAAATACTGACATGGACAAAGATGCTGATTTGGATGCTAATGTGGCACTTTTTGGGTGATGCAGATGCTGACTAGGATATGCTGGATGTGGGGCCTACTTAAACTCTTATTCAATGCCATGTAGTCAGAATTTGAGGGTAGAAACATTAAATTTCGTAGGTCAGAATATCATGGCTGAAATATTAATTTTGCCATGATATTCTGCTGCTGTTCTGCTGCTGTTTGTCACTTTCTGCTGCAGAAATATTAATTCTGCTGCTGCCATACCTATCTACTGCTGCAGAAACATTAATTATGCTGCTGTTTTGCTGTCAAAGTGCTGCCACATCATGGAAGAAGCATCCAAGAAAGCATCTAGGGTAGAATATTCTAAGGCATTGAAGGGGTATCAGTTTTTGAGAAGAGAACACTTTTATTTTTTGTAACCAGAACTTAGGAAATTCGTAGCTCTCTCTTCCTCTCTGTTTTTGCTTCTGTTGTTTGCTGTTTTGCTCTCATGGAGGGCTAAGTTTTCATTGTAATTAGTCACTAGACCACTGGGATGTTGTAGCTTGAACTAAGAATGCAAGCTAAGTGTTTTATTCTCCATTTTTATCTCATTTCGTTTCTATTTTGCTGTCATGTTTATTTTGCTGTCAAATTTTGATTAGAGCTTGAGAATGTAACATAGACTGACTTATATATAAGACATAACCTTGCTTGACTGATTAGGAAAGTGAGGGAGGCGAAATGACTAGTTAAATGATATATTTAACTTGGTTTGGTTGAGATTTTTCACTGAATGCATCTAGTTATAGTAGAGAGATGTTCTTGACTGTAATTAGTAGCATTAAATTCTAGATGTTATTATAGAACCATTTTCATAAAGAACCAAACAATGGAATGAGAACAAAACTTAATTAATGAGTTAGGTAATGATAGTTACACTCCCATGAATCCTAGTGGCTGATTACATAGTCTCTTTACTGTCAATACCTTGCAAATTCTGCTACTGCTGCTGCTGTTGCATTTATTTGGTTGCTGTTTTGTTTGTTTTATTAGTACTGCCACAAAACCCCCTATGTTTATGTACTCTTCATTAGTGTTTGGGTGTTTAGAACGATTAATTAGTATTAAGAAGTGAGGCTCCTTGAGTGAATACGACCTGGGGATCACTATACTGCAAATTGCCACAAATTCAATTCTGGGCGATTTGGCATCGTAGTGGCGTGAACCACATATATCCTACAATACTAAGGAAACAATAAATACAAAAATATATTTTCAAGCAGACCAACTAAAAATGTACATAACTGACTTTTATTGGCTACATACAATTATTCTATTCGTTGCAAGGAAGTTATTTATATTATTTAACTTTAATCATGTTCCGACATTTAGTAGCAGGAATTGATTCTTATACATAATAGTACTATCACACAATTCATTAAATCCATGTCCACACATAGATCGGTAGTCAATCAACTTGTTAGCAACTCATCGACCACTATGTACCAGCCATGTGCATGCAGTAATGTGAGACCAAAGATGATAAAGCCTAACCATAACACAATCACACAGAAGTCGGAAGTCAATCGATTCCTAAGCAACTCACAACTACAATACACGGGCCTATGCTATGTGTGCAGCAACACGAGACCAGGGATATCAAAGCTCAACCATATCATAATCACAGTCACAGGCAATCTCATTCATCATTTATTTACGTATGATAAACATAGAGACCCTTGACATATTCATATCCAGTCTACATGGGACATGCCACATCATTGCAATATTCATTCACAATTTCCCAATATTCATAACATACTTTAACTATGCAAGTCATATCTTACTCTTTTCATATGTTCTGACGTGTAACATGTCATTTGCACACCCAATTACTCTCACAATTCACTCACAACAACTTCTAGGCATTATCTACTACAACATTTATAACAATAAGGAGTGTATGCATTCCTACATTAGTACACACACACACATATATATATATATATATATATATATCTCCATACCTACATACTTTAGTAAGTAAGTTCTAATAGGTGTGAGAGGTTATGTATATGCACACACCCTTCTAGACGAAGTCTGTAGTTGACACCTCCATATATATATATATACATACTTTGTACTACTCAAGATCTCATAGGAGTGTGCAAGTATATACATATACACTTATTCCCTTTTATACACATTTGAAAGAGAGGCAACCAAGTATATGCATACACATATCCTTCAAATTATTCCTGTATCACTTGATATAGAATAATATATATATATATATATATATATATATATATATATATATATTCATGAATATAGGTACACATATCAAGCATGTGTACTTTGCCATAGGCATTTTATACATTACATGTACCCACATTCATCAAACATTTACTTTCTTTTAGACAACGCATACATCCATTCCATTACATAATAAGGGGTCTAAGACCTTGTGCATAAATTGATAAAGTTGTAGCTATATTTTGAAAATACATAAGATAAAATATAGATCCCTTTCCGAGGCTATCTAGGAGAGCATACTACTATTCTTTTATGCTAAGACTAAATTTCATTCATACTCATCACATAGAGTCATTTACTTTTACTTATGTCATGTTCATGATTCCCATCCTTACTTGAATTTGTTATTCCAAGCCAACATTGTAATTTAACTAAATGAGAACCACTAAAGTTCCAATATACCATGCATCTCTAGAATCTTCATATAATTACATTAATTAACTCTATACACATGACTCTAGAGCAATAAAATACAAGAGAGTAGTCTCCTTCACCTTTGCTTAGCTTCCTAACCTACTTCACTGCTCCAAAAGAAGAATTGCAAGCTTTAAGAAGACCAAGAAAGCTCCAAGATATTCCCTTACACCTAGGATACAAGGAAATCATGAGAAAAGGGGTCAGAACACAATATTCGGGCAAGGCACAGATACTAGCACCTTGGGTGCCCACCCTAGCACCCAAGCCGCCAAGCACTAAAGTCTCTGTCAGTTGGCACCTTGGGTGCCCTCTCTGGTGCTGGGATACCAACCCTTGGAAGCCACAGATAGAAAGGCCAATCCAAGGTGCCTAGGGCACCCAAGACTGAGCTGACGTGAGTTGCTATGATTTTCACCCCAAAATGCTCAAATCTTAATTCTTTAGGTTCTAATGCTTCATAGGTTCACTTGGGATGATTTTAGGCAAGGAAAAAGACACTCTAAATAGCCTAGAAACTCAAGAATCTAAAGCATCAACCAAATGAAAGGATTTTCAAGAAGACATCTCTAAAATTATACCTTCAACAAATCAAATATCTTCTAATGATTCTACTATATTCACATATAGTTTATATCTAACAAGCATTTGAAACAATAAATTCCTCATCAATTCTTTAATGGCTACTATACACACAACTTTCCCAAATTTCAGATCTAGGGTTTCACTATCAATCTTCCTTCGAGCTTCCATAATTTCTCCTCTTCCTTAGTTGTCCCATGGGATGGAGGAGAAGAGATAGTTGGGCATCGGGCATTAGAGGGCTACGAAGTGTGAAGGAAAAGAATGAAAAAAGGAAAGGTGAGGGTGGGTATAAAATGAGTGTGTTTGGGTCCCACTGAACTTCTCTTTAATTTGGTCCCTTTGAAAGAAAACAACTTTAATTAGGGCTTGCAAGGAAATAGAAAATCTTGATCATACATAGGGTACCCAACAACACTCCCACTTAAACACACTTCCTCACATTCCATATTACCACTAAATTCCAAAATCTCACTTTTTGTTCACTTTAGTCCCTTATGATGTCCCAAGCTCTACACTAGCCTTGAATTCATCCCCTCTAAGGCACTAGGTCCATAATTCATCTCTTAGAGGCCCCTCTTCCTTAATAGTTACTACACGATGAACTCAAGAGTTTTCTATGCTTTCTTTTCCTTTCACTTTAGCCATTAGGCATGACTTTTACACTCACTAATGATGATTCCTCGATTTAAGACAAGTCTTGGTTTTTCTAAGTTCCTCTAGTGGGAGCTTCATAATTCATGACAAATTTTTAGTTACCTAAATTTGTGTACCTTAAACCACATAGTAATACCTAGGGTATTATACCAAGAACTGTATTTTTCCATTTAAATATTAAATTTTATTTCACAAGTGTTGAATTTGCAAATTTTGTGTGCAATATGTGTGTGAGATATTATTATGTGATGTCATAGTGCCATGATATGTGATTTCAGGCTGTAGGCTAGCAACGTGTAGTGCTAGGTGTATAGGGACGAAAGAAAAAATTGTAGGGATTAAATTAAAAGATTTTGAATTTTGTTGGGTCATAGTGAAATGGCTAAAATGGGGTAGGAATGGAAGAAGAAAATTATAAGGAGCCTTGATGTGAAATGATAAATAAAAAACAACTCTTAAATCTTAAGATGTCATTTTTTTGAAATAAATGGTATAATTAAATTAGTAATTATGTGAAAGGAATAAAAGGAAAATAAATAATTATAAAGGTTAGAGAAAGGATACCGTACACTTATTGAAAAATGAATAAATAAATATATTTAAATAGTATAGTTAGTAGCAACAATAGTTAATGGATAATGCTAAAGATTAAATAAATGAAATAAGCAATTATCCATACTAACTAAATCTAAATTAATACAAATAAAGGATAAATAATACAAATAGATAAATTTGAAAAGTATCTTTTGAAAATCTAATTTAAACATATTATATTTACTTAGATTAATTTGAGAATTTGAATAACAAATAAATTTGGATCTTAAATCTATTCAAATCAAATTTACTTCAACAAAATAAACAATTAGTCAAATTTAATCAAACTAACATAGGAACCTTAGATTTCCCACTCTCCCCCTTCACGTCAACTATCTCTTCAATTCGAATTTTTAGCTATATCACATTCCATTCAACCATCAACATATGTTGCCATATATCCACCTCTTAAACCTATTCAACACCTAAGCCTTCACGTGAATCTCACAATTCATTCCACCTTCAATCACTTACACACAATAGCACACCATATGCCACCTCATACTTGCCGCCACACATCATACCAAGTCAAGTCCAACCACCTTATCCCTCACATTCGTACCCACACATAATAGCAATTCCAACATCATCTATACACCATTCAACTCCAATATCTTATGCATATGCATACACACACACATCTGCCACGGTTCTCTTAATCTCATGCACACATTCATTGCTTCAGTCTTTCTGGGAACCACTTGGTAAAGGTAAGTCTAAATTAAATTTCGTTGATGCCTTTTAGTAATTTAATAATATAATTCAAGAACACACTTTAATATCTAGACCTTCTCTCTTTTTCAAAAATATACAAATATCATAGCACAAGAATTTCTTTTCACATCAAGGATGTTGATAGATATTGATCGGAGAGATTCGTTGGAATCTAGGTGAATGAATCAACCATTCTTTAATATTATCTTAGGTGTTAAAGTGATAGGGTAAAAATATAGGTAATGATCATAGTGAGAAAGAAGGAATTCAAGTAGAAATTTTGGATGAGTTTTGGAGAGAGTATTGAATTTGTGAGACAAATACCATTATTTGTGATTTGAGATATCTTATGATTATTCAGTGGAAATTGGAAAGATGAATATATTGATGGTTATTTGGATGATTATTTGGAATTGGTTAAACTTTGATTGTGCTTGGACAGGATAATACCCTCTCTCACATCAAATGAAAAATCTGGGTGACATGATGACTTGACCTCTGAGAGTAGAGATAACGATTCCTTGGTAGGAGCTTAAGCGTGGATTTAATTAGTAAGGCACATCATGGCGAGTTTTTGATGAAATTGATGAGATTGGTTAAGCGGGCCTATGGGTGCTATCGCGTTTTTTGCCATTGACGAGTACTAGTTCCGTTGGTCTGAATTGTTTGATTGAATTGTAAACTCTCTAGTGTGTATCTTTTCTTGTGATTTGTGATTTATGCCTATGTTTTTATTTTATTGCTTTTGTATAACGGATTTTATTAGGGCGAGGATTAGTTCGCTCACTGATATATTTATCTCCTACTCATAGATTTAAATTTTTTCAAATCAAGTAGAGAAAGAGGAGTATCCACAAGAGGGTCAGAGTTGCTGATGGACTTTTCCATTGTTGAGTGGGTCCTAAGTTACTAGTTACGGTTTATTTAAGATTAGGAAGCTCTGTGGTTAACTAGGACATCTAAAGGGTCTGGGGCAAATCAATTATTTACTGGACAATGTGTTTTATTTAGACTAGTTAACCATAAGGATTATTTCTATTTATTTTATTATGAATTAAATATTACTGGAGTGAGATAATACATTATTTGAATACTGGTGTCTTTATATTTTCCTTTTAAATTCGAATATTATTTCTTTTAATTCAAATACAATTTTACCCCCACGAAAGGTAGAGTCGTGTGATTGATTTAAGGGCAATTTTGTAATTTTTCTTAAAGTGTATATGTGTGTATGTGTGTGTGTGTGCAGTGCCCCATATACCTTAGACCATTCTCCCTCTCTTGCTCTCTCTCATCTCTCTCATGATGTCTCTCTCTTTCCCTTGTCTCTCATCATCGACTCTAAGGGGCCTCACCTTTCCAAGCTTCCGTTCGTTGTGCTCTGATGTGGGTAAGTCCCTTCAGCAACCAAGCATCACTGGAGAAGCTCTAATGAGGTAGGAATTCTTAACTACTGCATTTCTCCTCCCATTTTTAGACTAGAAGGGTTTTTTTAAGGAATTTAGGTTTTAAATGGACTGATTTGAGTGAGGGGATTAGTTTAAATCATTTCTATATGATGGATAATAATAATGGAACAATGAATCTGAAGAAAACTAGCAAGAATTCATGGATTTAGGGTTGAAGAACATAAAATTCAAAATTTGGAAAATTTAGGTTTTGATTGGGAAAATGGAAGATTGGTTGGTCAATCTTGATTATTGTTGGATTCTATTGTTTGAGGATTGTTCTTAGTGATTAGGAGTATGACTTAGAACTAAGAATCATATGGAATGATTATGTTTTGTGTTGGGTTGAGGATTGGAAAGGATTGAAAGGGTTTTTGTAAAGAATTTATGTATTTGTTGGGCTACTGTCGAGTGTTGAGTGAAAACCAGTTGACCGGCTGCCTTTGGTGCTCTCTGTCCACACCTGACCAAGAAGCACTGGACAACTGGTAGGGTATCATAGGTTAATCAGTAGTTTCTAGGCTAGAATGGCAGATCTAATAGTAACACACTAGTTGACTGGTAAGGTGAGGTTGCTCTTAGGTTAGGACTGATAGATTGAGCCAGTCGACTGCTAGTGGTAGGGCAGTCGACTGGTTGCTATCAAACAAAAGTTGGAATTTTATTTTCTTTCTTTCTCTTGTGTTTTCCATTCCAATTGGCTAAGACGCCTCTCCAAAGGATTCAAGCAATGTTTGCTCATCCAAACACTAGATTGGGATGGAATGAATAGCTTGGAAATGAGGTAAGGGATTTCTCTACCTTGCTTTGTATGTTTATTATTCTCAAAATCATTTCTTTAAGTGCTAATAGTAATGTGAAAGTATGCATGTGAAACCTTCATGCATGAAATATGGTTGGGTGAATCAAATTGAGTAGCATGGAGAATTCATATGTTAGGAAAATTAGTGGAATTGGCTACAACATAGGAATAGCCTGAATACCTTATATGTGTTTATATAATGATGTGCATTATGGTTGAGTAGAGTATATATGCATATGGGATGTATGAATAATTGATTTCGGCCTCAGTCAATGTTGGTCACATATAGTGATGTGTGAGGGTGTTTCAATTCAATGATGATGTGGATAGGTGATATTGGGCATTTTTATATATATTTTGGTCCCTATCTTAGTTCTATTGCATACATTTTCATGAGAACTATCTGATTTTATTATGTTTTTAGAATTAATTGGATGTAATTTAATTATGAACTAATTGTGCTTTAATTTTGTAATTAGAGAGCTAAATTGATGACATGGACAAAGGTGCTTATGTGGGAGCTGATGTGGCACTTTTTGGTGATTTGGTGCTGACTAGGATAAGCTGATGTAGGCCCTACTTTTGTTCTGAATCAGAGCAGGCATTCAGCCCCTTTTGCTTTCCAAAGTTTACCTAAAATGGCAAATTCGCAAGTCAACTTTTCTGTGCAGAAAAGTCAGTCCAACATCATCCTTTTCATGCCATCTCCTATGATCTGTTATTGTAGCTTGTCCAGAGAAAGGGACAAGTTTGAAGCCATTTTTCGTCTCTCTCCTAGGCTAGAATACAAGGAGGCATCAGATTTCATTTTTAGAGATAGAACAACTTCTTCTTTCTCCTCTATTTTTCTGCAGTTTAGGGTTCTCTGTATTTTTTGTTTTAGTCCTTATGGAAGGCTAAAACCATTTTTTGTAATTAGTCTTTGGTGGACCTAGGAGATGTAATCTGAATGCCTTTGAACAGATAAGTGTTTCTGGTATAATCTATTTTAGTTTAATACTTATTTTGCCTCTTGTTCTCATTTATGTATATTTTTTTATTAGAAAAGATGTATGGGTTTGATTTCTATTTTTATTGCTTCATTAGAGGGTAAACCTTGCTAGACTTGATGCAGTTGCTATGCATGTTTGGTAAATAGGATTAGACTGGGTTGACAATATGCGATTGTGTAAGGGCAAGATTCCGGTTAGGACTCAATGTGTTTAAGTTCTAGGAGATTTTCTAGAAAACTTAGTTAATGACTGGAATAATAGATGAAGTCAGAACTAATTTTAAGAAAAGGATAATGATGATTACACTTCAAGGAAAACCAAAGATTGATTACATGTGTTATGTGATATTTCTGTTTATTGTCAAACCTATTATGCTGCTGTAAGATTTAACTTTTGTTTGTATGCTTTTCTGCTACTATCACAAACTGCCCCCGTGTAGTTAATTAGTGTAATCAACGTTAAGAACAATTAGTTAGTGGTTAGAAGTGAGGCTCTTTGAGTTCAAAATTGCCACGTTTTCAATCAGGGTGATTCGACATCGTAGTGGCGTGAACCAATAGGCACACAACTCATGCCACATGTGTGATAGGCGTCCTAAGTGGTTTGTGTGTGAATGTGTACCTCTACCTTATTGGCTTGAATTGAAGTTTGGGAAACAAATCCATAGCACAAATATATATAATTTTATGAAACCATTTTTGTAACCGAGTGCATACTTATACATTTAGGGAGATATAGGATTTCGATAAATATGTTAGAGGGATAGGAGGCATACATATGCACACCCCTTGGAAGCGATATGGGTAACAAGTTTGGAGAATCGGAAAGGAGTGTATGATGACCACGAAGACGATCATGTATGCTTGTTGGAATGATGGATGGTGTATGTATATATATATATATATATATATATATATATGTATGTGTATGTGTGTGTGTATGTGTGTGTGTGTGGTTGAGGCATATATGCGACATACCATTGTTATGGACTTGGTGTATTATGACAATTGTTTGTGTGTGTGGTGATTGTGTTTGTGTTTCTAATTATGGCTAGTATGGCTGGTATGCCTCAAATTCTGAAAATTGGTAAGTTGTCGGTGTGGACACGAACCAAGGCTAGGGGGTATATGTTAAAAAGGTGCTCTAAAGACAATCACTTTTAGCATCAGATGTACAAACTCGGTTATTAATCCAAAAAGGTTTTCTTTGTTATTTATATTCATATTCATAAACTCAAGATTAGATCGTAAAACAAATAATGGAGTCCATGACACAAAACGCAGCATGAAGGAAATTATGATGACGATCATAATGTGAAATTCCTATCATGTGTAATTATGTATGTATCTAAAACATTCCTAGTCATAGGATCACTTGAAATTGGACATTAGTGATCCAAATAGACTAGCACATGTTATGCTTCTTGATTTCATCAAGCACTGTCCTCATAAGCTGTAAGCATGAGATTTTTTGAGTGAACATGTGAATGCTTGTTAATGGTAACAAGTATATTGGAAGAGCTGCATGAGACATCACATGGATACCTATTCAAATGTTAGTGATAGGTCTCATAGCAGTTAACAGTGTAAGTATCCTTAGACTTGAGGAACTCAAGTTATCTTGGATATGAATCCTGTGTTTTGACTCTATTCCTTGTTACCCACCATGGGTCGCTCTTAGGGTGGTGATTGGGCACAGCGTGAAGTGTTCAAAGATATTTGAGTAGTCAACAGAGGATTCATCACTCTTGATAAAAGTATACCCATGGTCACTTGTTGGGATAATTGCTAAGAAGTCTTCAGCCAAAGCAGACTTGTCATGAAGATGGTCTTCAGTGACATAGTTTATAATGATTGATCTCATAGGACAAGGAACTAACTACTTGGGCTGGACGTGATGTAATCAAGTCTAGTGGGAGTTGACACATAGGCCATACTTTGAACCAAGTGGGCATAAGACGGTGAAATGACACATTGCATAGACATGCTTTAGCTGCAGAAAGGTTTACAGTCAAACAACTGACTTTTTGATCAATTGGGGATCATGATGTATTGTTAGATACCACTTGAGATCTATTTACAATCAAATGTTGATTGTGAATGACCAACATTGCGGAAACCTAATGGGTCACATGTAAAGAAATTCACTAAGAATGTAAAACGGGTTTGTGTTGACTCTAAGGCTTTATGCCATAAGTTTTGATGATGACAAATGTATTTGAATTGTAGCATTGATATATATAAAGATTAATTATCATATATATGCTACAAGTACTTAAGCATGATTATGTTATTTAATATGTTTGTTGCATATATTGAATCATGCTATTGAACTAACCATTGGGTTTGCAAGTAAGATATATTTTATAGGTTGGTTCAAAACAAGAAGAGTGAGCATTGGATTGAAGAACAAGGAAAAGAAATATCATGCTTCACTCAAGGAAAACAACATGCAAGGATAAAGCTCCAAGAAATGAAGAATTAGAAGATTTGAAGTCTTGGGAGCTTGGATGCATCAAGAAAGCAATCACCAAGCTGTAAAAACAAAGTATTTGAAGATAACAAGTGACAGGTCGACCACCCTATCCTAACTGGTCAACCAACGGTTTACAGAAGCAAAAGTCAGGATGATAATATCACGCTGGTCGACCACCATGGCTGCACTGGTCGACTAATGGTTGGCAGAAGCAAATTATCATTAACGAGTGCTACACTGGTCGACCACCATGAATGCACTGGTCGACCAATGGATGACGGAAGCAACATATCAGCAACAAAGTGATACACTGGTCGACCAGTGAACTTCAGTAATCATTTCTGCCACTCACTGGTCGACCATCGTGTTCCAGCAAGAAGATAGTATTGAAGACTGGTCGACCACCTCCGCTCCAATGGTCGACCACCCAGTTCCAGTAAAAGAAGAAATCAAGCACTGGTTGACTAACGCAATAAGACTGGTTGACCAACGTACTTGTTGTTTCAATTCTGGAGCTCACTGGTCGACCAACGTGCCACACTGGTTGACCACCGACATCAGAAAATGTGCTGTAACGGCTAGTTTTTGTTGACATCATTAAGGAATCACCTTGGATTTGTCTCCAACAGTCTTATTCGTCCTTGGGCTATATATATCAATCTTGGGGGCTATCAAAACGAAAGTGAGAACACTCCTATTGTTGAACTTCATCTGTAAATTTTCTCTTGAACAGATTATACACTTGTGAGCTTATCAATGTAATATATACTCTGTTTTTAGAGAGTTTCTCTGTAATTGTTGATTTTGATCAATACAAATATTATTTTGAGTTGTATTATCAAGGAGAGTATTCCTTGATAGAGTACTTATTGAGAGAGCTTTCCTTTGGGTTGTAGAGAAGCCAGTTTAGCAGAAATTCTCCGGAGGGTTGAGGAGGAGCCCGGATTCATAAATTCTCCGTTGGGTTGTGGAGGAGCCTTGGCTAACGAAATTCTTTGTAGTGGTTTGCAAGTACCCAGACCAAACTTGCAAGTATAGTGAAAATACTCAAGTGACTTCTTGAGGACTGGATGTAGGCTTGAGATTAGCCGAACCAGTATAAATTTCTGAGTTTGCTCTTTCTATCCCTTACTCCTTTATTTGTGCTTATTGTTATCTATTCTTTATTTCCTTGCTCCTCATAATTATTCATCTTGATAGCACATTGATTTTCTGTATTGTATTTATTATCTTAAGTATTACACTTTTACAGAAAATCATTTTAACTTCCAATAAAGTTTTGTGAAAAATTTACAAAACCTAATTCACCCCCCCTCTTGGGTTCCAACCATTACTTTCAATTGGTATCAGAGCTTGGGCTCTTGTTTAAAGACTTAACCGTCTAAGAGTCAGCATGGTTGGATATAGTGATTGGTTTATTTCTGAAAATTGTTCTTTCACAGAACCTCCAGTTTTTGATGCTAATCATTTTCAATATTGGAAGTATGAAATGAAAATGTTTTTAATTTCAGTAGACCATAAACTCTAGGAAGTTATAGAAAATGATTTTGATATGCCTGTCAAGGAAGAACAAGGAAAATGCATTCCAAAACCCAAGAGTGAATGGAATGATACTGAAAGAAGTTTAATGCAACTCAATGCTAAGGCAAAATTGATTATTTCTTGTGCATTGAGTCAAGATTAATTTTTCAAAATCTCCAACTGTGCAACTGCAAAAGAAATGTGGGAAATTCTTGAAGTTGCACATGAGGAAGATCTTATTGCTAAGGAATTAAGGTATAGAAGTTTCATTAATGAACTTGAAATTGCTCAAATGAACAATTGCAAAACCATTAATGAGATACAACTTGTAATCAATTGCAAGCTCTTGGTGTTGAACTTATAGGAAAATCTCAAATCACCAAGGAGATAGAAGAAAAAGAAAAAGGAGAAGAAGAGAAATCTCAACCAAAAGCTGAATCATCAAAGAAAGCCTACCTATCCTCCATTTGGGGAAATATCAACTCTGATAAGGAGGACACAAATGAAGAAAACTACATCTGTCTTGTGGCCAGAGATGAAGATGAGGTAAATTCATTTGACTACTCTTTTGATGAATTACAAGATGCCTTTGATGATTTACATGAAGAATCTATAAAACTTGCAAAGAAATTAAATGCTTCAAAACAGAAAAACTCTTTTCTTGAAAATGAACTAGAAAAATTGAAAAATGAATTTTCTATTTCCAAGGAAGAGAATTTTGGTTTCGAAAATCAAAACAAAACTTTGCAAGAAGAGAATTTGATTTTAAAGGGAAGTATCTCTACCAACAAAAGTTGCTTTTGCACCAAGTGTGATTCTTTGAAAAAGGAAAATGATGATCTTAAAAACACTTGTGAAATTTTCTCAAGGTAGAGAAATTTTAAATACCTCTGTTTTGAAACAAAGAAGAAAGTTTAACAAAGTTGGTCTTGTTTCTAAAAAGAAATCAAACCAAAAGCATTTTAAAAACTTCTTTGTTTCTGCAAAGATGTCCAATAGTCCAACTTACACTTGTTTCTATTGTGGACTGAAAGGACACAAATCTTACTCTTGCTTTTATAAGAAAAATCTTGTTCATGGAGTAAAAATGAAATGGGTTCAAAAAGGAACTCATGACCCAGGCGGACCCAAAGAAATTTGGGTACCAAAAACAAAAGATTAATTTGCAGATTCGCCTCGAAGCAAGGAGCGGAAATGACATTTTAATGGCTACATCATTCAAACTCCATTTCCTTGCATCAAAAGGAGGCAATGGATAAGTAAACATATAAGCTGGAATGTATTGTAAGAAATTTAATTGATATGTTTACTGTATCAAATGCTTATGCTTGTTTTCTAGCATGCCTTTCATCTATCTTTGATATTCATGCATGCTATATCTGAAAACAATTATTATGTGTGACCTATAGATTCAAATTTTGTTTTGAATCAATATCTTTATTCTAAATTCTGCTCAAACTATCCTTTTTATCGCATCACGAAAACTTGGTTCCATTGCATGCATATTTCTCTTGCTTTCACAACAATTAGATTACTCTTGCCTATAGCATTTATCCTTATTGTAATCTTATTCAAATATTTTCAATAAAATCAAATTTCTTGTAAAATTGCATTTCATGAAAGCATGGCACTTTTATTAATATAGCATATCTTAAACACAATGTTGTTCTTGATTCTCGAGATTTATTTGGAC
Organism: Biancaea sappan; assembly: GCA_037074585.1. Classification (NCBI taxonomy): domain Eukaryota; kingdom Viridiplantae; phylum Streptophyta; class Magnoliopsida; order Fabales; family Fabaceae; genus Biancaea; species Biancaea sappan. The sequence continues at coordinate 38,506,134 of CM073494.1, forward strand.
ATTGCTAATTTAAGCATCAACGTGCTCCACCAAAAAGTGTTTTGCAGGAGTTAATCCTAAAATTTATCCTCTAAGGCACATTCTTTCCTCTGCTCTCCAAAATCAGTAAGATTTATAGTTTTGAAGTTGGTTGGTCGACCAACGCTCCTATCAGTGGTCGACCAACGAAAGATATAATGAACTAACACCCAGCGCCAGGAGAAGAATGCTGAAAGCTGAGACAAGTGGTCGACCAAGGTCCTCAGACTGGTCGACCAAGGTCCTCAGACTGGTCGACCAACTCGAGATAGTGGGTAAATAAGGCTATTCTGGTGAGGAGTGGTCGACCAGCTCATTCACGATGGTCAACCAACGCTTGACAGTAAGCTCCTTCCACTCTCTGATCCCCATGATGGTCGACCAGTGTGGACACGTTGGTCGACCAGCAGATGACAGTAGATGAAGAATTTAAATTTTACTGCTATGTACTTAATGATCTCTTCAAAGCTTCATGGGTGATCTTATAAGAGATTGTTTTTGAGAGAATCTTGCAAATAATCAATCAATGAAGATAATTAAAAATTGCAAGAAGATAGGATCAAAAGAAGGGCAATGAGGAAGACAAGGATATCAACATCTTAAGGAGGAAGTTCAAAGAGCAACAAAAGTTTGCCAAAATTGATGAGTATCTCTATCCTTTACTTCTTTATTATTTAATTGAATGATACTCCTTGATCTCAATTGAACATTCTGGCAAATCTTTTTACTGACATACTTTCATTGCAATGACATATTGTTTTCTGACTTCTTACATACTTGATCACATCATTGCATATAAAGATATGTTAAATGCCTAAATTGTCTTTATAACATTCATCATGGTTTGAACATTATACATATCATATCTTTTGCATAAGCTGTAACTTATGAACCATTGTTTATGGATTATAGTTTATATCTGATTATATCTTATTAATCCATATTACCTCAATTATTTTACTGCATACTCTGGTTATTATATGCTTTATCTTGAATGAGTATGTAACTTGCTTCCGCTATGTAATGATGATATATTTATTCATCTGAGAAAATGTTTTTATTCCCCTGAATAAATATATGTATACTTTTCAAAATACATAATGCCTTTACTGAGATGATATGATATATCCTGGATATAAAATGTTTTATATATGATAATGGATATATATTTTCTTCTACTGTGCTAAATCTGGTGACATTCTTTCAATAAGAATTATTTCAAAAAGTGTTGGAAAAGGATTTGAAATTGATTTATCATATTTTGAAAAGAAAAGAATTTGGAAATCCTTATTTCAAAATTACATCTGCTAATGTACTTAAATGTCTCTATACATAAGCAGAAAATTATTTTCAGAACTTTTGAAAAGGGAAAGTGTTCCCTTATTTCAAAAGAAGATAATGGCATTGAAGAGAATGCCAATCTATCTCAAGAAGAAGAAAAGCCTCAAGAAGAAAAATTACCTCATAAGAATGAGCCATCAAGCAACAATGATGATTTTTCAAAGGATTTGAGGTATGCCAAAGGTCATCCTAAGGAACTCATCATTGAAGAAGCATCTTAATGGGTATTCACTCGAAATCTTCTTCTGCCAATGGACTATGCCTTATATTGGTTATATCTATTGCTAATCCAAGAAAATTGTCGTGCTATTATATACTCCAATTTTAAAATGGTATATCCTATATGAGTATATAATTTGCATTTGCTGTGATATATATCCTATTATAATATCTTCTGTTATTATTAAAAGGATATATATGTTGCTTCTATTGTGCTATATCTCTTTCTACATTTTATGCTTTTTGAAGCAAAATTTTTTTATAAAAGAATTTGGAAATTCTCTTTGCCAAAGTTTTTCAGATAATCTTGTCATAAAATCATTCTTTCAAAAGAGTTTGTTTAAAAAATTGCTTTATCATATTTCGTTTTGAAAAGAAAAGCATTTAGAAATCCTCATTTTAAAAGGATTTCATCTTGTATGCTTCTTATGATATCAATCATTAAAGAAGAACGATTTCTCTACAAATTTTTGGATTTCATGGATGCATAGCATTCTTATTGAACATCTTCATTGTTTGAGAATTATGAACTAACCTGTTAAGGACCTAAATTGGTTGGGTACCTAAGATTAAGAGTCACATTGTTTTGTGAGGAAAAATATTCTCAAACTCAAGCTTGCAATGACGACAAATGAATCTTGAGGATGAAGGACTCTACAACGAAGATGGTGATTTTAATCAAGCGTGCATACTCAAAACATTAGTAATATCTAGCCTTATTGAAATCGAGCTTTAATCCTTAAAGTATTACAAGCTTTATGTGGAGATTAGATGAATGGCAAGAAAGAGTTTTTAAACTGATTGAAAAATACTTTGAAAACTCATATATTATTTTCAATATCACTTTTGCACCTCAAGCTAAATATGAACTATAGTGGCTCATCTTTCAAAGGAGAAAAACATTTCTTTTGCCACTAAAATTCTTTAAAGTAACTTTCCTTGCCTATCGTCTATCAAATGATTATATGATTTTTGGATCTATTAATCACATCTTAAGCAAGGATACTTCTTAGTTGATGAAGAAGCTTAAAGATACAAATGACTTTCTCAAAAGGATAGTCAAGGTATACAAGTTTAAAAGCTTCATCAAGGGTCAAGCAGTCAAGAGTTGCAAAATAAATTGTCTTTACGCTAAGACAATTCTTGGATGAACAAGCTCTTGCAAAAAAAAGGTAAGAACGAGCAGTCCATTGGATAAAAGAATTTTGAGAGGTATGTTTACTCATCTCAAAATGGATATTATACATGCTTGACTAATCTTCTTCATATATATATATCCTAGTTATAATGTGTTACATCTTGAATGGGTATATAAATTGCTTCCATTGTACTGAAATCTATCTTATCCTTTATGAAGAAAATTTGTTTTGAAAAAGGACTTTAAAAATGCTTCCGCAATGCGAATATGTTTTATCATATGAAGCAATATTCTTCTTGAAAAAGAAAAGAATTTACAGATCTCTTTTGTTGCTGATGACAAAGGGGATGAAAAACATTGATGTTTGATGTATGGATTATGAACTGTACCCTTGATTATATCTTGTTACACTAATCCATATATATTGCTTCCTTGGATGAAATGTTTCTAAATTCCTTTCGAAGCAAAATGTTTTAGAAAAATATCGTGAAACTCTTGAATTGCTTCCACTATGCTGAAATTGCTTTGCCTTATTGAAGCAAAATCTATTTTGAAAATAAAAGGATTTGAATATCCTTATTTCAAATTACTTATGCTATATGCTGAAATGTTTTTATACATATAAGCAGAAATTGTTTTCAAATATCTTGAAAATTATTAGTATTTGATTTATGGATTATGATTAATATTCCTGTTTATATCATGCTTTGCTAATCCATATATCATATTTATGCTGTGTGCTGTAAATATTTCTATCATATGACAGCAAATGATTTTTTTTTTTATTTCAAAGAGTTCAATTTTTCTGCTATTTACTAAAAATGCCTTTTCATAAACAAGCAGAAATCATTTTCAATGAAAATATTGCAGAAATTTCTTCAAAAATCTTACTTCAAAATTCTGCAATCAAAAACTGAATTTCCTTTATAATGATTTGGACAATCTTTTTCAAAGGAAAAAGGGTTATGAAATTCAGGGGGAGCTTTATCTCTCTTGAAAATATATAGATGATCTTGAAAAAGAATACATTTTAAAAATTGGATATCCATTATTCATTCTTCTTTTTCATAATGTACACAGTTTAAAGGGGAGGAGCCTAAACCTAAACTCCTTCTAATTTTATCTTTTGGCTCATTTCCTTTGACATGCGAAATTTTTCTGAAAATTATTTTTACATGTCAATGAAATCAATGATAAGTTTTGATGTATCATCACCCTATGCTATATTGACATCTTTTGACATCCTGGCTTAAAGAAGGTATATGCTTTAACTTCTATATATTGTGTTCCTTACACCTTTTTGTTGATGTCAAATAGGGGGAGAAGAAACAATAGAAAAATATGTGTATGTGCTTATAACATTGCATTCATTATCTTGTGATACATATTTTTCTGTGGTGATTTGTCATCATCAAAAAGGGGGAGATTGTTGACTCTAAGGCTTTATGCCATAAGTTTTGATGATGAAAAATGTATTTGAATTGTAGCATTGATATATATAAAGATTAATTATCATATATATGCTACAAGTACTTAAGCATGATTATGTTATTTAATATGTTTGTTGCATATATTGAATCATGCTATTGAACTAACCATTGGGTTTGCAAGTAAGATATATTTTATAGGTTGGTTCAAAACAAGAAGAGTGAGCATTGGATTGAAGAACAAGGAAAAGAAATATCATGCTTCACTCAAGGAAAACAACATGCAAGGATAAAGCTCCAAGAAATGAAGAATTAGAAGATTTGAAGTCTTGGGAGCTTGGATGCATCAAGAAAGCAATAACCATGCTGTAAAAACAAAGTATTTGAAGATAACAAGTGACTGGTCGACCAACGGTTTACAGAAGCAAAAGTCAGGATGATAATATCACGCTGGTCGACCACCATGGCTGCACTGGTCGACCAATGGTTGGCAGAAGCAAATTATCATTAACGAGTGCTACACTGGTCGACCACCATGAATGCATTGGTCGACCAATGGATGACAGAAGCAACATATCAGCAACAAAGTGATACACTGGTCGACCACTCTTCATACACTGGTCGACCAGTGAACTTCAGTAATCATTTCTGTCACTCACTGGTCGACCACTCCTTGAAGCACTGGTCGACCATCGTGTTCCAGCAAGAAGATAGTATTGAAGACTGGTCGACCACCTCCGCTCCACTGGTCGACCACCCAGTTCCAGTAAAAGAAGAAATCAAGCACTGGTCAACCAACGCAATAAGACTGGTCGACCAACGTACCTGTTATTTAATTCTGGAGCTCACTGGTCGACCAACGTGCCACACTGGTCGACCACCGACATCAGAAAATGTGCTGTAACGGCTAGTTTTTGCTGACATCATTAAGGAATCACCTTGGATTTGTCTCCAACGGTCTTATTTGTCCTTGGGCTATATATATCAACCTTGGGGGCTATCAAAATGAAAGTGAGAACACTCCTATTGTTGAACTTTATCTGTAAATTTTCTCTTGAACAGATTATACACTTGTGAGCTTATCAATGTAATATATACTCTGTTTTTAGAGAGTTTCTCTGTAATTGTTGATTTTGATCAACACAAATATTATCTTGAGTTGTATTATCAAGGAGAGTATTCCTTGATAGAGTATTTATTGAGAGAGCTTTCCTTTGGGTTGTAGAGAAGCCAGTTTAGCATAAATTCTCCAGAGGGTTGAGGAGGAGCCCGGATTCATAAATTCTCCGTTGGGTTGTGGAGGAGCCTTGGCTAACGAAATTCTTTGTAGTGGTTTACAAGTACCTAGACCAAACTTGCAAGTATAGTGAAAATACTCAAGTGACTTCTTGAGGACTAGATGTAGGCTTGAGATTAGCCGAACCATTATAAATTTCTGAGTTTGCTCTCTCTATCCCTTACTCCTTTATTTGTGCTTATTGTTATCTATTCTTTATTTCCTTGCTCCTCATAATTATTCATCTTGATAGCACGTTGATTTTCTGTATTGTATTTATTATCTTAAGTATTACACTTTTACAGAAAATCATTTTAACTTCCAATAAAGTTTTGTGAAAAATTTACAAAACCCAATTCACCCCCTCTTGGGTTCCAACCATTACTTTCAGTTTGAAGATTTGATCCTAAATTGGAGAATTGATTAAAAAGTGATAAGAGAATAAAAGGAATAGGAATATGTTCCTATTCCTACCCAAACAAGGAAAAGCCAAAATAAGAACCTCTTAGGCGTCACTCTGTTAAAGAGATTGGGCTTCTTAAGAAGTTACTTTAAGAAGCCCAATAAGGAAATGGTGTCTGCTAAGGGAATTAAGGCTTTAGGGTTTGTTGTTGCACCTATCACTTTAAATATGATGGTGAAAGCCACACGCTAAACCATTCTCTCTCAGTTGTTGAGTATTTGTTTTAGAGACACTCTTGTTCTCTTCTCCTTCAACCAAGAGGGTTTTTTCCATAGCTTCTTCATGCTTGCTAGCACAAGAATGAGAAGAAACCCGTTACCCTAAGAGGTTTTTCTCTTATGTAATTTCTTGTGGATTACCATTAGAGGTATCCTACTTTAGACACTTTCTTTGGCTTGGAGAGTGTCACATCCCACCTAAGACATGTGACTGACACGAGATTGAGCCTGGCCTCACCTCGGAACCTAATTCATTTTATCAAATCGGCATACAAACCAATCTAAAAATAGACAAATGAAATGAAATAATTATTTAAAGTAACTTTTCTTCCACATATTCATAATTAGCCAGATACATAAAATTATACCATTTTTTTGTTGCATTCTTCACAACAAGTAAATTAAATAAAATATTTAGAAACATATTTGAGAATATGATTATTTTGTTTACATACATAATTCTTCAACTCATAATGACAAGAATCCAAATCCTAGGCTACCTATACGATCACGAAGCAACTCTAGAGTAGCAAAATAAAATATTCAAGAATGAGAATTAAATTATCCCCGAATTCAAGTAGGGTCTTGAACTAAGAATCTATTTCTCCTTGCGCAAATATTAGCCTTCAACCGTTAACTCTAAAAAATGTTAATAAGAGAGTATGAACAAATCACGCCTAGTAAGGGGACAAAACTACACTATGAGGAAAAATAATTATATTGTATCATAATGACAACATGTATCAATCATCCATAGCACAAACATATTACAATATAACACAATTCAAAATAATACATAACAACAAGTAAGTCAATCAATTACACAATTTCCCGTACCAACTGAGTCATCCAGGGTACCTCTAGATTGTTACCCTTAGCCCCTACCGCATTCACCCTTATCGCTCCATATATATATCTCCGCCCTTATGGCTCCATGTAGATTTCTCCATAGGGTGCACCACCATGCCTCTATTTTCCAGTCAAACACAATCACAATCACAACCATAAGCAATATGAACATAATACATTCATCCACATTCTAAGTCGCAGCTTATCCAACACAATTACAACACAATATATATAACATAATTCATAACTAACAAAGCATCCTTTCACAATATCACATAGTCATTCATTTCATATAACTCAATCGATTTCCACATCACTATACACACATCAATTCAAACTTGCACACAAATGAAACCACAAGATTGATCATATGGGAATTTTCACAATATCAAACACCAGCTCTACATTTCCGCATACAGATTTCACCACAATTTCTTGTATGTCATCATTATATTCAAGTACAATAGCAACATGAATTCAATCATATAAATCATCATTATCTTCAAATTTGCATTATATTACATGTTTTCACTATGATACAAATGATCATTAAAGAAAATAATTAATCATAGGAAGCATCAACCCACTCACATTAATTTCGAGCTAAATTTCTACACTTTAAACCAAACAAGGATGCCAAAGATCTTATTGAAGGCCTAGAAGACAAAGAAAGCAAGAAACAATACTAAATCAGAACAAAAATTGCCAAACATTTAGTCTCGTTCTGTTTTGATGCTACTTTTGAGTCCAAACTTTAGAAAAATACTGGTATTAATCCATAACTCCAAAAATCATGAAACTTGGTACAGAGCCTTCTTAATATGTTAAAATACTATAGTAAAACGTTCAGATTAAAACTCCTCATTTGACCCCTCTACAAACCTCATTAGCGACCCTAAGTCAGAGCTGTCAGATTTTCGCATAGGTGCTGTTTTATGGTTTTTAGACCAAGCTAACCATTTCCAAATGCCATGAAATTTTACAGGGAGATGGGGAAATGTCTTAGCTAGATGACATAAAATTGTTAGGCCAAAATAATTTCATGTGGATGCTTAAACACAGCCAAACTCCCAACCTGCCAGGTTTATCTCTGCAGTAAATTCAGATTATGTTTATAAATATTTTACCAAGTTAACCTTCTTCGAATGGCATGAAACTTTCCAGATCAGATTGATGGCATGTAAAGAGTACCTCCTAAAAACTTTAAGATTTTTGGACTTCATTTGACCAGTCTAACATAGCATTAGGTAAAACTAGTCAGTTTAGTTTGAAATTTGAGATAGGTTTTGCTTCCCTGTTTAGTAAACCAATCAAAATCTAACAAAACGCTATGAAATTTGGTAGGTTATTTGTATGATATTTCAGCTAGGTGCTATAAAAATTTCACCTCAAAATAATGTAATTTACCCACTAAATAAGGACTAAGATCTAATTCTGTTCATGTTCACCTCTGCACAAAATTCTGCAGCAATGGATTCTATTCTGTTTCACACCCAAATCTGTCTCCATGCTTCCATGCTTCCCAAACCATTTCAAACATCTATTTAACTACTCATATATCATGTTTAGCAGAGCTTTATGGTTCAGATTCACACAACACCAAAAACAGAAAATTGATTATGAAGGCACCCCAGAATTATGTAGAAAAACTCCAGCCTTAAGACTCCTATTCCTAAAACTTTTCCTCTCGTTATTATGCTTCTGCTTTTTATCAATTCAAAGACTAAGGTTTCTAATTATTAATTTGACCTTAATTTTTATTGGTAATCATTCAAGCTTTCGGTTAATAACTCCCAAACAGCAAGCTTTCGGTTAATAACTCCCAAACAGCAGCCCGTGTATAAGCAAGAACAAAAGGGAAGAATTAAATCTAACAACAACGTTCTAAACTTACCTGATAGCACTCTGTTTTTGCTTTCTATTTCTATGTTCAAGCTTCAATCGGTATTAGTTTGAACTCCTAGCCAATGTTTCTAGCCTTTTAATCGAGGTAGCTATGGTGACAACAAAATACATAGAAAATCCGATAAACTTCCTTTCCTCATCACCAACGATTCTGCTATGTAAATGATGGTGAAACAAAGTGCTTCTTCCCTCTTTCTCCAGTTCACTCACTCTCTCTCTCTCTCTCTGGCTCATGTAGAATGGAGGAGGAAAAGGGATGCAACGGGATTAAAAATAGGGATAGCAAATGCTTTTTTGTTCCAGATGTTTCTCTAACTGCCAAGAATGGAGTGAAGATTGTGGCTTCCACCTGTGATACTTCCATGCTGCCACTAAAGCCCTCTTTTGGTTAAAATATCAAGAGACTTCCTTCAACTTCTTTACTTTTCAATTAGATCCTTAATCAATTAATTAAAATTCTTTTTATACCTCTCAAAATTAATTTATAACTCTTTCTTTGTTCATTATTTTATTTCTCTTATTTGTTAATAATAATAATAATAATAATGATTTATTCCATCTTACTCTCCTTGCTAAAATTATACAAAACAACCTTCTCCAAAATAAATTTTCAATTAGGTCCTTAAAAATCTTCTAAAAAAATTCAAAATTTTACCAAAGTCCCAGAATTTTTTTACCATTCCTTACTGCAACTTAATCCTCAATATCCACCAATTTTAAATTTTTGTTCCTAAAAAAAAATTTCTTTTAACCTTGAAGGTTCATCATACTTACTTTAAAATCTGGGATATTACAGAGAGGTTGCTGCGCTACAAGAGGTATTTCTCTTCGTCTTGTTTTTCATGGTTAATGTAATGGTTTTATAGGTTGATCAATCGGTGAATGGGCTTTAGAGAAAATTTAAAATTCCGTTGCGTTCTATGATCTCTAAAATCCTACAATGGTATCAAAGCCTGCCTATAGTTACCATTACATTAAAACGAAGAATGTATGAGTATAATAGAAATTGATATGTTTAGGCTTTGTGTTTTTGAAACATAAATATGGCGTGATGCTTATTTCTTTTTCTTTAAATTTTGTATGAAAGAGCATGAGATGTTCTTATGACTTTTTTGAAAAAAAACATATTTTGATGCCAAACAAGAATTTTTAAAAGAACAAAATATTTTGTATTCATCGAAAGGTTTTCTTAAAAGAGAAATTATTTTGATCTATAAACCCTAATTTTCTCTCTCAAGAAAATGTTTGGCGTGAAAATAATTATAAATAATAAATAATTTCAAATTTAATTTAGGTTAAATCAATTTTGATTGATTTAGATCTAGATTAATTTCCTAATAATTTAGGAAATAAGGTAATTAGATTAATTGATTCAAGACATGATTATTTTCTTAATATGATTAGGAAATTAATTAAACATGATTCTTAATCAATATAAAATCAATTAATTTGATAATCAAATAAATTGATTGGTTTGATCAAGATTAGTTTCCTAATATGATTTAGAAAATAATTTAATTAATTGATTAGATTATATTTTGATTGATTTCATGATATGATTTAGGAAATAATTTTGATTAACTGATTAGATTATATCTTGATAGATTTCCTAATATGATTTAGAAAATATGTAATATCCGCCATTTATTTTTTCTATTTTTAATTAGTAATTTTTATTTCGCAAATATTGATTTGTAAATTGTGTGCAATAAGTGTTGAGATGTTATATTGTGATGAGTTAATGCTTTAGTATGTGATTCTGGGCTGTAGACTAGCAATGTGTGATGTTAGGCCATACTGAGACTAAAGTAAAAATTACAGGGACTAAAATGAAAAATTATGGCATCTTGTGGGGTGTTGCAAAATGTGTACAAAGGATTGGAATAGATAGAGAAATTTTTAGGGAACCTTGATGTGAAATAAGAAATGGAAAATAACTTCTAGGTCTTAAGATATGAATTTTTGAAATAAATAACATGTTTAACTTATTAAGTGGGTTAAAGGAATAAAAGAAATTTAATATAATTATAATATAAATAGTGGACGCAGTTAGTGGGAATTGAATATATCTATAAATATATATAAAATATAATATTTTGATGGTAGGAAACAACTAAAAGATAATGCAAAAAATTAAATAAAGGAAATAAGGCAATTATCTAATTAACCAAATATAGTTTATCATCAAATTACGGATAAATAGCTCTATGCTCAAATCTAAAAGGTATCTGGAATTTGAACTCAATTTATTATACTGTTAAGATATTAGGTTGATTTTTGAAATCACAAGGAAATAAATAGGAAGAATAATTCTTAATAAATAGTTGATAAGGTATCAAATAAGGATCCTAACTTGAAGATGATGTTGGCAAGTACAGAAAAATCAGATTGTTCCCATATGGTGATTTAATTGGCTTACTATAATTTCAGTAGAATTTATTTTAATTTTTGGGCTTTTATGGATGAATGACCAAGATAAACTAAAATTAAGATCATATCCAATTATCTTAAACCAAGTATGTGACCTTTCGAAATAAAACTTCGGTGAATTTTTAGTCTGACCAGGATCCGACAACAAATTGGCTAGGCATCAATTTGTTAATGGAGATTGTTGGTTGAAGGCCAAATTTGACAACAAATACTTGATTTTATCAAGAGCGATTGTGTTTTCAAAGTTATGCGGTAATCTCGTTTAAAAGACAAATGTGTCGAATATAAGTGGTTCGACAAACATTGCATGAAAAAGCTTGAGATCTAAAAATAAGCATTTTGTAGAAGTTAAATAAAAATGGTAAAATTGCAGGAAAGTAAGTTGCACAACATAAAGTGCATAAAAAGGTAACTACAAAAGGTAAACAGTGGAAAGTAAATTGCAGAATGTAAACTACAGAAAGTAAAGAGTAGAAAAGTTAAAGTGTAGAATGTAAATGAAAGCAATTAAACAAAAATGATTAAATTGTTAGAAGATAAAAGAAAGCGATAAAGACTGGAATGATGAAAGACTTTGAATTAAATTTAACTGAAATGTAAGATGGAAAACATACTTTGATGTTGATCCTTTAATCTTCTTATGTGAGATGTTAGGATTTTTAATCAAGAGTTGCCACCCCTTTTACAACAATTACCCTAGTATTTATAAGTAAATGACTAAAGTAACTGCTTATTCCATGTATGTGACAGTTTACATTTATATTGCATCGGCATAACTATCTAATTCCTCATTAAGTAATAGTTTACATAGTCCGACATAGCTGCCTTAGTCATGTGATGGTGGCGTAACTGTCCTTGATGGCTTCAACGTTCGACAACTAAGCTAATTGTCACACTCTCATCTTTCGACAACTATAGACGATTTGTTTGTTGACCATGTATGAACTTGCTTGTCAAATGGCGAGCTTCCGACAACTTCTCTTTGACAGTCATACATAGATGTTTCGTAGAGACGTCTATCCTTTCTACTCTCTTCTATTGTATTTGTCTTTGTTGAATAATTATCCTTTTTTGAATTTCTGAGCCAGATCACTTACATTGACACTTAAGCAATCAGCACTATTTTGTTTGTGCCTCTGAGGATGATTACTTGTCAGCCAAGTAACTCATTTATTTTATTTTAAAATAATCACCTAACAGATGCCCCTTAAAATTTGTTTTTGATGGACATGGAGAGAATTAAATTTTAAATGGCCTCAAAACTGACATCGAATTTCTAGGGATTTGGCTCAGGATCATGATTATCTCTAGTATGATAGCTATTTCCTCAGCACATGAACCATCACTGCCTTTCATAACATTTCATGTTCCTCAAGTCCTTTAAAACCCTGAACCCTAGTCGTCAAGCCACTTACGCTACTATTTGTGCTATTCATATTCTCTTCACACCATTTCCTCTTCCAGAGCTCTCGAAAAACCTTCAAACCCAAGCTACTCAACAATGGCCTCTTCTACCGATGTTGGAGCTCCTTCTTCTGCGAAACAATCTACTGCCATTGCTACAAAGAACAAGAATGTAATTCGTGATCCAATCATGGATCGTTCGAAACTGTGGTAGAAGTCAAAGGTAATTCTTCCTATTTCTGATTCTTCTTCTACTCCTCTATCTACTTTTCTAGGACCTGTGCTATTCCGAGAGACCTTCCCTGTGAACTTCCATCTGGTATTTCCTTGTAAGACTCCTGACAAGGCTATTCTTGCATAGAGCTTGACAACACCCATCCACTACTTCAAGAAGGCTTAGACGATATTCCAGACTTCTCCTTCCTGAGTTAATGAATACCATGCTTGGCTTGACAGAGTGCAGCCAAAGAAGGGTGAGTTTTGGAAAAAGATGGGCATCTACAACTTTATCCAACTCTCCTCGACACACCATTAAGATAGACCTGACCATGGTAGAGGCTTTGGTCTTTTACGATCTTCGACGTATTGGCTATCACGGGCCTTCGACTAGATGGAAGGGTCATCCATCCATACGTTTAACCTCGTCAAGTTATAGAGGTCTATTCTTCCAAGCACACCCCCTTCTCCTCTTTCATTAGCCTTCACCACAAGGATTCCAATGACATATCAGATAAGGAATATGTCACCTTCCTCTTGCTCTGGTTGTTAGCTTACACATTGGCTTGAAGTTCATCACTGTGGCCAAATCCCTACAGCCCTTGGCCAACTTCATCCATGAAAGAGCCCGATTAGCCCTCAACTGATGGCTCTTCATCAATCTCTTCTAAAGTATAAGCCAAATGGTTGAAACAACAGGGCTCAAACGAAGAAAGAAAATGTCGAAGGCCTCATCTAGCTACTACAATTGTGGTTGAATGTAGTTTTAGAGCGGTGATTGTCCTTCAACTCTATTCGACTAGTTGGCTAGTTACATGTCAGGTTCATATAGACCTAGGCTCCGCTACTTGATATGTGACTCCCTCACCAAGGACAAGAAGAAGAATTTTTTCCATTTCTTCAAGATTTTCCTCTCTATTGCCTTGGACTCGACGACGATAAACTTTACTCCATTTGCTGGTCATCAAAGGGGTCCCAGTTGGTTCACTTGCCCAATAACTTCTAACAAAGAAGGAGTTTCGATCTGGTCGAATTTTCTCTATCGACAGATCATTTTTGAAGGCGTTCTTGATACAGAAGATGCAAATTTTTACATCCATCTACCCAAGATAGTTGCCCAATAGATGGGCTTCTGCTAGTCTATTCTTGCTACTTACTCATCAGCACCAGAGGACCATTTTGTCAATGCTTACATCTCCAAAGAAAAGGATGTTAAGGAGTTGATGGGGGAAAAGATAGGTGTTGACAAAGCCTTACGCTTATATCTTATGAAGTTTCACAAGGAGTATCAAGTTGCTTTGTTGACAGGTGGTCAAAATACTACCAGTCTTACCACAAAGCATTAGAACCTATTTTGATGTCCTTGTGGATTCTCCTATGTAGGAACATAATCTGACAACAAAAACCAAAGGTGAGCATTTGGAGGAAATTCGCACCTTTGAGAAATATTACAAGATAAAGTGGGATCCTTGCTATGATCATTGGATTGGTCAGAATAGAGGAAATCATAGCCAAACGAAAACAAGAGTGTAGGGCTTGACATGGGTTCAAATATTTAGAATTTCAAGATGTCGAAACCCCATAAGAATTTATTGAAAGTGTTCTAGACCCAGTCCCTTTGCCTTGTGCTCATTTTGGTTTAGCTAATGCATTTCCTAGGGAACTGATGAGAATATGTAACTTTAAATTTGTCGAAAGACATTAGTTTGTCATGAATCTTTTCAAACAAAGAATGAAGTTTGCCTTCCCTTCTAAATGATCTGATGTCGTGACTATTGCCAACGAGTTTCCCAAGGTATACAATCTTTTTTGTTTGAAGGCCATATTCATTTCCAACCACTAACACTTGTAATTTTGGTTGCAGCACTCCCTCTAAAAAAGCCTTTGGCTTATAAGCGGTCAGTGGAGTAGGAGGTCGTCGTCAAATCAGAAGAAGAGGAAAAAGATTGTCAACCTCTTCAGCAAAGGAGGAGAAGATTGGTCAAAGTGAATGGACAATCAACGACTAGAACAAGCAACCATCTGAAGAAGAAAAGGTTCTAGCGAAAAGACAAACTATCTTTACTAATGCTAAACATGCTGTCAAGAAGTCCAAACCATGTAGAGGCCTTATAGTATCTGACCCAGCTATCGAGTCTCAAGTATATTTTATTTGTCAAGCGTTATAATTTGTTGACATGAAATATACTTATTTCATTTCTTTTAGCAAGACAAAGAGCCTACTCCTGAGCACTCGACCTCACTTATGGTATCCGATGAGCCAGACCTATAGATCTAAAGAGTATGATCCTTTGACAAACTTTGCTTTTACATTGGGCATGTATTTTATCTTGAGATTAATATGAATTTAGTTTCAAGATCAGGGTTAGGAGGTCATAAGCCTGATTACTGAAGAATCTATTAGAGTTCTTCAGGGTAAAGCTCCAATCATAAAAATGTTTGTCAGAGTTGCTCCACAAGTTGTTATTCATATTGAAGCTCCGACAATGTCGCTGCCAATCGAAACCTAACAAGGAGAGCTTACTATTGGAAGTGGCTGAAGCTTTTCTTGCTAAGGAATCGGGAACTATACATTCTCCATCTCGACAATCTCCATCGTCAGAAGAATATGGACTGGCGATAATACCTTTTAGTTCCTTACAAAGTCAATCGGCTGTCGACTTGCCTCCATAGAGTAATCTGCCATTTATGATTAGAGGCAACATAGATATAAAGGCATTAATGGCCGATGTCTCTTCACAATCTCTTATCTCTAGCTTAATTCACCCCACAGTCCAAGTAGGATCATCTAGTCATCCAAGTAATAATGATCTGGACATAGATGAATTGATAAATATTTTGTTGGGTGAACCAACTTTTCTAGCTTCTTTGATTCCAGAAGAGTCTTCAATAAACCCGGGGGTTGATGAACTGGTGAAATAGTTGAGGAATTTCCTGGCCTTTTCTTTCAAGGTCATTGCTTCTGATGGTTCTTTAAGAAGTAGAGTTCAAATTGTCTTGAATGAACTCGATCACAGCTTACTACCTCCTGTCAAAGCCTTTATACATCTTTTAAGGACTTCATCAATGATTTGTCCAACAAGGCTCCTGTTTTCAAACAAATCATCTCCACTTACAACAAGGAGATGTCAGGGAAAGAAGTTGTTCTCAATCAATTGTGAGAATTAAAGGCTAAGAGAGATCGACAAGATGAAATGATTGCAAAACTAAAGGCAAGCTGTATAGATATTAGCAATACCGCTAACCGGCAGAGAGAATGCCTCGACAAGTTATAGGAAAAAATCTGAAAAGTCAAAGAAGAGATGGCGTCGATTGAAGAGCTGAGAGACAAGCTTAAAAGTGCTCTGACCTCAAAGAGACACTAGCTTTAGATTGGGAACGCGTACGCTAAAAGGCTTATCCGACTTAGTAGTTTGATTTGTTTTGTCAATCTTTTAAATTTGACAAATTTGAATAAGAATTTTTTTTTGTATTATTTATTCATTTATTTGTTTATAACATACAACAAAAATTGTACAAAGTTCAGATACAATAACAATTCTTTATTCAATCTTTACTTTGCACATTGTCGGCCTATATGGCTTTAGGTATTTGCCATTGATTGATTTTACTTTTAATCTAGAGTTTACTTCGTCGAGAGCGTAGGCATTACTAGAAAATACTTGCATAATTACGAATGATCCTTCCTATTTTGATAACCACTTGCCATATTCTCAACAATGTTTCTCTATAGGCAAAATTACCCTCCAAACTAAATCGCCTAAGTTAAAAGACTTAACTCGACAGTCATAAAATTTAGCAATTCGTTCTTTTTGTCGAATTAAACATTCTAAAACAATTAATCTCTCATCAGTCAACTCGTTTAATTCGTCAAACATTGAAATACCAATAACTTTCAACTAGTCATTCATTTTGTTTTTGGATACAAATTGATTGGAGATTAATCTTGATAGGAAAAATGTTATCATGACCATAAACTAATTTGTATGGTGATGTGCCTATCGATTCTCTTGGCGAATTCCTGTATGCCTATAAAACATGATCAAGGGTGTTGTGCCAATTATTGGGTTTTCGACCAATAAGCTTTTTAATCATACTCATAACTATTTTGTTGATGGCCTCTACTTGACCATTTACTTGCGCATAATATGTTGTTGATGTAATTAACTTGATTTTCCTAGAATTAGCATATTCTACAACTTTCCATCTAGTGAAAACAATGCCTTGATCAGTTGTCAAAGTTTGAGGTATCCCAAACCTACATATGATGTGATTTTCAATAAAATTAATTACATCTTGTTGGGTGACATCTTTTAGCATGATTGCTTCGATCCACTTGGTGAAATAATTAACTCCAACTAAAATATATTTATGTCCTTTCTACAAAGGAAGATGTATTTGGCCTATTAAGTCCAAAGCCCATCCTCTAAACGGCCAAGGTTTGACAATTGAATGTAACTCACTAGCTGGAATGTTTTGTATATGGCCATGCCTTTGACACTCTTCACAAGACTTGGCAAACATTATATAATCCTTGACTAGCATTGCCTAGTAATATCTTCGTCAGAGGACAATCCATTTCACTTTATCTCCCACTTGGTGAGCCCCACAAATACCTTCAAGAACTTCCGATAAGGCAATGTATGCCTCCGACTCACTCAAGCATTCCTCTAACTATTTGTCGACAGTCTTTCTATATAATTGTCCACTAGACAGTACAAAATTTAACGCTCTATTTTTGAGTTTCTGTTCTAAATTAGAACTTGGATTATCTAAATAATCAATGATTGCTTTTCTCCAATCATCATTTATATGAACGTCATTTTGTAACACATCCCTTTCTTCTAATGGGTATAAAACTTCTCTAATTTCTATTAGGTCCGATAGAACTTTTTTAGAGACCTTATACCCAGAAGCTATTTGGGCTAGGTTATTAGCCTCTTTTTTTATTCTCTGGGAACGTGTTGGACAATAATTGGGAATCTGGGTGTACCTAGGGTGTACCTCCGTGGTACCCCATAATCTCTGTGAACATTCTTAATATCCATAATTATGTGAATCATAAATATTCCAAGAAAGATATTTTGTATACATATTCAGAAAATGTTCAACTTTCAAACACTATACAGTACTATACAACCTCCCAAGCCTAGGTGACCTACTAGATTACAGAGCGTTTCCTAATCCTTACCAATTGTTTACCAGACAAAAGTGGAGTATATCCTTAAAGGCTATAAATTCTTCTCCTCAACCACTGTATCTGAAAAGATAATCATAGAGAGTGTGAGTTTATCATAACTCAGTGAGTAAACAACTGTACATGGAAATATCATAAGCACAAACACCACATTTACTAATACAATCAATCTATCATTTATTGTAAATAATTATAGTAATACACTTGTCTAAATTTTGCGTATGATTTCTTGGGTGATCAATCCCTCAATCACTTTGCATTATATGTCATAGATACTTGCACTGAGTGACTTGGGAATTTAACCCTCAAACTCTTGGTGCATAAGTTTTCACATTTATACACTGAGTAGTATGGGACTCTAACCCTTTCAAACTCGTGCATAGGTTTTCACAGTTATACACCGAGTAGTATGGGACTCTAACCCTTTCAAACTCGTGTATAGGTTTTCACAGTTATACACCGAGTAGTATGGGACTCTAACCCTTTCAAACTCGTGTATTAGATCTCGTAAATCTTTTGCTCGTCAATAAAATAGTGACAATTTATCACAATATAATTACTATGAAATAAATGAATTTACACATACTTTTATTCCCTTGAATGTCTATCATCAACCATAACAATCATCATATATTATCAACAGCGAGATTGATTATTTCTCACTTCAATGATGTTATAAACAAGACTTGTATTGTACTTTATCTAATAAGATCACATTAGTTTAGTAAAGTTATTTACTTACAAAATGTTCCAATTTATTCAAGGAACAATCACATCTAGTTCTTTAGTCAACTAGAGAAATCAATTCTCAAAGGTAATAAAATACCTTCCAATGATATTGTACTTTTTCTCAACCTGAACACACACTGATAATCTTCTCAATCTCACAAATAACGCAAATGGGATTTATATTGTGCTTTGACTAATTTATTAAATTAATTTTGCAAGGTTGCCTACTCACCTAGATTCCACGCTCTCAGTGCTCCCACCTTGCGCCCCCAAAAATCCCTATTGTAACCAGGTAAAAACCATTAGGGTTACAAAATAGAGAAATTTCCTATCACTACTCTCGACCTTTACTCACATCTTAAGTCATAACTCCTAAACGATAATGAATTTCTAAATGAAATTTATACCATTGGAAACTAGACTCAAAGAGCTTTCCAACGATATAAAGTTTGCCCAAAACGGAGTCCGGATGAAGAAGTTATGACTGATTGAAAAATAAGCTAAGGCTTTTCAGCATACCTGGCGCCTGGGCGCCACACATGGCGCCTGGGCGCCAACACAAGCCTGGCGCCTGGGCGCCAAGTCCCTTTTCTTCCCAAAATTTTCTGAACCTTGGCGCCTGGGCGCCAGGATCGCGACCTTTCGCGATTCCTCTCGGTTTTGGCTCAGATCCGGCCAAATCTTCACCGTTTTCCATGATTTCTTCCATAGGATCTCACCCTTAATGTCTAAGGAGCATTTAGACACCAAAAACACCAATTTTAATCGAGAAACGAAGCCGGAATCTCGATTTTTACCCCAAAATTTTTGAAAACTATAAAATAGGAAAAAGCTTGAGAAATAGAAATTTCTACCTCAATTCCTTGCTTTCCCTATGTTGCTTGGCTCTTAGAGGCTCGCCCCGTAGCCCGAGATCCACCCTCCAAGCTCGGTTGTGGAGTTGGAGTGTAGAGAGAAAGAGAGGAGAGAAAGTGAAGAGAGAGAGAGGAAATGAGAAAATGAAGAAAATTTAGGTGAGGCCGCCTATTTACTCGCCCGGGGTGAAATTATCACTTGCTCTTCAGTTGACCCTCAGTCAAGATTAGTAAAAACAAATTCATAAAATCTCACCTCGGGTGATTCTAAATCCTAATTGCCCCACAATTTTCTTCTTTCACTTTAGTCCCTCTCAAAGTCTCAAACTCCACTTTAACCTCAAATCTATCATCCTTTTGGTACCGGACTCATAATTCATTCCCATAAGCTCTATTCTTCTTCTCAGGTTCCTACTAGGTCATTTCTCAAAAGTACTCCATACTTTATTTTCTTTTCGTTTTAGTCCTTGAGAATTTGTAAAATGTCCTAAATTAAAATTTTTGAAATTTCTATTTCCAAATTTCCTTCACTAATTCAAAAAGAACATTTCTCATGTAATTAAATTTTTCAATAAACTTCAAATAGGCTTTAAATATTCATGAAAATTCTTGGGATATTACAGCCATCATCTAAAATGTGGTCTGACAACACACCCTCCGTTGAATTGACTGCTTTGTTAACTCGGTAGGCTGACAACCTATCTATTTTAGTCTTAAGACTCATGGCTAGTGCTTGGCCGATTTTCGTTGGCCTTGTCCATTATTTTTACACCAAATTGATCTATTAGGTAGGCCTGCAAAGCCTCCTTATTGATTACACTATCTTTAGTAGCTACAAGTCTGATGTTAGGGGCGTAAATTTTGAAGTCGACGTGGGGTTACTATAAATAACATGGACTGTTATATGCTTCTACTACCTCCACTTGTCCTTTGTTATTCCATAGGATTAACTTCTGATGGACAGTTGACGGGATTACTCCGATGACATGGATCTAATCTCTTCCCAACAATATGTTATAACTGGATTTCGAGGGAATTACTACAAATAGGATTGCTTTTTCGAATGATCCAACACGGATATTTAGTATTACTATGTTGTTAGGTAGGGAAGATTTGCCACTAAAATCAGTGACAACCATATCTGTCTGAATTAAATCAGACTCATTCTTCCCTACCCTCTTGAATGTAGCTCTCGGTATTAGATTGATGGTAGCTCCACCATCCACTAGAACCCTATTAGTAGGCTTTCATTCCAATAAGGCCTTGATATGAAAAGGTTGTAGATGTTCCTTTTGTACATCGGTTGGTTTTTCGAACTTGACCAAATTGTCGAGTTCATTATCCCAGTCATCCTTTAGACGGTCAAAACTTGAAATTATGTCATCTTCTAAAACAACCAATCCTCTGACAAGTCTTCTAAATCCTCCTCATTCTTATCCACATAAATCTCATAATGAGCTTCATATTCTGGTGGAATCATAAAAATGATAGGATGCTCGTCTACATCCTCTTTTCTTTCAACTTTTCCTTCAGTATTTTGGAATTCTTCTTTACTTGGGTCCCAATCATCTTCATCCATGAATGGTCCAAGTTTGAGGTAGTCTCTGTCTACTGGACCATCATCAAATCTTGCTTCTAACAAAGTTATCTCCATGGCCATGATCACATCATCTAAATCCTTATCCATGTCAAAGTCCAGGTCAAATTCTTCATCGTCATTGAGACCCAATGGATCTTTAGGTTCATTAAGGGCGCCTATGATTTCGTCAGCTAGCAAATTGATGTCCAATGTATGGCATTCGGGTTTGAACTCAATGAGTTGCCCCCTTATTTAACTTTGGCAAGAGTTTCTTTCTTTTGCTTAACATTAGTTGTGGGATCCTCCAAGATCACCTTGATCTCTTCGTGAGAGCAATCTTCATAATTTTTTACTTCCACCACAGCCACGTGTTTTCCTTTAGTGGCTTTCTTAGCTTTTACTAATCTGATAGGTCAGTTTTTCTTTGGGAGGGAAAGATGTATACTTCTATTAAGTTTTTGATTTCAAAGGTGTTGATTGCTACAATTTTCATGCCTTTGCAATCTCCTCCTAAAGCCATACACTCAAAAGATTTGGCTGAGGTTGTACACTCTTCTCCTATGGTTTGGAAGTTTTTTGTCGAACTCCCCCAGTATTTTGAGCTCTTGGTTTGGTTTCAACTACAAAACACTTTTTTCTCGACCCTAATGGCTCTTCTTTGATTAGAAGTGCATTTGCCAAAGCACTCCTTTTCTGAGCTTGTCTATACCTCTGCAACCTCCATTTTTGGGTCTTCGACAATGGTCAACCAGAAGGTTTCAGATTTCTTTGACTGAATGGCACTACCTTGCCATGTCGATAGCCTTCATCCTAGAAAGGTTGCCCCTTTTGGAATCTACTCCTCTTGGCATTATCTCTGTTTGTCGTTGCAGAGTTCTTAACCCATTAGCCAACCTTTGCATTTACAGGTGGTACTCATGTTCTGGTGTGTCAGATATAGTTTTGGGAATTTGGGTTACTACTCCTAATTGACTCTTTAGATTTCTGCCTAACTATATGTTGTGGCTAAGATCTTGGTGTACAATACCGCTTCGACTGAAAATTCTTATGAAAGAGCTTTTTTTTTTCTAATCCTTTGGTAATCAAGAGTCGGCCATCACCTTCTGACTCTCTTTGATAGCTTCTAGATCATAGAAGTAGACACATCTAGATAGCTACTGAATCTTTCTTTCTTGTCATGAACTCTTCATAGATTTCCCAAGGCTTTTGATACATGTTGAAGGTATTCGCCATAGGGTCAGGATCATCATTCTTATACTTGTTCGGGTCTACTTCAACATGCATCTTCCCTTTTTCCCTTCATATCAACTATGTTGGGAATTTGGCTGTTGATTTCAGTGACATTTGTCTAAAAAGGATTGGTGTGAACTTTTATGTCTGCCTTCTTATCAGCAAACTTCAATCTTCCTTCTGTCAAAGCTTTTTGGATTAAGTCTTTGAATTGTACATATTCATTAGTCTCATGACTGAATACATTATGTAATTTACAATATTTTAGTCTGTAATTTCATCAGGCTTTAACCACCTATGATTATCCAATAATTTTATTTATTTTTCTTTTAACAAAATAGCAAAAATTTGTTCGGCTTTTGTTATGTCAAATCTGTATATTTTTCTATTAACATAGCTCATCTTTTATTTGGCCCTCATAGGCTTTATAGATGACAAACATAAGGAAGTCCATTCTTTAATTCAGTATGATTTACATCATAATCAGCGTCCTCATCCTCTTTGTCAGCTTTTACATCTTTTCAGCTTTCAACTGTTCTATCTGTCGAACTTTGCCCCTTAGTTGGGCAAAGTCAACCAAATGTTGATTGACAAGCTTTTTTTTTTGATATAATTATCTAGGCCCTCGATAGTCATCTTGACAATCTCAGCTTCAAGAATCAGAGTAAAACATCTACTCCTCATCTACCTAAATCTTGCCAAATAATCCTTGACATATTCGTTGTATAATCTTTCAATATTAAACAGATTTGTCAGACCAACTTTCAAATCCCCTATGAAGAATTGGTCATGGAGGCTTCTCTCTATCTATGCCTACGAATGAATAGAGTTTGCTCTTAGTGTTAAAAACCAAGAAAAGGCATTTTCCATGAGAGAACTTGGAAAGAATCTCATTTTAAGTCCTTCATCTATTGCTAGATCTCTCATTTCTATGGTGTACTATGCAATGTGTTTGACAGTCAATTCACCACTTTCCCTAGCAAACTTAGATAGTTTAGGAACTTTAACCATTCCTCCAAGCAATTCTGCATGTTGAACCCAATCAAGGAATGCTGAAGCGAAATAAGGCCGATTAGTATAGCCTATGTTGAAACCAAATCTATTAAGGACTAGTTCAATGACTTGGTTCCCTATGAAGTTTTGTCAGAACTCTCTTATTGCATTATTTACATATGGCTTATTCAGACGCATCATTTATACTTGACCATGTCTCTACTGTGGTTGAGGTTGGTCTTGGCCCTTGTATTACATTATTTTGTTGATTTTCGCCATGATCCTGGGCCAAAATCATTTGTTTTGATTGGACATTTTCAAGCACAACAGTCTCCAAGGCTTGAGTTAGTCTACCCATTTGTAATGATAACATATTACATGCATTATTTTGTATTTTCCATTAAGGGCTTCAATACGATACCCATTTGTTATGTCAATATACACACCATATCGTGATTACTTTCATGCATTTAGTATCGAATGTTAGCTAATGAACTTATAGTAGATGTGGCGACAGTATTTGGCATGTCTCTTGATATATTTGGAAAAATAGGTCCAAAATTCTGTCTTTTCTATCGGAACACAATGAGAGTACTTGTTCCTACCATATTTGCCAATGCAGAACTTATTGCTTGGCCTTGAGTCATCTGACACATAGGATTGGTCAACCGATTTCCAATCCCAAGTTGAGTCATCACAGGAGGGACATACCCTTGAGGTAATCCATATTGAGGTGTAAACCTTGTCGTTTTACTGTCTACTGGATTTGGTGACACCAGTGTCGACCAGATACTTGCTCTAATATGGGGTTTCTAGAAAGAGACACGTTTGGCACAACGTCTATAGGATTAGCAGTTGTTGTAACTACTGGCACGTTTGTCGTGGTTACGACAAACATAGATGCAGTTAGTAAACCTGTCACTCGATTAGCACCATTTGCATTACTTATGATTTTAGAATTATAAGTATGAGAAGAACAAGGTATGAGTTTACCACTTCTTAAACACATACATTCAACGAGTTAGTCTGAACTCGTTTCACCAGGTGTGCCAATTTGTTTACAATGAATTTTTGGTCTGACTAGGATCCGACAACAAACTGGCTAAATGTCAATTCGTTAACGAAGATTATTGGTCGAAGGCCAAATCCAACAACAAAAACTTGATTCTATTGAGAGCGATTGTGTTTTCAAAGTTATGCAATAATCTCCTTTAAAAGACAAATGTGTAGGAAAGTAAGTTGCAGAACGTAAAGTGTATAAAAAGGTAACTACAGAATTTAAATGGTGGAAAGTAAATGGCATAATGTAAATTGCACAATGTAAATTATAGAAAGTAAACAGAAAAAAAGTTAAAGTACATAATGTAAATGAAAGCAATTAAATGAAAATGATTAAATTACTGGAAGATAAATGAAAGCGATAAAGAACTAGAATGATAAAAAACTTTGAATTAAATTTGACTGAAATGTAAGATAGAAAGCATACTTCGATGTTGATTCTTTAATCTACTCCTGTGAGATGTTAGGATTTTTAATCAATAGTTACTAACCCTTTTTACAATAATTACCAACTTTGAATTAAATTTGACTGAAATGTAAGATAGAAAGCATACTTTGATGTTGATCCTTTAATCTACTCATGGGAGATGTTAGGATTTTTAATCAAGAGTTACCAACCCTTTTTATAATAATTACCCTAGTATTTATAGGCAAATGACTAAAGTAACTGCCTATGACACGTATGTGACGGTTTACATTTACATTGCATCGGCATAACTACCTAAACCCACGTTAAGTAATAGTTTACATAGTCTGACACAACTCCCTTAGTCATTTGTTGGTGGAGTAACTATCCTTGATGGCTTCAATGTTTGACAACCAAGCTAATTGTCACACTCTCATCTTTCGACTACTATAGATGACTTGTTCATCAACTATTTATGAACTTGCTTGTTGAATGGCGAGCTTTCGACAATTTCTCTTTGACAGTCGTACATAGATGTTTCACAATGACGTTTATCCTTTCTGCTCTTTTTTGTCCAATTTGTCTTTGTCGAACAGTTGTCCTTTGTCGAATTTCTAAGATAGATCACTTACATTGACACTTAAGCAATCAATACTATTTTGTTTGTGCCTCTAAGGATGATTACTTGTCAGTCAAGTAGCTCACTTATTTTATTTTAAAATAATCACCCAACACCTACTTAATTCAAATTTCCTAAACAATTATCTAAATAAAATTTAAATTAAAGTAGCTAGTCAAGTTAAGGAACCCTAACTCCTAAGACTCCCTAGCTACCACATTCAACCTCCCACCACCCAACACTCACCATCAAGTACTTCATACACTCACACACCTCACGTCATGCACTTTTCTCTCTCTTTCTCATGTCCCTAAGCCACCTCCTCATGTACACACAAAGCAAAACACTTATACACATTCCACGAATCTTTCACCGTCAACTCCCACCCTTCATATACACCACGCTTGAACTTCCACCTCTTGGGCAAAGCAACCAAAAGTAACGATCATCACTCAATTCAAATTCTTTTTCATCCGTTGGAAAATTGAAAAGAAATTAAGGTAAGTTATAATCTCTCTTTCCCTTAATAATTTTGTTTCTTTTAAAATAAACATAAGAACAACCCTAACATAAACTCCCCTTTCTTTTTCAGAAATATGAAATTATAATAGTGTACAAATTCCTTTTTCACAACAAGGAGATTTGATCGGGTTTGATCGATAGGATTCGTTTGAATCCAGGTGAGTGAACCAACCCTTCATTAATATTGTCTTAAGTGTTAAAGTAATAGGATAATAAGATAGGTAATAATATAGTGGAAAAGAAGGAATCTGATTCAGGTTTGAGAGTTTTGTGTAATTTAAATAATGATGAAATCGCTAACAGGAAACGTTGGGGAAAATGAGATTGTTCGTGAGACAAATATGATTGATTGTGATTTGGGATACTTATGGTTATCCAGTGAAAATTGATATGATGATTACATTGATGATTATTGATGAATATATTGACGAATGTATTGATATTTATTTTGATGATTATTTAAAATAGGTTGAAACTTGATTATGCTTGGGCGGGATAGTTCCATGTCTCATGTCAAGCAAAAAATATAGGTGATAGGATGACTTGACCTCTGAGAGTAGAGACAACGATTTCCTCAGTAGGAAGTTAAGCTCAGATTTAATCTGTAAAGTACCCTAACCATTGAGGATGATGGTGTGCGTCATGGCAGATTTGATGAGATTGGTTAATTGATAAGAATGGTTGAGCCATGTGTGCTGTCTAAGATTAGTTGAGCCTTATGTGATCCCCTGAGATTGGTTATTTGATGAGATTGGTTAAGTGGGCTTACGACACTCCCGAATGTTATGCCATTGACGAGTTCTAATTCTGTTGGTCTGAATTGTTCGATTGAGTTGCAAAGTCTCTGGTGTGTATCTTTTCTTGTGATTTGTGATTTATGCTTATACTTTTATTTTATTACTTTTGCATAGTGGATTTTATTAGGGCTGTGATTGGCTTGCTCATTGATATATTTATCTCACACTCATTGATTTAATTTTTTCAGATTAAGTAGCGGAAGATGAAT
This sequence comes from Biancaea sappan, assembly GCA_037074585.1. Lineage (NCBI taxonomy): Eukaryota > Viridiplantae > Streptophyta > Magnoliopsida > Fabales > Fabaceae > Biancaea > Biancaea sappan. The sequence goes on from CM073494.1 coordinate 38,533,232, forward strand.
ATCCACAATAGGACTAGAGTTGCCGTTGGACTTTCCATTGTTGGGTGGGTCCCAAGTCAATAGTATTGGTTCATTTAAGATTAGGAAGCTCTATGGTCAACTAGGACATCTAGGGGGTCTTGGGTGGTTAAACTACTTTATTTATTGTATTTAATTTGATTTAAATTTGAAGCTTTATTTTGAGGATTTATGATATAGATTATGGTAGAAGTTGAGATTACAATTATGAATTTATCTAAGTTAAATGTGATTTTGTGAATGAATGAAGTTTTGATTATTTTATTTAAATATTAAAATTGTAATTTGGGAGATTGCAAGGAATCTGGGTAAGTCTTCTTTTCTCCTTGAGTGCATAAATTAAACTATAAATTGTGGTGAAGCACATAATTTTATCTTATTTTATTCTACTTTTTGAAAGGTTCAATTGATCTAGATGAATACGATCTTGGTGGATAAATATTTTTTTTTATGGTTCATGGTATGTTGCCATAATGGATTTGTGTGTTTGGGTTTAAACCTTATGCATGTGAGAGTTGTGATGTTTTAAACAATGGAAAATAATCCATAAGATATGTATGATGAGTTGGAGAAGTTTGAGTTTTGTTGAGGAATCAAAGGGTGGGACCTATGTGAAAGAATCTAAAGTTTTGGGGCAAAGTTGGAATTTTTTGAAAATGGGATGTTGGATGAGTGCTTGGGGTGTTGGGAGTGATAATTGTTAAGTTGAGGGAGTAATTGGAAAGGATGATGGTTTAATTGGTATTGGAAGGGAAAATACCTAAAATCTCACTTAAACTCACACTCAATTTTTGAGAAAGGAATAAGTGAGGGGCCAAAATGAAATTTCTGAAAATTTACTCTTCCCACACTTAAGCAAATATGAACCCTCAGTCCCATTCTTTCATCTCTCATGACATCTCTCTCTTCTCCCGTCTCCTTCATCTTTTTCCATTGTGCCCTAGACCTCAAAACACCAAAGCCTCCCAAATCTTGACTTCCTCTCCAGTGAGTTGTGCTTTTTGGTCACCAACGGACCACCGTCACTATGGGAAGCATCAAATCCAAGGTAAGCATCACAATCCCAAGAATTTGCATTTTTGGATTTTGCCTTAAGTGCAGAAAAATTGGAGTTTTTGAGAGATTTGGGTGCAATCTTGGATTATTTTGTTAGATTATAGTTTCTTAACCTTCCTTCTCCCAATCTCAATTGTTTTGGCTAACCAAAGGGGTGGAAAGTTTGAGATTCATGGTAGGTTTTGAAGCCATGACATAAAAATTTGAAATGGAAGGAGTTTTGGAGAAACTTTGGTTGATTCTTGAAATTTGTTGTAGAAACAAGTTGATAAATGTAGTTTTGTGGATTGAATGCTTATTTAGGTGGCAAAAAACATTGTAGAAGTGTTTGATTTTGGTTTTGGGGTGAAGGAGGAAGGTTAGAGGATGAGGAAGACATAAAAGTAGCGAAAACGGGGGTCTGGTTCCGCGATCCGCCGCTATAGCGGTAAGAATCATCGCTATAGCGGTGGGACGCAGAACCTTCACTACTTTCTAACCCAATTTTCAAACAATTATAACTCTCTCATCTAAACCCTATTTTAAGTAAATTGTATATTGTTGGAAATGTCTTTGAGTCTAGTTTCTAATGAAACAAGATTCAATTAAAAATTCCTTAACGTTTGATAGTTATAACCAAAAGAGTGATCAAGGGTCAGATCTTATGATAAAGAGTTCCCTATTTTGTGACCTAAACATGTTTTCATGTGGCTACCTTATAGGGATGGACTCTTTGAGACTCATTCGACATCTTTTGAAGAGGATTAGCTAGGTTAAAGCTAAGGTGAGGGTCTAACCCTTCTTTCGGTGGATTCCATGTTTAAATTGAAAGGATCAATTTTGTATGGGAAGACTTGTGCTTGTATTTGATCATAACCAATACATAAAAAATATATACCTTGTTGAGAGATAAATGAATGCATGCAAAGGGTAACTTATATTTTTCTTAATTGGTTTTATGTTGATTTTCCATTGTTATTTTCACTAGAACAATAGTAAATGATGATACATTCATATAATGGTTGTTCAAGTTGTGTTCTTAACTTTATAGAATATGATTATTGTGTTAAGGGATTAGTGGACATAATAATACCGAATAAGTAAGAAATTACTTTATATGTGAAATTAAAATTTAAAGTGAATACTTGTATGAGAACTACTTTTGAAACTCAATGTGATGGGCATAACGAGTGAGGTGTGAATATTGAATTTGGATGTATAAGTATGGGTGGACATTGAGTCAACATTATTTCAGTTTATCATGGTAGTACCTTACTCTTCCTGGTTAGGGTGTGATAATAATTAATTATGTTTACGTGGGTGATCATCTTGGGTGTGATGTACCTTTGGCTCATGTACTGCTTTGTGGTGCCTAGGATATCATACTCTTTTTCCTGTATAATCATAATTATATGTATGTATATATATACGTATATATTCGAGTCTTGTAAAGAGTCTTAGTGTAATTATGGAAAGAATTTGTAGATCACTTTGTTATGTGGATGAGTGATGATGCTTGCTTTACATTGGTATTAAGTGATGCGTTGTAAGTTGCATAATGTGGATGAATAGCTTGTTTATATATTATTACTTCAAATCTCAAATTGTCCTAGAACGGTGGACAAGACTTCATTTATTTAATTATAGTCATTGTCCTAAAACGGTGGATATGACTCATTTATTAATTATAGTTATTGTCCTAGAACAGTGGATATGACTCATTTATTTAATTATAGTCATTGTCCTAGAACCGTGGATATGACTCATTTGTTTAATTATAGTCATTATCCTGGAACGATGGATATGACTTATTTATTAATTATAGTCATTGTCCTAGAACAGTGGATATGACTCATTTATTTAATTATAGTCATTGTTCTGAAATGGTGGATATGACTCATTTATTTAATTATTGTCATTGTCCTGGAACGGTGGACAAATTTTCATTTATTTAATTATTTTCAAATGTCCTGGAATGGAAGACATATTGCAAATTTAGAATTGTGCTGAATTAAATGACTATTTATCTCATGTGTGTTTTATGTGAAGACTGTGGTTTTACTTTTATTTAACTATGGTTACATCTTCCCTGTAGTAGACACATAATAGAATTATTAAATAATCATTTACATATGGATGTGCCTTGGTGGCTCTCAAATGTCCAGGCGACAATATTTTATATATATATAGACATATATAGCGATTATGGTGACACTCTGATATTAAATTGTTTGATGCCACGTGTTAAATTCTTGTGACCGAGTCATATAATGATATAGATTTTGTAATTTGCTTATGATGCATGACTTAATGATGAATGCGTGTATAGGGTAGGATTTCTTTACTTGACTATGCAGGTTGTGTAGGATGAGGCTTGGGCCTAATGTTGATGGATGGGATATTAATTTAGTGTCTCGTCCATATAACCGGCACGCGGTGGTAATCTGTTCAATTTAATTATCCTCTCATTGAGTATTTTTATACTCACCCTTTCTCTATGCCCTTGTATGTTCTGCTTAGTTGATGGGACTCTGTACATGGAGTAGTGGAGTCTCCGAGTTCTCAACCATTTCTGGTTCGGGATGACTTTGATGTTAGGTATGTTGTTTTCTTTGAGTCACTCTATAGTGAATAGAACTCTTAGGATTATTATACATTTATGGGTGCCAGTGTATGTAAAGTGAGGCTTACGGTGGTGGTATAGATCCCCACTGTGCCGATCATGCCCTCGAATTTGGGGCATGACAAGGTATGTCTTTTACATGATGTATATTTAGGACATGTTTCAAGGAATGTGGAATCAGTGCATGAACCTCCAACTATATTACACATGTTTAATAATAAATGACAACAAACTTGGGCAAAAAGGATTAGATATATTGATGATAACAAGGCTTATAGTTGCACGGGGCTCGTGCCATCATACCAATCACGTACCCAAGAGTTTAGGTCATGACAAAATAAATAAATAAATTGATTATTTTAAATATCGATTATTTTCTTTTTTAAATTAGGAAACATTTTTTAAAAATTAACTAGAATCTTTATTAGTTTTTCTAATTTAAATAAAGAAAGAAATCAATTTGGAATTGAATTGATATTTATTTATTTTGCCTAATAAGATTAGAAAACTAGAATTAAAGGGAATTTAATTCTAAACAAGGGAACAAGAAATTTTAATTGAGATTAAAATAAAAGTAGAAATAATTGATGTGATGAAATTATTCTAACACAACGTAGACCTTAAATGCCGACTTCCATTATACAGTTATTTTAATAGTTAATGCATGATAGGATGTATGTATGGAATGATGGCTGATTATGGACTTTTACCAAATATGAATTGTTCATGCATGTTTTTAAAATTATAGTTTTGGTAAATAAGGTCTGCGTACCTTGCCTCTCTCTATTTCTCTTTTGCACTTCTCTTCTCACCTAACTCCCCTCAAATGTAACTTGAGGTTTCTCATTAAAAAATGTAATTAGATTACTTGGGTTTCTCATTAAACAATGTAATTAGACTTATCATGAAGATGGTCTTAGTGACATAGTTTATAGTGATTGATCTCGTAGGACAAGGAACTAACTACTTGGGTTGGATGTGATGTAATCAAGTCCAGTGAGAGTTGACACATAGGCCATACTCTGAACTAAGTGGGCATAAGATAGTTAAAGGACACATTGCATGGACACGCTTTAACTATAGCAAGGTTTAAAGGCAAACAACAGACTTTTCGGTCAATTGGGGGTCATGATGTGTTGCTAGATACTGCTTGTGATCTATTTACAATCAAATGTTGATTGTGAATGGCCAACATAGTCGGAAACCTAATGGGTCACACGTAAAGAAATTCACTAGGAATGTAAAATGGGTTTGAGGATTTGATCCTAAATTGGAGAATTAATTAAAAGGAGATAAGAGAATAAAAGAAATAGGAATATGTTCCTATTCATACCATAATAAGGAAAAGCCCAAAACAAGAACCTCTTAGGCATCATTCTCGTAAAGAGATTGGGCTTCTTAAGATGTCATTTTAAGAAACCCAATAAGGGAATGACGCCTACTAAGGGAATTAGGGCTTTACGGTTTGTGGTTGCACCTATTATTTTAAATAAGATAGTTGGTTCGAGCCATACGACCGCCGAGTCGCCTATAATTGAATTTGTGGCAACTTGTAGTATAATGGTCATCCTAGGTCATTTCACTCTTGGAGCCTTGCTTCTAAATTGCCTAATTAATTGTTCTAACACTAATATATCTGCTGATTACAACCTAATTACCACCGGGGGGTATTTGCATAATTAAATAATTAAAACAGAATTAGAATACAAACCTATAGCTAACAGAACACAAAAAAAAAATGAAATTACACACAAAACATGTAATCAATCATCAAATCCTTAAAGCCTACATCTATCATCATCTCATCCTTGGTTTACTCTGATTTAATCATACCATTCAGTTTCCAAATAAAATTCCTAGAAGACTTTCCAAGGCTGAATCATATTAGAATCATAATCACAACCTAATATAATTCGTTTAAGCCCTAACCGAATCATGCTTGATAATCACTGGTGCGTATAATTTATAGCACATAAAATATTCCAGCAAGTATACTAGGTCGCAACAAGTAATAAAGTGATAAGTAGAGTATCGTCCCATAGAGATTGAGGTATCAAATAAAATTCAATTAGGCTAAGTGAAATGCTATTAAGACTTATGAAGGAAATTGCAGAAATTACACAAAAAAGGGGGGATGATTGAAACAACGCAATATAAATAATGAAAATTTAAATAACTAAACAGAAAACAAAACAGACAAAAGATGTGCAACTGGTGACAAATTCCATGGAATTGTACATCATCATCCTTTCCTTTGAATATTCTTGGCTAATTCTATTATGTAATTTTCAATCTAAATTCTCAGAAAATCTTCTAAGACTGAATTATATTAAAATTACAGTTAGGAAGATCTTCACTAATCTATAACTCAAATACAATCCGATCAAGTCCTAATCACATCAATGCCCTGCAATCGCATATGACACGCTATCTCTTGTCCCACTCATTACAAATACACAGCAATCGCATACATATATAGATAACAAGCTTCATAGGACAATAAATAAAACAGAACTTTGGCCAAGAAAATACTCATTGGTTCAAATAAATTAAGTTACAATTTCCATTTCATCAAATGACCGATTACACAAGAAAATGGGATTGATTTCGTTTGGTCTAATCCGATTAATTCATAGACAAATTAATCTTTGAATCATTGAAGAACAATTCAATTGAATTACAATTCATTCAATGTTGGCCAATTTTCTAAAATATGATTGAATCCAAAACCTTGAAATTACAATCTAACTTAACTAAAATAATTGACTAAAATCTTAGATCAACCATTCAATTAAGTAATGAAGCTCAAGAAAATTATTCAAGCCACATAAATAAAACTATCTATATCTAGATAATCTGATTTATGGTGGAAATTACAAGGTCAAGCTTAATATCTAGCTAAATCTAGCATAGACATCAAAATCCCAAACTCATTGAAGGTTAATCAAGCATTCAAGAGGAAGAATAATCGGTAAAATCCACTCCATTAAATGAAAATACAATAAAACTGAATATGTTCAACAATAAAGCTTCATAAAACCGAACTACATCAATCCTTAAACTCAAAAATTACATGGAAGAGAAGAAGAACATGACAGATAATAGAAAATATAGCAGAAATCTAAGAAACTATGAAGGAAAATGGAAGAAAATGGGAGAAAATGGGAGAAGGAAAGCCATTCCCAAGTGGGAAGGCTTCCTTTCCCTCAAACCAAGCTCTGGAAGTCGCCTCTGTCTGCAGCAGCCACGGGTCTGAAGTCTGGAGCGAAGCCTCTTCTGTTCTAACCTAAAAATTGTATTTATAGTGGCTCTCTGCGATGCCAGCACCGGGTGCTACGATCCCAGCGCTGGGCGCTAGCTTAACCTAATTTTTCCTCTGTATTCCACGTCATCCTATTGACTTACTGTTCCTGGCACCGGGCATTGGCTTCCTAGCGCCGGGCGCCAGGCCATTTTTTCCAGCATTTTTTATTTACTCTCTGTTGCTTTGTTTCTTGTTCGGTTCAAGTCCAAATGCCTCTAAACTCTATAAAACACATAAATGAACCATTTTGGAGTAAAATTATAGAGTTAAAGCACATAAATCTATAATTAACTTTCACCCAAAATAATTCAAAACATTATAAAACTAGAGTTTTGGCAAAAATCAAGATGCAAAAAGGCTAGAATAGAGGCTAAAATATATGAAAAATTGCATGTTATCAATCAGCAAAGGTAAGCTATTTCATTCTACTTACTCCATCAACCGGTTAAAGCAAGGTTACAACTCAAATAAGAATCATAAAATTGAACCTATGCCTAACTCAGTCATAACAGAACAAAGATAAACATAAGAACTAGAGGCCAATGTAGAACAGAAATGAAATAGGATTAAAACCAGAAAACTTATCTTTTATTGAGTTCAAGATTCAAGATACACAGCTCCAGTTCATGTCTGACTAATTACAACACTTTTAACTTTCCATGGAGGCCAAAATACACCAAAACATAGAAGAAAATTGGGGGGGGGTAGACCTACGAATTACAGAGGAAATGGAAGAAGATGAAACTCTTCCACATCTGAAAATAGAGGTTCTAAAGTGCTTTTAACCAGAGGAGAGAAGGAAGGACAAAATTGTAATATTTTCTCTCATGTGTTGTCCCTTTCTTCTATAGAAAGCAATTATGCTGCTACTACCTTACTGTGTTATGCTGCTTTTGCTTTTCTGTTGTTGTCTGTTGTTGTTTTCTATTTTCTGGTTGTTGTAGAAAGCCTTTCTGGTTCTATTTGCCTTTGCTGGAAAATACAGAAATGGGACCCAGTCAGTCCAGTCAGCCTTATTAATGCACAGTCAGCTACCATGTCATCATTTTGTCTATGTTAGCATCTAGGTGGCCTCCAAGTCAGCATATACTCTCCAATTGATTAAAATCTGAAAATTAAGCACAAGAATTAATTGGGATAAAATTATGAAATTGAAGCATATTAATTCTCTAATTAATTTACACCCAATAAATCCAAAACATAGTAAAATTAGAGAGTTCACAATATTTAAGATGCAAAAAGACTAAGATAGGGACTAAATTGTATATAAAAATACCCGATATCAATAGTGAAAGCCACACGCCAAACCACTCTCTCTCAATTGTTGAGGATTTATTTTGGAAACACTTTTGTTCTCTTCTACTTCAACCAAGAGGGTTTTCTCCGTAGCTTCTTCATGCTTGCTAGCACAAGAATGAGAAGAAACCCCATTACCTTAAGCGATTTTTCTTTTATGTAATTTCACGTGGATTATCATTAGAGGTATCCTACTTTGGATACTTACTTTAGCTTGGAGATGTTGCTGCACTACAAGAGGTATTTATCTTCATCTTGTTTTTCATGGTTAATGTAATGGTAATATAGGTTGATCCATCGGTGAATGGGTTTTAGAGAAAATTTTAAATTCCACTGCATTCTATGGTCTCTAAAATCCTACAGTATATCAGGGAATAGCATATGAGATACACGCATGGGCCAAGATCCAAGTGAGTTTCCTTGAGGTTAATAGCATGATTTGCCATCATGGGCATGAGCTAGGGCTCTCGGGTGACAGATCTACGATCGGAAGCTGATGGATGCTTGGGGAATGATGTGATTTTTTGAAATGTGATGTGATTGTCTGGATGATTGAACTTGCATATAATTTTTCTCTATTGTGTATGGAGTATTTATGCAGCTTAGTATGTGGCATATAAGTATGCCCCAGTTTGGATGGATGAGTCATTTATGGTATAGGAGTGTCTTTAGATAGGATTAAAAATAAGATATACCCTTTTAGTTGTGGATAGGCAACGTGGGTATCTAGTGTGGAATTATTTGTGTGATGGAATATATATATATATATATATATATATATATATATATTGTACTTGAATTTTACTTGGATGAGCTTGATGAAAGTGATCGTGCTAGGAAGCAAGGGCATGTGGTACTCCGCATATGGACCGTGCATGGTAAAGTGTGGAAACGAGGTAATGATAATTGTTTTGAAAACGTATTATTTGTATTGACTACTATTGTGTTATGGTTATAAAGATTTATGGGATGGGAAGAATCGCTGCGGTTGATCATCGGGTGCTTGTGCACACTTCTAGATATATATACTTATTTACATCTACATATTTATGTCATTAGCTTTAGACTATTGCATGAACCTTGATATTAGGTCAATTAATTATAGTAGAGATTTTGGGTGAGTCAGTGGATTGGACTCACTCCCACAAAGTTTCAGGTATCGAAGGTGGTCTTGTTTAGTGGTTAGAGTAGCGAGAACACCTCCCTGTTGTCCTGGGGCAAGGTAATTGTTATTTGAGTTCAAGTTAAAACTTTATGCTCTATAATCAGGTAGGCCACCTAGGTTTTGTATATCTTGTTTGGGTTAATTGGTGTTATAGTAGGCTTATGGTGGTATGGGTGATATGTCGTCCTACCGGTCATAGCCCTAAGTCTCGGATTATGACAAAGATAGTATCGAGCTTTAGGATTAGGTCTCCTATTAATTAAAAAGAAAGATAACCTTAGTGGGTCCTCCTCTATCATTATGAACTTAGGCGCAACTATTGAGAGACGACTCCACCAAAGGCCCTATAGGATTGGTTGTGCATATTTCTTTTAAGTTTTACTCCTCAACTAGTTGGCTGTATAGAGTCCTTAGGACTAAGGTGTTAGTTCCAGTGCATGTATAGCCTTAGCACTTTCGGTGTGGTGCAAGCAGACTCCTTAAGATGGACAAATGTGCCCTTGAGGTTAGAAATGTCAGTTGAGGGCCTTCCAAGGAGGGAAGAGCACCTCCTTAGTAGACTCGTGCTTCAAAGGTCTTTGAAACTCATATAATAAATCATGGTTGGTTTGGAACCATGTCGAGTAAGAATTTATACATAATTGGACCATGAGTATGCATAATTAAACTAAAAATATGATGGATGTGAAACCATGATGAGTGATTGATGTGATTGAATGAGTACGAATAGTAGTCTTGAGTGAGAATGACTAGGATTGTATGAAGGTGTTTGTAACATGATTGGATGAATGTTTGTGATTATGCCATATGTTTTGCTAGATTGTGATTGTAGATGAACAGGTTTATTGCCGGTGATAGAGGCATAAACCCAGGGGTTATGAGTAGTTCATTGCCAGTAATAGAAGCACGGACTGGTTCATTACTGGTAACAGAGGCATAAGCCTTATGTAACCTTGTAAGAAGATACTAGATACAAAGGCATGACCTTTGCAAGAAGATGTCAGATACAGAGGCATGACCCTTGTAAGAGGATGCCGAAGACAAACGCATGACCCTTGCAAGATGCCGGTAACAGAGACATTGCTACGCCTTGAAAAGTGGGCATGTGAGCAAACATAAATCCTAGGGAATACCGCCATGGTAGCCCATAAATTCTCTGAATAGTCCTAATATCCACAACTATGCAAATCATAAATTTTAAAGAAGAGAAATTTACATAATGTTATCTCCCACATCCCAAAACTTCGGGAAATTTGCACAATAAAATACAAAGCAAATTATAGTCAATTTTACAAAAAATTTCCTAAATACAATAAGACCTAGGTGGCCTATAGGGTTACAGAGCATTCTTAGGCATATAGCCCAAAAATTGGTTCTAAGAACCCACTGAACAAAAATGGAGTATGTCTCTAAAGCCGTTAAATCTCCAGCGATTTCCTTTCCTTCGTAGATGTTGCATATGAAAATGATAACCACAGAGGGTATAAGTTCATCAAAACTCAGTGACACAAGGACAAATACCAAGATCAAAACTACAACTAGAATAAATATATCAGCATGTACAAGCATGAATAAATACACATGCACAAGCATACCTTATCGTGTAATCATAACGTGTTACTTCCACGCGAGTCTATATTCTCGCAATTCCTCATTTAATTGCAACTCAATGAAGATGTGCTAAGGGTTTGTGTTCCCTTAGCCTTAACTTTCCCTTACACAAAAGACACACATAAATACAATAAAACACATCCAATAACCTAAAACAACTCCAAAGCATGTATAAGCATGAATCAAATACATACACAAAGTATATTATACAATTAATGACATGCCTTTCCTTCCATGAGTCTATATTCTTATGAATAGCATAGTGAGCCTAAATCATGGTACTCATTTGCCGAATTATTTTTTCTCAATACGTTACCACTAGAGGTCTACATTCCTCTTGAATTGATTCCCCATCCACAAATTTACTGGTCGGCCATCCTCCTGTAGGTCTACATGTTGACCCTAAGGCTTTATGCCATAAGTTTTGATGATGACAAATGTATTTGAATTGTAGCATTGATATATATAAAGATTAATTATCATATATATGCTACAAGTACTTAAGCATGATTATGTTATTTAATATGTTTGTTGCATATATTGAATCATGCTATTGAACTAACCATTGGGTTTGCAAGTAAGATATATTTTATAGGTTGGTTCAAAACAAGAAGAGTAAGAATTGTATTGAAGAACAAGGAAAAGCAATATCATACTTCACTCAAGGAAAACAACATGCAAGGATAAAGCTCCAAGAAATGAAGAATTAGAAGATTTGGAGTCTTGAAAGCTTGGATGCATCAAGATAGCCTATGTGTTTACATTAGGTATATTTTATATAGGCTAGTATACTTGTGCAACTCAATGATTTAGATTTGCATACATTGGCTCAAGCATTTTGAACAAAAAGATAGTGAGATATGAAGTTTTACAAAAGTTAGTTTTTGACCTTTGGTCACTCCTTATATCATATCTCATAAATGAAAAATCAGTTTTTCAAGTATCTTAATTTCATTTGATAGTAGACTCAAATATCTTTCCAACGGTATATTATTTATTCAAAATAGAGTCCAAATGAGAAATATATAACTATTTAAAATATAGTTTGAAAAACTGAAAGTTGATTTTACTGTACTCAAAAATTATTCTGTTCTGACCTATAGTCAGTGTTTTGATTATATCTTTTAAATGAAAAATAATTTTTGCATAAAACTTTCTCATTTGAAACTAGACTCCAAGAGCTTTCCAATGATATATTATTTGTTTAAAATGGAGTTCAAATGAGGGAGTTATGAATTTTTAAAGAAAGCTCAAAATCTGTATTTCGCTACTGCCAGCTGGTGGTCGACCAGGCAGCTTTAGACTGGTCGACCGGTTGCCCTGAAAATGCTATATTTCCTACTGCCAGTGGGTGGTCGACCAGGTGACCCCAACTGGTCGACCAGTTCACATCTAGACTGCATTATAAGTGCTGTAACGGCTATATAACGGCTAGTTTTTTAAAATCTTATATATATGACCCTAGATACACGATTTTGAGCTAGAACCAAGTATTACAATGACATATTAACATGTTCTATCATCTTTGAGAGAAATCCAAATATTCTTGAGCCAAATCTTGCATATTCTCTATCATTAGAGTTATTAGAGCTTCATTTGTATTCATCTACTCTTTAGAGAGAGTTTCTTTGTATTGTTGATTTTGATCAACACATATATTATTCCGAGTTGAGGTCGCAAGTACCGGTGTTGGAAGAACTTGCTTTGGGTTGAGGAGGAGCCCAGATTCATAAATTCTCCATTGTGGTTTCACAAATACCCTGATCAAATTTGCGTGGTTGTAGTGATTTGCAAGTACCCAGATTAAACTTGCAATTATAGTGGAAATACTCAAGTGGTCTCTTAAGGACTGGATGTAGGCTTGGATTAGCCGAACCAGTATAAATCTCCGAGTTTGCTTTCTCTATCCCTTACTCATTAATTTGTGCATATTGATATCTATTCTTTAATTCCTTGATCTTTATAATTATTTATCTTGACAGCACATTGATTTTCTGTATTGTATTTATTATCTTAAGTATTACACTTCTACAGAAAATCATTTTAACTTCCAATTAATTCTTGTGAAAAATTTATAAAACCCAATTCACCCCCTTCTTGGGTTCCAACCATTACTTTCAATTGGTATCAGAGCCTGGGCTCTTGTTTAAAGACTTAACCGTCTAAGAGTTAGCATGGTTGGATATAGTGATTGGTTTATTTCTGAAAATTGTTCTTTCACAGAACCTCCAATTTTTGATGCTAATCATTTTCGATATTGGAAGTATGAAATGAAAATATTTTTAATTTCAGTAGACCATAAACTCTGGGAAGTTATAGAAAGTGGTTCTTGTATGCCTGTCAAGGAAGAACAAGGAAAATGCATTCCAAAACTCAAGAGTGAATGGAATGATACTGAAAGAAGTTTAATGCAACTCAATGCTAAGGCAAAATTGATTATTTCTTGTGCATTGAGTCAAGATGAATTTTTCAAAATCTCTAACTGTGCAACTGCAAAAGAAATATGGGAAATTCTTGAAGTTGCACATGAGGAAGATCTTATTGCTGAGGAATTAAGGTATAGAAGTTTCATTAATGAACCTGAAATTGCTCAAATGAACAATTGCAAAACCATTAATGAGATACAACTTGTGCTTAATCAATTGCAAGCTCTTGGTGTTGAACTTACAGGAAAATCTCAAATCACCAAGGAGATAGAAGAAAAAGAAAAAGGAGAAAAAGAGAAATCTCAACCAAAAGTTGAATCATCAAAGAAAGCTTACCTATCCTCCATTTGGAGAAATATTAATTCTGATAAGGAGGACACAAATGAAGAAAACTACATCTGTCTTGTGGCCAGAGATGAAGATGAGGTAAATTCATTTGACTACTCTTTTGAAGAATTACAAGATGCTTTTTATGATTTACATGAAGAATCTCTAAAACTTGCAAAGAAATTAAATGTTTCAAAACAGAAAAACTCTTCTCTTGAAAATGAGTTGGAAACATTGAAAAATGAATTTTCTATTTTCAAGGAAGAGAATTTTGTTTTTGAAAATCAAAACAGAACTTTGCAAGAAGATAATTTAATTTTAAAAGCAAATATCTCTTCCAACAAAAATTGCTTTTGTACCAAGTGTGATTTTTTGAAAAAGGAAAATGATAATCTTAAAAACATACTTGAAAAACTCTCTCAAGGTAAAGAAATTTTAAATACCTCTGTTTTGAAACAAAGAAGAAAGTTTAACAAAGTTGGTCTTGTTTCTAAAAAGAAATCAAACCAAAGCATTTTAAAAACTTCTTTGTTTCTGTAAAGATGTCCAATAGTCCAACTTGCACTTGTTTCTATTGTGGACTGAAAGGACACAAATCTTACTCCTGTTTTTATAAGAAAAATCTTGTTCATGGAGTAAAAATGAAATGGGTTCAAAAAGGAACTCATGACCCAGGCAAACCCAAAGAAATTTGGGTACCAAAGACAAAGGATTAATTTGCAGATTTACCTCGAAGCAAGGAGCGGAAATGACTTTTTCAGTGGCTACATCATTCAAACTCCACTCTCTTGCGTCAAAAGGAGGCAATAGACAAGTAAACATATAAGCTGGAATGTATTGTAAGAAATTTGATTGATATGTTTATTGTATCAAATGCTTATCCTTGTTTTCTAGCATGCCTTTCATCTATCTTTGATATTCATGCATGCTATATCTAAAAACAATTCTTATGTGTGTGACCTATAGATTCAAATTTTGTTTTTAGCCAAAATCTTTCTTCTAAATACTGCTCAAAGTCTACTTTTTGCCGTATGATGAAAACTTGCTTCCATTACATGCATATTTCTCTTGCTTTCACAACAATAAGATTACTCCTGCCTGTAGTATTTATCCTTATTCTAATCTTATTCAAATATTTTCAATGAAATCAAATTTCTTACAAAATTGCATTTCATGGAAGCATAGCACTTTTATTAATATGGCATATCTTGAACATAATGTTGCTCCTAGTGCTCGAGATTTATTTGAACATTACTGATTTTAACATCAAAGTGCTCCACCAAAAGTGTTTTGCAGGAGTTAATCCTCAAATTTATCCTCTAAGGCACACTCTTTCCTCTGCTCTCCGAAATCAGTAAGATTTATAGTTTTGAAGTTGGTTGGTAGACCAACGCTCCTATCAGTGGTCGACCAACGAAGGCTATAATGAACTAGCACCCAGCGCCAGGAGAAGAATGCTGAAAGCTGAGACAAGTGGTCGACCAGTTCATTCACAATGGTCGACCAATGCTTGACAGTAAGCTCCTTCCACTTTCTTATCCCCATGATGGTTGACCAGTGTGGACACGTTGGTCGACCAGCGGATGACAGTAGATGAAGGATTTAAATTTTGCTGCTATATACTTATTAATCTCTTCAAAAGCTTCATGGGTGATCTTATAAGAGATTGTTTTTTAGAGGATCTTGCAAATAATCAATCAATTAAGATCATTAAAATTGCAAGAAGATAGGATTAAAAGAATAGCAATGAGCAAAACATGGATATCAAAATCTTGAGGAGGAACTTCAAGAAGCAACAAGAGTTTGCCAAAATTGATGAGTATCTGGTTCACGCCACTACGATGCCAAATCGCCCAGAATTGAATTTGTGGCAATTTGCAGTATAGTGATCTCCAGGTCATATTCACTCAAGGAGCCTCACTTCTTGATACTAATTAGTCGTTCTAAACACCTAAACACTAATTAAGAGTACATAAATGTGGGGGGGGGGGTTTTGTAGCAGTACTAACAAAATAAACAAAATAGAACAGCAATTAAATACTACAACAGCAGCAAAATATGCAGCAACAGCAGTAACAGTAGCAGTAGCAGAAATTGCAAGATATTGACAGTAAAGAGACTATGTAATCAGCCACTAGGATTCATGGGAGTGTAACTATCATTACCTAACTCATTAATTCAATTTTATTCTCATTCCATTGTTTGGTTCTTTATGAAAATGGTTCTAGAATAACATCTAGAATTTAATGCTACTAATTACAGTCAAGAACATCTTTCTACTATAATTAGATGCATTCAGTGGAAAATCTCAACCAAACCAAGTTAAATATATCATCTAACTAGCCATTTCGCCCTCCTCACTTTCCTAATCAGTCAAGCAAGGTTATGTCTTATATATAAGTCATGTTTATGTTACATTCTCAAGCTCTAATCAGAATTTAACAGCAAAATAAACATGACAGCAAAACAGAAATGGAATGAGATGAAAATGGAGAATAAAATACTTAGCTTACATTCTTAGTTCAAGCTACAACATCCCAGTGGTCTAGTGACTAATTACAATGAAAACTTAGCCCTCCATGAGAGCAAAACAGCAAACAACAGAAGCAAAAATAGAGAGGAAGAGAGAGCTGCTAATTTTCTAAGTCTGGTTACAAAAATAAAAGTGTTCTCTTCTTTAAAACTGATGCCCCTTCAATGCCTTAGAATATTCTACCTTAGATGCTTCTTCCATGATGTGGCAGCACTTTGACAGCAAAACAGCAGCATAATTAATGTTTCTGCAGCAGCAGCAGAATTAATATTTCTGCCGCAGAAAGTAACAAACAGCAGCAGAACAGTAGCAGAATATCATGGCAAAATTAATATTTCAGCCATGATATTCTGACCTACGAATTTTAATATTTCTGTCCAAAAATTCTGACTACATAGCATTGAATAAGAGTTCAAGTGGGCCCCACATCCAGCATATCCTAGTCAGCATCTGCATCACCCAAAAAGTGCCGCATTAGCATCCAAATCAGCATCTTTGTCCATGTCAGCATTTTTCTCTCCAAAATTAAGATTTGTAGGAATTAGATTGAGCATTTTGCAATTCAAGTTCTAAAAATATAAAATTGAAACACATTCAATCCATAAATAGTTTATACCCAATAAATTCCAAAACATAATAAAATTAGAGAATTGGCAACATTGGAATAGCCATAGGACTAAGATAGGGACTAAAAAGTATATAAAAATGCCTGATATCAAATCCCCCACACTTGGCCTTTTGCACTCCTGGGAAAAATAATATTCAGAACACCAAAAGACACCAAAGGAAAAGTGTGGAAAGCATGCTAGAATAGAATAATTAAAATTTTGAAAAGATTTAGCACTCGAAGAAAATTAATCTTAAATTTCTAAGATTCCAAGCATCATGGCAATTTAATTTGATACGAATGAATTCAAGTAATTTAGCCTCCTCACTAGGAATGTGTTTACTCTCTATTCTCTCAAGTGTCTAGGGTAAATCACTCGAAATTCAACTTATCACAGAATTCACTACCATAAGCTTGTCAAGAATCTAAATCTCCACTACTTGAAGCCAATACATACTTGAATCAAAAGGACTTTACAAGGTTGTAACGTGGGTAGGGAAAATAGTGGGAAACAAAAGGGAAAGATTGAACAATGAAACAAAATATGGCAACAACTGAAGAAAACGAAGAGTATTTACAAGTGAAATATAAGAGATTGAGTATAAATAAATTTTGGGTCTCAATGTTCTATCTGCTCCTCTTTTTCATCATTCTCATTTTTTTTCAGTTCAAATTTTTTTTAATTCTTTCTTTCTTTTTTTTTTGGCCAATCTTTTTCTTCTTTTGCTTGAGAGGAAGTAGAAGAAATACAGTTCAAAACACTCCAAAATTCACAAGATTTTTTAGCACATCGATCCCTTAAAAGAATTTAAAATACTCCTCACATCTTAAGTTGAAAGAGAAAAATATTGTTGTAGGCAGAAAAAGTGGTGGAAGGACGCAAGAAAGAAAATGGATAAGGCACAAAATGACATACAATGGAAACAATGATAATGGATGGCTATTTGGCTAAAAGTGGTTACAAGAAACAAATGCCTAAATCATTTCCAAGCATGTACAAGATATGTAGCCTCAATCAAAGATTCAAGACAAGTTCTAGAGTGACAATCCATGATAGAGAACACACAACAAGAAGAATAGCATTTTTCACTTAGGCTCAAATCCTCACAGCTAAAAGACTATTACTACAAATTCATTAAAGTCAACGTCATTGCCATTTAATTTGAATTCCTGAGAAATAAGGCTAAATTCTCTTCATGCTAAGTCAATCTACACTTTAACTATTTCATCATGCATAATTCCACACCAAAACTCCATCAATTTTTTTTTTTCAAAAATAAAACATCAAATTCGGGCAAAATAGAGTAGCAAAATTCTGCACTGCAGAAATTCTGGCGACTCAGCTTTACTGACACAAAACTACACCAAAACAAATGCGAAAGACACCAAATAAAATTCTACAGCTAGAAGACATATAAAGCTTTAAAAAACATGTAAAGAAACTAGCAAAATTCGTAGCCAATCAGTACAGAAAATTCATGCAAGACAGCTCAAAAATTCTAGACAGAAACAGAGAAAACAGAGGAGACAACAGGAACTTTTTTTTCTGTTTTTTTTTTGAAAATAAGCTCCAATTAAATTCTCTCCCCCCCACACTTAAACATTGCATTGTCCTCGATGCAAATTATTACCAAACATCAAATAAAATGAGGAGGACATAAATTAAAAGGAGGGAAAGAGTACGACCTTATCATGGAGCCGGAACATTGTAGAGTTGGATTTCCTCTACGGTTTCTTCTTTGAAGCCCTCGTAGAACTTCTTCAACCTTTGCCCATTTACCATGAACTGCTTGTTGGTGGCCTCATTTTGAATTTCTACTGCACCAAAAGGAAAGACATTAGTAATAACAAAAGGGCCAACCCATCTAGAGCGAAGCTTACCGGGCATTAGCTTGAGGCGAGAATTATAGAGAAGGACTTTATCTCCCACTTGGAATTCTTTTTTCTCAATTTTCTGATCATGTAAAGCTTTTGTCCTCTCTTTATAGATGCGCGCATTCTCATAAGCCGCTAACCTTAGTTCTTCCAGTTCTTGAAGTTGCAACTTTCTTTCTTTACCGGCTAGGGTCATGTCCATATTGCATTGTTTAACGGCCCAATATGCCTTATGTGCAATCTCCACCGGCAAGTGACATGCTTTACCAAATACCAAGCGGTATGGAGACATGCCAATGGGAGTCTTGAAAGTGGTTCTATAGGCCCAAAGCTCATCGTCAAGCCTCTTACTCCAATCTTTTCTGTTGGGTTGCACAGTTTTCTCTAATATTTGCTTTATCTCTCGGTTGGAGACTTCTGCTTGCCCATTGGTTTGGGGGTGGTAAGGTGTAGAGGTTTTGTGCACCACCCCATATTTCTTCAATAGCCCTTGCATGTTTCTATTACAAAAGTGTGATCCTTGATCACTGATTATGGCCTTGGGGACACCGAATCTGCAGAAAATATGTGAACGAAGGAAATCTACAACAACAATAGAATCATCAGTTCGGGTGGCTTTAGCTTCCACCCACTCCGACACATAATCCACAGCAACTAAGATATACATGAAGCCAAAAGAAACAGGAAAAGGACCCATAAAGTCAATACCCCAAACATCAAAAACATCACAAAAAAGAAGAGGTTGTTGAGGCATTTCATTTCTTTTAGACACATTTCCAGTTCTTTGACACCTAGAACAGTTTTTGCAAAAATCAAAGGCATCCCTAAACAAAGTAGGCCAATATAAACCAGAATCTAACACTTTTCTAGCTGTTCTTTGGGGACCAAAGTGTCCACCACATGCAAGAGTATGACAAAAATTCAGCACAAATGTAAAGTTATGATTTGGAACACATCTCCTAATAATTTGGTCACTGCAAATTTTCCACAAATAAGGGTCATCCCACACATAGTACCTAGCCTCGCTTCTTAATTTATTCAATTGATGTCTATTTTGGTATGCAGGCAATTCAGATGCAACAAGATAATTCACTAAATCAGCATACCAAGGCTCACTAATACCATGCAAAAGGAGGAAACACTCATCTGGAAAATTGTCTCTTACAGGGAGATGTTCCAATGGAAGATCAGAAAGCCTACTCAAGTGATCTGCTACTACATTCTCTGCCCCACTCTTATCCTTGATTTCCACATCAAATTCTTGGAGGAGCAGCATCCATCTAAGCAATCTTGGCTTTGCATCTGGTTTCTTCAACAAATATTTCAGTGTTGCATGGTCAGAAAACACAATTACTTTGGAGGCAAGCAAATATGATCTAAATTTTTCTAAAGCAAAAACAATTGCTAAAAACTCCTTCTCCGTGGTTGTGTAATTTGATTGAGCTGAATCAAGGGTACGGGACGCATAGGCTATGACATGCAACTTCCTCTCTACTCTTTGTGAAAGTACTGTTCCTACAGCAAAATTTGAGGCATCACACATGAGCTCAAAGGGAAGCTCCCACTGTGGAGGTTGGATGATAGGAGGGGAGGTAAGTTGCTTCTTCAACTCATCAAAAGCTGACCTGCAGGCATCATTAAAAATGAAATCAGTTTCTTTTTGGAGGAGTTTAGATAGGGGTAGAGCAATCTTACTGAAGTCCTTGATGAATCTCCTATAAAA
This sequence comes from Biancaea sappan, assembly GCA_037074585.1. NCBI lineage: Eukaryota > Viridiplantae > Streptophyta > Magnoliopsida > Fabales > Fabaceae > Biancaea > Biancaea sappan. Next base: position 38,553,775 of record CM073494.1, read on the forward strand.
TCCTGCATGGCCAAGAAAAGAGCGAACTTCCCGCACAGAAGCGGGGTAAGGCAAAGAAGAGATAACATCAACTTTGGCTTTATCTACTTCTATGCCACGTGGTGACACTATGTGGCCTAGGACTATTCCTTGCTCTACCATGAAATGACATTTTTCATAATTCAAGACCAAATTTTTCTCTATGCATCTCTCAAGTACTTTCTCCAAATTTTTCAAACATGTATCAAATGAGTCTCCATAAACAGAAAAATCATCCATGAACACTTCCATGCAATCCTCTAACAAATCAGAAAATATGCTTAACATGCATCTTTGAAAAGTGCCAGGTGTATTACAGAGACCAAAAGGCATGCGTCTATATGCAAAAGTACCAAAAGGACAGGTGAAGGTAGTCTTCTCCTGATCTTCCGGTGCAATGTGAATTTGAAAATACCCAGAAAAATCATCAAGAAAATAGTAATGAGACTTGCGAGCAAGTCTCTCAAGCATTTGATCAATAAAAGGAAGAGGAAAATGATCTTTTCTAGTTGCTTGGTTCAACTTCCTATAATCAATGTAAACACACCAACTGTTTTGAACTCTAGTGGGCACTAACTCATTATTTTCATTTGCTATAACAGTTACCCCGGTTTTCTTTGGCACTACTTGTACCGGACTCACCCACTTACTATCAGAGATATGATAAATAATACCAGCTTGGAGGAGCTTACTTACCTCCTTCTTGACCACATCAAGAATCATGGGGTTGAGTCTTCTTTGGGGTTGCCTTACTGGTTTCGTCTCTTCTTTAAGGAGAATTTGATGCATGCACACTGAAGGACTAATTCCAAGAATGTCTGCTAGAGTCCACCCAATCACTTTCTTATTCTTTTTCAGCAAACTGATCAATTTTTCTTCTTGATTGGGGTTCAAGTTGTTGGCCACAATGATTGGAAGTTTGTCTCCTACTTCCAAGAAGGCATACTTGAGGTTTTCTGGTAAAGCCTTCAACTCCAATGCAGGTGGTTGGATGGAGGATGGAATTAGTTTTTGTGGAATCACATCCAAGGAGGCACCTACAAATTCAGTTTGCTCAAAGACAGAATCCTTGGCTAAAGAGGAGGAAGGGTTAGCAGCACAAGAGGAAAGAGATGAAGAATGTGCAATATTACAATTTAAATCACTATACCTACAACTACCTAAAATAGAAATAGAATCTAAGTATAAGCTAGAGAAATTTACAGAATCAGAATGCACATCAGAATCCAAATCACTATGCAAATCAGAATACAACTCAGAATTGTCAGCATTTAGAGAGTTTTCAATTTCAGTGCAAGCATGACAAAATTCAGAACCAGCACAGTTGCATTCAAAGGCATCTACCAAATCAGAGAATTCAGGAAAATCAGAAATTAATTTAGTTTGTAAATCATCACATGCCTCATCAACTAAGTAATCCAAAGAGTTAACCACATGCACATTGGAATGATTTTCTATAGGATGTTTCATGGCATCCAAAATGTTAAAATCAATTTTGTTGCCAGAAAACTCCATTGACAAAGTCCCTTCATGCACATTAATGATGGTTTTTGCAGTTTTCAGAAAAGGTCTACCAAGTATTAATGGTGCATGGCTAGGAGTATTATCATTTTCCATATCAAGCACATAAAAATCAGCAGGAAAAATGAGATCTTTAACTCTTACCAGGACATCTTCTAAAACTCCTGCTGGATATGCTGTGCTCCTATTGGCAAGTTAGACAATCACTCCAGTTGGTGAAAGAACACCAATCTTGAGGCTTGAGTACACTGATTTGGGCATAACATTGATTGAGGCTCCCAAATCCAGCATAGCATTGGAGAACTCCATGTTGCCTATTGTGCATGGTATTGTGAAAGTTCCAGGATCTTTGCACTTGGGTGGCATGGGTGGTTGGATGAGTGCAGACACATTTCTTCCCAAATTGACTCTCTCATTACCCCTTAAACGCCTCTTATGAGTGCACAACTCTTTAAGAAACTTGGCATACTTGGGGATTTGCTTAATTGCTTCCAAAAGTGGGATATTGACCTCTATTTTCCTGAAGGTCTCCATGATCACTTTATCCATGTCAGATTCAGAAGCTTTCCTTGATTGAGTCTGCCTATTGGGGAAAGGAAGAGGAATTTTCTGAACCACTTCTTCATCCTTTTTATTTTTCTCACTGGTTGAAGATGAAGGAACACTTTGCTAGATATTTGATTTTTCTGGTTCAGATTCAGAAGCTGGACTGTCTACTTGTTTGCCACTCCTCAAGATGATGGCACTCACATTGCCTCTTGGGTTGATCACTGGTTGGGATGGCAAACTCCCTGAACCTTGACTTTTTAGCTCATTGACTGTTTTGGCTAACTGGCCAATCTTAGTTTCCAAATTCTGCATATTTGTTTCTGTCCTCTGCTGGAACTGAAGAGTATTGGCAGTCAATTGCTTTATTAGATCCTCAAGACTAGGCTCAGGTTTCTTGGGTGCTGGAGGAGGTGTATGGTTAGCTTCAGGTTGGTTGTATCTTGCATGGGGTGGCTGGTAAGGGGGGTTGGATGTATTCCCATACTTGAAAGCTGGATGATCACACCACCCAGGATTGTAGGTGGAGGAATATGGGTCATATCTCTGTTGTTGTGGCTGCATGGGTCTACCAGGGAATATACCAGCACATGACTCAGTTGGGGTCTCTTGCAGCTGAGGGCATTGATCAGTATGGTGGGTATTCAGGGAACAAATACCACATACTGAAGGAGGAGGGGCTTGTTGTTGTGTTCTCTGATTTAATGCCAATTGCCTCACCATTGAAGCTAACTCTTCCAATTTATTTTCTATCCTTTGTTGCTCCATGGGAGGTGTCCTCACCTCATTGACAGTAACTGTTGGATCACTCAATCTGGTGCCAAATTGCTGAGCATTTTGGGCCATCTTGGCCAACAATTCATTTACTGCAGTAGGAGTCTTATCTACCAATGCCCCACCAGCAGCTGCATCAACTATGTATCTGTCCATAGGTAGTAATCCTTCATAGAAATATTGGATGAGAAGCTACTCTGAAATCTGGTGGTTTGGACAGCATGAGCAAAGCTTCTTAAACCTCTCCCAATATTCATGCAGAGACTCACCATTCAACTGTCTAATCCCACTGATATCCTTCCTGATTGCTGCTGTTCTGGAGGCTGGAAAGAATTTTTCTAAGAACAACTTCTTCAGCTCATCCCATCTTGTTATCAAGGCAGTGGGTAGATAGTAAAGCCAATCCTTGGCTGCCCCATCCAGAGAGAAAGGAAATGCTATTAATTTGATCTGTTCTTCTCCAACTCCATGTGGTCTCATAGTAGAGCAGACAACATGGAACTCCTTTAAGTGCTTGTGCGAATCTTCTCCTGCAAGACCATGAAACTTAGGCAACAAATGGATTAGACCAGATTTTAGTTCAAAATTAGCATCCAACTCAGGATAATTTATGCACAATGGTTGATAATGCACATCAGGTGCAATCAACTCTTTAATTGATTGTTCTTGCCTATTTTGAGGCATTTGTGCATTTTGGTTATCCATCCTAGTTATCCCAGTTGACTCAGAATCTGTAGACTCCAACACAATATCAGATTCAGAATCTGATTCAACTTCTACACTATTGACAGTAAACTCAACAATTTCAGCAAGAATTTCAGAAACTATACTAGTCCTAATGCTATTACTTCTCACTAGCCTATGGAAGGTCCTATCAATTTCTGGATCAAAAGGTGGTAAGTCCACGTGACCAGACCTTCTCATATACTATAAAGGGCACAAATTCACAAGAAAACAACAAAAACAACTAAATCACTACAAAAGACTCCAACCGATGAAAATCACCAAAAATTTAAGTATCTCAGAAAAATATGATTTTTCATGGAAACATTCTTGACAAATTGGAGAGACAAACACAAAAAATAGAATTCAAAAAATCAAACTACAAAAATCACACTAAAAATCACAATTAATTAGAAAAATCAAAAAAATGTTAAAAAATAGAAAAGGGGGCCTAAACGATGGAATTTGGCAAAATGGCCGCCCAAGATGATCCTTTGGATGATCAAGTGGTTGGAATTTGCTTAAAATGTCGAAAACTAGTGGTATACCAAGTTTAAGGTCAATCGGAGGTAGTTAGTTTTTTGCCTATGAATAGTAACCGATAAAAACTCAAAAACTTGTAAACCGTTTCAACAATACTAGATAACTTAAAATTAAACAAAGAAACACTTAAACAACTAATTAGATAACTTGGAAGTGAATTGGCTCCCCGGCAACGGCGCCAAAATTCTGGTTCACGCCACTACGATGCCAAATCGCCCAGAATTGAATTTGTGGCAATTTGCAGTATAGTGATCCCCAGGTCGTATTCACTCAAGGAGCCTCACTTCTTGATACTAATTAATCGTTCTAAACACCTAAACACTAATTAAGAATACATAAACGTGGGGGGGTTTTGTAGCAGTACTAACAAAATAAACAAAACAGAACAGCAATTAAATACTACAACAGCAGCAAAATATGCAGCAACAGCAGTAACAGCAGCAGCAGCAGAAATTGCAAGATATTGACAGTAAAGAGACTATGTAATCAGCCACTAGGATTCATGGGAGTGTAACTATCATTACCTAACTCATTAATTCAATTTTATTCTCATTCCATTGTTTGGTTCTTTATGAAAATGGTTCTAGAATAACATCTAGAATTTAATGCTACTAATTACAGTCAAGAACATCTCTCTACTATAATTAGATGCATTCAGTGGAAAATCTCAACCAAACCAAGTTAAATATATCATCTAACTAGTCATTTCGCCCTCCTCACTTTCCTAATCAGTCAAGCAAGGTTATGTCTTATATATAAGTCATGTTTATGTTACATTCTCAAGCTCTAATCAGAATTTGACAGCAAAATAAACATGACAGCAAAACAGAAACAAAATGAGATGAAAATGGAGAATAAAATACTTAGCTTACACTCTTAGTTCAAGCTACAACATCCCAGTGGTCTAGTGACTAATTACAATGAAAACTTAGCCCTCCATGATAGCAAAACAGCAAACAACAGAAGCAAAAACAGAGAGGAAGAGAGAGCTGCGAATTTTCTAAGTCTGGTTACAAAAATAAAAGTGTTCTCTTCTTTAAAACTGATGCCCCTTCAATGCCTTAGAATATTCTACCCTAGATACTTCTTCCATGATGTGGCAGCACTTTGACAGCAAAACAGCAGCATAATTAATGTTTCTGCAGCGCAGATAGGTATGGCAGCAGCAGAATTAATATTTCTGCAGCAGAAAGTAACAAACAGCAGCAGAATATCATTCAGCCATGATATTCTGACCTACGAAATTTAATATTTCTGCCCAAAAATTCTGACTACATAGCATTGAATAAGAGTTCAAGTGGGCCCTACATCCAGCATATCCTAGTCAGCATCTGCATCACCCAAAAAGTGCCACATTAGCATCCAAATCAGCATCTTTGTCCATGTCAACATTTTTCTCTCCAAAATTAAGATTTGTAGGAATTAGATTGAGCATTTTGCAATTCAAGTTCTAAAAATATAAAATTGAAACACATTCAATCCATAAATAGTTTATACCCAATAAATTCCAAAACATAATAAAATTAGAGAACTGGTAACATTGGAATAGTCATAGGACTAAGATAGGGACTAAAAAGTATATAAAAATGCCCGATATCAGTATCTCTATCCTTTACTTCTTTATTATTTAATTGAATGATACTTCTTGATCTCAATTGAACATTCTGGCAAATCTTTTTACTGACATACTTTCATTGCAATGACATATTGTTTTCTGACATCTTACATACTTGATCACATCATTGCTTATAAAAATATGTTAAATACTTAAATTATTTTTTTAAATACATCATGGTTTGAGCATTATACATATCATCTCTTTTACATAAGCTGTAACTTATGAACCATTGTTTATGGATTATAGTTTATATCGATTATATCTTATTAATCCATATTACCTCAATTATGTTACTAAATATTCTGGTTATAATATGCTTTACCTTGAATGAGTATGCAACTTGCTTCCGCTATGTAATGATATATATATATATATATATATATATATATTCATGTGAGAAAATGCTTTTCTAGCCTTAAATGAATATATGTATACTTTTCAAAATACATAATGCTTCTACTGAGATGATATGATATATCCTGGATATAAAATGTTTTATATATGATAATGGATATATATTTTCTTGTACTGTGCTAAATGTGGTGACATTCTTTCAATAAGAATTATTTCGAAAAGTGTTGGAAAAGGATTTGAAATTGCTTTATCATATTTTGAAAAGAAAAGAATTTGGAAATCCTTATTTCAAAATTACACCTGCTAATGTACTTAAATGTCTCTATACATAAGCAGAAAATTATTTTCAGAACTTTTGAAAAGGGAAAGTGTACCCTTATTTCAAAAGAAGATAATGGCATTGAAGAGAATGCCAAACTATCTCAAGAAGAAGAAAAGCCTCAAGAAGAAAAATTACCTCATGGGAATGAGCCATCAAGCAACAATGATGATTTTTCAAAGGATTTGAGGTATGCCAAAAGTCATCCTAAGGAACTCATCATTGAAGATGCATCTTAATGGGTATTCACTCGAAATCTTCTTCTGCCAATGGACTATGCCTTATATTGGTTATATCTATTGCTAATCCAAGAAAATTGTTGTGCTATTATATACTCCAATTTTAAAATGGTATATGAGTATATAATTTACATTTGCTGTGATATATATCTTGTTATAATATCTTCTGTTATTATCATTAAAAGGATATATATGTTACTTCTATTGCGCTGCATCTTTTTCTACATCTTATGCTTTTTGAAGCAAAATTTGTTTTTCAAAGTAAAAGAATTTGGAAATTCTTTTTGCCAAAGTTTTTCAGATAACCTTGTCATAAAATCATTCTTTCAAAAGAGTTTGTTTCAAAAATTGCTTTATCATATTTCGTTTTAAAAAGAAAAGCATTTAGAAATCCTCATTTTAAAAGGATTTCATCTTGTATGCTTCTTATGATATCAATCATTAAAGAAGAACGATTTCTCTACAAATTTTTGGATTTCATGGATGCATAGCATTCTTATTGAACATCTTCATTGTTTTGTGAGGAAAAGTATTCTCAGACTCAAGCTAGCAATGACAACCAATCAATCTTGAGGATGAAAGACTCTACAATGAAGATAGTGATTCTAATCAAGCATGCACACTCAAAACATTAGTAATATCTAACCTTGCTTGAAATAGATCTTTAATCCTCAAAGCATTTTGAGCTTTATGTAATGATTAGATGAATGGCAAGAAAGAGTTTCTAAGTTGATTAAAAACTATTTTTGAAAACTCTTTGAAAGTTGAAACAGAAAAAATGCAGATAGAGACACAATGGATAAAAACGGTCATATATTATTTTCAATATCTCTTTTGCACCTCAAGCTAAATATGAACTATAGTGGATCTATTTCCAAATAAGAAAATCATTCCTTTTGCCACTAAAATTCTTTGAAGTTGCTTTCGTTGCCTATCATCTATCAAATGATTGTATGATTTTTTTTTTGGATCTATTAATCACATATTGTGCAAGGATATTTCTTAGTTGATGAAGAAGCTTGAAGGTACAAATGACTCTTCCAAAAGGATAGTCAAACTATACAAAGTTGAAATCTTCATCAAGGATCAAATAGTCAAGGGTTGCAAAATAAATTGTCTCTACGCCAAGACAATTCTTGGATAAACAAGCTCTTGCAAAAGAAAGGTAAGAACGATCAGTTGATTGGATAAAAGAATTTTAAGAGGTATGATTACTCATCTCAAAATGGATATTATATTGAATATGCTTGACTGATCTTCTTTAAATATATGTCCTTTTCACTTTGACCTTAATGATTTATATTGCTTCTGTTGTGATGATATATATTATTTATATCCTGCTTATAATGTTTTACATCTTGAATGGGTATATAAATTGCTTCCGTTGTGCTGAAATCTATCTTATCCTTTATGAAGCAAATTTGTTTTAAAAAAAGGACTTTAAAAATGCTTCTGCAATGCAAATATGTTTTATCATATGAAGCAATATTCTTTTTGAAAAAGAAAAGGTCTTAAAGATCTCTTTTGTTGTTGATGACAAAGGGCTATTGATGTTTGATGTATGGATTATGAACTATATCCTTGATTATATCTTGTTACACTAATCCATATATATTGCTTCCTTGGATGAAACGTTTCTAAATTCCTTTTGAAGCAAAATATTTTAGAAAAATATCATGAAATTCTTGAATTGCTTCCACTCTGCTGAAATTGCTTTGCCATATTGAAGCATTATCTATTTTGAAAAGAAAAGGATTTGAATATCCTTATTTCAAATTACTTCTGCTATATGCTAAAATGTTTTTATACATATAAGTAGAATTGTTTTCAAAAGTTTTGAAAAAGATATGAATATCCCTCCTTTCAAAATATTATAATGCAGAAATTTTCAAAAGGTTTCATATCAAACTTCTGCAAGTTATAATGTTGAAAAATTGAATTTCCCGTATGATTATTCAAAACCAATTTCAAAGGAAAAGGGATGTGAAATTCAGGGGGAGCGTTGTCTCTGTTGAATATATATAAATGTTCTTGAAAAAGAATACATTTTGAAAATTGGATATTCATTATTCTTTTTTCAAATTATGCAAGGTTTAAGGGGGAGCCTAAAACTCTTTCAAGTTTTATCTTTTGGCTCATTTCATTTGACATGAGAAATTTTTCTAAAAATTGTTTTTACATGTCAATGAAAACAATAATAAGTTTTGATGTATCCTAACCCTATGCTATATTGACATCTTTTGACATCCTGGCTTAAAGAATGTATGTGCTTTAACTTCCATATATTGTGTTCCTTACACCTTTTTGTTGATATCAAATAGGGGGAGAAGAAACAATAGAAAAATATGTGTATGTGCTTATAACATTGCATTCATTATCTTGTGATACATATTTTTCTGTGGTGATTTGTCATCATCAAAAAGGGGGAGATTGTTGACCCTAAGGCTTTATGCCATAAGTTTTGATGATGACAAATGTATTTGAATTGTAGCATTGATATATATAAAGATTAATTATCATATATATGCTACAAGTACTTAAACATGATTATGTTATTTAATATGTTTGTTGCATATATTGAATCATGCTATTGAACTAACCATTGGGTTTGCAAGTAAGATATATTTTATAGGTTGGTTCAAAACAAGAAGAGTAAGCATTGTATTAAAGAACAAGGAAAAGCAATATCATGCTTCACTCAAGGAAAACAACATGCAAGGATAAAGCTCCAAGAAATGAAGAATTAGAAGATTTAGAGTCTTGAAAGCTTGGATGCATCAAGATAGCCTATGTGTTTACATTAGGTATATTTTATATAGGTTAGTATACCTGTGCAACTCAATGATTTAGATTTGCATACATTGGCTCAAGCATTTTGAACAAAAAGATAGTGAGATATGAAGTTTTACAAAAGTTAGTTTTTGACCTTTGGTCACTCCTTATATTATATCTCATAAATGAAAAATCGGTTTTTCAATTATCTTAATCTCATTTGATATTAGACTCAAAGATCTTTCCAACGGTATATTATTTATTCAAAACAGAGTCAAATGAGAAATATATGACTATTTAAAATATAGTTTGAAAAACTAAAAGTTGATTTTACTGTACTCAAAAATTATTCTGTTCTGACCTATAGTCAGTGTTTTGATTATATCTTTTAAACGAAAAATAATTTTTGCGTAAAACTTGGTCATTTGAAACTAGACTCCAAGAGCTTTCCAATGATATATTATTTGTTTAAAACAGAGTTCAAATGAGGGAGTTATGAATTTTTAAAGAAAGCTCAAAATCTGTATTTCGCTACTGCCAGCTGGTGGTCGACCAGGCAACTTCAGACTGGTCGACCAGTTGCCCTGAAAATGCTATATTTTGCTACGGCCAGTGGGTGGTTGACCAGGTGACCCCAACTGGTTGACCAGTTGACATCTAGACTGCATTATAAGTGCTATAACGGCTATATAATGGCTAGTTTTTTAAAATCTTATATATATGACCCTAGATACACGATTTTGAGCTATAACCAAGTATTACAATGACATATTAACATGTTCTATCATCTTTGAGAGAAATCCAAATATTGTTGAGCCAAATCTTGAATATTCTCTATCATTAGAGTTATTAGAGCTTCATTTGTATTCATCTACTATTTAGAGAGAGTTTCTTTGTATTGTTGATTTTGATCAACACATATATTATTCCGAGTTGAGGTTCGCAAGTACCGGTGTTGGAAGAACTTGCTTTGGGTTGAGGAGGAGCCCGGATTCATAAATTTTTCATTGTGGTTTCACAAATACCCTGATCAAATTTGCATGGTTGTAGTGATTTGCAAGTACCCGGATTAAACTTGCAATTATAGTGGAAATACTCAAGTGGACTCTTGAGAACTGGATGTAGGCTTGGATTAACCGAACCAGTATAAATCTCCGAGTTTTCTTTCTTTATCCCTTACTCTTTAATTTGTGCATATTGATATTTATTCTTTAATTCCTTGATCTTTATAATTATTTATCTTGACAGCACATTGATTTTCTGTATTGTATTTATTATCTTAAGTATTACACTTCTACAGAAAATCATTTTAACTTCCAATTAATTCTTGTGAAAAATTTATAAAACCTAATTCACCCCCCTTCTTGGGTTCCAACCATTACTTTCACTACATTCCCACATTATTTTCCTTCTCTTTTGCTATGCATAAACAAACATCACATAATATACAATACAACAATCCACTAATCCTACTTATAACCCACAAGTTAATATTTCAAATTTTACTTGAGAATTCCATATTCAAGTTAATATCACTAACTAGGGAATTTAGTGAATTTAAATCTAACTATGATGTGATTGAGATTTATATTGTACATGAGCAATTTAATAAAAACTCAAAGGCAAGGTCACACACTCATCCTGATAGTTTCCCAACTTTACCTTCTTCCTCATTAGAAGATGCCTGAGATTATGAAGACAAATTCCCTAGCAAAAGAGACCACATAGGAAATCTAAGAAAGGAAACAAAACCAAGAAAATCAAAATTTAGAGAAATCTTATCGCTACAGTGATGGATCCATCAATTCAGTGATGGGATCATCAAACTCCTATTGTTGCAGCAATGGGACCAACAGAGACCATCTTTTTCTATCCTTATATTATTGTAGCCACCGATTTGGTCACTGCAGTGACCACCCCAGTTGTAGCCATCACTGCAGGAACAGCTACCTTTGCTATCACTGTAACGATGGGTAGCAGGTCCAGTTTTCTGCAAAACGCTATATACTCTGTGGTTTGAGTAGCGAGGACACCTCCCCATTGTAGCCACAGTCACTATCACTGTAGCGATGGGTAGCAAATCTAGTTTTATGCAGAACAAGATATACTCTGTGGTTCGAGTAGCAAGGACACCCCCTATTGTCCTGGGGCAAGGTAACAGTTATTTGAGTTCAAGTTAAATATTTAGGATGCCATCCCTGCCAATCATAGCCCCAGATCCCGGGCTATGACAACCTTCTTCCATACAGTAGAAATCAATAAGAAAAGGAAAAATAAAATCTTGCAAATTTAGAAAACTAATAACACATTGATAATGGAGCAAGTGCAAATTGAAATAGAATTCCTTGATTTCTTAGAAAACACCTACAAACTCCTATACAACCTAACCTACCCTTCCCTAAACTGGGAATTGAACATCATTAACAATTAACCAAGATACCTAAAGAAGAAAAGATAAGGTAAGCTTTTTACAACATTTGTCCACTCAAAACCCCGAGGGAAGATGGCTTGCATGCCATCTTTTACTAGCAAAATTAGGACATAACAAAACAACATCTAAATCTAGCCATCCAACAAGCTTTCATTAATCACTCTATTCCTAAAAATTAGGAAAAAACCCTTCTGTGTTTATTCCCAAAAACTGAAAATGCTCATGCAATTACTCACTTTAGACCTCTAGGACTCTATAATACCCATTACAAAGTCCTCCGAGATATCTTAGTTAATAGAATAAAGCCTCATCTCTCTACCTTTATCTCCCTCTTTCAGGGAACATGCATAGCAAGAATACACTCTTCTGATCTATTTCTTATAACACAAGAAACAATGAACTCAATGAAAACTTCCTTGAATAAAGATGGATGGATGATAAAAATAGATATAAATAAGGCCATTGACACAATTTCATGGAATTTCATAGAAAATATGATGCGACTATATAACCTACCCTTCGAGCTTGAACATTTAATCCTTTTCTATCTAAAACATGTTCAATCTACCCCTATAATAAACATGAAAATTCAATCCTTTAGGGCTTCAAGGTTTATTTTAGGGATGGACTACATAAGCCATCTTATCCTAAACAAAATAAAAAATCAGAAATTGGCATCCCTTCAAATTTAGGAATAGAGAACCAAAAATATCTCATCCCCTCTTTGTTTTTGACATCCTCATCCAAGCCATAAGTGAAGTTTTGAATAATTTTTTTTCCACAAAGTAGTATAACCATAAACCTTGAGAAATCCAAAGTTTGGTTCTCAAAAACAAGTTGAGCATTAGGAAAGCTTCAGACCTTGGTTTTTACCTAGGCTACCTATTAAAACCCACTTATAAGAACTCTGACTTTACCTTCATTACAGACAATATTAACATGAAACTTCAAGGATGAAAAGCAAATTTTCTATTAAAGGTTAGAAGAACTCAGCAAATAAACTCCACCTTATCTAACCTATCTAGTCATGTGATGAGAGCTTTCCTCCTACCAAAAGGCATCCTAAATAAGATAGATAAGAAAACCTAGAACTCCTTTTAGGGCCATACGACAAAAACAAGAAAATTCAAATAATAAATTGGGAAAAAATAGCTCAATCGAGAAATACGAGAGATTTAGGTATCAGAAAAGTTGAATACCAAAACAAGTTTGATATCGAGTATTTTTATATACAATGTAGTCCCTATCTTAGTTCTTTTTGCATCTTAAATATTATGAACCCTCTAATTTTACTATGTTTTGGATTTATTGGGTGTAAATTAATTATAGAATTAATATGCTTCAATTTCATAATTTTATCCCAATTAATTATTGTGCTTAATTTTCAGAATTAAATTCGTTGGAGAGTAATTTGCTTACCTAGATGCTGGCATGGACGAATTTGCTAATGTGGCATTGACTTGGAGCATTCTAGGGCTGACTGGGCATTGACTGGACTGGGGCCCACTATTTCTGCACAAACTAGAAAGCTGCAATAGAAAACAACAAAAAAAATAGCAACAGCAGCATCAGAAAAAGCAGCAAAAGCCAAAAATGGAAACCACTTTTTTACACCAGCAAAAGGGAATTTCTGCAGCATTTATTGTGTGATATGCTTCTGCTCAAGGTGCTGAACTTTCTGGTCAAAAGTAGATGGAAAATGACAGCTGAAGCATGCAAATTTGTCCTCTCTCCTTGGCTAAAGTTTAAGAACACATTCAGACTCCATTTTCTGGAGTTGAAGAAACCTATCTTCTTCCACTTTCTGTAATTTCATTTTCTTCTTCCCCTCCCCCCTTTGTGTATTTTGGCCTCCATGGAAGGCTAGAAGTCTCTTGTAATTAGTCCATGGAAGAATATAGTTTCTAACATGAATTCTTGGAGCTTAATCAATAAGTTTCTCTTGTTGTTTCTTCTATTCCATTTCTATTCTTGGTTATTATCTCTGTTTCTGTGCTTGTATTAATTTGGTTGGGTTTATATGAGCATAATCTGAGGTGGTTCTTGTTATTACTGTTTGGTTTAGCAAGTAGACTAGAAATGGCTTGATTAGATGATTATCTAACTTGGCTAGGTTGGGCTTAATCAGATTACATGTGGTTATGTTTAATTTATGTGTAATCTAGTTCTAGGAAGTCTCTTGGAAATATTAGTTGGAAACCTAATGATAGAGAACACTAGAATTAATTTGAAGACAAGAATGATGATAGTTGCAACTCTAGGGATTCCATGATTGATTTTTTGTGTTTTGTTCAATTTTGTTTCTATCAGTGTTTCTGTTTTGTTCTATTCTTTTTAGCTGCTGTTATAACTATTTTATATGTTAATTATGCAATCACCCCCCGGCAGTTAATCAATAGATAATTAGGGTAATTAGGTAGATTAGTGTAGAACAATTAATTAGGCAATTCAGAAGCAAGGCTCTAAGAGTGAAACAACTTAGGAAGACTACTATACTGCAAGTTGACATAAATCTAATTCTAGGCGACTCGGCGGTCATAGTGGCTCCAACTAGAATTTTGGCGCTGTTGCTGGAGGAGCCAATTCACTTCTAAGTTGTCTAATTAGTTGCTTATATGTATCTTCATTTGATTTTCAGTTATTTAGCGTTGTTGAAATGGTTTACAAGTTTTGAGTTTTTTTTTCTCGGGAACTAGTCATTTTCTAAATCGGCAAAAACCTGACTATCTCTGATTAACCTCAAACTTGGTGTACCATTAGTTTTAGATGTTTTAAGCAAGTTGCAACCCCTAGTCCACCTTTGGCCCAATATGGGGTATCCATTCTTCCAAATTCCATCGTTCAGGCCCTCTTTTCTATTTTTTATTTTTTTTATTTTTTAATTAATTGTATTTTTGGTGTGATTTTTGTAGATCAAATTTTTAAGTTCTGTTTTTCTCATTTGTTCCTCCAACTTGAGAAGGATTTTCCCAAGAAAAATCAGATTTTCTCTGAGATACTTCATTTTTTGGTATTTTCATCGGTTAGAGCTTATTGTAGTGCTTTTGCCGTTTTCAGTGTTTATATTGTTTTCTTGTGAATTTTGCCCTTCCTAGTGTATGAGAAGGTCTCTTAATGTGGACTTAACACCCTTTGATCCTGAAATTGATAGGACCTTACATAGGCTAGTAAGAAGCAATAGCATTAGGAGTAGTTTCCTTTGTGTTTTTCTTGTGTGTATCATCTTTCTGGCCTATAATAAGGTTTGTCAAGAAGAATTGGCTAATTTTGATCAAACATTGGATAGGCCGTGTTTATAGGCTAGTTAGAGTAGTTGCGTTAGGAGTATTGTAATTGTTGTAGTTTTCCTTCTTTTGTGTAGCATTGTTGTTTTTGGCATACAATCATAGTTTAATTCTATTTTGAGGTTACTTATAGTGGGTCAGATTAGGACCCTACCCATAGATCCATATAGAGTTGAGCATAGGTTAGGTGAACTTGCATCCATAGTGAGGTATCTAACCCTTAGGCAAGAACAACAAGAGTCACCACTCTTTCCCCCATCCCCTTCTCCATTTGTGAGTGGCATAGATTCTTTATCTGCATATAAGACTGACCAATTTTCACAGTTCTAAGAAAGTACATAGTCCTATATAAGAGTTTACCATGTCCTTAGGGAGTTTCAACATGATCCTCAAGAGTATTACCTCTACCCCACAACATGTCATCCTGATTATGAGCTTTAAGATTTGAGGTATGAGAGCTTATCCCATTCACCATATGAGCACGAAATTGATGCTTCTTACCTTAGTGATATGCCCCCTCCAGCCACCCCTAGGGAGACCGAGTCAAGTTTGGAAGACTTGATTCAACAGTTGGCCACAAATACCCTACAGTTCTAAGAGCAAACTGAGGTGAACTTACAGAGCTTAGAATCTCAATTAGGCCAACTAGTAAACATAGTTAGTGAATTCATCAATTAGGGGTTTGATAATAGTCCACCTTCTCCACCTATGGCTAACTAAAAGCCAATGGTAGTGTCATTTTTCTGAATGATGACACTCAATTAGATGGTCTAGCCCTCCAAGCTAAGTTAGAAGAATTAAGTGGGCCAATTAGGGAGTCTTCTTCCTCAAGTGGCACAAGTGAGAATAATGAGAATGAAGAAGCCGATAAGGATAAGTTCCCTTTCCTTCATAGACCATCACCTTCTCCTAATAGGGTCATCCAACCTGAGGTTGTTGTACTTGAGCTAGAAAAAGAAATAGAACCCTTAGAAGAAGAAGAAGAAGACATAAAAGTGCTGGAGCATTAGAATGAATTTGTGGGAGATTTTGATTTTAATTGTGACTGTCATACTTGCCATGCATGCTTAGAAATAGAAAATGCTTTAAATATTGGCAATTGTGATGATTTTGTTAAGCTTGAGCTGAATGCATATGCACTTGATGTTAGCCCTAATGTATTATGCTATAAGTTTTGATGATGACAAATATGTGAGAATTATAGTATGATTTAAGCTTCTTGGCCCAATGTATGATTTAATCTTTCTTAGCCCAAATAGTATGATTTAATTTTCTTGGCTCAAATGTATGATTTAATCTTATTGGCCCAAATGCATGATTCAATTTTTCTTGGCCCAAATATATTTAATGCTTTATATATTTATATATAGTAATATAAATTGATTTTTGATAAAGTTTATTGGGTGTTGTAATGTAATTTGAAAAAGAATATCTTTTACTGTAGCACTTTTGAAAAAGAAATTTGATTGTTGAAAAAGTATGATAAAGTTTATTGGGTGTTGTAATATAATTTGAAAAATAATATCTTTTACTGTAGCACTTTTGAAAAAGAAATTTGATTGTTGAAAAAGTATGATAAAGTTTATTGGGTATTGTAATATAATTTGAAAAAGAATATCTTTTACTGTAGCACTTTTGAAAAAGAAATTTGATTGTTGAAAAAGTATGATAAAGTTTATTGGGTGTTGTAATATAATTTGAAAAAGAATATATTTTACTGTAGCACTTTTGAAAAAGAAATTTGATTGTTGAAAAAGTATGATAAAGTTTATTGGGTGTTGTAATATAATTTGAAAAAGAATATCTTTTACTGTAGCACTTTTGAAAAAGAAATTTGATTGTTGAAAAAGTATGATAAAGTTTATTGGGTGTTGTAATATAATTTGAAAAAGAATATCTTTTACTGTAGTACTTTTGAAAAAGAATTTTGATTGTTGAAAAAGTATGATAAAGTTTTTTGGTTGTTGTAGAAAGGTTAAAAAATGATGATGAAGCTTACTGTAGCAATTTTGACTAAAGCAGTCACTGTAGCAGCAAGGTTTCACTATATAAAGGGGATTTCACAACACCATTTGCATCAAGCTTCAATTGTTCATTTCTCATATTATCTTGAGTTTCATTCTCTCTAAATTGCTAGAGAAATATTTTGAGCTTAATTTTTGCGTTATCTACACTTTGAGAGTGTCCACCATTATTTTCCTTAAGCCTTCAAATTTAGTTGCTCAAGGATTGGTTCCTTGAGTTAGTGTTTGAGAGAAAACACATTGTAAGGGGGAGAGACACCCTTGAGGAAGAAAAGATCTCTATGTTGTAGTGGCTTACAAGTGCCCAATTGCATAAACTTGTGGTCTATAGTGAAACACTCAAGAAGTTATCTTGAGGACTGGATGTAGGCTTGGTTTAAGCCGAACCAGTATAAATCTCGCTGTTTGATTTTCTCTTCCCTTGCTCTTTAATTATTTATATGTTCTTTACTTTCTTGCATTTTATATTCATTCATCTCTTTAATTGTTTTTGATTAATTGTACTCTATATTTATTCATCTTGATCATACTTATTTTACTTTCATAAAAAGCTTGGCATTGTTTTTAAAACTTCTTAAACTTCCATCAAGTCTTCGCAATTTTTTTAAAAACCCAATTCACCCCCCCTCTTGGGTGCTAGCCATTTCTATCAATTGGTATCAGAGCTTGGGCTCTTGATCAAAGACTTAATCGTCTAAGAGTTGAAATATGGCTGGCTTTGGTGATTGTGTTTTACCTGAAGGAAGTTCCTTTACAAAACCCCCTGGTTTTAATGGAAACCATTACACTTATTGGAAGTCTAAGATGAGAATGTTTTTCGATGCGGTAGACCTTGATCTTTGGGATGTTGTGGAAAAAGGTCCTTATACTCCTACTAAGGAGGTTGAAGGGAATGTTATTCCAAAACCCAAAAGTGAATGGAATGATACTGAAAAGAAACTTGTCCATCTTAATGCCAAAGCAAAAATGATCATAGTTAGTGCTTTAAACCAAGATGAATTTTTTAGAGTTTCTAGCTGTGCAAGTGCTAAAGAAATGTGGGATACTTTAGAAATTGCACATGAAGGAACTCTTGGAGTCAAAGAGTCAAAAATAAGTACTCTCACCAATGAATATGAAAATTTCAAAATGAAAAGTGATGAGAGTATTAGTGAAATGCAATTAAGATTCACTCATATTACTAATCATTTGAAAGCTCTTGGTGTTTCTTATTCAGAAAAATCACAAACCACCAAGATTCTAAGATGTCTTACCCCGGAGTGGGAGGCAAAGAGGACTGCGATTATGGAAGTAAGAGGAGAGTCAATGAATTCCCTCACAGCCTTGTTTGGGAACCTCCAAAACTATGAGTCCAAAATAATAGAGATGAGGCAAGAGGAAGAAACCAAGAAAAAGAAGACTCTCTCCCTTAAATCATCTTCTTCCAAGAGGGTGGAAATCGATAGTGATGAGGGAGAAGAGGAACTTGAAATCAATGATGAAGACATTGGTCTCTTGGTCAAAAAATTTAGTAAATTCCTAAAAAGGAAGAATACAAGAAGATGGCGAAGAGACCAAGATAGCAACAAGGAAGGTCCCACTTGTTATGAATGCAAAAAGGTTGGACACATCAAATGGGATTGTCCACAATTCATCAAGAAGCAAGAAGGAAAGAAAAGCTATGACAAAGTGAAAAAGAAAGCATATATTTCTTCTGTATGGGGAGAAAGTGAATCCGATGAAGAAGAAAATGAAGAAGCCAACCTTTTCCTTATGGCAAGAAAAGATGAAGAGGTAAACATTCTTGAACCTTTACACTCTTTTGATGAATTACAAGATGCTTTTGAAGAACTACACAATGAATCTTTAAAGCTTGCTAAAAAGTTAAGTTTTTCAAAGCAAAAAATTTCCTTACTTGAGGATGAAATTTCAAAATTGAAAGATGATCTTATTGCATTTAAAAAGGAAAGCCTTGTTTTTGAAGATCAAAACAAAATTTTGCAAGAAGAAAATGCAAGCTTAAAAGAATTGATTATCTCTCCAAAAGAAAATTGTCCTTGTTGTGAATGCATTGAATTAGAAAGGGAAAATAAAGATTTAAAAAATACCCTTGTAAAATTTACACTAGGAAGAGACAATTTGAACATATTGCTTGGAAAACAAAGATGTGTATTTGACAAAGCCGGCTTAGGATATAAGCCCAAAGCTAGTCAAAAATACTACAAGAATTTCTTTGTTCATGCAACTATGTCAAGTAGTCCCTTCACTACTTGTTTTTATTGTGGTTTAAAAGGACATAATTCCTATTCTTGTTGGTATAGAAAGAATATTTCCTATGAAAATAAAATGAAATGGGTTCCCAAGGGAACAACTAACAAAGAAGGACCCAAACAAATTTGGGTACCTAAAAAGAAAACTTGATTTTGTGAGTTAGGTGTGCCTCAAGACAAAGAGTGAAAAATGGTACTTAGATAGTGGTTGCTCAAAGCACATGACCGGCGACCAATCAAAATTTCTCTCTTTGACACCAAGAGGAGGCAAAGTGACCTTTGGAGGAAATAACAAAGGTCTAATCAAGGGAATAGGTAAAGTGGGTAAAAATTTCTCAACTTCTATTGAAAATGTCTTATTTGTTGAAGGCCTCAATCATAATTTGCTTAGCATTAGTCAACTATGTGACAAAGGCAATAGAGTGATTTTTGATTCAAATCGTTGCATAGTTGAAAATATTAATGATAAGCAAGTTAAGATTGTCGGTCAAAGGATCAATAATGTTTACGTTATAAATCTCGATGAAGATCCTTCTATAGACTCTACATGTTTAATTAGTGTTAGTAATGAAAGTTGGTTATGGCATAGAAGACTAGCTCATGCTAGTATGAATCTTTTGGATAAACTAGTCAAGAAAGAACTTGTAATTGGCTTACCCAAAATTAATTTTGAAAAAGATAAGCTTTGCGGTACTTGTCAAATGGCAAAGCAAGTTAAAAGCTCTTTCAAGACTAAGGATATTGTTTCTATAACTAAGCCTTTGCAATTACTTCATATGGACCTTGTAGGACCATCTAGGACAAAAAGCCTTGGAGGTAACTCCTATGTACTAGTTGTTGTAGATGACTACTCAAGGTACACATGGACTCTCTTTCTAGCTCATAAAGATCAAGCTTTTAAATCTTTTCTAAAACTTGCAAAGTTTATTCAAAAAGAGCAAAGCTTGACCATTGTGAGGATTAGGAGTGATCATGGTGGAGAATTTGATAACCATGACTTTATGGAATTCTGTGATGAAAATGGCATTGAGCATACCTTCTCATCTCCTAGAACTCCTCAACAAAATGGTGTTGTTGAGAGGAAAAATAGAACTCTAGAGGAGATGGCTAGAGCTATGCTTAATGAAGGGAAACTTCCTCAATATTTTTGGGCGGATGCAGTTAATACTGCTTGTTATGTAATGAATAGAGCCTTGATAAGGCCAATTTTAAATAAAACCCCATATGAGCTATATAGAGGAAGAAAGCCCAACATTTCTCATCTCCATGTGTTTGGTTGCAAATGCTTTGTTTTAAACAATGGAAAAGATAATTTGGGAAAATTTGATGCCAAAGCCGATGAAGCCATTTTTCTTGGATATTCTAGTACTAGTAAAGCATATAGAGTCTATAACAAAAGAACTTTACTTGTTGAAGAATCTATGCATGTTGTTTTTGATGAATCTAACAATTCCCTTAAAGATTGTGATGATCAACATGAAGTGTTAGATTACTTCAAAGACCTTTCATTAGATGATGAAATGAGGAAGAAGCAAGAAATAATACCAAAAAATGATGATGATCATGATGAGGGTGCTAAATTGCCACAAGAAGAGGAGAAGCCTCAAGAAAAAGAAAAGCAACAAGAAGAAGAGAAACCACAAGAGGAACTAACAAGAAACAATGATGATCTTCCAAAGGATTGGAGGTATGCAAAAAGTCATCCTAAGGAGCTCATCATTGGAGATGCCTCTCAAAAGGTAATAACACGAAATTCTCTTAGGAATGTTTGTAACCACTTAGCCTTCCTTTCTCAAGTTGAACCAAAAAATATTGATGATGCAATTATAGATGAACATTGGATCTTAGCTATGCAAGAAGAACTAAATCAATTTGAAAGAAACCAAGTTTGGGAATTAGTTCCTAGACCCAATGATCATCCAATAATTGACACAAAATGGTTTTTTAGAAACAAACTTGATGAAAATGGAATAGTGGTTAGAAATAAGGCTAGATTTGTCGCAAAAGGTTTCAACCAAGAAGAAGGCATTGATTATGATGAAACTTTTGCACCCGTACCTAGACTTGAAGCTATTAGAATGTTATTGGCATTTGCATGCATAAATGATTTTAAACTATTTCAAATGGATGTGAAAAGTGCCTTTCTAAATGGCTATATCATGGAGGAAGTTTATGTTGAACAACCTCCCGGTTTTGAAAATCATGATAAGCCAAATGATGTTTTTAAATTGAAAAAGGCTTTATATGGTCTCAAACAAGCTCCTAGAGCTTGGTATGAGAGATTGAGTTCATTTCTTTTAAATAATGGATTTTCAAGAGGAAAGGTCGATACAACCTTGTTCTTCAAAAATAAAAAGCATGATTTAATTATAGTGCAAATATATGTTGACGATATAATATTTGGTGCTACTAATGAAAGTTTGTGTAAAGAGTTTGCTAAGATCATGCAAGGTGAGTTTGAAATGTCAATGATGGGAGAACTCAACTTCTTCCTTGGGCTCCAAATCAAACAAATAGATAATGGAATATTTGTTAGCCAAACCAAGTATGCAAAAGAGTTGCTCAAAAAGTTTGACTTGGAGAATGCAAAACCAATTGCTACTCCCATGAGTACCTCAACAAACTTGGACAAGGATGAAAGAGGTCAACCATTTGATGTGACAAAATATAGAGGTATGATTGGCTCTCTACTGTACTTAACCACTAGTAGACCCGATATTATGTTTAGTGTATGCATGTGTGCACGATTTCAAACTAACCCCAAGGAATCTCATTTTAAGGCTGTGAAAAGAATTTTTAGATACTTGGTTGGCACATCTCAAATGGGTTTATGGTATCCTAAAGGATCCTCTAATTTTTTAATTGGCTACTCTGATGCAGATTTTGCGGGTAGCAAAACAGACAGAAAAAGTACAAGTGGAACTTGCCAATTCTTTGGTAGTTCTCTTATCTCTTGGTTTAGTAAAAAGCAAAACAGTGTTGCTTTATCCACAGTTGAAGCTGAATACATTTCAGCTGGGAGTTGTTGTGCCCAAATCTTGTGGATGAAACAACAACTAGAGGATCTTGGTGTATTTCTTAAAAACATACCCATTAGATGTGATAACACAAGTGCCATATGCTTATCTAAAAATCTTGTCATGCACTCAAGAACCAAACATATTGAAATAAGACATCATTTTATAAGAGATCATGTTCAAAAGAAAGATGTCTCTCTTGAATTTGTGCAAACGGATTTTCAGTTAGCTGACATTTTCACGAAGCCTCTTGCTGAAGATAGATTCAACTTTATTAGGAGAGAACTTGGGATGGCAAATCCAAATGAACTTTAAAAATTATTTTTTTTTATTGCATAATTTTTAAATCTTTCCTTTAATCTTTGATTTACATTACTAACTTAAGCATCGGAGTGGTTGTCAAAATTTTTGCAGGTGCTCATCCTCAAGATACATATATGAATACATCTTGAAAATTACATTTGTTTAATATGCATTGATTGAGGGGGAGCCTAACCTATAATTAAATCCTCTATATCTTTAAGGTCACTTTATCTGAGATGCAATGTTTTCCTTAATTATATATTTTTGGCATATCAATGATAAGTTTTGATGAAATTTTACCCCATGACGTCATATGATATTCTTGCTTAAAGAAGGAATATGTTTTAGCCTTTATATATTGCCTTCCTTATACCTTTTTGTTGATGTCAAATAGGGGGAGAAGGATATGGAAAGAAAAATTTGTGTATATTGTATAATGATTATTACATTGTAACATATTTTTCTTTGGTGATTTGTCATCATCAAAAAGGGGGAGATTGTTAGCCCTAATGTATTATGCTATAAGTTTTGATGATGACAAATATGTGAGAATTATAGTATGATTTAATCTTCTTGGCCCAATGTATGATTTAATCTTTCTTAGCCCAAATAGTATGATTTAATTTTCTTGGCACAAATGTATGATTTAATCTTATTGGCCCAAATGCATGATTCAATTTTTCTTGGCCCAAATATATTTAATGCTTTATATATTTATATATAGTAATATAAATTGATTTTTGATAAAGTTTATTGGGTGTTGTAATGTAATTTGAAAAAGAATATCTTTTACTGTAGCACTTTTGAAAAAGAAATTTGATTGTTGAAAAAGTATGATAAAGTTTATTGGGTGTTGTAATATAATTTGAAAAATAATATCTTTTACTGTAGCACTTTTGAAAAAGAAATTTGATTGTTGAAAAAGTATGATAAAGTTTATTGGGTGTTGTAATATAATTTGAAAAAGAATATCTTTTACTGTAGTACTTTTGAAAAAGAAATTTGATTGTTGAAAAAGTATGATAAAGTTTATTGGGTGTTGTAATATAATTTGAAAAAGAATATATTTTACTGTAGCACTTTTGAAAAAGAAATTTGATTGTTGAAAAAGTATGATAAAGTTTATTGGGTGTTGTAATATAATTTGAAAAAGAATATATTTTACTGTAGCACTTTTGAAAAAGAAATTTGATTGTTGAAAAAGTATGATAAAGTTTATTGGGTGTTGTAATATAATTTGAAAAAAAATATATTTTACTGTAGCACTTTTGAAAAAGAAATTTGATTGTTGAAAAAGTATGATAAAGTTTATTGGGTGTTGTAATATAATTTGAAAAAGAATATCTTTTACTGTAGCACTTTTGAAAAAGAAATTTGATTGTTGAAAAAGTATGATAAAGTTTATTGGGTGTTGTAATATAATTTGAAAAAGAATATATTTTACTGTAGCACTTTTGAAAAAGAAATTTGATTGTTGAAAAAGTATGATAAAGTTTATTGGGTGTTGTAATATAATTTGAAAAATAATATCTTTTACTGTAGCACTTTTGAAAAAGAAATTTGATTGTTGAAAAAGTATGATAAAGTTTATTGGGTGTTGTAATATAATTTGAAAAAGAATATCTTTTACTGTAGCACTTTTGAAAAAGAATTTTGATTGTTGAAAAAGTATGATAAAGTTTTTTGGTTGTTGTAGAAAGGTTAAAAAATGATGATGAAGCTTACTGTAGCAATTTTGACTAAAGCAGTCACTGTAGCAGCAAGGTTTCACTATATAAAGGGGATTTCACAACACCATTTGCATCAAGCTTCAATTGTTCATTTCTCATATTATCTTGAGTTTCATTCTCTCTAAATTGCTAGAGAAATATTTTGAGCTTAATTTTTACGTTATCTACACTTTGAGAGTGTCCACCATTATTTTCCTTAAGCCTTCAAATTTAGTTGCTCAAGGATTGGTTCCTTGAGTTAGTGTTTGAGAGAAAACACATTGTAAGGGGGAGAGACACCCTTGAGGAAGAAAAGATCTCTATGTTGTAGTGGCTTACAAGTGCCCAATTGCATAAACTTGTGGTCTATAGTGAAACACTCAAGAAGTTATCTTGAGGACTGGATGTAGGCTTGGTTTAAGCCGAACCAGTATAAATCTCGCTGTTTGATTTTCTCTTCCCTTGCTCTTTAATTATTTATATGTTCTTTACTTTCTTGCATTTTATATTCATTCATCTCTTTAATTGTTTTTGATTAATTGTACTCTATATTTATTCATCTTGATCATACTTATTTTACTTTCATAAAAAGCTTGGCATTGTTTTTAAAACTTCTTAAACTTCCATCAAGTCTTCGCAATTTTTTTAAAAACCCAATTCACCCCCCCTCTTGGGTGCTAGCCATTTCTATCACTTGAATCTGAATTGAATGCATCCACATTTGTTATTGCATCTGATTCTGCATTTGCATATGACTTTGCACCTGCACCTAAATTCAAGAATCTAAATCTGAATCTGATTATGCATGTGCATCTGAATATGACTCCAATTTCACCTCTGTTTCTATTGTAAAATATGATTATGTCCCTGTTGTTTCTAATTTTGTCCCTTGTGTTTTTAATTCTGTTTTTAAGTTAGATTATGTTGTAGATGATAGTCTTAGCTTAAATTTTGTCATAGATAATTCTGTTTTAGCTAGCAGATCTATTTTAGATAGTAATTCTAGTTTAGATAATAGATTCAATTATTATTCTGGTTTGAGTAGGAGTAGGAGTAGGAGTTTTAATTTTAATTATGTTTTAGAAAGTAGTTCTCTTTTTGTTTTAAATTGTGTTTTAGTTAGTTCTTGTCCTTCTTCCCATTCTTTTTGTTTTTCTCTTAGTTCTTCTCACCCCTCAGTGGCAAGTGGAGCTTCTTCTATTTTTCTTTAGATTGCTGACATAAATTCAATTCTTCCCACCATCCAACCTGTTACTGAGAAAAACTTCTGGAAGAAGCCAGTGCCACACAATTGGAAGACGCAAAAAAGGCATGCCCAATCGATAAGGTTGTCTTTTTTTCCCTTTTCTTTCTTTTATTTTCTTGTCCTATATGTCTCTTTGATGATATATACAGAGAACTGTTCGCATTGAGGATAATGCAAAATTTAAGTGCGGGGGGAGAATGAAATGGTCTTTCTTTTAAATTTCATGCATTTTTAAATTTTTTCTGTTCTATTTTTATTTGCTTTTTTGTTATGTTTTTAGCATTTTTCTGCACTTTTTAGAGCTCTTAGCTAGTGTTTTTGGTGCAGACTTTTTATCATGCTTTTAGATTAGTTTTATTCCTTTCTTTTTGGTTTTGGAAGAAGATTTTAATGTGAAAATGTGCTTGCTAGAATAGTTTACATTTGAATTGTTTTAGTATGATTAGAATTTAATCTTTCTTTTCTAGAGTTTAAGCTTAAATGGCAATAAATTTAGTTTCAATGAATTTTAGTAATAGTCTTTAAACTATGAGAATTTTGAGCCTTAATTGCAAATATGCTATTCTTTCTTGTTGAGTGTTGCACTTATCATGAATTTTTACTCTAGAACTTGTCTTGAATCTTGTTGAGACTACATTTACATGTGCATGCTTTAAGATGATTTAGGAATTTCTTTGTGAGCCATTTTTAGCCAAATAGACATCCCATGTGATGTTTTTATTGTGTGCCATTTTGTGCCTTATTTCCACTTTCCTTCTTGCATTTTCCACCGCTTTTCTTCCTAAACCAGAATTTTTGCTTCTCAATTTGAGATGTGAAGAGCATTTTTAAATTCTTTTAGAGATCTGATGTGCTGAAAATTTCTCTGAATTTTTGGATATTTTAAAATGAATATTTCTCTCTATTCTCAAGAAAAAAGAAAAGAAAAAAAATGGCCATTCAAAGACAAAAAAATATTATAATTGAAAAAGAAAATGCATCAACGTCGAAAAGAAAGAAAAAGAAGAAACAAAAGAAAAAAAATAGAAAAAAAGAAGAAAAAGAGGAGTAGAAAGAGCTTTTTACACCCAAAATTTATTTTTATCCAATCTCTTGCATGGTTTTGATTAATGCTCTTCATTTTCTTAAATTGTTCCCATTCATTTTCTCAGTTCTTTCATTTCTTTTCTCAAGTTATTGATATCTAGCATTTTTATATACATATTAACCACTATCTTAGTCTCCTTACATTTTCATCTTTAGAATTTCTCCAATTTTATTACACTTTGTGTTTCATTGGGTCTAAGTTAATTTTAGATGGAAAATGAACTATTTTCATCTTTTAGGACTTAAATTATTAAAGACTCAATTTAATCCTTCTTGTGTAAATTTTTAGAATTAATTTTGGAGATTTCTTGATGATGTGGCGCTGACATGGCATTCTTGATGAGCTGGATGCTGATGTGGCACATTCTTGGATGACTTGGCAGCTTATTCTATTTCTCTGATGACATGGACGTGTGGGACCCAAGGCTGCAGCATTTCAGACCAACTTTCTGCATCCCATTCCTCTGACCTTGATGAGAGAAGCATCCACCATACCACTTTCTGAAAAGGCAACCACTCTTCTACAACAGCATGCCTTCCATATCAGAAATTAGAAGAAAACAAGGCAGAAGTCAGCTCCATCCATCAGCTTTTTGGGGGCATTAGTTTAGTTAGTTTTTTAGACTTTAGTTTTCAGTCCTAGTTTTATGTAACTTAGAGCAATTTTCATAGACCACTTCTCCTCCTCCCTTCTCCCTTCTATTTTTCTGGTTTTTGCTCTCATGGAGGGCTGAAATCTCTTGTAATCAGCCTTGGTTTAGATTGGAGTTGTAATATGAGTTCCCATGCTTTATAAGATAAGTTTTATTCACTTTATTCCAGTATTCATCTATTTCTTTAAGCTTCTGTTCCGTTATGTTTATGAATGTTTCTTATTAGAGTTTGATAAACTTGACAACTAGTTTTTATTGCTTCATATGAGCATTTATCTATCATGACTGATTGGAATGGTAGAAAGAGATGAAAATGGCAAGTAATGAAGATTTTCTTACATGATTTGATTATCTTCAATGTGGTTACAATAATATATAGTCAGAGAAGGTTTTCTTTGAGTATGTTTTAGTGTAATCCATATTAGAAGATTTTCTAGACTTTTTAGTAAAAAAATCAAATGATAAATGAATGAAACTTAACATCTGAATAAGAACTAGGAAGGTTACATCTCCAAGAAAGATCGAGGCTAGTTGCATTCTTTTATTGTTGTTCCACATCTGTTGTTCATTGCTTTGTTTGTTGTTGCTGTTACTATCCTTAATTGCAATTTTGTTGTTCTGTCACAACCAACCCCCCTTGGTGTGTTAATTAGCTTTTAATTAGTGTTTATGTATTTAGAACAATTAGTTAGTGGTTAGAAGTGAAGCTCCAAAAGTGAAAACGACCTAGGGACCATTATGCTGCAAAATTGCCATGATTTCAATTCTGAGTGATTCGACATCGTAGTGGCATGAACCAGTTGTTTTGCACCTTTATTATGTTTTCCTTTTCTCTTTCCATTGTTTTTCACTCAACATTACATCCTTGTAAAGTCCTTTTGATTCATGCATACATATGAATTTTAGTAGTGGAGATTTAGATACTTGACAAGCTTATGGTAGTGAATTTTATGATAAGTTGAATTTTGAGTTATTTACCCTTTAAACACTTGAGAGAATAGGAACACTTACCATGTGAGGAGGCTAATTGCTTTAATTCATTCTTGTCAAATTAAATTGCCATGATGCTTGAAACCTTAGAAATTTAAGATTTATTTTCTTTAAGTGCAAAATCTTTTCAAATTTTAATTATTCTATCCTTGCATGCTTTGCACGCTTTTCCTTCAGTGTCTTTTGGTGTTCTGAATATGATTTTTCCCAAGAGTGCAAAAAGCTAATTGTGGGGGATTTGATATCGAGTATTTTTATATACAATTTAGTCCCTATCTTAGTCCTTTTTGCATCTTAAATATTGTGAACCCTTTAATTTTATTATGTTTTGGATTTATTGGGTGTAAATTAATTATAGAATTAATATGCTTCAATTTCATAATTTTATCCCAATTAATTCTTGTGCTTAATTTTCAGAATTAAATTCATTGGAGAGTAATTTGCTGACCTAGATGCTGACATGGACAAAACCTAATCTAGTTATAGGAAGTCTCTTGGAAATACTAGTTAGAAACCTAATGATAGAGAACACTAGAATTAATTTGAAGACAAGAATGATAATAGTTGCAACTCTATGGATTACATGACTAACTGCATCTTTGTGTTCTGTTCAATTTCATTTCTATCAGTGTTTCTGTTCTGTTCTGTTCTATTTAGCTGCTGTTAGATCTATTTTATATGTCAATTATGCAATCACCCCCCAAGAGTAATTAGGTAGATTAGTGTAGAATAATTAATTAGACAATTTAGAAGCAATGCTCCAAGAGTGAAACGACTTGGAAAGACTACTATATTACAAGTTGCCACGAATCTAATTTTGAGTGACTCGGCAGTTGTAGTGGCTCCAACCAAAGATCGACCTCTTAAACCTAATCTAGGGATTCTTTGAATCATCCAATAAAGAATGGACAAAAATTATAATTAATAAAATATGGAAGCAACATGAATAGGAGAAAAGCAGAAAAAACCACACTCATATAGAAATATGAGGCAAGCACATCCCCTATATCACTCTTGCACTAAATCCTTCATAGGTGATGGTGCAACAACAAACTTTTGGTATGATAAATAGCTTCATAAACCTATTAGACATATTTATAGCCCTCTCCCTCTGGACGAAGAAAGAAGGACTGTTAGCTCAATCCTAAAAATAACTACAAATGAAATCCATTGGCAAATTCAAAACATGCCTATTCATCTTTCCAGAAAACTTTTACTTCAAATTTCCTCACAACCAATGGCCCAAACCCAAAACCTTCCACAAGACAAAAAGTCTTGGGGCCCAACCAGAAATGGAATTTTTACATCAAAATTGCTTACCTTTTCATTATGAAAGCCTCAACCACCCTTCTTAGAATTCAAACTCTAACACTCAAACAAATTGGACCTGGATTTTGAAAGCCCCAACCCATCCAAGAGAGATTTTTTTTCTTTAGCTAGCTGACAAAAAAGGCCTTCCCACAAACAAAGCACTTTATGAAACACTTAGACTAAACTAGAAACCTAAAAATAGAAACTAGAAACTCATAAGTATGCCCATAGAGATTGTGTGCATCTTAAGAAAATTTGAGAAGCATTGAACCCTCTGCAAAATTTCTTTGATTCAAACTACAAAAATTGGCTATTCACAAATAGTAATAACTCTCAATAAAAGCTTTTACAGATCCCATGGCAAACCATTTTTGTCTACACCATAAGAACTATTATAAATTTAATTAAGTCTAAAGTTGTTGAATTTTGGTTTTCCTCATATAGCAGCAAATTCAAACTAGATCCTACTTAGTTCTCACAATCCTTATTTACCATGGAAAAAAACCCTAATCAAGTTGGTATAAGCTTAATGTCAATGGATCAAGGAAGAATAATCTATTGGTAGCTGAAGGAGTAATAAGAATTAATCATGGAGAATGGATAATTGGTTATGCAAAATTTATAGGGATAGGAACCATTGAAGTATCTGAAGCATGGTCTTTTCAAATAGGGTTAGAGATAGCTAGTTCTTTGAATGTCAAAAAAATAGAGGTAGAGACACTACAAAAAAAAAAGACTTTCAGTGACGACTTTTCAGTGGCGACAAAAAAATTTGTCACTGAATGTCGAACTTAATGTCGCCACTGAAAGCGAGACTTTTAGTGGCGAAATTTCTAAGTCATCACTGAAATATGAAATCATAAATTTTTAATCGAACATTTAGTGACAGAAGCATATTGTTGCCACTGAAATACTTTCAGTGGCGACATTTGTTGCCATTGAAAGTCTCACTTTCAGTGGCGGCAAAAAGTCGTAACTGAACATTGCTTTTTAGTGGCAACTATCTTATGTTACCACTGAATGTCTTTAATATAATATTTTTTTTAAAAAAAATAGAGTTTTAGTGGCGACATTATTCAGTTGTCACTGAAAGTGGACTTTCAGTGGCAACATTTTTGTCGCCACTAAAGGTCTCCAATAATATATATATATATATATATATATATATAATTATATAAATATTTTATATGTAAAAAATTTTGAGTCTCATAGGAATTGAATTTAGATAAATAAATAAATAAATAAAATATATATATATATATATATATATATATATAAAAGGGTGACAAAGGAATCGAATGTGGGTCTTCATAGATAAGGTAATCACACATTAGCCATTTGAGCTACCATCCTTTTTTGTTTATTAATGTTAAAATTTATATATAACAAGTATTTTCGTTAAAAGAAACTCGGATGCAAAATCTGGGATTCGAAGACGTGACCTCTTCGATAGGCAATACACTCACTTGTCAATTTAGTTTGTCTTCCATTGTGCTTCTAACTCATAATGTTTTATATAATGTCATACTTGCTTATTAATTTTCCAGTGGATTTAATAACTTCGCGCCTGTCCAGTAAATATTTTTAATAATACTTTTTTCTCTTTTCATATTTATATATATAATATAGTTCCAGAGTATGAACAATTTTATTTTTAGATATATTGAATGTGTTAAAATAAAATGAACTTTACTTTTTTTACTCTTTTATTTCACCTTCATCCTTACCTTAAAACAAAACCCATATCTACTCATTATTTGATTTGCTTTTTCTTTTTTATTGGAATTTGTTAACAAAGTTTTTTTTCTTTCTATTTCCAGAGAAAGGGTCAAGCTCAGGAATCTGTGATTTTTCATCATGATCCACTTGTGTTTATCCCTCAAGTCCTAGGTATGCTTATTGATTATGGATGGATCTTGAAACTTTTCTGCTATGTAATTGCACATATATACATATATAGATATAGATTGTAGCTTTCTTTATATTCACTTTTATATATTTGAGTAACTTTACATTCTAAAACTTTGGGGGAAAATCTTTTCTGATCTTAATTAACTTTTCCCATGACCCAAAAGAAACAAATAATATTGGCAGACACAAAACGATTGAAAGAGATACCCTTCCCATTGTTTTACTACTATAGTACAAATTAAAGAGATACCCTATTTGGTGATTTCATATAACTTTTAAGTGTATTTTTTTTTGGGAGAAGTTACTTGATCCAATAAGTTATGACTTAGTATTCCAACATTGTTGATGAGTTGCTCTATTTCTTTGTGGATTCACTTTGTTGTGGGATCAATTTTATGCTATAAATTAATGAACATTAAAAGTGAGAGAATTATATTGCTACTCTTGTTATTATTTAATTTTAGTAAAAATGATGGACAAAAGATGGATGCAAATTAAGGATAGAGCTTATCCATCATATATACGTGGAATTGATGTTTTGTAGAGAGACCATGAAACTGGGGAAAGGGCACCACCTGATCGAGTGTGGGAATTGCAGCACACTCGTAAAACAAAAAGAAGGAGAAGTGGTGTGGTCGGATCCTCGTTCACAAGAAGTTCATGTGTGTTTACAAATAAATTAGTTTTTTCTTGAATTGAATTTACATCTTGATTTTATTATTCTAAGGTAATGCTTGAATTGTAGGGTCGCCTCCAAGACCTAGTAGTTGAGCAGCAAACACAAGAAGGTGGATCTCAACTATCAAGAGATGAGATCTTGCTAAGTGTACTTGGTGAAAGATCCGAATATGTTTGAGGGAAGGGTTATGGAGCAAGGCCTCCAAGAAAAAGAGGAATATCACAAGTTGAGGTTGAAGATAGGGTCTCTTCTGCAATAGAGACTGTTCGCATGGAGATGGAAAGAAAAATGGAAGAAGATCGTGTTGAGATGCGTGCTGAGATGCATGCTAAGATGGAAAGGAAAATTGAACATGAGCGCTCTGAGATGTCAAGTAAGATGCAAGAAGAGATTGATCGATGAAATCAAACTCAATTGGCAGCCTTAATGGCAACTATCCAACAAGTAAGTTTTCTAATATTAGTTTAATTCACCTA
This sequence comes from Biancaea sappan, assembly GCA_037074585.1. NCBI lineage: Eukaryota > Viridiplantae > Streptophyta > Magnoliopsida > Fabales > Fabaceae > Biancaea > Biancaea sappan. The sequence goes on from CM073494.1 coordinate 38,586,571, forward strand.
AAAATAGGGTTTAGGTCTTTTATTTGAGACTTGAGAATTTATGGAACTGATTTGGTTTATTGGATATTTAACTCAAAGTATGAGTTGCATTTTTGACATCTTGTCTTCTTAATTCTGTGTATGGCTTGGATCTTTGGTGCTTGATTTTTTTGTTAGTTATGTTATTTTAGTTTTTGCAAGGGATAGAACTATTCATTCTGCAGTGTTATAGTCATTGTTACTTTCACTTGAGTACCCTCTTATGGTTTAAATTGGGAGTTTTTTCATAAATTTGACATATATCTTTGTTATTGTTTGATTTACTAATTTGAAGAATAACACTCTCATTGTGTTGAAACCAGCTATATTAATTACTGGTGGAGTTTTCTTTTAATTTTCTTTTCCTTTTTATTTATTGGAAGTATATTTAAAATGATTTGGACTTTTTGGTTATCACTTGAGCAATAGTCAACCATAATTTGTGGCATTTTCTTAGGTTATTTATAACTTTTTTTAGATTGACCAAAAATAGAAGCTTGTGCCTTTTTACTGTGCAAAATATGTAGAAAAATAAAGTACTAAATTGATTATTGAAAATTGATGTGTAGCTGTCTCTCTTGGCATTTTCTAGGTTTCTTTGTAACTTTTTTGGAAAGTTTTTGCTTCACTTTATGGGGATTGCTTGAAAGACAAATATAATTTTGAGAATTGTGTGGGTATTTTGTTTTTGTTGTGATGTGGAGAGAAACTTTAAAAAATGAAAGAAAGAGAAAGAGAAAGGAATATTTATATTATTTAATATCAATGTCAAGTGAAAAAGAAAAGAAACCTAAAGTTACCTTTGGAGAATGGTGAGGCCAGTACATTCATCTTTCTATGATATTACATATATAGTCATTTTAATGATAAGTCGTGTGTTTCTGACTTTATGATGGGGAAAGACTCAACCAATAGAAAATTGGTTATTATCATTGTTATTGTTCATTGATCTTTCTTTTGATTTTAATCTCTTCTATTTCACCCAACTTTTTTTTCCAACAGTGTTTAGAACCTTTAAATATTTTAAAAAGTTGATATAATACAATTAAAAAAAAAAGAATATGTAGGCTCTATAGTTGTCATGATTATATATAAGATTTATATTTAATAATAATACTCACTACAAAAAAAACACTTTTGGTGGCAACTTTAAAGTTGCCACCAAAAGTCTAAAAGTTGCCATCAAAAGGTCTTTGGTGGCGACTTTTAGTGGCAACTAAGTTGCTGCTGAAAGTTCGCGGCTGAAAGGTTTTTGGTGGCGACTAAAGGAGTTGCCACCAAAAGTTACCCTTTAGTGGCGACTTTAGTTGCCACCAAAAGTCATTTTTCGCAAAAAAAAAATTTCTGTCAAAAATAATTTTTGGTTACCTTTAGTGGCAACTTTAGAAGTTGCCACTAAAAAACCTTTTGTGGCGACTAAAAGTTGCCACCAAAAGTCAATAGTAATTTTTTTAGATTTGGATTGGTCCGACGGGTCAACCCGAGACCCATTTGACCTGTGCAGGTCTTAGCCGGTCTACTTACTTGCTGCCCCAAGGTGACTCGATTATTTTTTGTGCAATATTAGAGTTTATTTGAAATTAAACTAAATATATGCATACTTGAGATTCGAACCTGGGTTCCTTATTTGCAACCATGTGTGTATTGCCATTACGCCACCACTTTATTTGTGTTATGTAAGAGCAAAATATTATATATATATATATATATATATATATATATAATCTGTTAAAATTATTTTAAGCGAAAAATATCATAACACTAAAATGAAACAATATCTAACTTAATAAAAAGAAAATAGTAGATTAATAGATAAAAAATAATTATATATAAATAAAAAAATTGACTTTTGGTGGCAACTGTGACAGTCGCCACTAAAAGTCCCACTTTCAGTGGCAACTCTCAAAAGTTGCCACCAAAAGTCAATTTATTTTTAAATAAAAATAAAAAAAAATTCAGACTTTTGGTGGCAACTCTTAAAGTTGCCACCAAAAGTCACCTTTAGTGGCAACTATAGTTGCCACCGAAAGTATTTTTAAAAAATGTTTAAAATAATTTTTGATTATCTTTGGTGGCAACCAAAAGTTGCCACCAATGGTGTTTTGGTGGCGACTTTTAAAAGTTGCCACCAAAAGTTAATTTATTTTTAAATAAAAATAAAAAAATTCAGACTTTTGGTGGCGACTCTTAGAGTTTCCACCAAAAGTCACCATTAGTGGCAACTATAGTTGCCACCCAAAGTATTTTAAAAAAATGTTTAAAATGATTTTTGATTATCTTTGGTGGCAACCAAAAGTTGCCACCAATGGTGTTTTGGTAGCGACTTTTAAAAGTTGCCACAAAAAGTTAATTTATTTTTAAATAAAAATAAAAAATTTTGACTTTTAGTGGCAACTCTCAGAGTTGCCACCAAAGTCACCTTCAGTGGCAACTATAGTTGCCACCGAAAGTAATTTTAAAAAAATACTTACAATTGATTTTTTTTTCACTTTTGGTGGCAACAAAAGTTGCCACCAATAGGCTTTTGGTGGCGACTCAATGTTATTTTGGTGGCAACTATCATAGTCGCCACCAAAAGTCTAAAATTTTTTAAATTTTATTTTGAAAAATTAAACTTTTGGTGGCAACTTTCAAAAGTCGCCACCAAAAGTCCCTCTTTCAGTGGCAACTCTCAATAGTCGCCACCAAAAGTTGGACTTTTGGTGGCGACTCTTTAGTTGCCACCAAAAGTCAGACTTTTAGTGGCGACTGTTTTAGTTGCCACTAAAGGTCGACTTTTGGTGGCAACTTTTTTAGTTGTCACCAAAAAGTTGCCACTAAAAGCTATTTTTTTTGTAGTGACTTAGTCCTTGTATCATTAATGGATGAACATGCTCCACTAGACCTTGAACATGTTTTATATTTTAGAGTCAATACCAATTAAAAGTAATGCATTTATGACATAATTGTCATAATATTTATGTATTAATTGTATAATGTGATTATAAATAATTTTCAATTTAGTTTCTTAATAAGTTTACTATGTCCTCTAATTTATTTTGTTTCAATGTTATCATTTAACTTACAACAACCAATTTTTTCTACGAAATATGTTAAATTATACTTGTTTTATTTGTCTCATAACAGGGAAACAATCATACACTGGATATAAATACCGTTGGATACTCTGGAACCACCAAAGATGCAAGGAAACATAGGAAATGATAGATTAGTTGTACTTCTAAGTACTTTTTTGTATACCTTTTGTATTAAGTTTCAAAAATTAAATATTATCTGTACTTCAATCATTTTCATTAATATATCATTTTATATTGGTGGTTGCTTGTATTGTATAGCAATAGTGTTATTTGATAGCTTGATAATCATCAGGAAGGAAGTATTTAGGGAAAAAAAAGCATTAGTGACAACCAAATGTTGTCACTGAAGAAAGTATCACTTTCAGTGGCGATTTTATGTTGTCATTGAAAGCTATACTTTTAGTGGCGACATATGGTCGTCACTGAAGAAAGTATCACTTTCAGTGGCAACATTTGGTTGTCACTGAAAGCTATACTTTCAGTGGCGACATCTAGTTGTCACTGAAAGTTTATAGCTTTCAGTGAAAGTATAGCTTTCAGTGACAACATAAGGTCGCCACTGAAAGTGTATAGCTTTCAGTGACAACTAAATGTTGCCACTGAAAGTGATACTTCAGACTTCTCTTTTGTTGACAAATTATATTAGGTGTTGCAAATTTTATTTTCGTGGCGACAAATGTCATCACTGAAAGTGGGATTCAGTGACAACATTTTAGTGGCAATGAAAGTCGCCACTGAAACTTTCAGTGATACGACTTTAAGTGGCGACAATGTGTCGTCACTGAAAACATTTTAGTGACAACTTTTTAACTTTCAGTGACAACTTTTTAACTTTCAGTGACAACTTTAGTCGCCACTGAAAGTCAAGATTTTTGTAGTGATGGATTGCTAGGAAATCAACGTACTTCTAACTCAGAATTTCAATGACCTTCACCCTCTTGCTATTATAATCTCAAATTGCAGGCTCTTGCTCCCTACCTTTGAAGAGATCAAAATATCAAAAAACTCAAGAAGACAGAATACATGCGTGGACAAGTTAGCAAAGGAAGCAATGAAGAAACTCATACCACTTTGGACTTATATTGCAACCCGGAAGCTTATGTACTGGACCTACTTAGAAGCTAGTTAGTCGTTTACTGCCTTCTGCTATTTCTACTTATTGCTATTTGTACTATTTGACATTTAAACTATCTCCCCCATAGGGAGAACATAACTCCTTGTCCGTTTCATAGAATTTCCATTTTCACAAAAAAAAAAGTACATCGTAGAAATAAAAAAAGTTAGAACTTCATGTAATGACCAATGAAAAAAAAAAAAAACAACACACTTTGGTGGCCTTGGTACATGAAATATCACATTCTTAGCAATCATCACATTCTCAGGAATGTGATCCTTAGGAACCATATTCCCAATAATGTAAATATTCTTATAAATTTCCTTATATATTTTTGAAATTTTGACATTCTCATATTTAGTTCATATAAAAGTTCATTAGAGTATTTGGCAATTTTTTAAAATTATCCATATGCCAGCTAGCCTATTTAGGCTCATTTTGAATAGGCTAATATTCTTGGCACATAGAAATATATAATTTCCACATTCACTATGAAAATGAAAAATGAGGGTGTTGTAGAATCTTGGGAATGTTACATTCTCATGAATTTTTTTTCAACAACATTGTACAGAACGTAAGAATGTAACATTCTCATATAAAATTTAAAAATGAATTACATTTCTGCATACTAAACACCCATTGAGTTGTGATGTATGTTGTAGAAAAGGAAGGAAGCATTCATTATAAAAGCCAAGATGCCTCATAAAGCTTCCGAGGAAATTCTCTCAAAATAGCCGCCCTTCATCTTCCCCAGGGGCTATTTGCATGCTAGATTGCATTTATGGATGTGTCTGTTGGAGCTTCGTTTCTTCCATTCAAAGTGCAACGATCTTTTTTCCTGAAGTGTATTTAAGAAGAGATAAATAACCTTGAAGAGTAAACAAAAGGGAAGAATACACTAGTTATCAAAGAGATTATCTTCAAGTTTTTGAGAATATATTATACAATCAAAATTGTTTTATTACTCAATGTGAGTTTTAGTGCTCTGAAAACATTCTTCATTTATATCTTCCTTTACGAAGAGTATATAAGATCTGTAAATCTTAGGTTGTAAAAGCTAATTGATTCTTGTAATATGGTTGAAAAGGGCAAGCTTGATCTTCTTGTGTGTTAGTGTTTGTAGTGAGTTAAGGTCGTAAAAGCTGAGGGATTTAAGAAAAACTCTCTTACATACTTAATAAAGGAATGTAAGATTTTTTATTTGATTTGAAACTATAAATCAGTTGAGTGTTTTTCTCTACCCTTTATCCTCCTTTTTTTTTTTGTAAGTGATTTATTAATGAACTTTCCTTCCTAAAAGATACTTAGGTTCCTAAAATCTCTTCATACCAAAACATTTGAGGAAATAAATTTCCTTTAAACTTTTTCATGAAAAATTGAGTTACTCAATTTAACCTCGCTTCTTGTATAACTACACATAGAGTTAATGATGTTAATGAAAAAGGACCATATTAAATCTTTTTTTCTGAAACCTTGAAATTAAGGAGTAAAAATAAACTTTTGGCAAGAGAATGTATAGCAGAACAAATCAAATAAGAGTTTTACTTTGAAACGAGAATTTGTTGTTTAAAAGTTGTTGGTAAAAAGAAGTTGTACTCCTTTTTTAAAAAAAAAATAGTTTTTGGCCAATAATACGGTACTCTTCTACCAATGACAACCAGAGACTGAATGTTCTTTATCATTTATCACATTCTTAAGATTTATATCCTTCATGATTTTTTGAAAACATCGATATGATTAAAACTGAGGCCCTACAAAATAGACCAGAGGGTTCTGAAGTATCCAGCAGCTGGTTGATTTACAACCAACAACGACGTCCAAGAATACTTAGAACTCATTATTCTTCCATCAACACACGTACAGTTTAAATTGCCCCAACCATTCACATAGAAATTCATTCGCGAATAACGATATGAGATGCAACTATGCAAGTACCGCAAGAAATAAGAAACACTTCAAATTACGCAATCAAATCAGGCAATCAGCTGAGCTTGGCATTTGTAGTGATATCTGCTGTGGACTATGAAGTAAAAAGCAAGAGAAAAATTCTAGTGTCTGTTGGGTATGTTTACAATGAAGAGAATAGAGGAGAATCGAAAAGGAAAGGAGGAAAGATTTGTCTCAGATTTAACTCACGGAAAATGTCTTAAAATCCGCATTTACATCTACCATTGCAGTCACTTAGGACCAGGAAACTGCTGTTTTGCACTTTTCAGTAAACTCTTTCAAATTTTCGAAGAGATTAGAGGATAATTCTGTAAATTTGATAACCATTTATTTTTCTTCTCTAATGTTCCCTTCGGACTTGGCAAGATTTCATGTCTTCCCATTAAGGGTTTCAGAGTGAACGTACTGATCATACATCAAGCATTCTTTGCGTTACATAAAATGGAATCTAGAAGATGCAATTTTACAAATATATAGCACCAATCCTTTCTCTGTTGGATGAAAATTAATTACAACAAAAATAGAAAAAAAAAAAACGGAAGAGAAGATAATTAAACAGTAGGAAGAACCTTCTTAACGATCTCCTGGCTAAGATTAGCAATTTGGGAATCGAGGGACTTAATAGTCTCTTCCTTTTGCCTCTCCAAGTTAGCCAAAGCCTCCTGCAACTCCGCCTCCACTTTCTTCCTTCCCTCAGCGATCTTCTGCTCCACCTCCGCCTGCGTCTCCTTTTTCATCTGATTGAGAGCGGCAGAGATCTCAGCCCTTGCAGCCTTCATCACGGCTGTCGCCTGCTCCTCCAGCTGCTTCACCTCCTCCGACGTGTCCTTCACGCTCCCGAGCTTCTCCCGAATCGCGGCATCCCTCTGGTCCATGAAGTTCCCAAGCGGGCTGAAGTAGAGCTTGTCGAGAGCCACCATCAGGAGCAGAAACTCCGCCATTATGATGGGGAGGGTCAAATTGAAGTCAAAAAGAGCAGCTTTCTCGATTTCCACGGCAAGAGAGGGAGGGGCGAAGGCCAGGGAGGAAGCGGCGAGGAGGGAGAGGGATTTGAGGATGGAGGGTGCGAGGGACAAGATTTGGGGCTTTGAGAATTTGAGAGGGAGAATTCTGGGGAGTGAGATTTGGAGCCTGGGAAGAAGTTTGGGTGAGGGGGAAATGGTTGAAACAGGAATAAGAGGCTTGGAGGAGGCCATGATCATGTTGGCCATGGCGGGAGATGAGCGGGATTATTTGGTTGTGATTGGAGATTTGGATTTCGAGGGTGTGTTTGTGTCTCTCGCTCGCAGTCTCAGCCTGTGAAGATTGCGGTATATGGGATTGAAGGGCGAGGAGGATTGCGGCGAAGGGCTATCCAAAATATTTGCCACACAAATTGGTGAGCATGTGTGACCCTGGATTATGGACTGCTTGGCGCTTGCTGACAAAAGATTTTAAGTTGCACATGTGGAGCGTGCGGGGAGATTTCAATTCTAAGTGAGTCGGGTAGTTTCCAAGGAGTTTTTTTGGTATTCATCTTCGGCAAAAATAATCCTTTGTTCCTTTATATTTATTTTAAGTTTTATTTTTATTCTTTATGTTTCGGATATTTTACATTGATCTTTTATGTTATTTTAAATTTATTTAAAAACAAGCCATCTTGTTTAGTCTGTAAGTTAAACGATTAAAGCATACAAGTGAGCCTATTTAAAATTTTTATTTATTTATTTATTTATCTACAAAAATTATATTATTCAATATAAATAAATCTATTTTCTTATATTTTTATATTTTATAATATTATATTTAATAAATATAATAATTTTAGATGAAAAAATTTTTATAATTTTTAAAAATAAATATAAAATTTTTAAATTTAAATATAATATAATTAAATTAAAAAATATAAACAATTAAAATTATTGACGTTGATTAAGACATCGGACTGGTCGGGTTACCGGTTCCACTGGTTGAAGAAAAACTTAAAAAAGAAAAATTCATTAGCGTCGTTGCTGGATGACAAAAGAAGAAGAAGAAGAAGAAGAAGGATATGGTGGACAGAGAGAGAAAATGATTGCTCGGACGCCGCCCCTTACCTTCTTTACCGTCTTCTTTCCGGACACATAAGCCTCGCCGAATAGAAGGTTGAACAATGAAGATTGCAGATAAAACTTAAAAGAGAAGAGAAAGTCGGAGAATGAAGAGAGAAGAGAGAAGAAGAAAATGATGGCCTCGAAACTCCAATTAGAAGCAGGCTTGGGAAAGTGAAAAGAGAAAGAGATAGTTTATTCAAGAGTCAAGACATGGGAAACCGAGAAAAGAAAGGAAAAGCTGATTCAAGACTATGGCATGCTCAGAGGACTTTTTCGATTTGATAATAATATTATTAACTTCTTTTCCAATGTGCTCAACTTTAATAAAAAATAAGTTATTAATATAAATTATATATAATATTTGTAACTAAAAAACTAATTATTAATTTATTAATATAAATTAATATAAATATAATTACTGAACCATGGTCGAACCATTAAACCTTAAGCTAGTGCCTTCACCAGTTTAATGACCAGTCTGATTTTTAAAATTATTGGTTATTGGTTATTTAAAAACATTAAAGTAATATTTTACATGTATAAATTGAATTTTAATAAAACATTATGGAATTTTTTTTACTAAAATAATTTTAAAATTATATTATTTAAATATTAAAAAAGAAAACAAAGTAGCCCGTGGGACAACCCGTTTAGACTTGTGGTTTTGGACATGCAATTTGAGACTCGCTTATCTTTGGTTGATCTAGGCTGGCCCGTTTGACACTACTATATGTTGTTAATTTACACTGTTTTAGTCCTTTTACACTAAATTCGTTAGGCATTTTAATAAATTTAATAGCAGCCAAGTATATAACCCGTATTAGCATTAGGATGAAATGTATCAAATCTAATAAAATGCCTAATAAATTTGACAAAAAGGTATTGTGTTAGACTAATAGTGTACCCAAAAAGGGGGGCTAAATTTGGTACATAATAGTTTTGAAATTGTTTTGATTTAAATAAGGACTTTACTTTTTTAAAGTAGTATCCTAAATGGGATCAACAGAGCTAATTAAGATTTACAAGAAATAGAATTTCAGAGTTGTTCTTTTGAAAAGAGGTTGCTATACTTTAAAATAAAATTCTTGTTAGGGTGACCTTTTTGTTTAAAATGTTTTCTTGTGAATGAAGATAGGAGATTTATTTGAATATGAAAATTATGTCAATATAAGAAATAAATGATAAAGATAAAGAGATAACTATATACAATGGTTCAGAATTTCCCAAAGGAAACTCTTGTAACCACTACTCAAACAAGCAGCTAAAGATTTTTGGCAAAAATATACTTCATGTCCCTAACATTTATATCAATTTTCATTTATGCCATTGAAGTTTGTTTTTGGTCAAATATGTCCTATATGTTTTAGTTTTTGTTAGATATACCATTTTTTTAACATCGTAAAATTAGTTAACAAAAACGTTACTGGGCTGTGACGTGGCAAAAATCATCCACTACGTCACTTGCCACATATACTCATAACCTAAAATTACAAAAATACCCATAATAATAATTTTAAAAAATTCTCTCTCTCTCTCTCTTTCTCTCTCTATACAAAGTCAAGTAAATAGAAAAAAAAAAACCTTTCAGGATCTTTTGTGCAATATCTAACCAAAGCCACCAAATTATTATGCCTTACTTTTTGTAATAGCCACCAATTTTGGATCACCTGATTGGTGGTATTACGGTTTCTATAATAAAAATTTTCATTATTTTAGTGGAATTATTTAGTCAATTCTAATTTTTTATATTTAATTTATTCTTTTTGAATGTTATTTATAGAAGTGGAGATAAATAATTGGACCGAGTATTTTATTATGAATGATATTTTTTAGAGTTGAGGAAAGACTAAAGAAGGAGAAAATTTCATGAAAATAGTGTTGAGGGGATGAGGAAATGAGAGAAAGCAATTATGAGACATAGAGGGAGCCGGATACCTATAAAGTCCAAATAGGGACTAAAGTGAAATGAGGTACTAGATGACACTTAGAATATAAGAAATATCCAAATTGGAGAAATTATGAATTTGCCACTATCAAGGTTAACCGAGAATTACCTAGAGGCAAAGTAATAATTTGACCATGGACGGGTATATATAGGTAGCTCCACGCCTTTTTCCTCATTTTTCACTTTTCTCTCTCTCTCTCTCTCTCTCTCTCTCTCTCTCTCTTCACTCTCTCTTATCTCTTTCTCTCTTTCTTCTCTCTTTGTCACCCTCTTCACTCTAATTCCTCCAACGAGCTTCGGAAAGCCTTTCTCCGATGGTGGGGCGAGTCATCGGTGATCAAGCAACCTAGGAAAAGCAAGGAATAGAGGTAGGAATTTTGATTTTCTGAACTTTTTCCTATTTCTAGCTTTAAGGCCATCTGGGGTGGCTTTATTTCTCAGTCAAAATTGGGGCTTTTGGTGTCTAAATGCTCCTTAAACACAATGATGAAAGCCCATGGAAGAAATCATGAAAAATGGTGGAGATTTGGCTAGATCTGAGCCAAATCTAAGGAGAAATCATGAAGATTGCGATCTTGGTGCCTAGGCGCTAGGTTTCAGACATTTTGGGGAAGAAGAAGGTCTGGCGCCCAGGTGCTAGATGTGCCAGGGAATCCTTAGGCCTTTCTTCAAACGGCTGTAACTCTTTCATCCAGACTCCGATTTTAGCAAACTTTATATCATTGGAAAGCTCTTTGAGTCTAGTTTTGAATGGTTTAAGTTTTATTTAGAAACTCCTTACCATTAAGTGTTATGACCAAATGACTGGACAAAGATCAGAGCTAGTGGTGAGGATTTTCTTCATTTATTTATTATTGATTGTAGTTGGTTCTAGGTGGCTTGGAAGCTTCATTTGCTTCATTTCTCGAGACTCGTGTACGATAAACCTTGTTGGTATCAAAGTGAGTAAGTGACTTTGCCTTTTTAAGTTTTTACCAAAAATTGGCCAAATTCAATATAAATCTCATTCACACCATAGCTAGAATTAAATCAATGAAATTCCCTAGTTAGTGGTAGTAACTAGATTAAGGGATTTCATTGAATGATTGTGGGATTTGTTTTGTGGGATTAGGAGTTTTATGTCTAATTATATTTAAAGTAGAAATTTGATGTGGTATGTGTTGTGATGTGTTGTGTATTGATGTTATTGCATTCATTCATAACATTTTGCATATATAAAGGAAAATCATGGAAAACAAAAGGTTGGTCTTCTGTATGAAGTGGAAATCAGAGTAGTGGACCTTTGAATACACCGATTGAGGGTTGGTCTTCAATGTGGTAGAGTGGGAAAAGAATGGAAAATGCATCATACATCGTGCATTGCATAATGTGTTATGGTGTAGATGTTTATTTATACTTTTATTTGTTTGAGGATTGTTTTACAAATTGTTTTGTGAGATTGTAGACTCGCATTGAACGACGAGTTTTGTTTGCATGGTAAGGTACGTTATATATGTTTTATCCTATACTGTTATGTGCTGGTGGTGTTCACTCTGATTATGGTAATGATGTTGGTATTTGTACTTGTGCTATGTTTTATTGCATAGTTACCTGCTCATTAAGTTTTCATAAAATCACGCTCTCTATTGCTGTTTTCAGATTTACCAACTGAAGAGGATGGGAAACTGCTAGAGGTTAGCAGCTTGAAGATATACTCCATTTTGTTGGAGGGTTCTTTATGAACCAATTTTTGGGCTATAAGCCTAATAGAAACGCTCTGTAATCATATAGGCCACCTAGGTCCTACTGTATTTAGAGGGATTTATTTATTTGGCTGTAATTTGCTTTGTAAATTATGTAATTTACAATTTTCATAGTTGTAGATATTAGGATTGTTCAGGGAATTTAAAGGCTACCACTAAGGTACCCTAAGAATTATATGTTAAGTCATGTGCCCATTTTTCTGGCCGTTACACTTTTCCAATGGCTTCAACCTCCACCTTAAATTCCTTCTCTGCTTGACCCCTTATATGCAAGATAGTAGGAATATCAAAAGGAGGATTATAATAAGAATAACATGTCCAAATGATCATATTCAACAAGCATGATCGAGCACTATCTCTCTTCCTTGACCAAAATTTTGTTCCAGGATTCATGAATTAGTATTAGCAAGTACAAACATGTAGTGAAGTAGGAAACATCAACAAGAAAAATAAACATAACCAGGCCTTAAACTATCAAATTCATATATGAAATTGGGAAAAATTCAAGACATATTTGTTGTTCAAAAGATTCTTCATAGCCACCACTGAATGGGGATTCACTTTTTTTAGGATCTCTCTCTCTCTCTCTCTCTCTCTCTCTCTCTTTTAGGCTTACTGATAGAGAATGGGACCTCTCAACTTACTCTATTTTTTTGAGCTGAAGTTGTTCTTAACATGGTATCTGTGATCAAGTGATTAAAATTTCAACCAAAACTTAGTAAAAATATTCATGAATCTTCACTTTAACATATATGTTTTAGAGTTAAAGTGGTTCTTCACTCACCACTAATTTTTTGCATATATGTTTCGCTTGAGTATGTGAGCTGGTTTCTCTACATTGTATAGATTTCGACGTTAGCAAGTGACCAAAGATATCGAGAGAGAGAAATAGAGACGAGAGAGTGATGTTGACCCCATCGCATAGGAAGTAATATTTTAAATTTTGATGAATAACAAATAAATTAAAATAAAAAATTCCTTGGTAATATTGACATTTATTCTTTCAGGAAATACAATCAAGTCAAAGGCATCAAAAAGCTAAAGAGAATACTTTTTATTTATGCCTTAGAACTTAGAATATTTTGTAAAGTAATTTGGAAGGCAAGAAAGTTTGTTTTAAAATCTTTGAGAATGTTTTTGAATTTTTAACTAAGTTTCAAAAATACTAGATAAAGTTATTGGGTCTTAGAAATTTAAAATGATTTGAAACCAGTAGCTACCAATTGACCGTTTGCTATGAACCAATCGACCAGTTGCTCTTAGGTTTGAAATTGGCTGAGACTTAATGAATCTACCAGTTCACTGCTTGCTTGTATGCAGTCGACCGGGTACTCTCTGTCTAGAATTAAAATTTAAATCTAGTGCATACCAGTCGACTACTAGGGTTTGAAACCATGTTAGAAATTGAAATAGAGAGCTATCAGTTGACCGCTAGGTAACTATTGGTCGACCAACACCTTATTAAAAGATATTAGTCGACTGTCAAGGACCTATCAGTCGACTGTCAGTATGATGACATCAGTATCAATGGCTATTTTTAGCAAAAATATGCTGATATCATCTTTGATCTTCTTCCAACGAATCTTTTATACTTTGAACTATAAATATAAATCTCAAATGGTGTCAAATCAATAAGAATACATTTTCTTTGCCTCTGAAATCTTTGAATTAATTTCTTGCCAATCATTTACTGATTAGAAAGCTTTCACTTGTATGTCAACTCTATTAAAGAGAGTAACTCAATTCTTCAATTACTTTTTCTGAGTAATTTTATCAAGGAGGGTTTCCTTAAGTTAGTGTTTAAGAGAAACACTTTGTTAGGGGGAGAGACACCCTTGAGAAAGAAAAGATCTCTGTTGTAGTAGCTCACATGTGCCCAATTGTATAAACTTGTGGTTGATAGTGAAATACTCAAGAAGATGTCTTGAGGACTAGATGTAAGCTTAGTTTACGCTAAACCAGTATAAATACTTGTTTTTAATTCTATTTCTCTTATCTCTTTAATTGCTTAAAGCTTTATCTTTGATTATTTGCACTCTATAATTATTTATCTTGATCTTGCTCTATTTTTATTGTCATAAAAAGTCTGGTATTGCTTTTAAAACTTCTTTAACTTCCAACAAGTCTTAGCAAATTTTTAATAAACCCAATTCACCTCCTCTTGGGAGCTAGCTATTTCTATCAATTGGTACAGAGCTTGGGCTCTTGATCAAAGATTTAATCGTCTAAGAGTTGAATTATTGCTAGCTTTGGTGATTGCATTTTGCCAGAAGGAAGTTCTTTCCCCAAACCCCCTAGTTTTAATGGAAACCATTACTCTTATTGGAAGTCCAAAATGAGGATATTTTTTGATGGGGTAGACCTTGATCTTTGGGATGTTGTGGAACAAGATCCTTATACTCCTTCCAAGGAGGTCAAAGGGAAAGTTATTCCAAAGTCCAAAAGTGAATGTGATGAAACCAAAAAGAAACTTGTTCAACTGAATGCTAAAGCCAAGATGATTATTGTTAGTGCTTTAAGCCAATATGAATATTTTAAAGTATCTAGCTGTACAAGTGCTAAAGAAATGTGGGATACTTTAGAAATTGCACATGAAGGAACTCTAGGAGTCAAAGAATAAACAATAAGTACTCTTACAAATGAATATGAAAATTTCAAAATGAAGAGTGGTGAGAGCATTAGTGCAATGCAATTGAGATTCACTCACATTACTAACTATTTGAAAGCTCTTGGCATTTCTTATGTAGAGAAATTACAAACCACCAAGATTCTAAGGTGTCTTACTCCGGAGTGGGAGGCAGAGAGGAATGCAATTATGGAAGTAAGAGGAGAATCTATGAGTTCTCTCACTGCTTTATTTGGAAACCTCCAAAACTATGAATCCAAAATTGTGGAGATGAGGCAAGATAAAGAAACCAAGAAAAAGAAGACTCTCTCCCTAAAATCATCTTCTTCCAAGAAGGTAGACATTGATATTGATGAGGAAGAAGAGGAACTTGATATCAATGATGAAGACCTTGATCTCTTTGTCAAAAAGTTTAGCAAATTCTTAAAAATGAAAAATACAAGAAGATGGAAAAAGAGACCAAGACAACAACAAGAAAGGTCCCACTTTCTACAAATGCAAAAAGGCTAGACATGTCAAATGGGATTGTCCACAATTCATCAAGAAGCAAGAAGGGAAGAAGAGTTATGACAAAGGTAAAAAGAAAGCTTGTGTTTCTTCAATATGGGGAAAAAGTGAATCTGATGAAGAAGCCAAACTTTGTCTTATGGCAAGAGAGGATGAAGAGATAACAATTCTTGAACCTTTACCTTTATTTGATGAATTACAAGAAAATTTTGAAGAGCTACACAATGAATCTTTAAAGCTTGCAAAAAATTTAAGAATTTAAAAACAAAAAATTTTCTTTACTTGAGAGTGAAATTTCAAAATTAAAAATGTTGCTACCATACTCAAGAAAGAAAGTCTTGTTTTTGAAAATCAAACAAACTTTTCCTAGAAGAAAATGCAAGCTTGAAAATATTCCTCTCTCTAATAGAGAATTGTCCTTGTTGTAAATGTATTGATTTAGAAAAAGAAAATGAAGATTTGAAAAATACACTTGTAAAATTTACACAAGGTCGGGACAATTTGAACATTTTGCTTGGTAAACAAAGGTGTGTTTTTGACCAAGCGGGTGTGCGATATAAGCCCAAGGCTAGTCAAAAGTACTACAAGAATTTCTTTGTACATACAACTATGTCAAGTAGTCCCTTGTTTCCATTATGGCTTAAAAGAATATTCCCAATGGAAACAAAAAGAAGTGGGTATCAAAAGAAATCTCTAACAAAGAAGGACCCAAACAAATTTGGGTACCTAAAAAGGAACCTTGAACTTGTGTTGTAGGTATGCCTCAAAGCTAAAAGTGGGAAATGATATTTGGATAGTGGTTGCTCCAAGCACATGACTAGCGACCAATCCAAATTCCTTTCCTTAACCCCCAAGAAGAGGCAAAGTGACCTTTAGGGGAGACAACAAAGGCATGATCAAGGCTGTAGATAAGGTTGGTAAGAACTCTTCAATATCTATTGAAAATGTATTATTTGTTGAAGGCCTCAACCATGATTTGTTTAGCATTAACCAATTATGTGACAAAGGCAATAGAGTTATTTTTTATTCAACTGGTTGCATAGTTGAGAACATTAGTGATAAGCAAATTAAGCTTGTTGGTCAAAGATCAATAATGTCTATGTTATAAATCTTGATGAAGATCCTTCCATAGATTCTACTTGCTTAATTAATGTTAATGATAAATGTTGGCTATGGAATAGAAGATTAGCTCATGCTAGCATGAGTCTTTTGGATAAACTAGTTAAGAAAGAACTTGTAATTGGCTTACTCAAAATCAAATTTGAAAAAGATATGCCTTGTGGTGCTTGTCAAATGGGAAAGCAAGTTAAAAGTTCTTTCAAGGCTAAAGATATTGTTTCAACAACTAAGCCTTTGTAATTACTCCATATGGATCTTGTAGGACTATCTAGAACAAAAAGCCTTGGAGTTAACTCTTCTGTGCTAGTTGTTGTGGATGATTACTCAAGATACACATGGACTCTCTTCTTGGCTCATAAAGATCAAACTTTTAAATCTTTTCTAAGACTTGCAAAGTTTATTCAAAATGAACAAAGCTTGACTATTATGAGGAATAGAAATGACCATGGTGGAGAATTTGACAACCATGACTTCATGGATTTTTGTGATGAAAATGGAATTGAGCATATCTTTTCATCTCCTAAAACCCTTCAACAAAATAGTGTTGTTGAGAGGAAAAATATAACTCTAAAGGAGATGGCAAGAACAATGCTCAATGAAGGGAAGCTTCCTCAATATTATTGGGCGGATATGGTTAATACCACTTGTTATGTAATAAATAGAGCCTTGATTAGGCCAATTTTAAAAAAAACCCCATATGAGTTATATAAAGGAACAAAGGCCAATATTTTTCATCTGCATGTGTTTGGTTGTAAATGCTTTGTTTTGAACAATGAGAAAGAAAATTTAGGAAAATTTGATGCCAAAGCCGATGAAACAATTTTCATTGGATACTCTCTAACATTAGTAAAGCTTATAGAGTCTATAACAAGAGAACTCTAATTGTTGAAGTGTCTATACATGTTTTTGATGAATCTAACTCTTCTCTGAAAGAATATGATAATCAAAATAAAGTGTTAGAATATTTCAAAAACCTTTCCTTGGATGATAAAGTGGAGAAATGATATCAGGCATTTTTATATGCAATGTAGTCTCTATCGTAGTCCTTTTTGCATCTTAAATATTGTGAACTCTCCTATTATATCATATTTTAGATTTATTGGGTGTAAATTAATTATAGAATTAATATGCTTTAATTTCATAATTTATGCCAATTAATTCTTGTGCTTAATTTGTAGATTTAATTATTTGGAGAGTGTTTTGCTGACTTGGATGCCACATGGACGAATTTACTAATGTGGCACTGACTTAGAGTATTCTATGGTTGATTGGGCATTGACTGGAGTGGGGCCCACTGTTCTGTTCTCCTTACAGCAGCAAAACAACATGCTTTCAGTAGAACACTAGAAAATAAAAGCAAAAACAGTAAAGGCAGTAGACAGCAAAAGAAAAGCAGCTTCAGCAGAATAGAAAAAGGTATTAGTTGCAGTAGATAAAAGGGATAGCTCCTAAGGTCAAACAAGAGGCAAATTTCGTCCATCTCTCTCCTGCAGCTACAAAGATAGACCAGCACTCCATTTCACATCTGTTGAAGAGATCCTTCTTCTTCTATTTCTCTGTATTTTGTTTCCCCCCTCTTTGTATTTCTCTTCTGTTTTGTGGGTTTCAGCTACCATGGAAGGCTAAAACTCACTCTTGTGTAATTAGTCCATGGAAAAACTAGACTTTGTAACATGAATTCTTGAAGCTTAAATCATATAAGTTTCTTGCTGTATCTTTATTTCATTTCTGCTCTTGCATCTTATCTCTGCTTTTATGTTTGTATTATTTCTGGTCAGATTTATATGAATATAATGGCTGGTTTAGATGCTTGAATCTGAGATGTCCCTTGCTTTTACTTATTGGTAGAGTAACTAGAATGGAAATGGCTAGATTAGATGATTATCTAACTTGATTAGGTTAGGTTTAATCAGATTGCATGTTGGTTAGGTTTAACTTATATGTAATCTAGTTCTAGGAGATCTCTTGGAAACCTTAGTTAGAAAACCTAATGATAGAGAACACTTGGATTAATTTGAAGACAAGAATAATGATAGTTGCAATTATAGGACTCCATGGCTGATTGCATTTGCTATGTTTGTGTTGTAATTTCATTTCTATATCTCTGTTCCATTTCATTCTATTTCTGTCAGCTTCAATTTAGGTTTAGTTTCTATTTTAAGCTCAAATCTACAACCACCCCCTCCCAGTGGTAATTAGGCTATAGTCAGTTGATAATTAGAGTAGATTAGTGTAGATTAGTGTCTAGAACAATTAGTTAGGCAATTTAGAAGCAAGGCTCCAAGAGTGAAACGACCTGGAATGACCATCTATACTGCAAGTTGCCACGAATCTAATTTTGGGCGACTTGACAGTCGTAGTGGCGTGAACCAAGAAGGAGCAAGAAATAGCTCCAAAAGAGGATGATGGCACTAAAGAGGATACCAACGTACCACAAGAAAAGGAAAAGCCTTAAGAAGAAGAGAAACTTCAAGAGGAGGAGCTACTAAGCAAAAATGAGGATCTTCCAAAGGATTGGAGGTATGCCAAAAGCCATCCTAAGGAACTCATCATTGTAGATACATCTCAAAATATATCAACTCGAAATTCTCTAAGAAATGTTTGTAACCACTTAACCTTCCTTTCACAAGTTGAACCAAAAAATATTGATGATGTAATTATTAATGAATATTGGGTCTTGACCATGCTAGAAGAGCTAAATCAACTTGAAAGAAGCCAAGTTTGAGATTTAGTAGACCCAATGATAATGCAATAATTGGCACAAAATGAGTTTTCAGAAACAAGTTTGATAAAAATGGAGTAGTGGTTAGAAACAAAGTTAGGCTTGTTCACTACTTGAAAAATTAAATTTAGTGACGAATTTTCAGTGACAGACTGGACTTTGTCACTAATTTTGTCATTTTGTGACAGATTTTAGTGACGGTTTTCAATTCCTCATAATTTTGTAAAATGCTGAAATTTAGTGATAGAAATCTGTCAGTAAAATTTGTTAGTAAATAGTGACGAATTGTAATCTATCACCAAAGCTAGAATTCAGTGACGGAAAGCTGTCCGTCACTAATTTCTATTACTAGTTTGTGACTGATTTGTTCCGTCACTAAATTTCATCACTATTTTTTGAATTTTGAAAAGAAATATGAGAAAATTTTTTATTTAGTAATGAAAAATTTATTGAAGGACATTTCTGTCACTAAATTACATCACTATTTTTTTGAATTATGAAAAGAATTAAGAAAATTTTCTATTTAGTGACAAAATTTCCATCACTAATTTAGTAACGGAAATTTCTGTCACTAAATTAGTGACAAAACAATTTGTCACTAAATTACATCACTATTTTTTTGAATAATAAAAAGAATTGGGAAAATTTTCTATTTAGTGACGGAAATTGCCGTAACTAATTTAGTGACAGAATTATGACAAAATTTATTATTTAGTGAAAGAATTGTCCGTCACTAAATTAGTGTTCACAAATATCTTGCCATTCTTTAATAATAATAATAACAAGAAGCTCTTGACCTTCTTCAACACCTTTATATCCATCAATCTTTTATTTTTTCTTTTTAACTTCTCAACTTTTTATTTATTTTGCACCATTTAATTTTTCGATTCTTTTTTTTATTTTTCTTTTTTTCAGACTGATCTATCTTTTTAATTATCTAACTCTCATCCTTTTATGTCTCTTATAATATACTCTATCATCTCTCTTGTGATCTCATTATCTCTCATCTCTCATGCTTCGATCATCTTTGGGCTTGTCCTCCTTGCAAGACTTTACCTCATCCGTCTAATTGACTAAATTCTATACACAATTTAGACATTGATATGAGTATGGTCTAATTCTTATGATAAAATGTCACAAATTTTTAAATAAAATGAATAATTATTTTTTTATTGTTTAAATAAAATAATTAAAAAATGAATAAAATTTTCTAGTTTTAGTAATTATTTTAAAAAAATAATAAAAAAAATAAGGGAATGCCTACATGAGAGTATGGGTTTAAACTGTAACAAGCATCAATCTTCATTGAAATTTATATCCCTATTTGTCATATATTTTCATTTTGAAATAAAATAAATAATTATTTTTTTCCCATTATCTTTTCTCTCTTATCATTCCCTCCATTAAGTTTCCATCCCTCAATTTTCCTAAATTATTACCCTCCATTAATTTTCCCTCTATTCATTTATCTCTAAATGTCAAATTTAATTTCCTAAAACAAAAAGCCCTAGTTGAATTTAAAATTATATATTTTTTCTTACATGTCAAATTAAATCTCGTTCGACACCATCACAAAATTTACCCATACTCTCTTCCCAAATATCCTTCGAAGACTTTAGCTCCTCCATCCAATTGACCAAACCCTATGACTATCTTTTTTATTTGGCCATAACCCAAGGACTTTAGCTTCCCATTCCCATCTCTTTGTTGTTAATCTTAACTTGCCTCAATCTCTAACTCTTATCCTCTTATCTCTCTCATAATATACTCTATCATCTCTTTTGTGATGTCATACTCTTTCATCTCTCACACTTTAGCTTCTCATTCCCATCTCTTTGGGCTTGGTATCTTTCCAAGACTTTAGCTCCTCTATCCAATCGACCAAATCATACATTTGTCCTTAATCCAAGGTTATGATTTAATTAGAAATAGGTCATAGGCTACCTACGTAGTCACAGAGTGACTCCTGAGAATCAAGAAAGATGACTCAAGATAAGACCAACCCAAAGATTCAAAAGGGATCGGTAACACGGGGTTCACGACTCCTCATATGCATCACCTTCTTCAGCTACAGACTCTGAAAGATTCAAGAGTGAGAAATGTGAGTAAGGAAATACTTAGTGAGTAACAACTTAAGCATAACAATATGAAATATCACAACTGTGATTCTCAACACATTGATAACCTGGTGTCACCTACTTGAGGTAGAAAGGTAAGCATTCCAACATACAAGCACCACACCACGGTTATTTAATTGTAAGGAAGGCCACACCATGGTTAAATTATTATAAGTGTCACACCTCTACACAGTTTAGTCATGATGTGTACCATACCTCGATACTATGAATAAGGTAAATGCTTCACCATGCCATGAAGCATATATATATGTACAAGCATATATTTATATTCAGAGGATTTCTGTATATAAAATCAATTACTATCGCATGGACACATGGTCACAACAATTTCAAATCCCTACTAGAAGCCTCATTACCATAATTTCATAATGGACACCTCATTCCATTATCCTAACAGCACTCTTGAATCTCGAAGTTATATTCATTGTTTTTAATCAATATACAAGTCATCCACTCACCTAAACTCCATGCTTATACCTTACCGTATGTACGAGTGATCAGGAAGGGCAAAAGTGCCAAGGTTCAAGGATTATCACCTATCATTTATGCGCACAAAAAGGAAGAATTGATTATATTTCCATCCATTCCCTAACGTGAACAGTTGACTGATAACCACCTATTAGTCGAATGATCCTGTAATCATTAGATTTACTAACTAGTAATAAAGAGAAATAAGTCGACTGATAATACCCTATCAGTTGACTAATCCTTAAATATCAAATCTTCTAATAATTGATAGAAAGCAATTGGTCGACTATAAGTACCCTATCAGTCGACTGACTCGAAATCACAAATTTAATAAATGGTGACAGAGAGGAATAGGTCGACTGATAGTACTCTATCAATCGACTGATCCATGAGTTTCAAATTACTATCAGTTGACTGATCCATGAGTTTCAAATTTACTAATAAGAGACAGAAGGAAATTAGTCGACTGATAGTACCTTATCAGTCAACTGATGGGCTACTATCCGAACCTAATAAGTTTTTGAAGCAATCAGCCGACTTATTCCAATGTGACAGTCGAATGATCACCTCAGTTTCCAAAATTCCCATAAATCAGTCACTCTTTCCAACCTATAACCATCCAAACTTAAATCCTATCACTTAAGGACTTACACACACACCAAATAGTCCAGAAGGTCATGCCCAAGGCAAGAGAATAACTAAAAATGATAAAATAACCAAGTGTCATTCCCAAACTCTCCCAGTTTCAAATTTTGTAAAATGTTTAACCAAAATATGATTTTTCTCACCATTAACCTCATGAAAACACCCATCAAGGTTCATAAAATAGTAAGGGAAGAGTTTAAAACCAAAACCCAACTTCCATTTTTTTGAAAATCCCTTATTACTTGTCTAAGGTTCATAAGTTTCGAAAATGAAGGGAAGAAATAGGGAATAACACTTACTAGTCTTGAATCTTCACTCAAGGGAAGAGGAAGACTACCACCTACAAGCCTAGAAGAGAGGGAGATAGAGAGCTGCTGGCAGTAGGAGCACAAGCGATCATAGGGAAAAATGAAAGCATGAAGGGTGTGTAAAATGTGATATATGCTTCAAGAGAAGTTTATAAGAAGAAACAAGAAAAGAAATCCCCTTTGTGTCCTTTGACCTCTATTATTCCAAAGGTCAACATCTCCCATTCTTAACACATCTCAAGTAAGATTCTAGACTTCAAAATATACCAAATACTGGGTATAAGCACACAACATAGCTAAATAGTCACATTATGAAAATTTAGTAAATGCCACAAGTCACACAAGAGCATGCACCTAAGAAGAAAATTACAAACCTTAAAAGCCCGGATGTTACATTAAACGGTAGATAATTTTTAAATGAAACTTGTTTCATTTGAAACTAAACTAAAAGATCTTTCCAACGGTAGGTTATTTACTTAAACCAGAGTTTAAATACGAAAGTTATGACCATTTAAAGTGAATCTAAGACCTACAAGTCGACTGGTAGCTTTCCAGGGAGTAAGAGGTCGATCGCTAAACCCCCAACAATTGACTAGTCACTGTACAAATAGTTTTTTAAATTGTATAGTGACTTTTTTTGTCTCTAATGACTATATTTCAAGTAGCCCTGTATGAAATAATATTATGTTTAATCTCAAACCAAACAGTCAAAAATTATAGAAACTCAAATGTAAAAAACTTAAACTACAATCCTACTATTCGTCGGTCTTTGATAAACAACAAGAACACAATAACAATACACGAAGTAAGAGCGTACCTTGATCCATCATAACTCTCTACTATTTTGATCTGATGGAAAAAAAAACACTAAGTCTTACCAAAACAAGCCCTTTATATAACCTAGGGAACCATTACCTAGTCCATCATGCCCATAGGTCAACCCATGGGTTAACCTCTTTACAATAACACTCCTATCACTGCTATTGTTTAGAGTCGAGTATCTATACACAAAATATTTGCACTGACACCCCAGACCAACTTATAAATATATCAAATAGGTTTCTCAACAAAAAAAAAGATCTTATTACGAACCTAATTAAAGATAGCACACAATATATATGTCCCAAAATGTGTATAAATATATAATACTTTATATGTCAGTCAACTCAAATAAATTGTCAGTATTTTAAATACCATTTATAAAATAAATAATGCTAACAATTCTCTTACTTGGATGACATATGATTCTGAAATTGTATATGTACATATTATACACATATAAACCCATAGTGCACATTCTTTGATATCTAAACAAATATATCACAAACAATATGGTCAATCAACTATACTAGCACAGAACCAAAGAGGCTTTTCTAACCATTTAAACTGAAACTAAACCCAACAGTGATCACAGTGTATAGCATGGAAATTACATGTCAAGGATTTTTATACATGTCTATTTCCAACTAGTTCCTATACTTTCTCAACTTTATGCTAAACTATAGGGAAAAGCAAAACCTATACGTTTAGAGTACTCTACACATACATAAAATATATATGAAAAACACATATTCATATATTATAAACACCACAAATGGATATCCAATAATTATGTACATAAAAATTGTATAATACATTCAACCATCTAAAAGATTCACCACATCTATATAAGCCACATGCTCATGAAAAACTCTAGGTGGCAAATTTTTTTTTAAACTGATGTTTTTTAGTCATATGATCAGTACTCACATGATCTACTAACACAACATTACTCTAAACATTCCTTTAACAGCAATAAACTTAATGTCTATGTGATTAAACTTAGACAAACTCTAGTTGTTTTGCCTGAGTGGATGTCTCATAGCAGGCAGGCTATGAATTTAACCCACATGGTTGAAGAAGTTATTAGCGTCTATTTGGTACTTTTCAAGGATATAGCTTTATTAGCCAACAAAAATACATAGCCTGATATGCATCCCACAAAAACAATATTGAAGTAATCAGTGATGTCAAATCAATATGTAGACTTTCATCCTCTAAGGTGCCTCATAACCCATTTAGCTCCCACCTAATAAGCCATGTCTAGGTTATTGTGATATCTGCCCAAAATATGTATGTCTAAATTAAGACATTAAATCAAGCTAAATCTATTGCCTTTGGCTATAAGTGTGTCACCCGGTGCACAATACTACATGCCAAATTGGCTCAAGACTTCTTCAATGTATGTCTTATGTGATAAATCCAAAGTTTATCTGGTACGATCCCTACAGATTTCAATCTCCAAACGAAAGATGTCTCACCAAGATTCTTTATTTCAAATTTGTTTGAAAGAAAGTATTCGGTTTCACGTAAGAAAAATATATCATCGTTAGTAAATAATATGTCATCGCCACACAGAATTGCTCGCACTCATCTAGAGGTATATGCATTGGTCAACTAGATTCTCTTTAAATCCAAAAGATGAAATCCCTCATTAAATTTTTGGTATCATTGCCGAGATGCCTATTGAAAATAGTAAATGGACTTCTTCAGCTTGCATACTAGGTGCTTTCAAGCTTTAGATTCAAATTTCTCCAATTGCACCATGTATGTTGTTTCTTCAATATCTCTATTGAGAAACGTTGTTTTCACATCCATTTGATGTGGCCCCAGATCATAATGAGCTACAAGTGCCATTGTGACTTTAAAGGAATCCTTCAAAAAACTAAAGAGAAGATTTCCTTAAAGCCAATGCCCACTTATTGAGTACAACCTTTGGTTATGAGCTGTGCCTTATATCTTTCGATATTACTATCAAGTCTCGTTTGGTTTTAAACACCTATTTACAACCAGCCGGTCTCACACCATGTGGTAACTCTACTAGATCCAACACCTCATTCTTAACCATGGATTTCATCTCATCTCATTGGATCAATCCATACTTTTGAGAGTTAATGGGTGATATAGCATCCCTGCAAGTGATTGGATCATCTTCCATGACTATGTCAAATTTATGCTCTTGCAAATTAAGAACATAATTGTTTGATATAGCACCTCTCCTCTTGTTAGTAGATCCCCTCAATGGCACTTCCATTTAAGGCTATTGTTATACTACAGGTTAGGAGAATGAATCTCTTGATCCTGAACAAGAGTGATCTTTCTCTTATGGCCGCAGTGTTTTCAATAGTTCTCTCATTCATAGGTTTAACTATGTCAGGTAGTGTTACCTGATCAAGTGTTTCTGTGATTGTAGTATGAATACTCACATATTCCTCTTTAAACACAATATCCTTTAGCTGATCACTCCCACTATAACTAACATCCTCAATAATTTTGGCAATATCAGTCTCTAAGAAGGACTTAGTTGAAGGGTCATAAAACATGAAACCCTTTGACCTCTCAGGATATCTACAAAGTAGTAGTTCATAGTCCTTGAGTCCAAATTTCTCTCATTAGGCTTGTATGACCTAGCCTCAGCTGGATAACCCCAGATATATAAATGCCTAATAATAGACATTTTTCCTGTCCACAACTCATATGGGGTCTTTTGCATTGCTTTGCTGGGTACCCTATTAAGGATATACACAGTAGCCTTAAAAGCCTTTCCCAAAGCAATTATGGTAGAAAAAAATGACTAATCATACTTCTCACCATGTCCTTAAGAGTAAGGTTACGTCGCTCAACAGCACCACTTTAACTAGGAGTCCCTAACATGGTGTACTGTGGCACAGTCCCACATTCAACCAAATTACTTGGCAAAAGGCCTCTAAAGTTGTTTAACTAATCCATTATATCTAATGTAGAGCTTACCTCCACAATTAGATATAATGACTTTAATTTTCTTACCTAATTGACTCTCAACTTTGGCTTTGAAAACTTTGAACATGTCTAATGACTGTGACTTATCTTGTAATAGATACAAGTACTCATATCTAGAGTAATTATTTATGAAGTTGAAGAAATACGATTGTCCATTCCAAGAAGCTGTAGGGAATGGACCATATATGTTTCTTTGTATTAACTCCAAAATCTCACCAGCTCTAGTGGCACATGTTCTCTTAGCTTTAGTCAGTTTGCCCTTAATGCACTCAACAAAAATATCCATATTTTCAATAGTGGATACTTGTAGAAAGACATAAACCTTTGCATACTCTATTTAGGGATATGCCCCAAATGCTTATGCCATCTTCAGTTAATCTAGGCTTAGTACCAAAATTTACAGAATGCATATTCACATAATCAGTTTTCACACATTTTAAACTGTAAAGATTATTAAACAATAAACCAAAAACAATCAATCCAGAATTTAAGAAAACACTAAATGTTTCATGACTAAATGAACAAGAATACTCACATTTGTTCACATATGAAACAAAAACCAAATCTCGTTTAAAAGACGGTACAACAAAAGTGTTTTCTAAATATAATGTCTATATTAATTCCCTAAAGATAATCTAAATAAGTTGATTGTAATACATGTGAATTTTAATTCACTTGGTAAATATGTTAATCTTATTATATGCTCATATGTGAAATTTTGGGGTTAATTTGAAATTTTGTAAATCATAAAAATGTTGGATTATCTAAATTTTGTTGTCAAAAATTTCCAAGAAAATCCTAATCAAGGGACTTAACTGAAATTGATGATAATAATTTTTGGGACTTGTGTGAAACTGTTGTATAGAGGGGAGTTTTTATTTTATTTTAGAAAAGCATGTTAGGGGAGAAATAAAAATAATTTTGGATTGGTTTGGAAATTTTTTCTGGAAATTATAAGGACCCGAGTGAATTAAAAGTAATAGAGGTGGTGGCTTGATGAAATTTTAGACAAAAAGGAAAGTAGGACACATGATAGAGACAGTTGTTATGCTCTCAATCATTGGATGGAGTTGGCTTCTAATAGAAGCCATTTAAACACCTATCAGCTAAAATAAAAAAAAAAAGAGAAAAAGAGAAAGGAAAAGAGTGAAAGTTGAGAAAGAGACGAGAAGAGAGGAGGATAGGGCTATAGCTTATTCCTAGACTCCACCTTCAAGTGTCTCAGCCGCATCTTGTTATCCACCATTCTGCTATTGTGTGTGGTGGTTTCTCACAGTGAAAAGCATTGAAACTGTGCGTCATCATGGCAAAACCATTGGGTAGTAGGTAAGAGTGAGTAGAGATTGGTTTTGTTAGGATTTTTCTTCCTTCTTCGTGCTGTATTGTATGTGGTTGAGAGGAGAAGTTTCCTTTTTTTTAATCTGTGTTTTGAGTTATTGGAAGTTTTATAGAAGTTGGGTGAAGATCCATAGCAGAAGCTTCAACAGAAGGAAAGAAAGAAAGAAGACAAAGACAAAGGGAAATGAAGAGCAAAAAACTAAAAGGTAAAGGAGTTGGTCCTTTGACTTCTTTTTACAAAATTTTTCTGATTTAAAGTCATTGTTGTGTTGTTCTTGTGTTGGGACTGGATAGGAATAGATTTAAGAATGTATATATATATTGTTCAAGGTAAAACAGAAAATGAATGTGTTTTGTGCATAGATCCCTACTGTGAATCATCAAAGTTAAATTAAATGTGAGAGTAAGATTGAGAAAGTTCATTTATGTGCCTAAGTAAGGAGATTTGGCATATTGGTCTTTGGTAGTGGAAGAATGTGATTGAAAACTTTGTAGAAAGAGTATGGATTTAGTCTAAATCCTGGTATTTTGTTTTGGTAGCCAAAAGTTTAGAAATGAGCAAGGGATGAATTATAGAGTTGAAATTCTTTCAGTGTTGTTTCTGTCATGGTTATTGTTGAAATTTTGATCTGTTTGTGGCACTATATGAGCTCCAATTGATTTGAAACTTGATATACAACTTGTATTGATACTATGGACCATGCTTGCAAAGGTTTATTGGAATCCAACTCCATTAAACCTCCCAATTTCTCTTGATTATTTTAGTTGTCCAAAATCAGAATTCTTTTCTGTTGGTCATTAGTCAAGAGTTTTAGAACTTTAGTGGTGGCAGCCTGATTGTCTTTTTGTCGATCTACCCTAGCCACCAAGTGTTCTATGTTCTAAGTAAGGGTTTCCAAGATCTCGGCTTGGGTTCTCTTAGATGAGGCCATTTCTACAAGATACTGGAAAGGTTGTATTTCTAAATCATAGAAATAAGCTAATTAAACATATAGCAAATATCATCAAAAGTATCCTATTTCTACCCATAAAGCGCCTAAATCTTTACTCTGATACCAAAATTTGTAACGTCCTTATTTTACTATGCTAAAATTTGAGAATTTTTTAATCAAATTCTAATGCTTAATGCTCGTACTTTCAAAAGAACATTCTACAATTGTTCCATAATAATTCAAATTAAAAATATATGATATTTTTACATTCGTTCGTAATAAATTACAAATCTGTTGTACATAGTAATTTGACTTCTAAAATTTTGAAGATCTATAATTATAATACTTAATAAACTTGAGTGCTCTTTAAAGTGTTCAATCAATGTTTACACCTTCCCCCTTATACTTAGCCCCTAAAATGGTCAGTTGGAAAAACACAAAAGGTGAGATAAGGGTATCTCAGTAGCTAGCATAATTTTATAAACATTTATAGATATATCATTTCAGTCATAAAAGCACTTATATCATAAAAATCAGTCTATGTAATATACATTTTCAGTTCAGTGCAATAAGTTGATGAAAAATTAGCAAGTTGATATATAAATAAACCATGGAATCAAGAATAGTTGGTGGCACACTCAACGACATGGAAAAGATAGCCTGCAGAACTACTTTTTCCAAGCTGAACATGACAGAAAGGCAACTGCAGTCCTTTTACTCAAGCTAGAAAGATTCCAAGCTAAAACATGGAAATATAATTTCCAAGAAGCATAGCTCCCACGCTAAACAAGGAAGTAAACTTCCAAGCTGATACCTTGCTAATTTTATTGTAAAAAACATATTTCACTTTAAACTAAACTTCATGGACATATATAATATTCAAGTAGTAAAACAAGCTTTTATGAATTGCTAAACTACCTGGACTTTGTAGTATGACCTTTTAGCTCAAATGGCTATTCAATCCTTCTTGAAATTCGTTTCACGAATTCTAACCTATTCAAACAATATATATAACCTTATTTAAAATCTTAAATAAAAAGATTCTAGAATATCATATTTTCCTGATCTTCTTAAATTTCTAATTCTATCCCAAATTTCTATTCATTGGGTTTTATCGTAATCTCATATTAAACCAATATTTTTCATAATATATTTGAGATGATATGTATAAATAAATATCATTAATTTAAATAACACATATATATACATATATATATATATATAAATCTAAAAGATCATATTTATACATAGTTAACTTTCTAAAAATAAACACATATGAACACACACACACACACACATATATATATATATATATATATATATTTACACGTATACATAATTATATAAAACTAATTTTGATTATCCATATATATAAAATATTAACTTAATCAATTAATCAAATACTTATTTATTTGTAGATAATTTGTATGCATGTAAACTTATAAAGTTAATTCATACACTTATGTATCTAATTATATAGATATATATATCAGTATATAAATATACTAAAGCAGTATAAGGATATATAAAAATATATGTGTATCATATAGCTAAATTTAATTATCCATATCTAAAAATATATGGCTTAGTTAATCAAATGCTTATAAATTTGTAAATAATATATATATATATATATATATATATATATGTAATCTTATAAAATCAATATATATACATATAATTATGTATGCAAATTTCGGTGAACTTATACTTATATGTGGCTATAATTAGACATATATATATATATATATATATATATATATATTTATTTATAAAATAGAGGCGGAATAAAAATAACATTACTTAGCAAATATAAAATATACTACGTATGTATTTATTCATGTATAAGATATAGATACAAGTATAAATATAATTTTATAAATTTTTACATAATGATATAATTAGCTAATTTAATTAAAATAAATTAGTTTTTAGTTAACATATTATATAGAATTAGATTCTAGCTAAAACTAGATTTTTCTTAAATTTTTTTAATGAGTAATTACAAACTTTTCTGTTATTCAGCTAGGTCCCTCTTGCAATATTTTCCCTTTTTCCTTTGCAAGATCTAAGTTCATAATTAGTTTTATCTAGGTCCCTAGTCCTAGAATATATTTTTTTATAAAATTAAAACAACCTATACAAACTTTTCATTTCCTTTAGTTTAGTCCCTATTATGTGTTTCACGTTTTTGCTTGAGAGTCAGAAGCTAAAACCTACCCAGATTTATTTCTTAAGTATTTTTAGGACCTATGTGACCATTTCTACATAAAATAAGCTAGAGAAGCAATTTCCAACAAAACCCAAAATTTCCAAAATGTTACCCGAGATATCACGTGAAAGTGGGGATGTTTTGGACTGGATTTTCCTTTTGGTGTTTGCTTTATATCACTGGAACTCCTTCCTCTAATATTGGGTCAGCTAGTTGCTTAACAATCTCTCCAAAACACTCAAAGAAACAAGGTCTAAAAGTCCCTACACTCTCTCAATTTTCTGCTTTGCTTCTATGCAGAAAATAGAGTTTGTTTGCTCTGTATTTTGACAGCAGGAAATTGCACTAACTTTGGTTCCCTCTTTCTGTATCACTCTCGGTTTGTATGTGTAAAAGGGATGGAAAATGGCCCATTTATAGAAGGGGATGGGAGGCAAGTAGTGATTAACCAAGAGTCAAAAATTTATACTGTTAATTTGGAAGGTTTAGTTGTCATGGATACACTTGGGCTGAGAATTTGCTGTCATGAATTTGGTCATGTATTTAGGGAATATGGGTTACGTGTGTGAGTTCTATTTTGCTTGCTTGATGTATGTGTGCTGTCAATTGGCTGAGAGTGATGGAGATCATGGTGGCTTCTTTATTCTTCAATGCATTCCATGCATATTACGTGTTTTTCTTCCATTTTGCTGTCAAGTGCTTTTAAAACTGTGAGTTGTCTTATGCGTGAGCTGTCATGTGCTTTTCCTTTCTTGTATATATATATATGCATATATATATATATATATATATATATATATATTTATGCATATATATATATATATATATTTATGTATTATCTTCTTTCCATCGAGAATGAAAGGTTGCATCATCTATATATATATATATATATATATATATTTGTTATTTTAAATCCCATTTCTATATATATATATATATTTATTTATTTATTTATACCATTTTTATATATGTACATATTATTACTAGTAGCACCATATCTATGTTATGCACAAGGCCACTTATATATATATATATATATATATATATATATATATTTACATAGATTAGTATAATTATCATTTTATAGTTATTATAAATTTTTATAATCAAGTCTTGGGGTAGGGTCCAAATTGAAGATAATATGAAATACTCAATATTTAATAATACTTTTTTTCTTTTTAGTCAAATATTTTTGTCCTAAAATATTAAATACATAAAAATAGATGTTACACCTTTCTACCTTTTGAGCCATGTGTACAACATCTTCTATTTCCACATATTGTTGTAATTCTGCCATACTAAATCTTGCCATTGTTGCTTCTCGGTCTTCATCAATATTTGCCCTAATTAGAGCAATCTCTATCTCTTTATAATACTCTTCCACAGTTTTAGTTCCCTATTTCAAAGAAAGCAATTTCAAGTGTAAGTCATGATAATAGTGTGAGGGAATAAACCTTCTTCTGCTTCATCTCCTCCCAAGTGTCAATTGGTCTTTCATGGCTCTTCATTCGGCTAAGGACAAGTTGATCCCACCATATAATTGCATAGTCCAAAAAGGCTATAGCAGCAAGTTTAATTTTCTTATCTTCAGAATAATTGTGACATTGAAAAATTAGTTCTACCTTCCCTCCCATTCATTGTAGGCGTTCGGATCACTTTTTCCTTGGAAAGGTGGTAGGTTGAGCTTAATGGATCTAGTATTTCTATCTACTAGTTCTCTTTCTTAGTTTTGTGCTTGTCTTTGGTGTTACCTTGGTACTCTTGGTGCTAATCTAGTGCTAGCATCCTGAGGGCATTTTTTTTATATTTATGCATTTGTATGTGAATGCTTTAGGGTTGAATTTTAGAGGAACTTATGTGCGGTGGGTACTTAAGCCACCCTAAGTTCATTAAGTTTGCTTGTGGTTATAATTACTAAAACGACACAGATATGATGCCTTTTGAGGCTTTATATGAGAGACCCTGTGCTTTGGGTTTTGATCATTGGAGCAATTTATGCTCATCCCTGAGTGAGGAAACTTATAGAGCTCTATGGTATACCAAAGCTGTATAACAACTGGGGATCTTAGTTTTCATTTTGGTTCTAGAGAATACGAAGTTTTATGAGTGGTAATGAATATGCTTCGGTTTTTGATGAAAACTAAGAAATGTCACTTTTCATCGATTATTGTGGCGGCTTTCAAGGTTTGTGGTGAGTTTTCAATTCAGGGGACCAAATTGTTTTAAGGGGGTGGAATGTAATACTCGCCAATTTTGGAATCACATAATTGGCGGTATTACGGTTATTATAATGAAAATTTTCATTTATTTTAATGGAATTATTTGGTTAATTCTAATTTTTCATATTTAATTTATTCTTTTTGAATATTATTTATGGAAACAAAGATAAGTAATTTGATCGGGTATTTTATGGTGGATGATATTTTTAAGATTTGAGGAAAGATAAGAAGAAGAGGAAATTTCATGGAGATAGAGTTGAGAGATAAGGAACAAAGGGAGAGTAATCATGAGGTCCAAAGAGAGACTAAAGTGAAATGAGGAACTAGGTGGCCTTTAGAATATAGGAAATAACTAAATTGGAGAAATTACGAGTTTGTCACCACTAAGGGTAATTGAGAGTTACCTAGAAGCATAGTAATAATTTCACCATGAACAGGTATATATAGGTGGTCTCACCTCCTTTTCCTCATTCCTTACTTTTCTCTCTCTCTCTTCTCAATCTTTCTTTCTCTCTTTTCTCTTCCTTTTCTCTACCTTTTCTCTACCCTCTCCACCGAACAGTTAGAATTTTGATTTCATGAATGTTTTCTCTATTTTCTAGTTTTAAGGGTATTTGGAGTAAAACTGAGATTCTAACTTTGTCTCTCGGTTAAAATTGGGGCTTTTGGCGTCTAAACACTCCTTAGACATCAAGGATGAGATCCCATGGAAGAAATCATGAAAATGGCAAAGATTTGGCTGAATCTGAGCTAAGTCCAAGGAGAAATCACGAAGAATGCGATCATGGCATCCAGGAGCCATGAGTTGGGAGGAAAAGGTGTATTTCTAGTGCCCAGGTGCCAGCCATACTGAGGGTTCTTGGTCCATTTTCAAATGGCCATAACTCATTTGTTCACACTCCGTTTTTAGCAAACTTTACATTGTTGGAAAGCTCTTTGAGTCTAGTTTCGAATGGTATAAGATTTGTTTAAAAAATTCTTACTGGTTAAGAGTTATGACCAAATGTTGTGGTTAATGGTAAGGATTTTCCTTATTTTATTTAGTTATTGACTTGGGTTGATTCCAGGTGATTTGAGAGCTTCTTTGGCTTTGCCTCCTAGGACTATTTATGTGATAAACCTTATTGGCATCTAGGTGAGTGGATGACCTTGCCATTTAAGTTTTATTAAATTATTTAGCCAAGTCAATATAAATACCATTTACACCATAGTTAGAAATTCATCAATGAAATTCCCTAGTTAGTGGTAATAACTAGACCAAGGAATTTCATTGAATGATTATGGGATTGGGGGTTTTATATTTAATTGTAATTAAAGTGGTGAATTGATGTGGTATGTGCTGTAAAATGTTTGTGTGAAAAATGCATTGCATATCATCATTTACATATTTATATTATGAGAAGTGGAAATGTGTGGAAATAGAGCGGAAAGCTACTCATTGTGTACTACTACTGAGTAGTGTCAATAGGTATGCATGGAAAAGAGTGGGACATGCATCACACATAATGTGCGGGAAGTATACTCATTGTGTAAGTCAGTTATGTAGTTTCAATGGGTATATATGGAAAAGAGTGGGAAATGCATTATACATAATGCATTGCCTAATGTATTTTGGTGTGTGTATTTATTTATGCTTTTATTTGGTTAAGGATTGTTTTGTGAGATTGTAGACTCGCATTGAATCACGGGTCTTGGTTGCGTGGTAAGGTACGTTATATATATATATATATTTTATTTCGTACCGATATGTGCTAGTGGTGTTTATTTTAATTATGGTAGTGAGGCTAGTATTTGCACTTGTGCTATGTTTTACTGCATGGTCACTTGCTCACTGAGTTTGTGATAAACTTATGCTTTCTTTTGCCGTTTTTAGACTCAACAA
Organism: Biancaea sappan; assembly: GCA_037074585.1. Lineage (NCBI taxonomy): Eukaryota > Viridiplantae > Streptophyta > Magnoliopsida > Fabales > Fabaceae > Biancaea > Biancaea sappan. The sequence continues at coordinate 38,621,400 of CM073494.1, forward strand.
CTGAAGAGAATGGGGAAACTACTGGAGGTTAGCAGCTTGGAGACATACTCCATTTAGTCAGAGGGTTCTAAACAAATAAATAGAAATGCTCTGTAATCTTATAGGCCACTTAGGTCCTGCTGTATTTAGAAGGGTTTATTTATTTAATTGTAATTTGCAATTTGTATAGTTGTGGATAATAGGATGGTTCAGGGAAATTATGGGCTACCACTGTGATACACCCTACAATATATGTATATTTATATGCCCAATTTTTAAGATGCTACAAGCTTTGAGCCAGAAACATCTCTTTGCATATATGAACCTAAACCCAATATCCAGGCTTAAAAATCACTTTCTTTCTCCCTTTGTTAGCTTGAGTAACATATTGCTCCATCCTTTTCTCAATGTTCTTCTTCACCTTCTCATGCAATTGCTCCACATATTCAGTCTTCTTTGCACCATCTAAGTTAATATGCTCACGTATAGGCAAAGGAGATAGATTTAATGAAGTTAAAGGAAAAAAAACCATAAACAATCTCAAAAGGTGAATACTTAGTAGCAGAATGCACATTTCTATTATAAGCAAACTCAATACATGGCAAACATTCTTCTTGTGTTTTCAAGTTTTTTCTTAATGAAAGCACGCAATAAAGTATACAAAGTTCTATTTACTACTTATGTTTGACCATTGGTTTGTGGATGACAAGTAGTAGAAAACAAAAGTTTAGTACCTAATTTACACCACAAGGTCTTCCAAAAGTAACTCAAGAACTTAGCATCTCTATCACTAACAATAGTATGAGGCATGCCATGTGATTGCACAATTTCCTTGAAAAACAAATCAGCAATATGTGATGCCTCATTGGTTTTATGATGCGGAATAAAATGAGCCATCTTTGAAAAACTATCAACAACCACATATATGGAATCCTTGCCACTACAAGACCTAGGTAATCCAAGTACAAAGTCCATGAAAATATCAATCCAAGGTGCATTCGGAATAGGTAACGGCGTGTACAATCCATGAGGCTTAACCTTAGATTTGGCTTATTTGCATGTAACACATCTATCACATATATGTATAACATCATGTTGCATATTAGGCCAAAATAAGTTCTCATGTAAAACATCCAAAGTCTTAGCAATGCAAAAATGCCCCATTAACCCATCCTCATGAACTTCTCTTATAAGTAGCTCACGCAAAGAACACATAGGCACACATAAACATTTTTCATTAAACAAGTATCCATCATGCCTATAAAACTTACTAAATGCAACCTCCTTACAAGCACTAAACACATTGCAAAAATCAGAATCATTTGCATACAAATCCTTAATATGCTCAAATCCTAACAACTTTGCTTCTAAAGTAATAAAAAGTGCATACCTTCGAGATAATGCATGCACAACAACATTATATTTACCTTCCTTGTGTTTGTGACATAAAGGAAGGACTCAATGAACTCGCTCCACCTTGCATGTAGCCTATTCAGTTTGTTTTGTCCTAACAAATGCTTCAAAGATTCATGATTGGTATGGATCACAAATTTCTTAGGCCAAAGATAGTGTTGCCAAGTCTCCAATGCACGAACCAATGTATACATCTCCTTTCATATGTTGGGTATTTTAACGATCCCCATTCAATTTCTTGATAAAATAAGCAATTGGGTAATATTTGTGCATCAATACAGCTCTAATGCCAATACCTGAAGCGTCACACTCAACTTCGAAAGTTTTAGCAAAGTTAGGTAAAACAAATATAGGTGCTGAAATTAACTTTTCTTTAAGCACATTGAAAGTTGTGTCTTGTTCTTCACCCCACTTAAAAACTACAGTTTTCTTAATTACTTAAACTAAAGGTGTGGCTAAGCTACTAAAGTCCTTTGCAAATCTCCTGTAGAAACTAGCTAAGCCATGAAAACTCCTCACATCCCTTGCACAAGTAGGTTTTAGCCGCTCCTAAATGGCCTTGATCTTTTCCTCATCAACCTCAATCCCATTAGCATTCACAACAAAACCTAAGAATGTAAGCTTATCATTGCAAAAAGAACACTTTTTAAGGTTGACATACAAAGATTCCTCACGCAAAACTTACAATACCATGCGCACATGCTCTAGATGCCCATCCAAATTATGACTACAAACATGTATATCATCAAAATAGACAACTACAAACTTACCTATAAAGGCACGTAAAACATGATTCATAAATCTCAAAAAAGTGCTTGGGGCATTAGTTAATCTAAAAGGCATAACTAACCACTCATACAATCCGCATTTTGTTTTAAATGTAGTTTTCCATTCATTACCCTCTTTCATGTGAATTTGATGTTAACCACTTTTCAAGTCAATTTTAGAAAATACACAAGCACCATGTAGTTCATCAAGCATATCATCTAACTTAGGAATGGGATGTCTATACTTTACAGTGATTTTATTGATGACGCGACAATCAATGCACATCTTCCATGATCCATCTTTCGTAGGCACAAGTAGAATAGAGGACTGCATACTCTTTCTAATCAATCCTTTGGACATCAAATCCTCAACTTGCCTTTAAAGCTCTTTAGTCTCCTCAGGATTACTTTTATAAGTTGCCCGATTAGGAATTGAAGGTCCTAGAACGAAGTCAATTTGATGTTCAATTCCCCTTGTTGGTGGTAAACCATGTGGAATCTCCTCAAGAAATAGCACATCAAACTGCTATAACAAAGACACAAAAAACACTAGACAAAGAAGAGGTAAGTTCATTAGCATTGAAATAAGCCTCTTTGTATATAAGTACAAACATAGGCCAATTGGAAAGGAATGATCTCTTCACTTCACCTTCTTTTGTATAGAAGCTCTTTCTCCTCTCTTGTTTCTCACTTTGCACTTCCTTACCTTTTTTCTTTTCTCTTATGTGCATACCATCTTTATTTTTTTTCTTTTCATGCACTATCACTCAGTTGTTTTGCATTACTCTCATTTTTCACGAACATTTGATCTTCATATACCTCTCTAGGTGTCATTGGTACAAGTGTAACAGATTTGTCATTCATTACAAAATAATTTTTTTTGTTGGAGAACCCATCATGAATGACTCTCCTATCAAATTGCCAGGAATAGCCTAAAAGAATGTGGCCGGTTTGCATGGGCACTACATCACACAACACTTCATCCTTGTACCTACCAATAGAGAAAGACACTAGTACTTGTTTAGCAACCTAGGTTTCTTCACAATCATTTAGCAATTGGAGCTTATAAGGCCTAGGATGCTTAAAAGTGGTTAAACTTAATTTTTCAACAAGTTCAGTACTAGTGACATTGATACAAATACCTCCATCAATTATCATGCCACATACCTTGTTGTTAACTCAACATCTAGTATAAAAAATGTTGTCTTGTTGGATCTCCTCCTCTTTTGTTTGCAAACTCAATGCAAGCCTTGCAACCAATATGTCGCCATGCTCAACATATTCTTGGTCACTAATGGTGGCATCTCTTCATCACCTTTACTCTCAGATTCAATCTCACCGTTATCCTTCAAAATCATTGTTCTCTTGTTTGGATATTAAGATGCAATGTGCACCATTTCCAAACACTTAAAACACTTGGTGTGTCTTGTTTTAAAAGCTTAAGGATTGGCTTTTTCTCGAGTTCTATTGCTACTCGCAACCCTTTGATATTTGAAAGTCTCAAATTTAGGCTTAGAAGTAATCTTGTCATCCCTTTTCCAATTCCACTTCCATGACAAAGTTGAAGTCGAATTAGATTTGGCTCCTCTAGTCCTCAATTGCTTTTCAACTTTCATGGCCATATGCACCAAGTCTTCAATCTCCACATAATGTTGAAGCTCCACCACATTAGCTATATCATAGTTCAGACCATGCAAAATCCTTGCCATTGTTGCTTCGCAATCTTCTTCCACATTTGCTCTAATTATTGTGATCTCCATCTTCTTACTGTCATGACCCAAATTCCGAGCATGTGACTGGCATGCTAACACAAATCCCTGTGTCACCATAAGCATAACCGACATCTCAATTTCTACCCCTTTTTGTTTATTTATGAATATTTATAACATGCATTATTCCATTTTTTATTTATTAAATAACATCGCTTCCATAATTATTTAAAATACAGCAAACAGGCAAACCAAAAATCAAGCAAACAATTCAACCTTATTTTAAATAACTTAATAGTCTAAATTGTTTAGATTTTAAAGACAATTTAGAATTTGAATTATTTATATGTATATATACATATATATAATAAAATAAAGACTAAAATTAGAAAATATTAATTAAATATAAATAAACATGAATTAAAATAGATATTAATTAAAACAAGTATTAATTTATAATTGAATATTAATTAAAATAAATATCAAATAATTGTAAAAATAAATATTAATTTATAATACAAATAATATAAACTTCTATGACCATATACCATATACACATAAAGGAAGACGACAACTTACCTAGATTCTTCATAATCTCCCATAATTTAAAAGAAATAATATATGAATTTAAAAGAAAAATATAAATGAACCAATATTCAAATAATATATTATCTCACTCAAATGGAAATTTAATTATAACAACATAAATAAAAATAATCCTTTATGATTAACTAGTTTAACTAATACACATTGTCCAATATATTAATTGATTCACCCTAGATCCTGTAGATGTCCTAGTTGATCACAAAAGTTCTTAATACTTAATAAAATAAATACCAACAACTTGGGACCTACCCAACAATGGGATAGTCCAACGGCGAACTTAGCACTCTTGTGAATACTCTTCTTTTGCTACTTGATCCGAAAAAAATTAAATCAACAAGTGTGAGATAAATATTTCAGTGAGCGAGCCAATCCCCACCCTAATAAAATCTACCATGTAAAAGGAATAAAATAAAAGCATATGCATAAATCACAAATCACAAGGAAGGATACACACCAGAGAGTTTGCAATGCAATCAAATAATTCAAACCAATGAAACTAGTACTCGTTAATGGTAAAATACTCAAGAGCGTCTCTAGACCCGCTCAACCAATCTCATCATACTCGGGAGTGCTTGCTCTACCAATTTCATCAATCTCATCAAAACCCATCATAACACATAACCTCATCCTCAATGGTTAGGGCACCTTAAGGATTAAATCCAGGCTTAACTTCCTACCGAGGGAATCGTTGCCTCTACTCTCAGAGGTTAAGTCATCGTATGACTCGAATTTCCCGTTTGACATGAGAGAGGGTACTATCTCGCCCAAACACAATCAAGTTTCAACCAATTTCAAATAATCATCGAAATAAATCATCAATATATTTGTTAGTATATTCATCAATATAAACATCAATGTAAACATCAATGTAAACATCATATCACTTTCCACTAAATAACCATAAAATATCTCAAATCATAATTTATCTTGTTCATTTTACAAACCATCTCTTTTTCCCTAACGTTCACCGTTAATAATTTCATCAATATTGGAATTATATAAAACTCTCAAAAACTCGAACCTCTTAACCAGATTCCCTCTTTCCCACCATGATCATTACCTATCTTTATGCCATATTACTTTAAGATGATATTAAAGAAAGGTTGTTTCACTTACTTGGATTCCAATGAATCCTACTGATCTAATCGATCAATTTCTCCTTGATGTGAAAAAGGAAATTTGTTCTATGGTACTTGAGGTTTTTGGAAAAAGAAAGAAAAGTCTAGATATCAAAATAAATTCTTTATGTTTCTTTTAAAGGAGACGAATTGACAAGAGAAAGAGTGATTTATGAAATGCCTTGATTCTTCCTTGCTTGTTGAATGGTGACCGAGAGAGATGCTTGTATGAGATGGTGGGGTGTGTGTGAAGGTGTGTGCTTAAAATGGTGATGTGTATGTGGATGTTAGGTGGATATGGTGGTGATGAAACTTATGAACGTGGTGAGCTTGCTTGGCTATTATATGGTGTACGAAGAGGTCGAAGATGGGAAAGATAGAGAGAGACGTGGTTGACTGGAGTATTGTGTGTACTTATGTGATTAGTGGAAAGAGAGAGATGGAAACTTGATGCATGTGATGGCTTGACGGTGATGAGTATATGAAACTTTGGAAGCATATGTTGGGTTATTTGTGTATGTACTTGGTGAGTATGATGATCGAATAATTGGAGAGGGAGGATGAGAGGGTGTACAATGGCTAGGCAATTTAGGAATTAGGGTTCTTTAATTTTGCTAAGACTAACTAGTTTAATTAAATTTTTATCTAGGTAATTAATTAAGGAATTTGAATTACGCAAGTTAACTTAAAAAGGTTGAAGTCTTATTTTGAAAAGATCAGATATTTGGTTAAAAAAAATCTGGAGTTCATTAAAGAAATAAAAGTATTAATTTATAAAACAAATCTTATTATACGGGGTTTGTTAGTTTTAGGAGTAGTTAAAATAGATACTCAATCTATTTGATTTATGTTTAATCCCTTAGTGTTACTATTGTTGTTATTTATTTTGTTTTATTGTTTATAAAACATCATCATATTTATTATGTTGCTATCTTTTATCTAATTATTTCCAAAAATACTGTAGCCATTAGATTAGGACTTTTATATACTATCAACTCTTAACCAAGACTAATACTTCCTATTAATTTCTTTCTTGCAAATTTTTGAAATTAAATTGAATACCCCAACATAGTTTCATGTGAATAAAATATAAGGTTTAAAATATTAACTTTGAAAGATATAACTTCAGATTTAAAATAAAGGAAACCAATTATCCTTAGTTTTAATAATAAAAGGAATTTGGTTAGTTAGATAAATAACCAATTACTTTATTTAATCATTTACCTTATCCAACACCTAGTATTTCTATTTTTATTTAATTATATGATCTATTTAATTTATAGAAATACTGTACTCACACTGTTCACACACTGTTCATGCCCTATTCACTTATTTTTGTTTTAATTTTTCTTTTATTTCTACAAGCCATTTAATAAATTAATCATACTCCTTATTTCAAAAATTAACATCTTGAGATATAGAAATTGTTTTCCATTTCCTATTTCACATCAAGGTTTTCGATAATCTTCTCCATCTATTCCTATACCTTGTACACATTTTGCTACATCCCACATGATTCCAAAAATCTTTCCTTTTAGTCCCTAAAATTTTCACGTTAGTATCTCACATTGCTAGTCTATGGCCCCAAAATCACATACTAAACCATTACCACATCACAACACAACATCACAAAAACATATTGCACACAATTTGTAAGCCAATATTTATAAAATAAAAATTAACAATTAAAAATGAAAAATTAAATGGCGGGTATTATACTTATGGTATTCCTCCACACTCTTAGAGCCTTGCACGAGACTTTGCAATCTATTATGCAATTATCTATAATAATGTTGAGGAATAAATCGTTTCCTTATGATGGCCTTCATCTCTTCCCAAGTTGAAATTGGCCTTTCGTGATTCCTCTTTTTACTCATCCCAAGTTGATCCCACCAAATGATAGCATAGTCAGTAAATTCAATGGCAGCAAGTTTCACCTTTTTCACCTTAAAGTAGTTATGGAAATCGAACACAAAATCCACTTTCTTTTCCCACTAATGATAAGCTTTGGGATCGTTCTTTCCATGGAAAATTGGGATTGTCATCTTGATGTTTCCCAAATTACCATATGTTCTTCTTACTCCTCGATCTACTTCTAGTTATGTTGGAACCATGTTCATCCTCTTTATAATCTTCTTCGAACTACTCTTCATTGTCCACATCACATGTATGCCTTAGTCTCCCATGGTTTTGATTAAAATGCCTTGTCACATCCCTCACCCAGGTATGTGACTGGCACAGGTCGTGAGCTTCACCTCATCTTCGTAAGCCTGATCCTCTATCCAAAATACAATACTTATTCTTTTGTTACAATTTATTTATCTCAATCATCTCAACTCATAGGTCGTAATATAACACAAGTTGAAGCTAACAAGAACTTATATAATCCATTTTTAATAATATTAGCATATGATTTCAATTACAACATAATCTAACTTTTCTATTAGTAAAATATGCATGGTAGATGTTAAGAATACATTATTCTATTCCCAACAACAATTGAAATCCAATTTCTAATCTTTTCATCAACAAATAAGATTAAGCATATATAATTATAATCCAGATCATCCATTCAATACACAACCATCCTAGGAAACATACCCAATTATAGAGCCGCTACTAGATTCCTATAAAATAAAAATAAATCTTGATAAATACATTTTCCCTGAACAATAGGGAGAAGATCTCCATGTCCAATTCGACGTTTTCGTCTCTTAACACCAAAAAATGTTGGGGTATGAGTCATACTGACCTAGTGAGGAGATATCCCTATCCTACTTCAACCACACACAATGCATATATACATATATATATACACACAATAATGTACACTGGAAAAAAAAAACAACTCACACATTAAGCAATATAAGCATTATTGTCACATCCCAATCATCTAACAATACAATATAACTCAATCTAGGATAACACATAATAGGAACAATCCAATCATTACATAGATTCCTGTACCAACTGGGTCATCCAGGGTACCTCTAGATCGTTGCCCGCAACCTCCTTCCGCATCCACCCTTATTGCTCCATATAGATTTTTCCATAGGGTACACCACCATGTCTTTTCATTCGCAATCACAAACACAGTCAAAGGATATAGTATTCATACACAACTCATACAATTTCCACATGTTCATATATATCATCATCATCCGTAAATTTACAAAGTTTCCACAATCATGGAGTTTCATTGATACAGATGCTCATGAAGTTACCACAAGACAATTACCATCCTTACAATTCATGCTCACATAATGCACTTGCTCAGATATATACTATGCCACTCACAACAACATCTATGCACATAATCCTTTCATATTAACAAGGGTGAGAGAGAGTTATATGCTTGTCTATTTTTATAGATATATGTACATTCACATATATACACATACCCAGATCTTCAAACAAGAGTTCGAATAAGTATGAGAGGGTGTTTACTTGTACATATTTCTTTAGAAGGAAAGTTAAATTAGCATATTCATATACAAGCATGCCATCAAGGACAACCCATGGAATTCCTTAGATGTGTTTATCTATATGCATGTTTGTATATGTATGTGTCCATTTATCTCATACATGAGTTAGGAGTGAAGAAAATAAGTACAAGCATACACTTACTCCCTTTTAGGTGGTCTTAATCAAGTGGGTATGAATATATATCTATATATATATATATACCTATAAGTATCATTTTTTTCTGTGATCATACTCTATTCAGTTTAAGGAGCTATATGCATATTATTACACCCAATTATTATTTACCGAAAGCTTCAATTAATCATTCATGGAATGCAGTCATATAATTACATATATAAGAAATTACCATACACTTCACCCACATGCAAATTTTTCTTAACGACACACATAGAGGTTTCCAAAACTTTGAATGCATTTTAATAAAGTTTAGATGTATATATTTAGAAAATACAACCAAAATAAGATAGGGGTCCCCTCACCTTGAATCTGTGCCAAATATAAGCTCTGAGTCGAAGAAGAAAAGCCACAGATCTCACTGATGGCCTAGAGAACAAGTCAAACAAGAAAATATAGGCTATCATTCTTCTGACTTTGTTCTGTTTTAAAGCTAGTCTTGGGGTTGAATCTTAAAAAAAAATCTGGTATTGATCCACAACTCCCAAAATCATGAAACTTGACATATAACCCCCTTTATGTGTTAGCATACTAGGATAAAAATTTCAGATCAAAATTCTATCGTTTAACCCTCTAAAGACTCTTTTAATGACCATAGGTCAGAACTGTCAAATTTCTTTATAGGTTCTGTCTTCTGCTAAATCAACCTATTAAATCTTCACCAAGTGCTATGAAATTTGGCATATACTTAGTATAATATCTTAGCGAGGTGCCATAAAAATTTCAAGTCAAAATAATGTGGTTTAGCCACTGAACAAGGACTAAAATCCAATTATGTTCAGATTTGTTTCTGCACAAAATATGATTTTATGCCTGAGCATTTCACCAAGCTAAACTCTTCCAATTGCCATGAAACTTTTCAGTTTTGGTTAATGGATTGTTAGGAATTCCCCATAAAAATTTCAAGAATTATGGAAATCATTTGTCACTCAAAATATAGACAATTCAGAGGTATATGAACATTATCTTGTTTTATCACCACTCTCAACCTTGGAATGTCCTATAACATCTAAGACATTCCAAATTCATGTCCAAAAACCATGCACAAAACTCCCCAAAACATTAACCCAAAATCGAACCAAAAAAAGAAGAAATTCGTAAATGAACAGTGAAATAGTAGATAAACAGTACCACCCAATTTTCAGCATGTATTTCTCACCAAAACTCAAATAATCCCTCTATTTTCGTTGTGAAACTAACCAAGTGAAAAACACAACAAAGCAACAAGAAAAAGATAAAAAGTCAGCCCCCAAATCAGCAAAGTTCAGAAAAACATAGCTTGATACTTACTCTATTTTTAGGTCGAACAACTGGGGGAAATTTAAGGAAAGGAAGAAGAAAGGAAGGGGATAGTTTTCTGGCGTGAGGTCTCTTCCTCTGTCTCTCCTTCTCACCGCCACACACCTTCCCCCTTTCCCTTCAGTCTCCCTTTTTATTCCTTTATCTCTATCTCTCTGTCAATCTCCTTGCTGACAAATAGAAGTGTCGCCATGAGCTTCCCCTCCAATGATCTGCATAATGGATATCTCCTAGGAATAGCAACAAAACGAGGGAGAGAGACGGGATTGAAGTGATGATGAAGTGCTTTGTACCAATTTTCTCCAACAGCTTCTAATCCATTGTGTGTGAGAGAAAAGACGCATGTGTCCTTTTTGTATAAAATATGAAAACATCTCTTCCTTAAACTTATATTTCACTCAGGTCCCTATGTTTCCATGTAAAATTACAAATCACATTCAAACATCTAAAATTTATTTTAATACTCCTTATTTTATCTTTTCCACCAAAGTAAAATCCCCACACATCTTTAATTAAATTTTAAATAGGTCCTTTAGAACTATTATCATTTTTATTTCCAATATCCATATAATCCTCAATGTTTCCAAAAATTAAAATTTAATTCCCTAAATTTCTAAATACTGGGTTGAAATTTTTCTGCAAGTTGCCTAAAAAAACCTCAGGCATTACACGCCTAAGCTGCCCTATTTGGGAATTGGACTCTACTTTCTCTAACCTTTTGTCTATGCTATCAAACCTTAGATTAAGTCTTTCTAAGGTCCCTTAAATGGCCTTTATGTAAAGTTTTATGTTATCTTCTCTTAGTTCCTCATCCATCATGCCTTTGTCTCTACTTGAGGCATATTTTTCAATTTTGAAAAACAAAGGTTAGAATAAAACCTCATTCGCTCTCTTACCTGTTTGCACTTAAGGAATGTCAAACTATCATGTTTCGCACAATTTTTGGATTTTACCCTCTTTTGCACTTATGATGTAATCAAGGATAACCCCATTGCAGCCCAAGAAAGGGAGAACACTTCAATTGGGCCTCTAACTCGTTCAAGGGTTAAAGAGCTTGGACTAATTGCAGCCCAAGAAATGGAGAACACTTCAATTGGGCCTCTAACTCGTTCAAGGGCTAAAGGGCTTGGATTGGGCTTAACCACATTATTGAAAGTGGAAGAAGTGTGAAAAAGATTGCATGTGGGATAGTTGCATTTGTTGAATATAGTTGTAGTCTATTACCTATGCATTTATTGTCTTTGACATTTAGCTACCTATGCATTTCTTGTCTTTGACATTTAGCTACCTATGCATTTATTGTCTTTGACATTTAGCCTACACTACTTGACTTTTAGTTGATGCATTTAATGCATTAGTTGGAGTCTTTTGTCTTTTTGTTTTGGAGACCCTCTATAAAAAGGGTTCTTGCCATATGTTGTAAACCATCCTTGAATCATATATGAGATATTGGCATTTTGCTTTCAAGAGGATTCTTGAGTTCTTTCTCTTATCTAACTTCGGTTAGTGGTGAGAGCAACTAAATTTCTTATCACTCACGTTCTTCTTTCTTGAGTGTGGCGAGATCAACCCATTTCTCTTAGTTGTGGCGCCCTTTGGCTTATCAATTGCGTGATTTGGTTTTCTTTGTTTGTTTCTTTCAACCTATCCAGAAAATCAATTAAGTGTTTTCCCTCCGGAAATCACATCATATTGGTATCAAAGCCACTTCAATTCAGGTTCTATTATTTGTTTTGTGTTTTGCCCCTTCGTGGAAAGCTTAATTTAATTACATTTTATTCTGTGTTTTGCCACCTACATGGAAGGCTTAGTTTTCCTTATTTTGTATTCTGCCACCTATATGGAAGGCTTAGTTTTCCTTATTTTGTAATCTGCCACCTACATGGAAGGCTAATTTTCTGGTCTGTTCATCTTTATCTTTATTTCTATTCTTGTGTTGTTCTATTTTATTACAGCTTTTTTATTAAAAAAAAAAATTAATCATTACTGTTCATTGTTCATCGTTACTGTTCATTGTTCAACGCTACTGTTCATTGTTAATCCGAGTGTAAACACTTAGAGAGTGAACCTACCCTTCACCAAACTCAAACCAACAAATTACAAATTACTATGACAGGAGAAAATAGTTCTGAAGTTCCTTTTGGGCTTAGCCTACAACAAGCTCAAATTGTTGGCCTACAAAGAGGTCAAGAAGAAATGATGGAACAAATAGCTTAACTAACCACTCAAATGGCTAGATTTATGGAGCTACAACAACAACAACCAAGAAGAGGAGCTTATGTTGAACACCATGGAGAAGAATCTGAAGCTGAAGAAGATGAACAACCTAGACAAAGAAGGCAGCAGAGGGAGCGTAATGCCAACATCAAAATGAAGATTCCTCCATTTAAGGGAACAAGTTCTCCTGAAGAATACTTGGAGTGGGTGCAACGAGTAGAGAAGATTTTTGAATATCAAGAATATTCAGAAGCTACCAAATGCCGACTTGCAGCCCTTGAATTCACTGATTATGCAAATCTATGGTGGGAAAATTTGAAGAATCAACGAAGAAGAGATGGAGAGGAGGAAGTTCGAAATTGGAGATTGATGAAAAGGCTCATGCAGAGGCGTTTTGTACCTGATTACTACAAGCAAGAGCTTTATTTTAAGCTTCAAAGCTTGAGGCAAGGAGGCATGTGTGTTGAAGATTATGTCAAAGAATTTGAAACTTTGATGATTCGGTGCGAGCTGAATGAACCCCAAGAGCAAACCATAGCTCGATTTCTTGGTGGTTTGAACAAAGAAGTTGCTGACTTAGTAGAGTTGCAGAATTATGTCTTCTTAGAAGATGTAATTAAATTGGCAATTAAGGTGGAGAGACAGAAAAAGAGAGTTTATGGAAGAAACAATGGAGTGTCTAAACCATTGGGGAGTAAACCTTTCCAAACACTTTCCCAAACCTCAAACACTACCAAAGGGAGTAATAAGGAGATATGGAAGAAAGAGCTGAACAAATCTGAAAGTTCTAAGGGGAAGGATAAGAGAGAAGACAACCAACCCTCCAAAAGAAGCCGAGACATTAAGTGCTTCAAGTGCTTAGGTCATGGCCATATAGCATCCGAATGTCCTAATAGAAGAGTGATGATCTTGAAGGAAAAACAAGGGGAAATAGAGAGTGAAGATGAAGATATTGTGGAGGAATGTGAAGAGGAAGAATATTTTGACGAAGAAGAAGTTGTTGAATATGCTGATGAAGGTGCTGCCTTGGTTATTAGATGTGCCTTGAATATCCAAGCCAAAGTAGAAGAAGAACAGAGGGAGAATATTTTTCAAACAATGTGTACTATCGGAGGCAAAGTTTGTAACGTGATAATTGATAGTGGGAGCTGCACTAACGTTGTTTCAACCACCTTGGTTGGCAAATTGAAGCTACCTATCATCAATCATCCCCGTCCATACAAGCTGCAATGGTTGAATAATCATGGCGAGATGAAGGTCACCAAACAAGTAAAGGTACCTTTCTCTATAGGGAAGAATTACAAAGATGAGGTATTGTGTGACATAGTCCCTATGGATGCTAGTCATCTTCTACTTGGGAGGCCCTGGCAATTTGATAGAAGAGCACTACATGATGGCTTCAAAAACACCTACGCTTTCAAGAAGGATGGAAAGAAGATTGTGTTGGCACCCTTAAAGCCAATACAAGTACAGCCGAAGGAGGATGTAATCGAGGAGAAGAAGCCTAGCTATTTTGCTTCTAAGAATGAGTTAAAGAAGGCAATAAGAAGGAAAAACTTTGTATTATTACTAATTCTTAAGGAGCTAAATCCAGAACTTGCAGAAAAGCTTCCTAAGCTTGTGAGGGAGTTGATAGAAGAATTTACAGATGTCTTTCCGAATGAGCTACCTAAGGGATTGCCACCCTTAAGAGGAATTGAGCATCAAATTGATTTGGTGCCCGGTGCTGCCTTACCAAATAAGCCAGCATACAGAATGAATCCAGAGGAGGCTAAGGAGCTAAAAAGGCAAGTCGATGAGTTGATTGAAAAGGGTTATGTAAGGGAATCCATGAGCCCTTGTTCTGTGCCTACATTATTAGTCCCTAAAAAGGATGGCTCTATGAGAATGTGTGTAGACAGCCGTGCTATAAATAAGATCACCATCAAATACCGCTACCCAATTCCAAGATTGGATGACATGTTGGATGAGCTGAATGGTTCCAAGGTGTTTTCAAAAATTGACTTGAAGAGCGGCTATCACCAAATCCGAATGAAAGAGGGAGACGAGTGGAAGACGGCCTTCAAGACAAAGTATGGACTTTACGAATGGATGGTAATGCCATTTGGGCTATCTAATGCCCCTAGCACATTTATGCGATTGATGAATCATGTGCTTAGATCTTTCATTGGAAAATTTGTTGTGGTATATTTCGATGATATTTTGATCTACAGTCAAAGTTATGAGGAGCATGTGCAACATTTGAAGGAAGTCTTGAAAGTGTTGCGAAAGGAGAAACTCTATGCTAATCTGAAAAAATGCTACTTTTGTCAAGACTATGTGATTTTTCTTGGCTTTGTAGTATCTCAGCAAGGAGTGGGAGTTGATGAAGAAAAGGTGAAAGCTATCAAAGAATGGCCCGTTCCAAGAACCATATATGAAGTAAGAAGTTTTCACGGGCTTGCCTCTTTCTATACAAGATTTGTAAGGGATTTTAGCACCATTTTAGCACCCATAACTGAATGTATTAAGGGAGGAAAAGAGTTCAAATAGAGTGATGCAGCCCAACGAAGTTTTGAGCTTGTCAAAGAAAAATTATGCAATGCACCCATATTGGCTTTGCCTAATTTTTCTAAGACTTTTGAGATTGAATGTGATGCTAGTGGAGTGGGAATTGGAGCTGTACTTCTTCAAGAAAGGCGTCCTATAGCTTATTTTAGTGAGAAGTTGAGTGGAGCCAGTCTTAACTACTCTACCTATGATAAGGAGTTCTACTCTTTAATTAGAGCTCTTGAGACATGGCAGCACTACTTGTTACCAAAAGAATTTGTAATTCATACGGACCATGAATCACTCAAACACTTGAAAGGTCAGAGCAAGCTGAATAGAAGACATGCAAAGTGGGTGGAATTTCTTGAAGCTTTTCCCTATGTGTTGAAGTATAAGAAGGGAGAAACCAACATTGTTGCAGATTCCTTATCAAGGAGATATGCTTAATTTCCATGATGAATGCTAAATTGTTAGGATTTGAATCTATTAAAGACCATTACATGGAAGATTCGACACTTGCTGAAATTTATCTCGCTTGTGAGAAAATGGCATATAAGGGATTTTATAGATCTGAAGGTTTTTTATTTCGCTTGGGGAGGCTTGTAATTCCAAATTGTTCTATAAGGGAATTACTTACATGAGAAGCTCACGGAGGAGGATTGGCTGGGCATTTGGGTGAAACCAAGACATTGGAGATGCTGAAAGAGCATTTTTATTGGCCTAACATGATTAGAGATGTGCATCATGTGATTGAAAGGTGTATTATTTGCAAAAAAGCCAAGAGTAAGGAAGCAGCCCATGGACTTTATACACCTCTACCTGTTCCAGATCAACCTTGGACTGATGTTAGCATGGATTTCGTGTTAGGCTTACCAAGGACACAAAGAGGTAAAGATTCAGTCATGGTTGTTGTTGATCGTTTTTCAAAAATGTCTCATTTTATTCCATGTCATAAGACCGATGATGCTGTGCACATTGCCAATTTATTTTCAAAGAAATTGTGAGACTTCATGGCATTCCAAAGAGTATCGTGTCAGATCGTGATGCCAAATTTCTTAGCTACTTTTGGAAGACTTTATGGAGGAAGTTAGGAACAAAATTGCTCTTTAGTACTGCCTGTCACCCACAAACTGATGGGCAAACTGAAGTGGTGAACCGAACGCTTTCGACTTTGCTAAGAACTATCATTGGAAAAAACTTGAAAAGTTGGGATGAATGCTTGGCCTATGCTGAATTTGCTTACAATATAAGTATACATGGTACTACTAAACACTCTCCTTTTAAAGTGGTTTATGGATTTAATCCATTAAGCCCACTTGATTTAGTACCATTACCACTTGAAGCTCGAGAATGCATAGACGGAAAAATGAAGGCTGACATGATAAAGAAGTTACATGAAAACATTAAACAGCAAATTGAGAAGAAGAACTCCATCTATGAGAAGACTGCCAACAAGAGAAGAAAATTTGTTCAATTCAGTCCTGGAGATTTAGTGTGGGTTCATCTTCGAAAAGAAAGATTTCCAAACCAAAGAAAGTCCAAATTAATGCCAAGGGCAGATGGTCCTTTCCGTATCATAGACAAGGTAAATGATAATGCATACAAAATTGATTTGCCTGAAGACTATGCTGTTTCTACTACTTTCAATGTGAGGGATCTGTCCTCGTACTTAGAAGATAAAGAGGACTTGGATTTGAGGACAAATCCATTTCAACCAGGGGAGGATGATGTAATCAAGGATAACCCCATTGCAGCCCAAGAAAGGGAGAACACTTCAATTGGGCCTCTAACTCGTTCAAGGGTTAAAGAGCTTGGACTAATTGCAGCCCAAGAAATGGAGAACACTTCAATTGGGCCTCTAACTCGTTCAAGGGCTAAAGGGCTTGGATTGGGCTTAACCACATTATTGAAAGTGGAAGAAGTGTGAAAAAGATTGCATGTGGGATAGTTGCATTTGTTGAATATAGTTGTAGTCTATTACCTATGCATTTATTGTCTTTGACATTTAGCTACCTATGCATTTCTTGTCTTTGACATTTAGCTACCTATGCATTTATTGTCTTTGACATTTAGCCTACACTACTTGACTTTTAGTTGATGCATTTAATGCATTAGTTGGAGTCTTTTGTCTTTTTGTTTTGGAGACCCTCTATAAAAAGGGTTCTTGCCATATGTTGTAAACCATACTTGAATCATATATGAGATATTGGCATTTTACTTTCAAGAGGATTCTTGACTTCTTTCTCTTATCTAACTTCGGTTAGTGGCGAGAGCAACTAAATTTCTTATCACTCACGTTCTTCTTTCTTGAGTGTGGCGAGATCAACCCATTTCTCTTAGTTGTGGCGCCCTTTGGCTTATCAATTGAGTGATTTGGTTTTCTTTGTTTGTTTCTTTCAACCTATCCAGAAAATCAATTAAGTGTTTTCCCTCCGGAAATCACATCAACTTACAAACCCCTGCCTTTTACTACTCTAAATTATTTTCTTTAGTTCTTATAAGAACAACAATTTTTAAAAGAAAACAGCCTTATTAGAGCACAATTAACACCAATCACACACAATTTATTTTTTGAAAGATTGAATGCAACGTTCTAGGGAGAATTTTTTTTTGTTTTTTCTTTTAAAAGGATAAAATAGGACTAATAAGTGTTTTAGAAGCACAAGGATAAGATGAATTCAACAAAGCAACTTGATTGATTTAGGCAAACTAATTATAGGAGATATGACTAAATCAATTGAAAAATGTTTCCTAATAACAAGATGGTCAGTTTGATTTGAAAATGTGACTAAATCAAGCAATTAAATGCTCATAATTGACTAAATCAATCAGGCACCCCACTTAATTACAAAAATTCAATCTTGATCTAATTCTTGACTCCAATTAGGTGCCTTTTTAATGCTTCTTTGACCAACACCTCCTTACTTCCTTAATGCATTTTCAGTACAAATCAAATAGAATCATGGCCCAATATGCTAAATTAGGTTAATAACACTAATATGTTTAGTTAACTCTAATTCCCCATGGGCTATAGTAGGTGTGGCCCAAATGTCTTGAATAAGTCCATTTATTGCCTTCTTCATTCTCTTGGCTCTAGCCCTTGTGATTGGGCCTCCCTTGATGAACAATGGATCATTTGGGTTTGGAACTTGAACTTCTTAACTTGGGCTGCTGTTTTACTCTTTAGGCATTGGATTTGCATCAATAGACACACATCAACCTCTCAAACTAATGATTGAGGCAATACTCCATAGGTACCATGGACGACCTAGATGTGTCAGGGATGTTTGAGATCCAGTTGCCAATTATGTGCACTATATGATTTGTATCTGAATGACTTAGCTTTGCACTCTAATGCTTATGTAGTATTGGTTTATGAACTTGTCAACTTCAATATTGTAGTTGATCTAGTTGTGATCGAATAGAAACACACATATGCATATATGTATAGAAATATTGACACGTTTACCTATTTTTGCTTATGTGCATTTATGTTGGATGGTTGCTTGAGGCATGATAAGAAAACCAATGTGATGTGCGGGTATGACAATGTATCTAAAGATAATCTCACTCTAATCATTGATATGTGCATGTTGGAAAGTATGTAGTGTTAGATTTTCTAAAGTATAGCTATCTGCTCACTGAGTTTGTGACTTATCCTATTCTTTTTAACATTTTTAGAATAGGTGACTGGTGAAGAAATCCACCTGAGAAGTGGCGAGGTCATACTGCAAGACTCCATTTTTCCTTGAGGTTGATCCATTGTCTTATTTCTTTTCTTTATGTTTTGATGACTCTAGAGTTGCTTGGTAGTTTGATAGGTCTCATAGAAAGATTAGGCTTATATATGTCAGTCATGTATTTTGGCTTGAATGTTGTACTTTCAGTGTTTATGGTAGACTAGAATATGAAATGATTCACATGAGACAATGTTTTAACTGAAGCTATGAAAATTATTAATTTATTGTGTTTGTATGTGAAACTTTAATGGAAGTATTTATTTTATCTATATAAAACAAGTCATTCTTCAAAGAAATATTGGACTCCCCGATCGGTATGATTTTTGCATGTGTTTTTATTAGATTATGTGAATAGTGGTATACTGGGTAGGCTTAAAGAGGTGAACTAGGGTTCTAATGCAAATCAAAACTGGGATCAACTTAATTCAAGCATTTCGAGGGATCCATTGTATTTTCTAAGTGTACCAATTACAAGAGCGCAAGCTAGAAGAATCAAATAAGAATTAAATATACTTGTTAAAAAGGAGCTGAATTGCAATTTGGCTCAAGAAGACCTTGGAAGTGTAATTACATGTATTTGGGCAAAGGAAGAATAAAAAGCAATTAAAAAAGATCATTTTCTTTTCTAAAATGGATTGTATTTGAGCTTTGGGCTTTGTTATCTTATCTTTAAGAAAACCTATTTAGAAAGAGGATGATAGTTATATAAATCTGGTGGTTGATAGTTATATTAAATATGGTGGCTGGTAGTTGTATTAAATGAGGAGGATTAAGGTATTTGTTCTCTATAAAAGGGAATTTTCCCCCTTGCGGAAAGACAACAAACTAGTAAATGAAGATAAATCTTGTGAGAATTATTTCTCTCTAACATTTGAACTTACCAAGGGTTTCCAACTCCTTGGGGTGTTCAATCTTATCTCTTTGGGTTCTTGTCTCTTTATAGGCAATGATACTTTAGGTTATTGGCTATTTATGGCCATGGATCTAGGCTTTTAATCTATACCTTGGGTTCTTGGCTCTTTTTATAGCTAACGAGTCTGGATTTTTATCTATCCAAATTAATTAATTCTATATTTGTTTAAGTCCCAAATCTATTTTGGAAGATCTGATTCTTAGAAATCCATTAGCAGGCTGCATTAAGTTCACGTCTATGCCGATCATGTACTCGAAATTGGAATGCGACACTTAAAAAATACATACCAAACAAAATAATACTTTTTTTCCTTTATTCCTTTCTATCCCAACCAAACAAAAAAATTTCCCTTTTTCCTTTTCCCTTTTCCTTTCCATCTCTCTTTTCCTTTCCATTAAAAGTTCTTCCTGCATACCAAATGCACCCAAAGGGTATATATTTGGTGTGAAGTGAAGGAAAAGGAAATGAAAAAGGAATGAGAATGAAAATATGATATTTTACTAAAATATCACATTTTTTTCAACAAAGAAAGGCTTAGTATTTTTTAGGAGGGTAATTTGAACAATTTTGTATTATCTTTCCTATTACATCACGAATTACATCATCCCTTTACAATAAACCAAACGTGCTCTTAGGCTTGGCAATGGATCCTCTTTTTTGGAGATCTTGGATCCCTATTTTTAGAGATCCTCACAGGGATCCTTGCATTCTAGGTCCTGCAAGCAGGTATTTTTTCTCCATGGGGACGGAGATGGGAAAAAAATTCCCCTGAAGGCAGTTATGGGCTCATCTGGCAAGGTCCTAGTTCCTAAAAGGCATTTTAGTAATTTCATTAACTTTACTAAAATTCCCTTAAAATATGTATATATATATAATTTATTTAGGGATATATTGATAATTGTATGATTAAAATAATTAAAATTAATTTAATTAAAAAAACCCTAATTCCCAATCCCAAATCACTGTCTCCATTCTCTCGTTGCGTCTATCTTTGAACATTAAGTGTGTGTTTGGAAATTTAGTGCAGTGGGACTGAACCAAGTTTGCACAGCCTAAACATGGTTTGCAAAGTTTTTGGGATGTTTAGTTCAACATTGTTCTCTGCCACTGCCACTGTAAGTTTACCTCAGCGACGATCATGCCAAAGCTCCCCTTAGTTGCTTATGTAGATCATGAAACGTGGTTTGGTGGTCTCTTTCAAATTCCACTAAATATGCCACAAAAGTTTGGTGATCTCTTTCTATTCCCTCAGTTTAGCAGATGAAAGCAGCTAGTATCATACACACAAAATACTAATGGTGTTTTGCAATGACGGTGAAAAAGCATAGAGGGATTATAGTGAAGAAGTGAGTAGTGTTAAAGGCATCACCATTTTTGGATGTGAAGGTTTGTGACTGCGGGAGCAAGGAAAGTAGAGAGGTGTAGCAAACATGATGATGATGGAACTAGGGTAGTGTTTGATCATTTGAGCTTGGGTAGTGTTTGGAAACCCTTCTTAGATGGTTGTTGATGGATTATAATGAGAATTTGATGGATTATACATGATTAAATGTAGTATTAAAGAGTTTGAAGCATGAAAGGAAAAAGTTAGGGTTTTAACTGAGATGATTTAGGCTTAGACTCTTGGAATTAGCTTGATTTTAAAGTTTCTAAATGTTGCCTAATCCATAATGAAAACCCATAGAAAGAATATTGAGATTTGGTGAAGATTTAGGCTAGAAAAAGGCAAAACCGAGGCTAAGGTCAAAGGATACAGTAGTAAGTGCATAAGGCACCACCACACAAGAGGGAACCCAATGGCGTGGGTGTGAGGCTAGACCTCCAAGCCTCAACTAACCCGATGTTTTGGGTGTTACCACCCTAGGTGCCACCACTTAATGGCGTGAGGGCTTTGAGGTCAGGCCTGGGCTTGGGCGCCTAGGGCACCAAAGCCTGAAATGATGTGCTTAGAAGGCCATGGCGTCTAGGTGCCACAGCTTGGGCAAGTCCCTATTTCATAAAAGTATATGCTTTTTCTATGATTTGATGCTCTTTAGGTCTTGTGATGGTTTGAGGATCATATGAGGCAGCTACAGAGGCCAAAAGTGCTTCAATTAAAGGTGAAGAATCTAGCCTTGCTTTAGTTGTTTTATTTCCTAGGATTTTGTTTCCTAGATTTGTGTAAAATGCAATAATATGGTGAATGTGAATATGTTTGGCATATATGGAGACAGTCCTTGCATACTTGATGAAATGAGTGCACTTAACTGCATGTGAATAATATCTGATGACATTGTGTAAAAACTATGTGGCATAGGCTGTATGTGCACGCATGCACAAGTGCACATAAACACACACATATCTTATAGATTCATACATATAAAATGACATAAAGGGTTTCATGAGATGCATACAATGAATTATGAGAACATGCTATTGGTCAATTATAAGATTTATGCTAAGTTTATGTAATGGGGAATTGACTTGAGTGTGGAAAATGATGTAAATTTGGTATGTGCATTTGCTTGTGATTGTGAATGTAAGGCAATGTCGGGCTTAGGTTGAGGACACCAAGGTAAGCTATAAAACCCTTGCAATGGATGACTTGCCTGGGGAAGTGGTGGCCTAGGTTGAGAAAGCAGAGGTAGGCTAAAAGATTCTCCTGAGGGTCAACGTCATTGTAAAGTAGGGCCTAAATTGTAAAGTGAGGTAAGTTGTTGAGCTCTCTAAAAGTCGTTGTTTATGTTCCAATATGTGGGTTTAGTTTGGATATGGGTTATTTTGCGCTTGTTCCATATCGTGGAATTGCATGGTGAGCATTCATGAATTGTATTAAGATTTTGTATCCTTTACCATGTTATCGTTTGCTCATATGGTAGATGCAATTGGAAAAGAGCTAGTCCAAGGAAATATAGATCTATGTGATAGATTCTCAGTGACAAATCCATGGGGGCATAGACCCACATTGATGAAACCTTGAGGAATGGAAATCATGAGATGTAGACCCATATAGTGGAACTCTCAAGTGGAGAATTTATGGGAATGGATACCCTCATTAATGCGGCTCTTAAGTGAATTCCCTATAGGGACTTAGACCTACACAGGGGTGATTGAAATTGTGAATGATGTTTATGTGTTAAGTTATGTATTGTTGACATGTTGTGTGTATATTAAATTCTCAGGTTGTACATATAGGCATGGGTGACCTAGTATGGGATAAGATAGTAATGATAGGCACTTATAGCATCTGGTGTATGAGTTACAAGAGGTAATATGGTGCAAGCATGAACCAAGGTAGACAGTAAGATGACAATGCATAATTGTTATGTAAGTTATACTTAAATTCCTTTTGCACTAGGATATGTGCTAGGAATGTTATGAGGTTGGGCTTGATGCTATGTGTGCACAGTTATATGTGAGTGCTCATATTGTTTATGTATAAATGTGCATATGCATATACTTTTGGGCATGCATGGTTGAATGTATATGTAGAGTAGGGTTGTTTTTGGTAAGCCAGTGGATTAGACTCACCCCCTCATAGTTTTAGCTATAGAAGACTGATTAGCTCGACGGCTCATCTGCTGAGGAGCATTCCCCATTGTTTGGGGTGAGGTAAATTCTATTTAGTTTTTAGTTGATCTTTCTAGAAAGCTTTGTAATTCGGTAGGCCAACTAGAATGTAGGTATACTGTTTAGGTTAGTGTAACATCCATGTTTTTAGTGGGGGCTTGATTTCAAAATGGAACTCATAGGTGTGTAAGGATGCAATTTTAATGTCGTATGTTTATGTGTTGTAATATTATATGTTGTGTTAATAAATTTTGGGTGTGTAATATTTGAAGACTTGATATTATTATCTTGATTTAAATGTAGTTTGAAAGTATATAAAAATATGTGAAATTCTATCATGATTTAATTGTTGTGCATTAGGATTGATTAGCATAGGAGTTGAGTAAATGGGACAAGAATGGAATTTTAGGATTTCTTTTCTTTCATTTAATTACTTACACTTTCTCCTCTCCTGGATCCTAGAACACAGACATAACCATTTACTTCTTTCTTCTTTCCACCTTCGATGCCCCCAATCCCTCACACATCACAACTCCTCTACATCTGTATTAGTCTCTCTACGGATCTAATGCTATGACCCACTCCCTTGTTGGAACTCATTCATCTTGTAAGTGATACTTTATCTTTTTCCCTTCCATTTTCTGCACTTTGGGAACCCTAGGTATTTGGAAGGGTAAATCTTGGACTTGAGGAAACTCTAGAATAAATTTTTGTAATTGTAACTTGAATATGGAATCTCTAAAGGATGACAATGTAATAAGTTGTTAATAAAGTTTAGGTTAGTATGGATTAAGGAAAAAAATAGAAAACTCCCTTCTAGAAAACCAAAGTGAGTAAAAGGAAGATGAATGGCTGTGATTTTTTATTGATTAAATCTTTAAACTTATTCAGCTGGTCTCTAGAGGGTTTTTACATGGGGAAACTTTGTATTTGAGTTGGGTTTGGATATGGTACTCATAGAGAAGGAAAAGAGGTGTAAAATCACTGTCGGGGGGTTGTATCGCTGACCACCACTGTAGTGGGAAGTAGATCCCGCTGCAGCGTGCAACACGCTGAGAGGAGTAGCTTTGCTGCTCTCTCCTACTGTAGTGGAACAAACTTCCTGCTGCAACGATAGCAGCTAGAGAGAAATAGCAACCTTACTACCTTCTCCCACTGTAGTGGGAATAAATTCCCGCTACATCGGGCGGTGGGTTGGGTTTCCTTCTCTCTGAATTTTGACATTTTCTCTTATATGGGTTGATTTTAATTGCTTAAGGGACTTCCAAGCAACTTCTCTCATATCTTATTAGAGAGTTAAGGTAACTTTTAACTACATTGAGGTGAGTGGAACTAAATTCTCTCTTTCTTAAATTTTCTTTGTATCCTATAAAGGGTTCTTTAAGTTTCTTAATAATACTAGCATAATATATTGGAGTCAATCAGGTATGGTCTTGCACCACGACTTTATGTTAATCATAAACAAATTGGTTAGCTTGTATTTTGGCATGGAGGTTGATTATTATGAAACCTTACGTCCTTATAGTATGCTAGGTTGCTTAATTGATCTTTGTTTGTTCATTTATAATTGATTGCGATAATATGTTACCATGATTCAAAATGGTGCCAAGTATGGGCACGTATAACTAATGAAGATTATAGTGCCGAGTACAGGCATGTGCCATTATAAGGTTGGATATTGTACCAGGTATGGGTACTAATGAGCATAATGATATATGTGTTGCTAGGTACTGGCGCACATAGGGACCTATTAAAAGTACTAAAGTGAAAGCTAACTTATCATGCACTTTTGTAATAGTATATATATATGTATACACCGAATATGCAAGAAATTCATGATAAAAGGTTGGTTCATATAGAAAAGATGATTGTATATTTATGAATTATTTATGTTAATCATTGTTATAATTTATTTTAACTACACCCTCACTGATAAAATAATTTACTCATACCCCTTCCTTGTCCTTTGCTTTCAGAGTCGGTGGCTAAAGCGGAAGATCCCTTAGATGGATAGCGGTCCTCTCACTCCTCAACCCCCTTTGTTCTTGGGTTGACTTTTTGTTATTAGATGTATGTCTTCTTGTAATATTTTATTGAAAACTCTAGAGGTCGCTTTGTAATCACATAAGTCACCCAGAGAGGTTGTTATATAGTAAACGTATATTACTCTATTATTTTGTAATGTGGGAATACACTTTAATATTTTGGAAATCACTTGCAATGTAGTAGAGAATTAATTATGTTCTAATCTAAGTTAATTGCTAATTCAACCTTTATGTGAATTGCCTTCTTCATTTAAAATTTCTACAGTGTTCATAGATAAGTACTCAATACAGGCTTATGGTATAGGAATATGTCCATGTCAAACTGGTCATATGCTTGGGATAAGGGATGTGGCATAATGGTATCAGAGCCAAGTTTAGAGGTCCCTCACGGGTTACAAAGCGAGGTAATCTTGGCTGGACCTCCTCCTATAGTCGTGAACCACAGCATGACCACAGGGCGAGCATTAGCTAAAGGTTCTATAGTCATCATTGTGTTTTTTTCTTTCAAATCATATCTTGTTATGTAGTATTTGTATTCCTATAATTCATTGAGTTACATATGTGTAGAATTCGAGGACTACTGATGCAACCTAGGAAGTCAACTCTTGTGCAGAACTGTACTGGTTCTGATAGGGCCTCGTCAAGGCCAACCATTTGACCTGCCCTATAAGGTAACTTAGAAGAACATGCTGAGGGTAATCAAGGTCAGAATGTCCAAAGACAAATTGGGGTTCCACCAACACCCTAAGGTCTAGTACCATTTGATCCGATAACTTTAATGGCCAATATGGCCACCTTGGTTGAAGGGCAAGCTATATTACAAGGGAGTATAGCAGCCATAGCCATTGCATTGGGAGGACTAGCAGCCACTACTACTGCCCCAACGATACCGGGTCCTGGGGTTATTCTACCTGTACATCCAATGCCTCCTCTTCCTCTTCCTTTTGAGAAAGGGGCAGTGCAGTATGTGCCTTTATCAAAGGTTTTTAGATGCAAATAGGCTTAGTGGTGTATTCAAGATTATAGATAGGATTTGTTACTTATTAGCCACAAGGTAAGTCACATGAGTGGTGGACTTTATGGGAAGAATCCAAAGTTAAAGAAGCCTCTCTGGTCACGTATGGAGAATTTCAGAAAGTCTTTATAGAACAATTTGTACCACATAGTGCCAGGACTGCTAGGGCAAGGGAATTTAAATTCCTTAAACAAGGTAATATGACCATGGATGAGTATGATACTTGGTTTGTAAACCTTTCGAGGTATACACCACACATGATCCGAGATAAAAAAGAGAAAATATGCAGGTTTGTGCTAAGTCTTTGTCTCTGACTCTGACAGTTTGTCAGCATGCAAATGAAATTGTACCCCTCTTATATAGCAGTTGTGGATGCAGCTAGAATTGTAGAAATGAATGAAAAATATAAAGAAGAAGATTACAAGAGAAAGAGGAAATGGGCAGGTAAAGGATGATCTTCAGGATACAGTGGTAATTTTGGGGCCTAAAAGCCTTCGGGTAGGGGACAATTAGCTCCCATAGTACCTTCTGTTCTAGCCATGTCTACAGGGAGTGTCTTTCGTCCAAGGTCAGAACATAAGCGAGGTAATTCTTTGATTAGACGAACTTCTCAACAAGGGCAAGATAAGCCCAAATGTTCTAAATGTGGAAGATATCACTTTAGCCCAAGTTACGAAGTTACTTCAGGATGTTACCGTTGCGGTCAAGTGGGTCATATAAAGAGGGATTGCCTTTTGTTGGTTGGTGCATCAGGGCAAGGATCCACAAAGTCCTCCCAATCTCAGCAAGTGTCGACTCCTATCAATGGAGATTTTTCTTCTTCAGCTAGAAGAGGCAGTGCAGGTAAGGGTCAAGGCAGAGAATAGGGGGACAAGGGCCAGCCTACTGGGGGACATTGGCAAGCTAGAGCATATGCACTTACACGCCAAGATGCTCAAGCTTCGAATGCTGTCATGATATGTACACTTCCTGTATACTCTCATGATGTACATGTATTATTTGACCTTGGATCCACTCATTCGTATGCATCTCCTTTATTTGTAAAACGATTTGTGCAAAACACAGTCAGTATTACTAGACCTTTTTTTGGTTGCCACACCCATGGGGGAAACTTTGGTGGTGGATTCAAGATACCAAGATTGTGGTGTTGTGGTTAGCTGGAAGGACACTAAAGCAAACTTAATGTTGCATATGATGAATTTTGACATCATTATGGGAATAGACTGGTTGGCTTCTTGTCACGAAACTCTAGATTGTCATATAAATTAGTAAAATTTTGTATTCCTGGTGAACCACATATCTTTTTCCAAGGAGATCGAAGTGACATACAGGGAAATATAATCTCTTTGATTTGCGCTAGGCGTATGATGAGGAAGGGATGCCAAAGTTTTTTGACTTTTGTTCATAATGTTGAGGACGATATGGTGAGTCTTGAGTATGTGTCGATTGTAATGGAGTACCTAGATGTTTTTCCAAAAGACTTACTAGGCTTACCTCCCGATCTAAGTCAGAGTTTAACATTGAGATACTTCTAGGTACTCAACTTATTTCCATACCCCCAAATCATATGGCTCCTATAGAACTCTGTGAACTTAAGGAACAGTTACAAGATCTCCTCGATAAGGGATTTATATGACCTAGCTCTTCTTCTTAGGGTGTTCCTATTTTATTTATGAAGAAGAAGGATGGGTCCCTTTGGTTGTGCATAGACTATCACCAGCTTAACAAGATGAAGAGCTAAAATAAGTACCCCTTCCTATAATTAATGATCTGTTTGATCAACTTCAAGGAACCCAATACCTCTCTAAGATTGATTTGAGGTCTGGATACCACTAGTTGAAGATCAAGTTGGAGGATATACCTAAGATCACTTTTTGGACGTACTATAGCCTCGATCCACTACAGTAACAAAAATAAGGAGTTTCTTGGGCTTAGCTAGATATTATCGTCAATTTATGAAGGATTTTTCAAAGATAGCTACGCCGTTAACTAGGCTCACTTAGAAAAACATTCAGTTTGTGTGGAATGAGGCTTGTGAGGAGAGCTTTTCATAATTGAAGGAATGTTTAACATCTGCACCAATCTTAGCCTTATCATCAGGACCAGGAGGCTACTTAGTATATTGTGATGCCTTTTGAGTGGGATTAGGATGCGTTTTGATGCAATGTAGCAAGGTGATTGCTTATACGTCCGGATAGTTAAAATGACATGAGCAATACTACCCAACTAATGACCTTGATACAGCAGCCATAATCTTCACCTTGAAGATTTGGCATCATTATCTTTATGGGGAGACATGTGAGATCTATATCGATCATAAAAGCCTCAAGTATATTTTTCAGCAGAAGGATTTAAATTTGAGGCAAAGAAGATAGATAGAACTCCTCAAAGATTATGACTGTACAATCCTATATCACCCTGGAAAGGCTAATGTATACAATGAGTCATAAATCAACAAGGAGTTTGGCCTACATAGCTGAATTCAGGAGACCACTAATTCATGAATTACATGAACTTGAAGCTGATGTATACGATTTGAAGTTTCTGATTTAAGAGTACTTTTAGCTCATATTCGAGCTAGGTCTTCATTAATTGATGACATAAAGGAGGCTCAAAAGAGTGATCCTAATCTTTGTAGGATTTGGGAAGAAGTGGAGAAAGGCAAAGAGAGTAGTTTCTCGCTAGATGAAAAGAGAATACTTCAGTTTGAGAATCGACTTTGTATGCCAGATCATCAGGCCCTTCGAAGAAAATTCTAGAAGAGGCGCACCGAAAAGCTTATTCTAGTGGGATGGGATGAATCGGGATGTGGTCGATTATGTATCTAGGTACCTTACATGTCAATAGGTAAAAGTGAAACACAATAGAACTCCGAGATTACTTCAAGAAATAGAAATATCAAAGTAGAAGTGGGAAAATATTACCATGGATTTTATGGTTGGATTGACCCACTCTTCCAAAGGATATGATTCGATCTGGGAAATTGTAGATTGATTAACTAAGGTTGCCCATTTTATACTGGTAAAGACAATGTACAGTGCCACCAAGTATGCACAGTTATATATCGATGAAATAGTTAAACTACATGGAGTACCTACCTCCATTATCTCTGACAGAGGCACTCAGTTTACCTATCGATTATGGAGGACATTTCAAGAAGCCTTGGGAACCCGAGTAAATTTAAGTACGTCTTTTCATCCTCAGACCAATGGGTAATCAGAGAGAACCACTTGCACTATAGAAGATATGTTAAGATTATGTGTAATGGACTTTAGAGGAAACTGGGAGACTTAATCTGCAGTTAGTTGAGTTCGCCTACAATAATAGCTTCCATGCTAGTATCAAGATGGCTCTGTTCGAGGCCTATATGGAAGAAAGTGTTGATCTCCTGTCTGATGGTTTGAAGTCAGCCAAGCAAAATTAATTAGCCCAGATCTTGTTCAAGATGCTATGGAGAAGGTGAAGCTAATTAGAGAAAGACTTTCTTACAGCCCAAAGCAGACATAAAGCCTATGCAGATAACTGCAGGAGGGACCTCAAATTCTTTGTTGGTGATATAGTATTCCTGAAGGTGTCCTCTATGAAGGGTAAGTTATAGTTTGGAATGAAAGGAAAGTTGAGCCCAAGGTTTATTGGACCCTACGAGGTCTTAGAACGAATAGGTAAAGTAGTTGACCGACTTGCCCTACCAATGGATATGGAAGGAGTACACCCAGTATTTCATGTTTCAATGTTAAGGAAATACCTACATGACCCATCACATGTAATCCGATCACAAAAAGTTTAGTTGAGTGAGGATTTATCTTATGAAGAAGTCTCTATGGCTATCCTTGACAGACAATAAAGAAGTTGAGGTCTAAGCAATTACCCTCTGTAAAGGTCTTATGACGAAATCACTCTTAGGAGGAGGCTACGTGGGAACTGAATGAATTGATGAGGTCAACATATCCCCACCTGTTTGAGTCTTAATTGCCTAGATGTTATGATTTATTGTGTTCGGATTGTGATTACTTCCATTTGGTCATTTTCATTTTAGAATCATTTTTGTGGCTGTGGTCAGTTGGTCAAATTTAAAAAGTGACTCAATTGCTTTATATTATACTAATTTAAAATCAGATTTAACCATACTTATATCTTGTAATATATGATTGGTATGTTTAGTTGCTGGGACAGTCCCAGTGGGACTATGAAGGCAAGCTCTAGAGAATAGAATATTGATTTCAAACATTGAATCGCATAGAATCTGTCACATCCTAACTAGATATATGACTGGCATGGTAGAAGGACTTATCCTTAAACTGTAAGCCTAGGTACTGATAAGTCCTAGAAAGTCACTAAATAATGTCACCATATTTGGGATTTTCGGTCCTCTTTTAGCCATGTTTGCTTTCCTTTTGCGCTTGTTATCTTTGTTTTCGTACAATTTCCGTGTGCTTGTTAGTGTTCGTATTTTCTTGTTTTTCTTCACCTTTTATTGCCTTTTTAATTTATTTTATTTATTGTTTTCTGTAGGTGCGTTTGTGGGGAGAAAACAAGAGAAAGCAAATTCCAGTGGCCTGGCGCCCAGGCGCCAGGCATGTGAAGAACCAGGGCTCTCTGCTCAGTTGGCGCCCAGGCGCCAGACGTGGCGCCCAGGCGCCCAACCCCTAAACTGGCATTTGATGCTGCAGCCTTGGCGCCCAGGCGCCAGACTTCGGACCAGCAGCATAAATTCTCCTTTTTGAGCATTTTAACCTAATCTTGGACTTAGGAGATTTTGGGGAGCTTGGAGGCAGCTAGGGTTTACTCTACAGAGCTGGTTAGGGGGGAGAAGAGCCTTCCTTCAATGGATTGGTCTTCTTTCCCCCATCTCTTCTCTTTCCTCTTCATTTTCTTCTCTTTTCATGTTTCATTTTCTTGTATTATGTAGTGGTAGGTAGTATGTAACTCAAGGGTTGTTATGAGCCCGATTTTAGATTAGGTTTTGTGTAATTTCTCGAACTCTTGTAGTTATTGCTTGATTAATGCATGTTTATTTATTCCAATCTTAATGCTTTCCTTTAAATTGGCCATTTATTGGGATGATTGGGTGTTTTTACCAAACTTGGGAAGGGGAGGTAGAAACAAGACCAAAGGATTAAGTTGTATGAGTTCTTGAACCTTAAAGGAGAGGGGATTGATTTGCTAATATCATAGGAATATAGTTATTAGCCTCATATAGTCAAATTAGGGTTTGGTCATTTAATGAACTTGATTTTCACATAAGGAATTATGGAGAGTTAGGTTTTATCTTAGTTGAGGTTTGGGAAAATCCTTCTAGGAATATTCGTGCCCTAGACTAGCATGTACAAGTGGTAAAAGCAAGAGTAAGAGGATGATAATGGAATCTATGAAGAATGATGGGCTTGGTGGTTGATGTAATTTAATTTCTTATGAGGTTTTTTTATTGAATGATTTTTCTCAATTGCATTTCGTATTTTGTTGGAGTGGATTTACCGGATTGAATTGCTCTAAAAATGATTGATCACCACTTTTATGAGTTTGGGGGTTTTTATCTATGCTAGGGATAGCTAGGTATTAACTAGCCCATTGTAACTTCCACCATAAATCGGATTAATCTAGGGATGGATAATCTTATTTATGTGGTTTTTATGAGTTCCTAAACTTAATCACCTACTTGAATGATTGGATTAAGGAATTAAACAATCATTGGGTATAGGTAGGTTTGTTTCTCCAAGAGATTGGGTTCAAACACTTGAGAGAGCTTAACCAACTCCAAAAGTATTTGCAATTTGATTGAATCAGTCTTTAACAACTCAAAGACTCATTTGTCTATGAATTAGTCGGATTAAGAATTAAATGAAGTCAATCCCATCAATCCTAGGTTACTGTCATTAGGAGTAGCTTAGTTTTAGGTTTTAGATAGAGTTTAGTTTATTTTGTAACATTAGATTTATATTTTCGTTCATTGATTCGTCTAGATAGCATTTAACTTTAGCTTCACGGGTACTTGGTACCTCAATCCTCGTGGGAACGATACTCTACTCACTATGTATTACTTGTACGATTGGTGCACTTGCCAAATCGACTAACAGGTACCAAGACATCAGACTCAGATATCTTACATCGTAAAAGAGATAATATGAACCATAACCTTAATTATCATATCAACAAGAAAAAAATAATAAAAATAAATAATTCTTACATCTCATATTACTCATGTACAATCAATTTCATACATAAGAATAAAGATGTATCATCATACATTCTAAGTAATTTCCTCATGCAGGATCAATTACAATACATACAGACTAACCTAGATATCTTACAGGATCATAGAGCGACAACTAGAAGTTTAAGGAAAATCTTCTAAGAAAACAAGAATGACCAACCCAATAAGAAACAAGGAGGGATTGTAGGACTGGCAAACCCCTACTTTCCCTGACCGATAGCTTCAACTCTAGACTTTGAAAACAAGTTAAAAGAAAAAGGGAATGAGTATATTAATACTTTTTGCTTACTCGAGAATTTTAGGGATGATATGTAGGATCTTAGAGATCATAAGATGTAGCAGAATTTAAAATTTATCTCTAAAACTCATTCACCGATGGATCAACCTATATTACCAATACATTAACTATGAAAAACTAGATGAAGAGAAATACCTCTTATAGCATAGCAACCTTTCCAAGCCAAACCATGTATCCAAAGTAGCATACCTCTAATGGTAATCTACAGACATTCCACAAAAAAAAAAACCTCTTAAGGTAACTGGGTTTCTTCTTGTTCTTATGCTATCAAGCATGAAGAAGCTATGGAGAAAACCCTCTTGATTGAAGGAAAATAGAACAAGAGTGTTCCTTAAACAAATACTCAAAAATTGAGAGAGAGTAGTAAGTGGCATATGGCTCTTACTACCATATTTAAAGTGATAGGTGCAACCACAAATCCTAAAGCCCTAATTCCCTTAGTAGGCACCACTCCTTTATTGGCTTCTTAAAGTGACATGTTAAGAAGCCTAATCTCTTTGAGAGAGTGACACCTAAAAAGTTATTGTTTTGGGTTTTTTCCTGTTTGGGTAGGAATAGGAACATATTCATATTCCTTTTATTCTTTAATCTCCTTTTAATTAATTCTCTAATTTAGGGTCAAATTCTCAAACCTGTATTGCATTCCTAGTGAATTTCTATGCCCGTGACCCATTAGGTTTCCATCTATATTGGCCATTCACAATCAACATTTGATTGGAAATAGATCAGGAGTGGTATCTAGCAACACATCGTGACCCCCAATTGATCGAAAAGTCTGTTATTTGACTTTAAACCTTTCTTCAGCTAAAACGTGTCTATACAATGTGCCCTTTCACCGTATTATGCCTACTTGGTTCATAGTATGGCCTATGTGTTAAATCCCACTAGACTTGATTACATCATGTCCAACCTAAGTAGTCAATTCCTTGTTGTCATGCCCCAAATCCGAGGGCATAACCGGCACAACGAGGATCTATACCACCACCGTAAGCTTCACTTTACACACACTGGCACCCAGAAATTTACAATAATCCAAAGTGACTCAAGGAAACCAACATGCCCGACATCAAAGTCATCCCAAACTATAAATGGTTAGGAACTCAGAGACTCTGCTACTCTACGTATGGAGTCTCATCAAGGGCACAGATAAAGGGTGAGTATGAAAATACTCAGTAAGAGGATAATTAAACTGAACAGATTACCACTGCATGCCTCTCACAGGGACGGGACACTAATTTAATATCCCATCCATCAACACTAAGCCCA
Organism: Biancaea sappan; assembly: GCA_037074585.1. Lineage (NCBI taxonomy): Eukaryota > Viridiplantae > Streptophyta > Magnoliopsida > Fabales > Fabaceae > Biancaea > Biancaea sappan. The sequence goes on from CM073494.1 coordinate 38,655,734, forward strand.
AGCCTCATCATACGCACATTCATCATTAAGTCATGCATCGCAAGCAATTAGAAAATCCATATAATTGCATGACTTGGTCACACGAATTTAACACGTGGCATCAAACAATTTAATATCAGAGAGTTTCACCACAATCGCCATATATGTCTATATATATGTAATATTGTCACCTGGACATTTGAGAGCCACCGAGGCACATCCATATATAAATGATTTTTTAATAATTCTACTATATGCATACTACAAGGAAGATGATAACCATAGTTGAATAAAAGTAAAACCAAAGTCTCGACACAAACACACATGAGATAAATAGCCATTTAATTTAGAACAATTCTAAATTTACAATATGTTCACCATTCCAGTACATTTGAAAATAATTAAACAAATGAAAACTTGTCCACTGTTCCAGGACAATGACAATAATAAATAAATGAGTTATATCCACCGTTTCAAGACAATGACTATAATTAATAAATGAGTCATATCCACCATTTCAGGACAATGACAATAATTAAATAAATGAGTCATATCCACCGTTCTAGGACAATGACTATAATTAAATAAATGAGTCATATCCACCGTTCTAGGACAATGACTATAATTAAATAAATGAAGTCTTGAAGTAATAATATATAGACAAGTTGTTCATCCACATTATTGAACTTACAACACATCACTTAATGACAATGTAAAGCAAGCATCATCACTCATCCACATAACAAAGTGATCTACAAAGTATTTCCATAATTACACTAAGACTCTTTACAAGACTTGCATATATACATTTATTTATAATGATGATTATACAGGAAAAAAAGTCTAATATCGTAGGCACCACAAAGCAACACATCAACCAATGGTACATCACACCAAAGATGAGCACCGATGTAAACACAATTAATTATTATCATTTTGCACCCTAGCCGAGAAGAGTAAGGTACTACCATGATAAACTTAAAATAATGTTGACTCAATGTCCACCCATACTTATACATCCCAATTTAGTATTCACACCTCACTTGGTATGCCCATCATATTGAGTTTCAAAAGTAGTCCTCATACAAATATTCACTTTAAATTTTAATTTCACATATAAAGTTATTTCTTACTCACTGGGTATTATTATGTCCACTAATCCCTTAACACAATAATCATATTCTATAAAGTTAAGAACACAACTTGAAGAACCATTATATGAATGTATCATCATTTACTATTGTTCTAGCGAGAATAATAATGGAAAATCAACATAGCACCAATTGAGAAAAATATAAGTTACCCTTTGCATGCATTCATTTATCCCTCAACAAGGCATATAATTTTTATGTATTGGTTATGCTCAAATACAAGCACAAGTCTCGCCATACAAAAGTGATCCCTTGAATTTAAACATAGAATCCACCAAAAGAAGGGTTAGATCATCACCTCAGCTTTAACTTAGCTAATCCTTTTCAAAAGATGTCGAATATGTCTCAAAGAGTCCATCCCTACAAGGTAGCCACGTGAAAATATGTTTAGGTCACAAAATAGGGAACTCTTTATCATAAGTTATGACCCTTGATCAATCTTTTGGTTATAACTATTAAATGATAAGGAATTTTCAATTGATTCTTTCATTAGAAACTAGACTCAAAGGCCTTTCCAACAATATAAAATTTACTTAAAACGAAGTTCAAATGAAAGAGTTATGGTAGTTTGAAAATTGGGTTAGAAAGCAGCAAAGGTTTTGCCTCCCATCTCTATAGGAATGATTCATACTGCTATAGTGGCAGATCGCAGAACCAGACCCCTATTTTCACAATTTTTAGGTCTTCCTCAGCCTCTAACCTTATTTCTTCACCCAAAAACCAAAATCAAACATTTCTACAATGTTTTGTCCACCTAAATAAGCATTCAATCCATAAAACTACATATATCAAATTTTTTCTACAACAAATTTCAAGAATCAACCAAAGTTTCCCCAAAACTCCGTCCATTTCAATGTTTTCTATCATGGCTTCAAAACCCACCATGAATCTCAAACTTTCCACCCCTTTGGTTAGCCAAAATAATTGAGATTGGATAAGGAAGGTTAAGAAACTATAATCTAACACAATATTCCAATATTGCACCGAAATCTCTCTAAAACTCCAAATTTTTAGCACTTAGGGCATAAATCTGAAAATGGAAGGGATTCTTGGGATTGTGGTCCTTACCTTGGATTTGATGCTTCCCATAGTGATGGTGGTCTATCGGTGACCGGGAAAGCATAACTCACTACAGAGGAAGTCAAGATTTAGGAGGTTTTGGTGTTTAGAGCTCTAGGGTACAATGGAAAAAGAATAAGGAGAAGGGAGAAGAGAGGGATGTCATGAGAGATGAGAGAATGGGGGTAATGGTTCATATTTGCTTAAGTGTGGGGATAGTAAAATTTCAAATATTTCATTTTGGCCCCTTACTTATTGCTTTATCAAATATTGTGAATTTAAGTGAGATTTTAGGTATTTCCCCTTCCAATACCAATTAAATCATCATTCTTTCCAATTACTCCCCAAACTTAGCAATTATCACTCCCAATACCCCAATCACTCATCCAGCATCCCATTTTTGAAAAATTCCAACTTTGCCCCAAAACTTTTGATTCTTTCACATAGGTCCCTCCCTTTGATTCCTCAACAAAAATCAAGCTTCTCTGACTCATCACACATATCTTATGAATTATTTTCCAATTTTTAAAACATCACAACTCCTACATGCATAAGGTTTAAACCTAAACACACAAATCCATTGTGGCACCATACCACAAACCATAAAAAAAATATATTCATTCACTAAGATCGTATTCATCTAGATCAATTGAACTTTCAAAAAGTAAAATAAAATAAGATAAAATTATGGGTATTACACTTGTCTTATGGGATCAATCACTATAAACTATGTCACTGGAGACCATCTTCATGATAAGTTTGCTTTGGCCAAAGACTTCTTCGCGATTATCCCGACAAATGGCCATGGGTATACTTCCTTTTATCAAGAGTGGTGAATCCTCTATCGACTACTCAAATTTCTTTAAATACTTCATGATGTGCCCAATCACCACCCTAAGAGTGACCCATGGTGGGTAATAAGGAATAAAGTCAAAACACAAGATCCATATCCAAGATAACTGGAGTTCCTCAAGTCCAAGGATACTTGCATTGTTCGCTGTTGTGAGACCTATCACTGACATTTGAATAGGTATCCTTATGGTGTCTCATACAGGTCATCCAATGTACTTGTTACCATTAACAATCATTCACATGTTTACTCAAAATATGCCATGCTTATAGCTTATGAGGACAGCTGCTTGATCAAATCAAGAAACATAACATGTGCTAATCTATCCGAATCACTGATGTCCAGTCTTAGGTGATTCTATGACTAGGGATAGTTTAGATACATACATAATTAAACATGATAAGAATCTCACATTATGATCGTCATCATAATTTCCTTCATGCTATGTTTTGGGTCATGGACTTCATTATTTATTTTACAATCTAATCTTGAGTTTATGAATATAAATATAAATAACAAAGAAAACCTCATTGGATTAATAACCGAATTTGAACATCTGATGTTAAAAGTGATTGCCTTTAGAGCACATTTCTAAGATGATATATGAGAGTTAAGTACATAATTCCTATAAACAAACAAAAATCATAATTTAGTAATTATTCACAATCTTTTCTTGAATCACATAAGAAATTCAAAAAAAGTAAGGTGAATGAACTAATTTTTCAATTAATAGTTTCATTCCATAGGATGGACCATTAAATTAAATACAAGGTTTGTTACTTAGTCTACAAGAATCAAAAACCACTGACCTTAGACTTTAATTACATGTTCTTACCAAAAATTACCAATTATAATCCCAAACAACTCTTTACCACTACACATGTTTTGCCAAAAAAAAGTTAACAATAACCATATATGTATGTAAGTATATAAACCTAAGTAATTCCATCACGTTCAAACATTAACATAAGGAAACATGCAAGATATTGTACAAACAACCAAAGTAAATATAAATAGATAATAATAACTACCAGTAGGAATCCATTTCAATCATTGACTACATTAAATGAATAATATCTACCATTTCAAACTATCATTTCCATATACACAAGTCCAAACACCCAACAGTAACCATTCATGAACACCAGATATCATGTGAGGTGATATGTGAGCAAATTGAAAAACAAGGTATAAGTAGAAGCCGCATCTTTATGTCTCCAAGAATGTGATAAAATATAACCCCATCCTCATGACCCTCTTGGCTTAAATGCCAAAGATCTGCATATATCTCATATACATACCTAACCCCATCCTTATGCCTCTGGTTAGCCTCCACACCTGCTAGTACCTGGCACCATATCAATCAATCCATGACAGTACCTAGCACTATATTATTCAAGTCTCAATACGTGCCAGTACCTAGCATTATATCAATCAAGTCTCAACTTGTGCCAGTGCCTAGCACTATATCAATCAAATCTCAATACTTGCCACTCAGCACTATATCATTCATTATATCTACAAGTGCTAGTGCTTGGCACAATTAATCCATCATATCCAACCCATTATAATTATATAATAACATACCAATAAAGAACTCTCCAAGGTAAAATACAAGAATAATAAATCAATTTTATATAATGTTCCCAAGCCAACAACCATAATAGGAATCACATATTGGAAAATATGTTCTATGCCCAAGTAAGACAAGAATGGCCCAACATGAAATAATTTCCAATTAATCCAACATAAGTATAAGATGACTATTGATGCCCCATAATAAAAGTGCTCGTGATAAAATATAAAAGCCAATTGGGATGCATAATTTCTAGCATCAATAATCAAACCAAATGGGTCCATGATTATATACATGACTAAAGTTTGAACTCTTATCAACTAAAATAAATCATCATATCTTGAGCTATCATGAGAGTAAAGGAGTAGGGCATAAACTTAGTGAGTGAGCATTCAACCATTACAATAACATTTAATAGTGTAATTGTAATACCCTGAAAAATCTGTGATTTTCGAGTATTACGTAAAGCTAATTTTGTGGAGTAATTTGGGTGGAGGAAATTTTTCGTTGCATAGACTAGAAAAATATGAGGTTTAGAAGTGGCAAGGTTGTGGAATATTGAGTGGTAGAGAGTCGAGGAATGTATTAATGGAACTAAAGACACCAAGGGAGTTAAGAGACAGGTTGGATACAAAAAGGGACCAAAGTGAAATAAGGAAAATTATAGGGCACCTGGGATTTAGAAACACCCGAGGTGGGATTTTACAGATTTGTTTTTACCAATCTTGACCAAAGGTCAACTAGAGGGCAACATAGTAATTTTACCCTGGACAAGTATATATAGGTGGTCCCGCCCCTTTTTTCCTCATTTCTTCCTTTCTTCTCTCTCTCTTCACCTTCAATCTCTTCTATTTCTCTCTTCCTTCTTTCTATTCTCTCTCTCCACTCAAATCCTCTAACCAAACTTTAAGGGATGGATCTAGGCCAATGATGGAGCCTCTAGGAGCCAAGCAATGTAGGGAAAGCAAGGAATAGAGGTAGAAATTCCTTTTTCTCAAGCTTTTCCCAATTTTCTAGTTTCAAGGGTATTTGGGGTAAAATCAAGATTCTGACTTTGTTTCTCGATAAATATTGGGGCTTTTGGTGTCTAAATGCTACTTAGACATCAAGAAAGAGACCCCATGGAAGAAATATGGAAAACGACAAAGAATCAGCTGATCTGGGCCAAAACCATGGAGGAGTCATGGGTACAGAGCTGTGGCACCCCAGGCACCAAGCAAGGCGTGGAACCTCTGGCGCCAGGTGTGGCGCCTAGGTACCAAGGTGTTTGTGGTGCCCTAAGCGCCAAATGTGGCACGTCAGGCGCCGGCCATCCGAGTATTCTGGAGCTGATCTTCAATCGACCATAACTCTTTCATCTGGACCCTATTTTGGGCAAACTTTATATTGTTGAAAAGCTCTTTGAGTCTAGTTTCCAATGGTATCATCATTTCGATATTCATTACTAGTTGATAGTTATGATTGAAGATGTGGGTAAAGGTCGGGATTAGTGGTAGGAAATTTCTCTATTTTGTAACCCTGATGGTTTTACCTTGTTACTTAATAAGGATGGTAAGGGCGCAAGGTGTGAGTGCCAAGAGCATGAAATCCAGGTAAGGGATCTATCTAGCTCTCTTATACACAGATATGAATATATGTGTATATATGTATATTTATATTGTTTTATATACATTTATTTATTAAGTGTATTATTGTGTAGGATGTGTAAATGTGAGTAGTGGATTGATTGTTGTATGGTGATGATGTTGGTGTATTGCATACTATCATCTGTATATTTATATTATGAGAAGTGGAAATGAGAGGGAAATAGAGTGGCAAGCTACCCATTGTGTGATACCACTGAGTGGTGTCAATGGGTATACATATGCATTGAGGCTAGTCTTCAATGTGGTGTGGAAAATAGTGGGATATGCATTACATTTCATTCATCTACATAATATATTATGTGTGTGGTAGTTTATTTGTGTATGGAACATATGTACTGGCTAAAGGCATAATTTGAGAGACCATACGTATGTTATGGTTATGGATATGACCCAACAGACCTAGTACATAATGATATTTCTTTAGTGATAATCCATGGGAACGTAAACCTATGTTGATTAGACTTTTGAGATATAGTGTGGGAGCATGGACCCTTGTGTTGAGTTTTATGCATTTATTTTATATGTGATATGTGTGTGTTTGGGGGAGAATGTAATGGGATGTGATATATATATGTGTGCTTACAGGCAGCTTGGTGTCGTGCGGGAAGAATTCCTAATTGGGTATATATATATATATATTCTGTATATCTGTGTAGTGTAGGGCTAATATTGGTAAGTCCATGGTTTAGACTTACCCCTTCACAGTTGTAGGTATGTAGGACAGTCCGGTCGAGGGTTTGTGGAACAAGGATGCCTTCCCATTGTTCGGGGTAAAGTAATATATTTTTATTATGTTAATCTCATGTACTCTGTAATCATATAAGCCACCACCTACGATCCCGCGATATAAATCTAGGCTTGCGGTAGTGTTGGTAACGTTGTCTGCATTAGTTACAAGCTGGGTTCAGGTCATGACAATAATAGTAAAGAATGATACGGACAAAACTATGTAAAGAATATATCACAATCAAAATTCATACCAAGTACCTCATCCAAACACTTAAACAAAATGAATAACCAAATTACTAAAACAAGGTAATACACATTGTATTGTTACTCTACCTAATAAACTTAACATTTGCATATTCTCTTAGTAAGCCCATCCATAATATGAATAGATAAGATAATATACATACCGAAATACCATAAATTCATGATTTCAATTTATGGAGAGGGAAGTTCATAGTTGATATCTAGCATTTTTTATATACATTTAATCCCTATCTTAGCCTATTTTCATTTTCATCTATGAAAATTCTGTAATTTTATTACACTTTGCAATTTATTGGGTCTAAATCAATCTTGGATGGAAAATGAATTAATTTCATGTTTTAGGACTTAAATTATTTAAGACTTAATTTAATCCATTTGGGTATTTTACAGAAATTGATTTTGGAGATTTCTTGATGATGTGACGCTAATGTGGCACTTTTGGGATGACAAGGACACTGACTTGGCACTCTTTTCTACTGACCTGATGACATGGACAAGTAGACCCAAGGCTACATCATTTCAGATCACCTTTTATGCATGCATTCCATCCTTCTCTTCCCCAAAGTTTGATAAAAGAAGCAACGTTTTTCCCATGCCACTTTCTGTAGACATAAAGCTCTTTCTGTAGCTGCCATGTCTTTTAACCCCCTTTACTCCATTAGAATTTCAAAAGTGCAGCAGCAAAAAAGAAGTCAACAAAAGTCAACACTTCAGGGATCAATGAGGGAATATTCCATCAAACTTTGAAGGGCATTAGTTCCATTTTGGCTTTCAGACTTGTATTCTCTTCTATTGTAACTTAGAAAATTCGTAGGTCATTTTCTGTATGCTTTTCTCTCTTATGTTTTGCTAGTTTTGCTCTCATGGAGGGCTAAACTTCCATTGTAATTAGTCACTAGGACCTTGGGATGTTGTAACTTGAACTTTTAGTGCAAGATAAGTGTTTTACTCTCCATTTCATCTCATTTTCATTTTCTGTTATGTTATAGTGTTTATGTTGATTATAAATTTTGATATGAACTTGTAGAGGCATGAACTGATTATATTTGAGTTGTAACCTTGATGAACTAATTGGGAAAGTAGGCAAAACGAAATGGCTAGTTAGATAATATTTAACATGATTTGGTTTAAATGGCTAGTTAAATAATATTTAACTTGATTTGTTTTAGGTCTTTTGAAGTTGCATCTATCTATAGATTAATGAAGTTCTTCTTGACTATAGTTAGAAGCATTGTAATTTCTGAATCAAATAGTGAGATGGGGATAAAACTAAATCAATGACTTAAGTAATGATAGATGCACTCCTATAAATCCTAGTGGCTGGTTGCATATTCTTCTTTAGTGTCGATCCTTTCTGTTTTTGTTATGCTGCTGATTTGCTACTGGGTTACTGTTGCTGTTTACTACTGATGTTTTCTTCTGTTTTGTGTTTCTATCTTAACCAACCAAAATCCCCCATGTTAATTAATTTAATTAGTGTTTAAGTGTTAAGAACAATTGATTAGTGGTTAGGAGTGAGGCTCCGTGAGTGAATATGACCTGGGAATCACTATATTGCAAGATTACCACGAATTTAATTCTGGGCGATTCGGCATCATAGTGGCATGAACCAATAGTTCCCTATAATTTTTCATAAGTTATTATGGAAGGGATGTTAATTTACTTACTTTATTGTGGTACGAATTCCTCTAGAATCTTCCAAAGCATGAAGATGACAACCCAAGGTATTACCATTTCTTTGTAGATGACAGTTTCTTTCCTCATCAAGTTTAGAAGGAAATATAGTAATTGTGATAGAAGAAAATAGAAGTTATCTTCTCTCACCTTAGTGTAGCCAAATCACCTTAGAATTCACCCCAAGGTTCAAGAAATGTGGGAGAGGAACCCCCTTGAGACAATGGATCACTCATAAGCAAATAAGGAGAAAACTTTGAAAGAAAAGAAAGTTCTCCACCCTTATAACTCCTTTATTTTCTCCCATGCATTGAAACCAAACAACAATATTCATTATCATACCACTATTCCATTTATAACATACACTTATATTTTCAACATAACGTAATTAATACAACATCAATCATATTTATTTCCAACTAGCATCATCACCAACACATAAATTTCCATAGGTGTCTTTCATCATATAAAAATTTCTAGAATGCGAATACTTGAAAATAATTTAAACAACATACCACTTCAATCTGGCCTCCATGATACATGATGATAAAAATTAAAGAAGAATAAATGGGAAGATGTCATCACACTCACCTTTAATGTGGCACAAGTTGTTAATGGAAAAAAGTGCTAAAAGATGATCCCCAAGGCTTCCTAAAATTCATAAAAATGGCGATAAAAGAGTAATTTAAATGCTGAATTTTTTTGGCAAGTTAAAACTAACAATTTTTATAGGAAATTTGTTGTTGTAATAGCCAACAAAAAGGCCAAGGACCATTTTGCAAATTCTACAGAATTTACACCTAGCCAGTAGCCAGCAAAAAGGCAGGGACTATTCTACAAAATTTTGTGAAATTCACGCCCAAATAGTAAAATAGGGTAGCAGCGTGAATTCTGCAGAATTTCCACATTTTGTTGCTCTATTTATCAATTATATAAGTCTCCTAAAACTATATTTACATTTTAAAACATTCTTACACAAGATTAAAGACAAGTCCAACAAAAAAAAATTCAAAATCACCACTTTCTTTTCTTCACAGTTTTTCAGTACTATCTTTCACTAAATCATCTTCCAAAATTCAATACTTAACAAGTGAAAGGAAATTAAAACTATTTTCATCCCCCCTAGGTCAGAATTTATACATCTCCTACCTAGGGTTCTTAGCTACAAGAAGAGAAGAAGAAGAAGAAAAAAGAAAAGAAAACCATTTGGCCATTTACTTGAATCTCTACCAAAGGAAGAAAGACAAACTTGAAAGAGTACTACCAGTAGCAAAAATGGAGTTCAAGCATGAAGAAGAGTGGAAAAACTGAGAGAAAGGAATGGAAGAGATAATAGAAAGTGTGTATGTCAAAAAATGCCTTAGAAGAAAGGAGAAGTGTTCATATATATTAGGTTAGGAAATTAAAGAATTCCAAGTGTGTCCTTTAACCCACATTCAAAGTCAACACTTCTCATTCTTTAATTTTAATTGATCCTAAAATACACTTTTACATAATATATGGTCTCCAAAAAAAAAATACCATGCACATAATCAAATTTTTTTAAAAACATTTTAAGCAAATAAGTCCTACCACGAAGACATAGCAACAAACACATAAAAAAAATTCTTCAACCAAAATTAATTAAATCTCATTTTAAAATATAACAACACAACATAAAATATTTCACATCGTAAATTCAAACAACAGTCGTAAAATAAAATTATAATTTTTTTTACACACCATAACTAACAACAACCCCAAAGGACTTGGATGTTACATAATCTTTTAAATTTATTTTGGAAGTAACTATTGATTTTATTAAATGTTTCCCTGTTGGTTTGATTGCTTAGATGATGGCAATTTCATATTAGCTTTATCAGATTATTCTTGTGTGCTTTGTTGTAGACATTTTTTGGAAAGTTATCAGTGGTAATTAAATGTATGCAATTTGAAAGAAAAAGAAGTTTTCACAATAAGGTACTATAACATGTCCATGATTCCTAATTCCTAATTTGCTATGATTTGTTAATTCTGATTGTTTGAAAGTTTGATCATCTTAAATTAAGAGTGATCTCAATCTGGGGAAAAAGTTTACAATCAAATCTTTGCCATATTTTTAGTATCCAAGTACTTTAAGTTGGAGATTTATTCTTGTTTATCTACCAGAATTGCAAATGAAGTGAGATGATTTGCTTCCCTATTAGCTTGATTGCTTGGATGATGGCATTTTTGTATTAGCTCTATCTTCTTTGGTATCTTTTTGTTTTTCTTTCTTTTAATGTGTAATGTAATTAGCAAGTTGGAAACTAAAGTTTTTCTTTTTCCTGTGTTTTGGTGGATATTGGATGATCTAAATTCATACAATGAGTTGTTTTTATCATGGTGTTTACAGTTATTACTGCATTAATGATGGTAATATTAATGTAGGGGGAAGATTGATGTACTTTAACTACAATTTCTCTTGTTTAGACCTACTTTTCTGGTAAAGTTGATGGTGGTAAATTATTTTTCCTATTGGTGTGTCTTCTAGGATGATGACATTTTTGTAATAGCTCTAGTTTTTTTAAATGTGTAATAAAATGCGTGTATACAAAAATTCTTTGTTTGGTTAATGGCAGAGTATGTGAATTTTTATGATAATTGATAAGTTTAATGTTGTTACTGCATATAGGAGAAAAAAGATTGATATGCTTGAACAACAATTATTGACATTTAAATTCATTCTTTTGTTAGACTTGGAGAATAAAGTGATGATTAATTGATTCCCTATTAATAGATTTTATTGATGGGAAGATGGCTTTTTTGTATTAGCTCTATCCGATCTTTCTCTTTTATATTTGCTTTTTTATGTAATTGTTTTTTGGTAATTAGTTAGAAACAATTTGAAAAGTAAATTCATCATGTATGGTAGATATAGGAGTGTCCCATTTCTTATAAAGATTTGCTTATGTGTGTTGAAGTGTTCACTACATTAATGGTCCTGAGGGTCCATGGAGGAATTGCCTTCTGGAAGAGTATCTGGATTGTAATATTAGAGTCTTCCTTGATATGCACCTGCCTCACTTTGAATTTAAAACATAGTAATCACAGGCCAAAACCTCTGCTTGGTTGTTGGTAGACTGGGTGGATTGGGATATCAAATACTCGAAATCGGCCTTCATAGTAAGAATAAGGCCTATGGCCCTCGTAGGTCTTAGATTTTGAGAGGTAGAGCCATCAAACTTTAGCTTCACCCTACCCTGGTTTGGGGAAGCCTATTGAGCATTGGTTACACTTATAGTTCACTAACAACACTACTACAAACCAATTTTAAAGTAAAGTACTAGTTGCTTGCTCATCTATCGCTCACATGACAGTAGCAGTTATTGGTATATTCTCTAATAGTGTTCGAGGTATCTATCGAGGGTGCAATCATATTAGTACTCACTCACAAAATTGTATCACCTGTAATATGAATATGTGTATAGCATCATGTGTTTGCTTCTTCTAAGTTTCATTATGCTTTATGTGATAGGTAGGGTCTCGAGAGGAAAGGTGTGCTTGCTACATATAGAACTGCTCCGGTTAGCTATGATTTGTTTACTACTTTGATGCTTCCTTTGCTTCTTGATCTCGATCTTTCTCTTTATCTATAATCTTTATCGGGGATGAAGGTTTTACATAGAAATTACAGCTATAATGGCCAAAGCTGAATTATGGAAACGTCATCTCCCTTGCCTCTATTGAGACGGGGAATAATCAATCTCTAAAATTAGGTCAGGATTTTGAGAAGAATTTGCAATTCCTATGTGTTAAAGGCCAAATGACAAAGTATTTATATTAAATAAAAGCTCGGAACTCAGCATAAGACCTCTTTAGTTTCATCCTCCTTAGGTGATCCTTTCGGTGATTATCAGCATCAGGCTCAAATATGGGCTAAGAGCGGGTTCTGCCATAACTATGGACTAGAAATGATGAGCATTCCTACAGTAAATGGTGCATTAAAAAGTTTCATTGAATTGAGGGTCGTGGAGCTAATCATCAATTTGAACTCTGAATTTACAGTACAACAGAAGTCAAGTATACGTCCAAACGACTGGTCAGTCATACTTTGACAGTCCTCCAACAAACAGTGCAACTTCAATCCCAAAGTGGAGCTAGAGTCCTTTTTCCTTTGGGATATGTTGGATTTCCCCCTTGACATCCACCTAAAGGAGTACCATCAACCTTTAAAAGGGGATACCCTTACTGGCTGACTGATTGCAAGGAGCGTAGGAAGCTAAGACTCCATGTTTAGTTTTGGTAAAGAGGACAGTGGGTAGGCTTTGAAGGAAAGTAAGAGTGGGGGCACCCATTAGTTTAGTTGTAAAGAATTTCTTTTTAAAGTATTGAAATACCATTGTTGTTGATGGGCTAGGAAAACCGTTCTATCAGCAGCGGACAATCTAGTGTCAAAATAAATAATAGCGCATCAGTGACAAGATCTATGATTCACGCAGCAACAACATTACATGAATATCTTTTTAGTCACATAATCAAAGAAGAGGCATTATCTCAATGAGCATGCAAGAAAGTGTAAACAAGGCTCTTGTGCACTCATTCAATATCGATTTGCTTCCTCTATTACACATACACAGCTAATCAAAATGTGTGATGACAATGACAAGACTGAGAGTGAGATTGCAAGCAAGTTGGTTTCATGGATCCCAATTCATCATAGTAAAGTAAAAAAAAAAATCCTTGTGATCGATTCACAGATCAGAGATGAGCTTAAATGCCTCATTGCTATTGTTTTCACACATCTATGTACTTATAGATCTTCTTCGTGGTCCACAAAGGGAAATGCTCAGTAAGTATGCCTACAATCATCAACAAAGTGCACTGCACGAAAGAAGGGTGAGTTATGATCAAGTTGAAATAATATAGAACCGGTCAATCAATGATGAGTAAACCTTACCTCGGCCCTCTTTGGGAATGCACCACACAAGCTTCTTTATTATCGGAGTTGCTGGCATATGCTAATAAAAGAAAAAGAACAAAATGAGATGATCAATGGTATGATTTTCTTCCTTCTTGACTGACCAAGCACCAACATGAATCTTTCATATGTGAGTTAGTTTTCCATACCCAATTATCTCATATGATCAAGACTATACTACCTCTTAGTCGACTATTTGAGTAAAAAGAACCTATGCTACCTAATCTTGATCCATCAAGGTAGGAATAATAGTAAGCCAAATTGCCTATCTTACTGTGAGTTCTACCACATAGTTGAAGGCATTCAGAGAATAGTGGAAATAACCCTATATAGGAGAGGATTTCTAACTAAGACTTTTTACTCATTGCAAAAAGATCCTTTTATAGGCTAACACTTGAAAAGGATGATTTTGGGTGGGAAAGAGACCATTGGAAGACTGAGTCATTTAGACAGAGATCACAAAGCTATACATAAAATAAAAAAAGATTTAACTCAATATCCCTATTCATTAAATGCATTTCACTTACAATCACTAAGAAGGGACTCTAGTAATAAAAGATTCCTTCTAGGGGTAGGCTTTATCATATTCATTTTAGTGCTTTTTGTCTACCATTTTCCAAAGCATAGGTAAGTCAGGCATCATGCCTTATGGGGGAGATAGTTTCAATTTACATAAGAGTAAGCTTCTTGCACATTCGATGCTTCTGTTGAAATTTCTAAAAACAGGGCTTACGACTTTCACTAATATGGTGAATATGCTCTGAGGGAGGTTTGTTCAAGTGAAATTGAAGGCACTTGTAGCTAAGGCGAGAAATCGGCCTGTACTTTTTATATACTTTAGAGTTAGAGGCTACAATAGTGGAAGTAGAGGAGATGAAATCACCGTCGTTTATTGTCTCATCAGGGTTCCCATCTAAACTAGTGCCTTAAGCAAAAAGGAAGTTTCATTTGGTGCTACCGAGAGAAAGGCTATCTTTTTATTTACGAGTTTTTGGTATTTAATGTTTAGTACATGTCACAAAATGACACTTTCCTTGTCAATATAGTAGCCCTCTACTTCAAAGACTTAGTAAAGGATAACATTGACACACAGTTCATTGATAAAGAAACCATGTCACGAGTTTGGTCAATTGCTCTCGGAGACTTGCTAGGCGAGATTTTTCTTTCTTATCATTTCAAGCCTTGGCAGCAATTGGTGTAGCTAACTTTAGATCTTCTTCTTTGGTGGATTTCCCTGTTACCTCTTTTCTATCCTTAGCCCATCAGATACCACAGACTCATATCTTTGCCTTTTCCTGGTCGGTCTTTCTATGCAAATACATAAAGGAGAAGTCTAGCTACATGTGACATATATATAGGAGTGGGAAGGCTTATAGTAAAACTGGGTAGACAGGTAATATAGGACTCCAATAAGATAAGGCAAGTCAATTTGAAGGTAAAAAGAAAAAAGAAAAGGGAAAATGACACTAGCTAATCAACTAAGACCCTAGATGAATTAGTAGCAACAAGAGTAGTTAGGTGATTGAGATGCCACAGCTCCTTCTATAGGAAGGGCTTTCATGGAGGACCAGCCTTCTTCAGTGTAAAGGAAGATTAAGTTAGATTGCTATAGAATATCTATTTCTTTCTTAGATGTAGAAAAATCTACAACTTCCACTAAAACCAAAAGGAACTAAGTTAACTGGATGGTTAAAAGATAGAGGCTTGGCTCTAAGAGAAGGGTCTTAGAGAGCTTGTAAAAATAGCTGCCTACTCTACCTCTAAGCTATTGGCTTATGACTTAAGGCTGGAAAGTTTGGTTTGCTTCATTCGGACATACAAGAAAATAACAGGGAGGAGATATTATTCTAGGAAACAAAGCTTGATATGCTTAAAACTACAATATTGACATTAAGACACACTTATCTGTAAGACATAGGAAATGACACACGATGATTAATTGTTTCCCTATTGGTTTGATTGCCATGATTTTTTTTCCTTTGAAACTAAACTAAGTTGTTGTTATTTTGTAGAAGTTGAATGAGCTTTTTAATAATCAAATTTAGCTTCTTATGCATAATTTTATATTTTTTTAGTAATATTTATTTTTTTATATTTTAATAAATTTGTAGCAACCTTGTGGGAATCCAGGGTGGATATGGGGGTAGTGGGTAGGAACAGAGAGTAGGGAGGCATTCCTGCCCTGATTGCCCTGTTGTCATTTCAAATCACCCTTGCTCTAGATCACGATTCTCTCTAGTCAAGCACACCAACAAAACTGTGATACCTGTGGTTAGAATTTGCTATGTTTATTAAATTTTTCTATTTGCCTATAGATTTGTTGTCTGTGAGTGCAAGTGAAAAGCATGTGTTATATATTCATTATGCAAGAATTGTGTGGAATAATGGATGCCATTTGATGCATTGATTGTTTTATATGTGAAAATGTGATTCGAGCTGATGAAGGACTAAAATGAAAATTAAAAGATTGGATAGGGTTTAACTAAAATACACAAAATTAGGGGCATGTGGATTAGAATGACTACTAAAGTAAGGTAAACATGAGAACCTAGAGGAATAAATTGATAGAAATGGTTAACACCCAAGAGGGGGTGAATTGGGTTTAAAAAAAATACTAAGACTTGATAGAAGTTTAATAAGTTTTAAAAATAATGCCAAGCTTTTCATGTAAGTAAAATAAGTATGATTAAGATGAATAAATATGGAGTACAATTAATCAAATATAGAGCTTTAAACAATTAAAGAGATGAATGAATATAGAGTGCAAGGAAGTAAAGAACATATAAATAATTAAAGAGCAAGTGAAGAGAAAATCAAACAGTGAGATTTATACTGGTTTCGCTTAAACCAAGCCTACATCCAGTCCTCAAGATAACTTCTTGAGTATTTCATTATAAACTACAAGTTCATGCAATTGGGCACTTGTAAGCCACTACAACATAGATTTTTTCTTCCTAAAATGTGTCTTTCCCCCTTACAATGTGTTTTCTCGCAAACACTAACTCAAGGAATCAATCTTTGAGCAACTAACTTTGAAGGCTTAAAGAAAATCGTGGTGGACACTTTCAAAGTGTAGATAACCCATAAATTAAGCTCAGAATTTTTCTCTAGCAATTTAGAGAGAATGGAACTTAAGATAATATGAGAAATGAACAATTGAAGCTTAATATAAAATGGTGTTGTGAAGTCCCCTTTATATATTAAAGCTTTGCTGCTACAGTGACTGCTTTAGTCAGAATTGCTACAGTAATTTCATCAACATTTTTCAACTTTTCTACAACAACAAAAAAAACTTTATCAACCTTTTTCAACAACTAATATCTTTTTTCAAATTTGCTGCAGTAAAAAGCATTTTTTTTTCAAATTATATTACAACAACCAATAAATTTATCATATTTTTTCAACAATCAAATTTCTTTTTCACAAGTGCTACAATAAAAAGCATTCTTTTTCAAATTATATTACAACAACCAAAAAAACTTTATTAACCTTTTTCAACAATCAATATCTTTTTTCAAATTTGCTATAGTAAAAAGCATTCTTTTTTAAATTATATTACAACAACCAATAAACTTTATCATACTTTTTCAACAATCAAATTTCTTTTTCAAAAGTACTACAGTAAAAAGTATTATTTTCCAACAATCAATAAATTTTGTCAAAAATCAATTTATATTACTATATTTAAATATATAAAGCATTAAATATATTTGGGCCAAGAAAGATTGAATCATGCATTTGGATCAAAAAGATTAAATCATACATTTGGGCCAAGAAAGATTGAATCATTCATTTGGATCAAGAAGATTAAGTCATATATTTGGGCCAAGAAAGATTGAATCATGCATTTGGATCAAGAAGATTAAATCATACATTTAGGCTAAGAAAGATTTAATCATACTTTAATTCTCACATATTTGTCATCATCAAAACTTACAGCATAATACATTAGGGCTAACATAAATTGCACATTAAATAGAGCAAATATTAGACGATTTAATTACAATCAAGGGATAATAACTAATAGATAAATAATAGAAATAAATATGTTAGGGGCACCAGTTAAGATTATTTTATGAAGAAACCAATTTAATTTAATTGGGATATGGTTAGATTTTAGGAAAAAAATATAAATTAAGATAATGATCAGATGATGTAATACCCGCCAATTTTGGGATCATGTGATTGGCGGTATTACGATATTAATAGCGTTAATTGCCATTATTTAATCACATTATCTTATAGTGCTATTTTAGTGATATTATTTTAATGCATTATTTTAATGGAATTAAAATAATCAATTTAATTCTCCATATTTATTTTATTCTTTTGAATATTATTTATGGGAACTAAGTTAAATAACTGGACTAGGTGTTTTATTGCGAATGATATTTTTGAGATTTGAGGAAAGACAAGAGGAAGAGAAATTTTCATGGAAATAGTGTTAGGGGAAGAAGAATTGAGATGGAACAGTCATGAGACGTAGAAGGAGTTAGATGTCTATGGGGTTTATAGAGAGACTAAAATGAAATTAGGAACTAGGTGACACCTAGAATATAGGAAGTGCCCAAATTAGAGAAATTATGGATTTGTCACTAACAAGGTTAATTGGGAGTTGCTTAGGGTCAAAATAGTAATTTCACCATGGGTAGGTATATATAGGTGGCCCCACCCTTCTTTCCTCATTTTGTAACTTTTCTCTCTCTCCTCACTCTCTATCTCCTCTCTTTCTCTCTTCTTTCTCTCTACCTTTACCTCTCCATCCAAATTCTCCAACCAAGCTTTGGTGAGTAGTTCTTTGGTTGTAGGGCGAGTTGTCGGTGACTAACCGATGTAGGGAAAGCAAGGAATCGAGGTAGGAATTATGATTTCCTAAATGTTTCCCTATTTTCTAGTTTTAAGACTGTTTAGGGTAAAATTGAGTTTGGGGATTGGTTTGTCGGTTAAAATTGGGAGTTTTTATGTCTAAATACTCTTCAGACATTAAGGATGAGAACCCATGGAAGAAATAATAAAAAATGATGAAGGTTTGGCCAGATTTGAGCCAAAATCGAGGCCAAATTGTGTGGGTCGCAATAGTGCTATAGTTCAAAAGGAAAGGGGGAGCAAAGCCATGGCACACATGAGCCAAGTGCATGTGGCTCCTAGGTGCCAAGCATGATGATGTCATGCTGATATCATGTTGACATCAAGTTTTGGTGTTTTGTTTGACCTTTCTTCAAATAGCCATAACTTTTTCATCTAGACTTCGTTTTTAACAAACTTTATATTGTTGGAAAGCTCTTTGAGTCTATTTTCCAATGTATAAGTTTCTTTGGGAAATTTTTACTAGTTAAGAGTTATGACTAAATAAGTGAGCAAATGTCATAATTAGTGATGAGCTTGCCTTATTGACTTATTGATTTTGGTTGATTCTAAGTGACTTGGGAGCTTTATTGACTTCATTCCTAGGATTTCTTATACTTTAAACGTGCCCTTACTATTTGAGTTTTATTTAATTACTTAAGTATAATATAAATCTCATTCACACCATGATTGAATCTAAAGTCATTAAATTCCCTTGTTAGTGATATTAACTAGATTAGGGAATTTGTTTTATATATTATAGATCTATTATATGGATTGTATATGGGTTGGAGAAATGATTATTGTGTATATGTGTTATGTTACATTTCTGTATGTGCTTCAAATGCGAAAAAAGGAATTAGGTAGGAATGTGGACCCACAGGAGGGGACCAGCTAGTAAACCCAAGGATGTGGATATTCCTGCAAAGAACATCAAAAAATTGGGAAAAAAGGGGTTTTCCTTTGGGATATACCCGTTGGGTAATTATTGTCCGAGGGGAAATTTCGAATTAGGTCTCAACAAGGTAAGCATGGGAAGGTACAGAAAACAAGCATGTGATTATATTCAGTGTAATACATTTTATCATGTGAATGCATTGCATATGGAATGGAATTATGTGGGAACAGAGGGGTGGACCTCTGGAATAAACCCATTGAGCAATCATAGTTCAAGGAGGAAAATCTAGACTAGGTCTCAATGTAGTGAGCGTGGGAAAGTGAGAAAACACATAGCATATGATTGTTGCATCATGTATTTAGTATGATTATTTGTGCTTATACATGTTTCAGTATTGTTTTAAGTTTAAATCCTTGTTGATGTAATGTGATGTGTATTGCGAAAGTGACTCGCAAGGAAATAGCACGTTACGGTCACATAATTAGGTACACGTTTGTTTGTGTATCTGTACATGTCAGTATATACTAGAGGTATTTATTTAAATTGTGGTTATAATCTTGGTATTTGTACTTGTGCTTCATTTTATTGTACAGTCATGTACTCATTGAGTTTTTGATAAACTCATACTCTATGTGGTTATATTTTTCAGATATAATAGCTGAGAAGGATGGGAAACTACTCTAGTTTAGCGACTTTGGAGATATACTGCATTTTTTATTGGAGGGTTCTTAATGAACCAATTTTTTGGCTGTATGCCAACAGAAATGTTTTGTAATCCTATAGGCCACAAGGTCTTGTAGTAGTTAGGAAATTTATTATGTATTTGCTGTAATTTTCTTTGTAAACTATGTAATCTTAATTTTCTTTGAAAATTTATGTTATGTATAGTTGTGGATTTTAAGTTTGTTAAGGGAATTATGGGTTACCACTAAGGTACACCCTAGAATTTATGTATATTCACGTGTCCAAATTTTGGGGTGTGATAGATGAATCAACTTAAATTTATATAGTGAACATGTAAGATATGATTAATTGAAAAAATAGAATTATTATTATAGGGCAAGATAAGGCTTTACCGAATTTAAATCCTATAAACATTAGGCATATAGATTGATTTAAATTAGAAGTGATTGACTAAAGGAGATTGTCATAAAAAGGGAATATGAGGCAATTAAATTAAGAAGATATTTGAAGATTTGATATTTTCTCAAATGGGAAGGGCATACTCATGGACCCTAATTAAGAGAAGGGAATAATGATCCATCATATAAATAGAGTAAGATAATTAAGCCAACATTGAAAAAGAAACAAATCAAACAATCAAATAAGAGAAACTAGCAAATAATAAGTGTGCTACACATGGGCTAACAAATTGATAGATCATTCAAGAAGATAATGGTAATGAAACTCAAATTAAGTCAAAGTGAAAAGATTTAACCTAAATCACTAAGTGGCACCTCTCACTATAGAATGCCAGCTCACGCCGAAAACCCTAGGCATTTAAGCCTAGCCCTACATACTTCACCTAGTAGGAATTCCTAAGCATACTCACTCTAAGTAATACCTAGTCATCTAAACACTCAAGCATCCCAAACGATGACTACATCTCTCTCTTATGAAAACACAAAGAACCTTCAATAATGAGAACTCCAAGAAATTGGAAATAAGTTATATTCATAAAATTTCTTCTAACCATGTAGGCTAGTTTTAGTTTGGAATTTAGAAAGATAAAGATCAAACAATAAAATTAACTATACCCTCTTTACTCAACAGAAATTGTAGTTCTATAATTACATTCACATATTTGGACTAACACTCGGGTGACAATGAAGATGTTTGGAATCTAGGAGAGTGGTTCGACTATGTTTTAAGCTAGTTTTACTATTAGACATCACAAGGTTTGACGTATGGAAATTCTTTTGATTAATTATTAAACTCAGTGGAATTCTATAATTAATCTCAAATTGGGATGTTGCTATGAATTAGACGTGGCCTATGTCCAAAATGGTTTTAATTGATCAAATTGTTTATGTACGTTGCTATTATAATTTGGTCATAACTCTTATGTTGGATGTTTGAGATAATAAACAGATTAAGTATAATATAAGTTTAATGTATTCTAGATTATGTCGGAGATGTGAATATTATTGTATTAACATGATTTTGAACGTCAGAATATTATGGTAGCATGTATGTACTACTTGGTTGGTATTAGTGACATGTCCCTTTCATAGTGAGGTCAATGAGGGTGGCCGAGTAAGCTTAGCTCCCAATGTCGCCTTGACCAATAGGGTGTCTATGTGTTAGTGTATCAGTAAGGAGGGTGGTCGAGTGGTTGTAACTCCCGATGGCACCTTACCTCTAACGAGTGTCACTAGTTGATGTTATTGGATGCCAATTGAAATAGTGCATTTCTTACTTATAGTTTATGTTGAATTTTGGCCTGACAAGCATTCTTGGTGATATTTGATATGTTTAGACCTTGTTACAATGAAGCTGTGCTAGTCACTAAGTTTTATAGCTCACGTTATCTTTTAATGTTTTTTTAGAGATCCAGTTGTTGTTGAGGAGCACCCATCAGAGAAGTAGTGGGCCTTTTCAGGTGGCTTTCCCATTGTTAGGAAGGCCTACTTATTTTTTTGGTTTCCATGTTAGGACTGCTCTATAAACCCTTAGGACATTTAGGAGGGATTTTGGGGATAGCCATTTATTTTATTTTATTCCATATCATTTAATTGGATATTAATATTTAGCTATGGTGTGTTGCGTTAAGAACTATCTTAAACATGGTATTTTTTTTATATAAATTTTAAGTAATTCAGATGTTTAATGGATGTATGAGAATTCATGTGATGCAATGGCTTGGCCTTTGGGCTATTTTGGACTATGTTGGATTGTATGCTTGATTATGGCCCAAAACTGAGATGTACATTATGGGTATATCACGAATCATAATGTGTGAATGATGATAAGCCAGAAAGGGATCTCTAAATGTAAATGGGATTGTTAGGAGTTAATTCTAGCTCGAGAAATTATTTATTATCCTAAGGCTATAGCCCTTGCATTAGTAACAATATGTTCTGAAAGTTAGACTTGTTGCATGATGTTTGTATATTTTTAATTTGTATAACTATTATGCACTATGACATGGAAACTAGGCATGCACATTCTTATTCTATTAATGAGTGTTCAGTTTTCAATATGATATGTATGTATGACATGCGAAATTTGTGGCATATGCATGTTATTAATGCTATATGTCATATACAAAGTATAGGACCCAAGTACGAACTTCCTTACTCTATATGCATGAACGAGTTAATTTATGATGGGAGTATCTAAGTTTAATAAGTTCGGATATATCCCACGTTTGAATTCTCTAATAGAGCTTTTCTTTAATTATGATCTAGTTTGACCATTTCCATACTTTGACCATCTACTTTCATATGCTTAGGTAAAGTTGAGAAATTGGCAATTCTTGACTCACTCAACAAGGATTTAGGTAACATAAGAGCTTAGGAAGATATCAAGGGATTTGAGAGTTAGTGAGATTATTAAGAGTGGAGTGCAAAGATTGAGGTGAAAAAAGAGTGAAACACTAATTATTTGGTAAAATTATATATTTTTTTTATTATTATTTTTTCACACTAACATAGCAGGAAACCAAGATGAAGATATTCTAGAAGCACAACTAGCTCCTATCCAAATGCAAGCATTGATGAGCCATCTTGAAAGGATATTTGACAAAAAGCTATAGACGGAGTTCTTGAATGTTTAAATAGCATAGAGAACCAAACTGCTTCACTACCAGCCTCTCTAAATAACCCAAGAAGAAATGAACAATCCCATGTTGAAACAGAGAGTCAACTTGAGGATGATGAATCTATTAGGTATCAACCAAGACGGAGGAGATTTCATCATGTTGAACCAAGGAGGCATAGAGCTAGAGAAGAAGACCTTGGTGGAATCAAAGTCAAAGTTTCTTCATTTCAATGCAAAAATGATCATGAGGCATTGTTGGAATGGGAAATGTGTGTAATGCAAATCTTCTTATGCCATAATTGATCCAAATGTGAAAAGGTGAAGCTTGCAACTCTTGAATTTACTAATTATACTCTTGTTTATTGGGAGCAAATACAACAAGAAAGAGCTCATTATGGAGAGTGCCTCATTGCCACTTGGGAAGAAATGAAAGCAATTCTAAGGAGGAGGTTCATTTCGTCCTATTTCCATAGAGAACATCACAGCAAGTTACAATGTCTTGCTCAAAGATCAAGTTAGGTTGCCAACATTCAAGCATAGTCGTCCATACAAGCCTTAATGATTCAATGCATATGGGGAAATGAAGTACTATGAGACATTATACCCATTAAAGCATGTCGTCTTAGCCTTAGCAGTATGATAAGCATGTCACATATGACAGATTCTTAAACCATTATTCTTTTGTACTCATTCGGTAACCTATAACCCTCTTTCCTAAGAAAGAAGGCAACCCATTGCATATTTTAGTGATAAACTAAGTGGACCCACTCTCAACTATCCTACTTATGACAAGAGTTGTATGCATTAGTTAGAGTATTGGAAACTTGGCAACATTATTTGTGGCCTAAAGAAATTTTCATTCTTTTGGACCATGAGGCTCTTAAGCATATTAAGAGCCAAAGCAAGCTAAATTGAAGGCATGCTAAATGGATTGAGTTCATTGAATCATTTCCATATATGATTAAACATAAGAAAGGTAAAGAAAATATTGTTGTTGATGCTTTATAATAGAGGCATTTTTTTCTTTCCATGCTGGATGCTAAAATTCTTGGCTTTGAATTTATTAAAGAATTGTATGCTAATGATGTTGATTTTGGTGAAGCGTTTAGTCATTGCAAACAAGTTGGAACAATTTTTTTTGCATGAAGGGTTCTTATTTTATGTTGATGAACTTTGCATCCCCAACTATTCTTTGTGTGTGCTTTTGTTTAAAGAGGCACATTCTGGTGGACTCATGTGTCATTTTGGCATTACTAAGACATTTTTTGTTTTGAATGAACGCTTTTATTAGCTTAAGATGTATAGAGATATTGAGAAATTTATGGAAAAATGCATTATATGTCATAAGGCAAAGTCTAAAGTAAATTCCCATGGAGTACACCCCCTCCTTATTTTTAATGTACCTTGAGAAGATATTTCAATGGATTTTATTGTGGGACTACCTTGTTTAAGATAGGTAGAGATTCTATTTTTGTTATTGTGGAGATATTTTCCAAAATGGCACACTTCATTCCACGTTGAGCTTGGAACCAAATTGTTGTTTTCTACCACCTGTCATCCACAAACTGATGGATAAATCGAGGTTGTGAGCTCCACTTTCTTGAGAACGATCATCAAGAAGAACTTGAAGGATTGGGAGGAATGTCAGCCACACATCTAGTTTGCTTACAAAAGGGCAGTTTATTCCACTACAAAATTTCACCCTCTGAAATTGTTTATGGGTTTAATCCTCTTACATGTATTGATTTGATTCCTTTACCCTTGTAGGAAAGAGCCAATATGGATGGTAAAAAATGTGCTGAATTCATTAATCAAATTCAGGTGAAGACACGACACAACATTCAAAGGATGCCTCAACAATATCAAAATTGTGCTAATAGAGGAAGAAAGTGAGTAATTTTTAAGCCTGGAAATTTGGTATTGTTGTATCTTAGAAAAGAAAACTTATCTAAAAAAATGGAAATCAAAACTTATGCTTAGAGGGGATGGACCTTTTCAAGTCATTGAGAGGATTAATTGTAATGCATACAAGCTTGAAGTACCAGATAAGTATGGAGTGCATGCTACCTTCAATGTTTCTAAAACCTCTCTCCTTATTTTGATGCATATCTGGAAGTTAAGGATGACACCTTTTCAAGAAGGGGTGGATGATATGAAACTGATGACCACTTTAGAATATCAAGATGAAAAGGATTTGAGTCTTGTGTAATATCTCGAATTTTAAAATAGT
Source organism: Biancaea sappan (assembly GCA_037074585.1). NCBI lineage: Eukaryota > Viridiplantae > Streptophyta > Magnoliopsida > Fabales > Fabaceae > Biancaea > Biancaea sappan. Next base: position 38,681,336 of record CM073494.1, read on the forward strand.
GCAGTGAACCTTTAAATATAAAAAAAAAATTTGAGGAACTAAAATTTTAAATTTCAAAAATATATAATGAGGATTAATTTGTAATAACAAATTCTTGAAAAATTATTAAAAATTTATTAATTTAAGCAGGAGAATTATATTAATGGGAAAGGTGAGGCAAGGAATGGTAAAAATAAATAAATAAAAATAAAATTTTGATTTTTAGGTAAAATTTGGATTTTTTATATAATTTTAAGGACTCAAATGAAAACTTAACTTGAAGGAGATGGTCGTGCATAATTTAAGCAAGAAAGTGAGCAATGTGCCACTTGGGAGTTAAGCCACGTGTGTCATCTTCCTATCACACAATTAGAAGCCTATTGATGAATATATACATGTACACACTCAACATTAGTTATTTCCACGGACATAAAAAAAAAAAAGGAATTCCGACTTCTCTCTCTCTCGAATTCTCTTGCCTTGACTCTTGTTTCCTTCTCCCTTCGTTGGCTTCCCTCTTCCATGAATCAAGTTACTGGCAGCCATCTTCTTCCCAAAGCATCTCTATTATGAGGTAAAGTTCAGAAATTTCCCTTTTCTCTTCCATTTTTCTCATATGTTTGGAACCCTAGGTAGGATTCTTTAAATAAGCACAAATATCAGTATGTTTTAAGCTCTCAAGTCATCCTTCTTGCTTCCTTATCTGAATTGAAACATCTTTGGATAGGGAAATTTGGGTTTTTACTTGATTGGTTGTGGGGTAGCTGTCAAGGGAAATTAAATCAGAATTTTGAACTATAATGGTTGAGACTTATGAGAAACAATTTGAGATGATATGAGTTTATGCTTAAAAGCAGATAGGGTGTTAAAGAAAAGTTGTTTTGGGACTTAAAGACGTGGAAGATTGAGTGTGGAATCATTGGGAACCAAATAAAATGAAAGAGAAGTGAAAAACAAAGTTGGTAATGAAAATATGCAATTCTGCAGAATGTCAAGTAGTTGAAGTCACTATAATTTCTATCCTGAAAGACCGGCTCATGAAATGAATCACTTCGCTGACTTCTAACATAAATCCCCACACTATAAGTCTCATCAGACTCACATGTACACTAAGCCTATCCCATCTCTTGGTCCTTTAGGCCATGTCTGTAACCAATAATAGGTCAACAAGAACATGCCAGCAACCACAACACACTAACCTACAGGCCAAAGCCTTTTTACCCCAATTCATTGATATCGGATATTTTTATATACAATTTAGTCCTTATCTTAGTCCTATTTCCATTTTAATATTGCCAACTCTCCAATTATATTATATTTTGGTAATTATTGGGTCTAAAATAATTAGAGAACTAATATGTTTTAATTCCATATTTTTATGAGCTTAATTGATTAGAGATCCATTAATCCTTGTGTTTAATTTGTAGATTTAATTATTAGAGAGTAAACTTTGCTGACTTGGATGCCACATGGACGATATTGATGACATGGCAGATATTGGTCCAGTAGGGCCTACTTTTCTGCACTTTCCTAGCATAGTAGACAGTAGCTTCTGCTTTAACAGAAAGGTGTAGCAGAACCAACAGAAAGGTAATAGCAGCATCAGCAGAAACTAGAAAAGGCTGCAGTAGAAATCAGAAGGAAAGGGACAACACCTTAAATCAAACAAGAAGGCAAATTTCATCCTCCCTCCTGGGTGGACTACAAAGGACCTTCAGAACTCCATTTTTGCTTGTTGAAGAGATCCATCTTCTTCCATTCTTCTGTATTTCGTATCTCCCCCCTCCCTTTGTATCTTCTTCTGTTTTGCCCTCCATGGAAGGCTAAAGAGTTCTTATAATCAGTCCATGGAGAAGTAGAATTTATAACATGAATTCTTGGCACTTAATCAGATAAATTTCTTGCTATTTATCTCTGTTTCATTTATGTTCTTACCTTTCATCTCTGTTTTTATGTTTGTTTAAGTTCTAGTCAGATCTTTGTGAACATAATTATTGATTTTATTGCTGAAATATGAGATGTTCCTTGTTATTATTGTTTGGTGTAGCAAGTAGAATAGGAATGGCTTGCTTAGATAATTATCTAACATGATTAGGTTGGGCTTAATCAGATTGCATCTGATTAAGTTTAACATATATGTAATCTAGTTCTTGGAAGTCTCTTGGAAATATTAGTTGGAAAACCTAATGATAGAGAACACTAGAATTAACTTGAAGACAAGAATAATGATACTTGCAATTGTAGGACTCTATGGCTGATTGCATTTGTTAGTGTATTCCCAATTTTTTTTCTATTTAGTGTTTCAGATTCTGTTCTGTTTTGTGTTTATTGTTCTGTTATGGTTTTAGTTTATGTTTTTAATTATGTTAATTATGAAAACACCCCCTCAGCATTAATTAGTCTAATTAGTGTTAAGAACAATTAATTAGGCAATTTAGAAACAAGGCTCTAAGAGTGAAATGACCTGAGAGGACTACTATACTGCAAGTTGCCACGAATCTAATTCTAGACAACTCGCTGGTCGTAGTGGCTCCAACCATTCATGAAACTAAAACTAAACCCACCTCATACTTCCCCAAATAAATTCATATTTGGAATCTTACGTACTTACGCCTATACACATACCTAATGCATGTTCATACGCAAGTAATTACGCTTCTACACCTATATGCACGCACTTCTCCTCAAACTAACACTTAGACCATCCAATTAGCTAGGTTTCATAAGTCTATTGGTAGGTACAATCTCCTTTAAAGTTTATAGACTTTTTCCGCAAGAGAAGGTATACCTATAACAACGCCATGAGACCACTAATTCTAGGATTCCACACTATACATCACCATCCCTCAATTCAGTCCTCCAGGACTTCATGTTCTAAGAAGGTCATTCTGCCTAAATAAACCCTCATTTGGATCCTTACATAACTACATATATATACACACTCCATGTACGTTCATATGTGAGTCATTGTGTTTCCAGACACACTCAAATGTATTCCTTCTCAAACTAATGCACATGCTCCTAAGGTACTCACTCTGTCGCCAATGAGCTTAGATTTAATCTAAACTCATCCTAAGCCATATTCATGGCACTATTTTCTTACCCTCAACATAGACCACCCTTGAAGTTTACTCTACCAACTTACATCCTTCACCTTACCTAGTTGTATACAAACATTTAGGCATCTTACATATCTGCTAATATGTATACACTATAGACTAATAGGCCCTCTTATCAAAGAAAAGTGGGCTAAACCTCCTATTAACCTCCAACATCACGCATACACCACCACTTTTACTCAACTAAGATGGCATTCATGCCAAAAGTCTACCCATAACACACTCATACCATTCTAAGGTCATGAGGTTTCCACACACTCATTGAGATAGGAACTCTTGTAAACTACCATATACCTCATCTAACCTCCTGAGTGCAAGGACTTCACACATCCTTATACTCTCACATTGACTATACCCTCACTTAATGACTATTGAGAATTTGTTTCGTGGGTCTTTTCTTCTCCCCTAAACTAATCCTACCTACCTAAACACACTAACTGCACAATATTATCACTTACGAACCTCTAACCATACGAGCACAACTTAATCAAGTTGCCCCTAAAGACTTACAACTCACTCCACCCTCCCTTATGTTGTCTTCCACCTTACTAAGGTGTCTACTTTGGGAGAGCTATACAATCTAAATTGGTTCCCTCAACTGAACCCCACCTAGCTAGTTTTCTTTAGGATGCATGCTCTTGTGCACATCCCCACCTTGACTAACATAACCACTTATGCATCTAATTCCCATGATATAACTTACATCATAGCCCTTAGCCCATTTCACATAAGTATTCTCTCTTCTTGTGCTCGCTTCTTCCTAATATCTCATTTGTTCTTCAACTCTACTATCCAACTTCAACTCAAAATAACTTGGTTGAAGTACCTGCCTACACACAACCTACCTAGACTGCCATCAACACTTAGGAGAATGGACTATGCATCCATCCACATAGGCATTGGTTCACAAACATCAAAACTCATCATTCACCTTAACCAACTACCCAAGTCACAAAGAATGCCCACACACATCGTGGGTATGCATTTCCTACCCACAGCAAGATGCATTACAATACACACGTATGTCTAATTTATTTAGGTTATATATATATATATATATATATATTATAACCATTTCCCACTTTCCTCCTAGCAACCTAGTTTCCATAATTCATTAAAAGATATTAATGAAAATTTGTGCAAAGTATACACAAGCACCCACCACAAGAAATCCCAGCAAGTTTTCTCCAACTTGCTAATATATAAATATATTCATAAAACCACCACGCATTGATAAGATAAGTCTTATCATACCCTTCCAAATTAGTAACCGATATCCCGGTTTCCCACTTACTACTTACATCCCTAGTACAAATACATATATAAACATATATATATCTTCCAGTAAATAAGTAAGTTTACATACCACAACAAACCAAATCAAAAATAAATTATAACAGATAACCATACATCACATGGAAATTGCGTATTTTCATAATACATAACCACACATACTCTCATATCCTTATAAAAAATATTTACAATCACCTCGGTGGTAATGTAGCAAAGCTACATTTGAACGAGCTCGTAAGCTACTAGTGCTTCGAGGATTTCTCCCTCATCTAGAGCCAACCACCTAAGTATACAAATAAATACTTCTTATGTTAATAAAATTATTTCTGACTCACTCCACTAAGGAGTAAGTCACCTTTTATGGAACCTAAACTCATGGTCATGTTGTGTAGTTCACGACAATGGATAAGAGGCCATAAAGAACACCAAGCTCTGTAATCTATAGATGTCTTAAACATAAACCTCCCCTCTAATACCATTTTGTAATGCCCCATAAAATAGGCATATAAATATACATATATTATAGGGTATATCTCAGTGGTAGCCCATAATTTCCCTGAACCATCCTATTGTCCATGACTATGCTCATTGTAAATTTTATAATTTACAAAGAAAATTACAGCTAAATAAATAAAATCCCTAAAATATCGTAGGACCTAAGTGGCCTATTAGATTATAGAAAATTTCTATTGGTTCATTTAGAACCCTTCCGACTAAATGGAGTATATCTCCAAGCCGCTTACCTTCAGTGGTTTCCCATCCTCCTCAGCTACTAAATCTAAAAATAGCAATAGAAAGCGTGAGTTTATCAAAAGCTCAATAGTAAATGACTGTGCAATATAACATAGCACAAGTATAAATACTAACCTCACTATCATAATCAAAATAAATACCTCTAGCACAAACCAATACGAAATATAATATATATATAACGTACCTTTCCAAGCAACCAAAACCCGCAATTCAATGTGAGTCTACAATCTCACAAACTAATCCATGAAACAATCATCAAACAAATAAAAAGTACAAGTAAACAACCACTCCAAAATGCATTATGCAATGCATGATGTATAATGCATTTTCCATATATTTTCCACACTTACCATATTGAAGACCAACCCTCAATGAGTGTATTTAGAGGTCCATCCCTCTGTTCCTGGTGCGTATATTTTATAGCACATAAAATATTCCAGCAAGTATACTGGGTTGCAACAAGTAATAAAGTGATGAGTAGAGTATCGTCCCACAGAGATTGAGGTATCAAATAAAATTCAATTAGGCTAAGTGAAATGCTATTAAGACTTATGAGGGAAATTTCAGAAATTACACAAAAAAAGGGGGGGTGATGATTGAAACAACACAATATAAATAACTGAAATTTAAATAACTAGATAGAAAACAAAACAGAGAAAAGATGTGGATTGGTCACAAATTTCATGGAATTGTACATCATCATCATTTCCTTTGAATATTCTTGGCTAATTCTATTATGTAATCTTCAATCTAAAATTCTCAGAAAGTCTTCTAAGACTGAATTATATTAAAATTATAGTTAGGAAGATCTTCACTAATCTATAACTCAAATATAATCCGATGAAGTCCTAATCACATCAATGCCCCGCAATCGCATATGACATGTTATCTCTTGTCCTACTCGTTACAAATACATAGCAAACACATGCATGTATAAATAACAAGCTTCATAGAACAATAAATAAAATAGAACTTTGGCCAAGAAAATACTCATTGGTCCAAATGAATTAAAGTACAATTTCCATTTCATCAAATGACCGACTACACAAGAAAATGAGATTGATTTCGTTGGTCTAATCCGATTAATTCATAGACAAATTAATCTTTGAATCATTGAAGAACAATTCAATTAAATTACAATCCATTCAATGTTGGCCAATTTTCTAAAATATGATTGAATCCAAAAACTTTGAAATTACAATCTAACTTAACCAAAATAATTGACTAAAATCTTAGATCAACCATTCAATTAAATGATGAAGCTCAAGAAAATTATTCAAGCCACATAAATAAAACTATCTATATCTAGATAATCTAATTTATGGTGGAAATTACAAGGTCAAGTTCAATATCTAGCTAACTCTAGCATAGACATCAAAATCCCAAACTCATTGAAGGTTAATCAAGCATTCAAGAGCTTAATAATCGGTAAAATCCATTCCATTAAACGAAAGTGCATTAAAATCGAAATTGTTCAGCAATAAAACATCATAGAACCAAACTACATCAATCTTTAAACTTAGAAAATTACATGGAAGAGAAGAAGAACATGACAGAAAACAGAAAATACAGCAGAAATCTAAGAAACTATGAAGGAAAATGGAAGAAAATGAAGGAAAATGGGAGAAGGAGAGCCATTCCCAAGTGGGAAGGCTTCCTTTCCCTCTAACCAAGCTAGAGAGTTGCCTCTATGTTGCTCCCAACCATTGCTGCCCAAGGAAGGCAAAAAAATGGTGCTAGGACTTCTTTTCTGAAAAATGACTTAGCCTCCTTAATAAATTTCGATTTTTGCAAATATAAAACTGATCTAACACATGCCTAAAGGGATATTCTGCCCTAGATGCCTCCTTGGATGCCTCTTCCATGATATGGCAGCACTTTGACAGCAAAACAGCAGCAAAATTAATATTTCTGCAGCAGCAGCAGAATGGTATGGCAGCAGTAGCAGAATTAATATTTCTGCAGCAGAAAGTGACAAACAGCAGCAGAACAGCAGCAGAATATCATGGCAAAATTAATATTTCAGCCATGCTTTTCTTGACCTACGAAAATTAATATTTCTGCCCAAAAATTCTGACTACATGGCATTGAATAAGAGTTCAAGTGGGCCCCACATCCAGCATATCATAGCAAGCATCTACATCACCCAAAAAGTGCCACATTAGCATCCAAATCATCATCTTTGTCCATGTCAACACTTTTCTCTCCAAAATTAAAATTTGTAGGAATTAAATTGAGCATTTTACAATTCAAGTTCTAAAAATATAAAAACTGAGACACATTCAATCCATAAATAGTTTATACCCAATAAATTCCAAAACATAATAAAATTAGAGAATTGACAAAATTAAAGAGGCAAAAAGGACTAAAATAGGGACTAAAATAAATGGAAAAAGTATGTTATCAGTTCCCTCTCGCGATGTGGATAAATGTAATATGCAATGTCCATCCCACTATTTTCCACACCACATTGAAGATCAACCCTCAATGTTTATGCATACACATTGACACCACTCAGCGGTATTACACAATGGGTAGCTTCCTGCTCTATTTCCATACTTTCCACTTCTCATAATATAAATATGTAAATGATGATGTACAGTGCATTTTCCACACAAAAGTTCTCACAGCACATACCACATCAATTCACCACAACCAATCCATTTTTTCCACATACTTTCCACAGCACAATAACGGTAAGAATTCCACACACAATTCCCATTTTCTAATTAATATTATTAATTAGAAACATAATATAAAACTCCCAATCCCACCAAATAATTCCCATAATCGTTTAATGAAATTCCTTGGTCTTGTTATTACCATTAACTAGGGAATTTCATTGATGAATTTCTAACTATGGTGTGAATGGGATTTATATTGACTTGGCCAAATAATTTAATAAAACTTAAATGGCAAGGTCGTCTATTCATCTCGATGGGGATAATGTTTACCTTACAAGAAATCCCAGGAGACAAGCCAATGAAACTCCTAAGTGATCTATAACTAACCACAAACAATAATAAATAAAATGAAGAAAATCCTCACCACCAATTCTAACCTTTGCTCATTTGATCATAACTCTTATCTGGTAAATAATTTATAGATGAAACTTATACTATTAGAAACTAGACTCAAAGAGCTTTTTAACAATATAAAGTTTGTTAAAAACAGACTCCAGATGAAAGAGTTATGGCCATTTGAAGAAAGACTAGAGTTTCCCAAATGGCTGGAAACTAAGCGCCACATACATACCTGGCGCCTGGGTGCCACGATCGAGACTTTACGTGATCTAGCTCAAATTTGGCCAAAATCTGGCCAAATCTTCATCGTTTTCTATGATTTCTTCCATGGGATTTCATCATTAATGTCTAAGGAGTATTTAGATGCCAAAATCCCTAATTTTAACCGAGAAACAAAGCTGAAATCTCAGTTTTACCTCAAATACGCTTAAAACTATAAAATAGGGAGAAGTTCAGGAAATCAAAATTCTAACTTCGATTCTTTGTTTTCCCTAGGTTATTTAGTGATCGATGACTTGCCCCACCACTGGAGAAAGGTTCTCTGAAGCTCATTCAGGATTTATGTAAAAACGTAGAGAGAAGGAAGATAGAAAGAGAAAGAGAAAGTTAGGAAAGTGAGAGAAAAGTGAGGAATGAAGAAAAGAATGTGGGACCACCTATATATACCCATCCATGGTGAAATTATTACCTTGCCCCTAGGTAACTCTTGGTTAACCTTAGTGGTGACAAACCCATAATTTATCTAATTTGGGTATTTCCTATATTCTAAGGGCTACTTAGTTCCTCATTTCACTTTAGTCGCTCTTTGGACCTCATGACTACTCTCCCTTTGTTCCTTATTTCTCAATTCTATCTCCACGGAATTTTCTCTTCTTCTTATCTTTCCTCAAATCTTAAAAATATCATCTGCCATAAAATACCCAGTCCAATTATTTATCTCCATTTCCATAAATAATATTTAAAAAGAATAAATTAAATATGAAAAATTAGAATTAATCAAATAATTCCATTAAAATAAATGAAAATTTTCATTACCACAACCGTAATACCACCAATCACGTGATCCAAAATTGGTGGGTATTGCATTGACCATCCCTATTAAGTAACCATGCAAAATCATTAAGGTTACAAAATAAAAAAATTTCCTACCACTAATCCCGACCTTCACTCACCTCTTCAATCATAACTCAATCAATAAAGGAAGAGCTTATGGTTGTGCTCCCAAAGTATGAAGACGACACAAACAATGAATTAGAAACACATGGAAGATCAACTTTGTCCCTGTCAGGAAGGGAAAAGCCTATGGTTGGAGGGACGAAGTGAGCAATGGCATAATCCCAAATTCCTCACCTGAGGAATGAGAGTGGATTAGGAAAAGAAGGCAAGACCATGGGACTATTGAGGACATACTACAAGGGATTGGGAATGAACTAGGTGTGCACCAGTTCTCAAGAGATTCAGATACCATATTTGAAGAACACCGACACTATAGGTGCGTCCTTATTGTAACATCCCAAATTATTATGGATTAAATATTTAATTTTTTTATTTATTTTGAGAGTCTAGAAATCACTTGAATGTCCTTGATGAATCTAGATTGTTCTAGAGGAATATTGTATGTTCTACAGATATCTTGTATATTCTTGAATTTCCTAGATAAGTGTAGAATGTTGTAGAATGGTATAGATAATTCTAAAGAATTCTAGGTTAGTCTAGGTTTATCTTGAGTTATCTTGAGTTTTCTAAACCTTTCTAGGCTTTAGAGAGATATTTGAATATTCAAAAGGAATTTTTATACAAAAGAAATTTTTAGGACAAAAATATTTAACTAAAAGAAAAATGAAATATTTTTAAATATCCAATAATTAATATTACCTTATTTTCAATTTAGTTCTTACTCAAATAATTATTTAAAATAACTATAATATAAAAAAGAAAAAAAAAGAGAATTATACTAATCTAGATAATTGGTCTTGTGCATAAAATTGTTTTGGTGTTAATAATAATATGTATATTATATATATATATATATATTAGTAGGATTTAAATTATCTACATTAATCATAATATATATATATATATATATATACATGTATGAAGAGATGGTAACATGTATTCTCGGTGGAAAGGAGAAAACAAGAAGATAGCATAATATATACATATTTATTAAGTGGCAACACGGAAATTTTGATAAAGCACATGAAGCAAATATAATAGAATATACATATATATGAACTTGGAGAAGGCAACACGTAAAAGACACATTAACAAAGCACATGACAACTCACACACAAGACAGCTCATGGTTTTTAGGAGCACTTGACAGCAAGTGGAAGGAAAACACAAAAAGAAAAAAAAAGGGGATAGCACATACACAACCAAAATGTAGAAGCCTCCATGCTCTCAAAAAGAAAAGAGTGACAGCAAATCCACAAACCTCCAGCTTCAAAATTTTCGGCTAAGCATAGGCAGCAAATTTGAACTCAAACACGCAATCCATGACAACCAGACTTTCCAACTTAACAGTAGAAATTTTTTACTCTTGTTAATCACCACTTGCCTCCCATTTTTAGCTATAAATAGCAACATCTTCCTCCCCTTTCCTTGCACCATTCACAGCTGAGAGAGCGTGAGAAAAAGAGAATCCAGCAGCTTGGACAGAAGCAGAAAAAAATTCCTCTGTTTTTTTTAACCATAAAATAGAGGTTTTTGGAAGAAGCAAATAGCAACATTAAACTCGATTTTTCTGAGCTACTTTGAGGAGATTCTTCTATTACTAACCCACACAAGTGTTAAGGGAGAAGTGGCAGTGAATAGGAAGCAAAAATCAGAACCAAAACCAGTGCAAACTACCCCACGGTTAACGGTAACTTTTTAGAAAATTTTAGTTTTTGATGTAATTACTTCTTTAACTTAGTTTTTGGGTAAAAATGGTCACATAGGTCCTAAAAACACCTAAGAAATAAATATGGGCAGGTTTTAGCTTTTGAATCTCAACCAAAAACGTGAAACACAAAATAGGGACTAAACTAAAAGAAATGAAAATTTTATAGAAGCTGTTTTAAATTTAGAAAAAAAAATATATTCTGGGATTAGGGACCTAGACGAAACTAATTAGAAACTTAGATCTTGCAAAGGAAAAAGGGAAAATATTGCAAGAGGGACCTACCCGAATAACAGAAAAGTTTGTAATTACTCATTAAAGAAATTTAAGAAAAATCTAGTTTTAACTAGAATCTAATTTTATTTAGTATGTTAGCTAACAACTAAGTTATTTTAATTAAATTAGTTATTTATATCATTATGTAAAAATTTATAAAAAATTATATCTATACATATATGTTTATTTTTAAAAAGTTAACTATGTATAAATATGATCTTTTAGATTTGTACGTATATGTTATTTAAATTAATGATATTTATTTATACATATCATCTGAAAAATATTATGAAAAATATTGGTCTAATATGAGATTACGATGAAATCCAATGAATAGAAATTGGAATAGAATTAGGAATTTAAGAAGATCAAGAAAGATGATATTCTAGAATCTTTTTATTTAAGATTTTTAAATAAGGTTATATATACTGTTTGAAAAGGTCAAAAATCGTGAAACGAATTTCAAGACAGATTGAATAGCTATTTGAGCTAAAAAGTCAGACTACAAAGTACAGGTAGTTTAGCAATTCATAAAAGCTTGTTTTACTACTTGAATATTTTATGTCCATGAAGTTTTATTTAAAGTGAAATATGTTTTTCATGATGAAATTAGCATGATATCAGCTTGGAAGTTTACTTCATGTTTAGCTTGGGAGTTTTGCTTCCATGTCAGCTTGGAAATTCTATTTCCATGTCAGCTTGGAAATTATATTTCCATGTTTTAGCTTGGAATCTTTCTAGCTTGAGTTAAAGGACTGCAGTAGCCTTTCTCTCATGTTTAGCTTGGAAAAATAGTTTTGCGGACTATCTTTTCCATGTTGTTGAGTGTGCCACCAACTATTCTTAATTGCATGATTTATTCATGTATCAGCTTGCTAATTTTTCATCAATCTATTACACTAAACTGAGAATTTATATTACATGGACTGATTTTTATGATATAACTGCTTTTATGACTGAAATGGTATATTTATAAATGTTTATAAAATTATGCTAGCTACTAAGATACCCTTATCTCACCTTTTTGTGCTTTTCCAACTGACCATTTCAGGGGCTGACTATAAGGGGAAAGGTGTAAAGATTGATTGAACACTTTTAGAGCACTCAAGTTTATTAAGTATTAGAATTATAGATTATTTTTTTAAGTTTAGATATCAAATTACTATGTACGAGAGATTTGTAATTTATTTCAAACGAATGAAAAATTATCTTATGTTTAGAATTTCAATTATTATGTATAACCAATTATGATTTGTACTGAGAACAATTGTAGAATGTTCTTTTTGAAAATATGGTATTAAGCATTAGAATTTGAAAAAAAAAATTAGATTTTAGTATAGTAAAATAAGGACGTTACAAAAATTTGGTATTAGAGCAAAGATTTGGGCACCTTATGGGTAGAATTAGGATATTTTGATGATGTTTGCTATATGTTTGATTAGCTTATTTCTATGATTTAGAAATACAACCTTTTCAGTGTCTTGTAGAAATGGCCTCATCTAAGAGAACCCAAGCCGAGATCTTGGAAACCCTTACTCAGAACATAGAACACTTGGTGGCTAGGGCAGATCGACAAGAAGACAATCTGGCTGCCACCACTGAAGTTCTAAAACTCTTGACTGATGAGTTAAAGGGTAGAGGAAAGAGGAAGGAAGGTGAAACTATCAACTCAATTAACCGGATTCTAGGGGAATTTCGAAAGAATAACCCTCCTTCATTTAAGAGATCTCATGACCCAGACGTAGCCCAAGAGTGGATGGATCAAATTGAGAAAATTTTTGGAGTAATGGAGTGTAACTCTCAGCAGAAAGTAACTCTAGCTGTGTTCAAGTTAGAAGGCGAGGCTGAGCACTGGTGGCGTGGAGCCAAAAAGCTATTGGAATCTAAAGAAATAGAAATTTCATGGAAGGTATTCCAAAATACTTTCTTTGATAAATACTTTCCAGATTGTGTAAGGATAGAAAAAGAAACATCTTTTATCCAGATCAGACAAGGGGAGAAATCTGTGGCTGAATATGAGGCAAAGTTTGAGGAATTGGCCAAATTCTCTTCCTACTTAAAGAATACCCATGACGAAGCCTGGAAGGCGAATCACTTCGAAAGAGGGCTTAGAGCAAACATAAGAGATCGAGTAACCACTCACGAAATAAAGAATTTTGCCCAACTCGTAAACAAATGTAAGTTGGCTGAAAAAAGTATTCGTGAGACCAATATTGAGAGGGAAAGGATGTATGAGAGAAAGCAGAGAGTCTGGATCAAATAATAAGGGTGGAAGTTCATGGAAGAAAAAGAAAAAGTTTACCCATGAGCAGAATAGGAGTAAACCAACAAATAACTCCAACCCGCCTAAGACTCCATGCATTAGATGTGGAAAAAACCATGGCAACACTCAGTGCCTAGCTGGTTTAGGCGTGTGCTACAGATGTGGCAAGCCAGGACATATGTCTCGGGATTGCCAAGCCTCAAAGGAAATAGTCTCTCAATCCAGACCACAAACTCAAGGACGAGTATTTGCTTTGACTCAGCAGGAAGTCGAGAAATCACCTAATTTGATTCAAGGTAACATTTCTATCTGTAATACTCTTGTAAATGCACTATTTGACTCTGGAGCAACACATTCTTTCATATCATATGCATGTGTTAAGAATTTGGGATTGAAAATGAATACTTTGCCATATGATCTATTTGTTTCAACACCCACCAGTAGCCAAGCTTATACTTCTCAAGTTTGCCTAAATTGCATTGTCCAACTCGAAAACCAAATGACCACCTTAGATTTGATTTGCATTACAATGCATGACTTTGATGTCATCATTGGTATGGACTGGTTATCTATAAATAATGCAATACTTGATTGTTCCCGTAAAGTAGTATCCTTACCTGTCCATACAACAACCCCAGAATCAAAGACTAAGTTGACTTATCTTTCTGCTACTAAAGTTATAAAATACCTAAGAAAAGGCTGCCAAGGGTACTTAATTCTTTTCTCTACAGAAGTTAGAGTAAAAGATGAAATAGAGAAAATTCCCATAGTAGATGAATTTCCAGAAGTTTTCCCTGAAGATGTAAATGGTTTACCCCCTAAAAGAGAAGTAGAATTTACTATTGATTTGGTACCTGGTTCTGGTCCAATATCAATTACCCCCTATAGGATGGCCCCGACTGAGTTAGCCGAACTTAAGAAACAATTCGAAGAACTTTTAGAAAAATGTTTCATTAGACCTAGTGTTTCACCATGGGGAGCCCCAGTTCTATTCGTTAAAAAGAAAGATGGAACACTTAGACTATGTATCGACTATAGGCAACTAAATAAAATCACCATAAAAAATAAATACCCTTTGCCCATAATGGATGATTTGTTAGATCAACTTGCAGGAACTTCGGTATTTTCAAAAATTGACCTAAGATCAGGATACCATCAATTGAGAGTTAAGGAAGAAGATATTCCTAAAACAACCTTTAGAACTAGGTACGGGCATTATGAATTCCTAGTCATGCCATTTGGTTTAACAAACGCGCCAGCTATTTTCATGGATTACATGAATAGGATTTTTAGGCCTTACTTAGATAAATTTGTAGTTGTTTTTACTGATGATATCTTAATCTATTCAAAAACTGCGGAAGAACATGAACAACATCTAAGAATTGTACTTCAAGTTTTAAAAGAAAAGAAATTGTACGCCAAACTTAGCAAATGTGAGTTTTGGTTGAAAGAAGTAAAATTCTTAGGACATGTCGTCTCTGGAGAAGGAGTATCAGTTGATCCTAGTAAAGTAGAAGCTGTCTTACACTGGGAAAGACCAAAAACTGTAACAGAGATTAGGAGTTTCCTAGGATTAGCTGGTTACTATAGAAAGTTCATCAAGGGATTCTCACAAATAGCTCTACCTTTAACCAGGCTAACGAGGAAAAATCTACCTTTCATTTTGGACAGTAGGTGTGAAGAAAGTTTTCAGGAATTAAAGGCTAGATTAACATCAACTCCAGTATTAATTATACCTGACCCTAAAAAACCTTTCATAATTTATACAGATGCATCACTTAAAGGTTTAGGTTGTGTACTAATGCAACTAGGAAGAGTAGTGGCCTATGCATCTAGACAACTAAGACCACATGAACAAAATTACCCTACTCATGATCTAGAATTAGCAGCCGTAGTCTTTGCCCTTAAAATTTGGAGACATTATCTATATGGTGCAAGTTTTGAAGTATTTTCTTATCACAAGAGCCTTAAATACCTTTTTGACCAAAAGGAGCTTAACATGAGGCAGAGGAGATGGATTGAATTTCTGAAGGACTATGATTTCACTCTTAAGTACCACCCAGGTAAAGCCAACATAGTAACTGATGCTTTAAACAGAAAATCTGTTCATCTAGCTATTATGATGCTTAGAGAGGAACAACTCTTAGAGGAATTCAGAGATATGAGTCTTAAAGTATCTTTTAACCGTAAGAGTCTAAAAATAAGTGCCCTAGTGATTAGAAATGAACTAGAGGATTTAATTTTGGAAGTTTTACCTAAAGACCCTTACATCAAAGAAGTAGAAGAGTTAATGGCCTTAGGTAAAATAGAGAATCTTAAATTCACCGACAAAGGATTACTCAAATTTGGAGAAAGAGTGTATATTCCCAATCAAGGAAACCTTAGGCAAGATATTTTGAGAGAAGCACACCAAAGTAAGTATACTATTCATCCAGGAACAACAAAGATGTACCATGACCTAAAAAGAAATTTTTGGTGGCCTGGAATGAAGAAAGAGGTAACAAAATTTGTTAGTAAATGTCTAACCTGTCAAAAAGTAAAAGCTGAACACCAAAGACCAGGTGGTTCATTGCAACCTTTAGAAATCCCAAAAGGGAAATGGGATAGCATCTCAATGGATTTCATTGTGGGACTACCTAGAACTTCTTCTGGCTATGATTCCATTTGGGTAATAATAGATAGATTGACAAAATCAGCACATTTCTTGGTTGTCAATACTACCTATACCCTAGATAAGTATGCTGAGTTATACATAAAGGAGATAGTCAGATTGCATGGTGTTCCATGTGACATCATATCAGATAGAGACTCAAGGTTCACCTCTAGATTTTGGAGATCTTTACAAGATGCCATGGGTACAAAATTGAAGTTTAGCACTGCTTATCATCCTCAAACAGATGGTCAAATAGAAAGGACAAACCAGACCTTAGAGAATATGTTAAGGGCTTGCGTGATAGAGTTCAAGGGGAATTGGGATAAATTATTGCCATTAGTAGAGTTTGCCCACAATAACAGTTTCCAATCTAGTATCAAGATGGCCCCATATGAATTTCTATATGGAAGGAAGTGTAGATCACCTATCTGTTGGGTTGAACTATGAGAAAGAGCATTGATAGGCCCAGAAATAGTAGACCAAACTTCAAGGCAAATTAAAATTATAAGGGATAGATTACTTACAGCTCAAAGTAGACAAAAGAGCTATGCAGATAAAAGAAGAAGGCCCTTAAGTTTTGAATAAGGTGATCATGTTTTTCTTAAAATATCACCAATTACAGCAGTTGGAAGATCTATGAAGTCAAAGAAACTTAGTCCAATATACTTAGGCCCATTCCAAATCCTTGAAAAATTTGGCAACACTGCTTACAAATTAGCCTTACCCCCGAACTTGGCAAATATTCATAATGTTTTTCATATGTCTCAACTTAAAAAGTACATCCCAGATCCTTCACATGTCATTGAACATGAGAATGTACATTTACAAGAGAATATGACAGTAGAGATAAGACCAAATAGAATCATTGATACACGACTCAAATCATTGCGAAATAAGCAAATCCCTTTAGTTAAAGTAGTATGGAGAGGATTATCCCAAGAGGAAGCAACATGGGAAACTGAAGAACACATGAGAAGACATTATCCTGAGTTATTTCACTAGGTAATTAAAATTTCTAATGTATAATCCTTTTAATTATATGCTTACCGAATTTTGAGGACAAAATTCAAATTTTAGGGGGGGTGAGTTGTAACATCCCAAATTATTATGGATTAAATATTTAATATATTTTTTTTTATTTTGAGACTCTAGAAATCTCTTGAATGTCCTTGATGAATCTAGATTGTTCTAGAGGAATCTTGTATGTTCTACAGATATCTTGTATATTCTTGAATTTCCTAGATAAGTGTAGAATGTTGTAGAATGGTATAGATAATTCTAGAGAATTCTAGGTTAGTCTAGGTTTATCTTGAGTTATCTTGAGTTTTCTAAACATTTCTAGGCTTTAGAGAGATATTTGAATATTCAAAAGGAATTTTTACACAAAAGAAATTTTTAGGACAAAAATATTTAACTAAAAGAAAAATGAAATATTTTTAAATATCCAATAATTAATATTACCTTATTTTCAATTTAGTTCTTACTCAAATAATTATTTAAAATAACTATAATATAAAAAAGAAAAAAAAGAGAATTATACTAATCTAGATAATTGGTCTTGTGCATAAAATTGTTTTGGTGTTAATAATAATATGTATATTATATATATATATATATATATATTAGTAGGATTTAAATTATCTACATTAATCATAATATATATATATATATACATGTATGAAGAGATGGTAACATGTATTCTCGGTGGAAAGGAGAAAACAAGAAGATGGCATAATATATACATATTTATTAAGTGGCAACACGAAAATTTTGATAAAGCACATGAAGCAAATATAATAGAATATACATATATATGAACTTGGAGAAGGCAACACGTAAAAGACACATTAACAAAGCACATGACAGCTCACACACAAGACAGCTCATGGTTTTTAGGAGCACTTGACAGCAAGTGGAAGGAAAACACGAAAAGAAAACAAAAAAGGGGACAGCACATACACAACCAAAATGTAGAAGCCTCCATGCTCTCAAAAAGAAAAGAGTGACAGCAAATCCACAAACCTCCAGCTTCAAAATTAGAAAAGAGTGACAGAAAATCCACAAACCTCTAGCTTCAAAATTTTTGGCTAAGCACAGGCAGCAAATTTGAACTCAAATACGCAATCCATGACAACCAGACTTTCCAACTTAACAGCAGAAATTTTTGACTCTTGGTAATCACCACTTGCCTCCCATTTTTAGCTATAAATAACAACATCTTCCTCCCCTTTCCTTGCACCATTCACAGCCGAGAGAGAGTGAGAAAAAGAGAATCCAGCAGCTTGGACAGAAGCAGAAAAAAATTCCTCTGTTTTTTTCAACCATAAAATAGAGGTTTTTGGAAGAAGCAAATAGCAACAACGTTAAACTTGATTTTTCTGAGCTACTTTGAGGAGATTCTTCTATTACAAACCCACACAAGTGTTAAGGGAGAAGTGGCAGTGAATAGGAAGCAAAAATCAGAACCAAAACCAGTGCAAACTACCCCACGGTCAACGGTAACTTTTTAGAAAATTTTAGTTATTTATGTAATTACTTCTTTAGCTTAGTTTTTGGGTAAAAATGGTCACATAGGTCCTAAAGACACCTAAGAAATAAATCTGGTCAGGTTTTAGCTTTTGAATCTCAACCAAAAACGTGAAACACAAAATAGGGACTAAACTGAAAGAAATGAAAATTTTATAGAAGCTGTTTTAAATTTAGAAAAAAAATATATTCTGGGATTATGGACCTATTCGAAACTAATTATGAACTTAGATCTTGCAAAGGAAAAAGGGAAAATATTGCAAGAGGGACCTACCCGAATAACAGAAAAGTTTGTAATTACTCATTAAAGAAATTTAAGAAAAATCTAGTTTTAACTAGAATCTAATTTTATTTAGTATGTTAGCTAAAAACTAAGTTATTTTAATTAAATTAGTTATTTATATCATTATGTAAAAATTTATAAAAAATTATATCTATACATATATGTTTATTTTTAAAAAGTTAACTATGTATAAATATGATCTTTTAGATTTATACATACATGTTATTTAAATTAATGATATTTATTTATACATATCATCTGAAAAATATTATGAAAAATATTGGTCTAATATGAGATTACGATGAAACCCAATGAATAGAAATTGGAATAGAATTAGGAATTTAAGAAGATCAGGAAAGATGATATTCTAGAATCTTTTTATTTAAGATTTTTAAATAAGGTTATATATACTGTTTGAAAAGGTCAAAAATCGTGAAACGAATTTCAAGACAGATTGAATAGCTATTTGAGCTAAAAAGTCAGACTACAAAGTACAGGTAGCTTAGCAATTCATAAAAGCTTGTTTTACTACTTGAATATTTTATGTCCATGAAGTTTTATTTAAAGTGAAATATGTTTTTCATGATGAAATTAGCATGATATCAGCTTGGAAGTTTACTTCCATGTTCAGCTTGGGAGTTCTGCTTCCATGTCAGCTTGGAAATTCTATTTCCATGTCAGCTTGGAAATTATATTTCCATGTTTTAGCTTGGAATCTTTCTAGCTTGAGTTAAAGGACTGTAGTAGCCTTTCTCTCATGTTTAGCTTGGAAAAATAGTTCTGCAGACTATCTTTTCCATGTTGTTGAGTGTGCCACCAACTATTCTTAATTCCATGATTTATTCATATATCAGCTTGCTAATTTTTCATCAATCTATTACACTGAGCTGAGAATTTATATTACATGGACTGGTTTTTATGATATAAGTGCTTTTATGACTGAAATGGTGTATTTATAAATGTTTATAAAATTATGCTAGCTACTGAGATACCCTTATCTCACCTTTTTGTGCTTTTCCAACTGACCATTTTAGGGGCTGACTATAAGGGGAAAGGTGTAAAGATTGATTGAACACTTTTAAAGCACTCAAGTTTATTAAGTATTAGAATTATAGATTATTTTTTTAAGTTTAGATATCAAATTACTATGTATGACAGATTTGTAATTTATTTCAAACGAATGTAAAATTATCTTATGTTTAGAATTTCAATTATTATGTATAACCAATTATGATTTGTACTAAGAACAATTGTAGAATGTTCTTTTTGAAAATATGGTATTAAGCATTAGAATTTGAAAAAAAAAATTCAGATTTTAGTATAGTAAAATAAGGACGTTACACTTATGACCTCTAGATGTTATGTGATTGTGATCACATGGGTTATTTGTGATTTGAGGAGTGGGTGTGTGTGGTATTCATAAGAGCGGATATTATCATGTAGATCACCCCTTGGGGTAGCCAGTGGGTTGAAACTCGATATAGGCTTTGTACATCTAGTAGCTATCCATGATGGACCCTGTAGAGGGGAGGTTTGAGGTCATGGTTAGGAAGCACCTACATTGTACGTGAGGTGATTCAAAATGCGAGATAGCGAAATCTCTTATTTAGGTAACCCCTAGTTATATCAGAGTGGCACAATGAAAGCTTGGTGGGTATCAATAGGTTGAGGTAAGAAGAAACTTGATAAGTGACAAGATAGATCATAGGTTTAGAACCTGAAGATTAGGACTATCAAGGTATGGTGAGCAGGTTGAGTGGGATATACCGTGAGAATGGCTTAGAGCTTAAAAGGGTTCCCTTCTCCTGGATGAGAAGAGATGTGCTAGAGGATGGCAGGAGTGGTGCAGTCCTATCCTTTTGGACGGGTGCCCTAAATTGGAGGAATGCTCTTGTACAATCAAAGACAGAAAATATTTCCTTACTTTGTTCCTTCAGGGAGTTTTATCTATGAATATTATAGTGAAACTCCTTGAAGAGAAAGCAATAGCACAAGAACTAGTAATAATGAATATCTATTTGATATCATCAAATATGAAGCTTTAGCGATAGAATGGTGTGAAGAACAATATTTTTTAAAGGGATGTTGAAATTCGGGGACTAATTTCTAAAAAGAGGGGAAGAATGTAATACCCTGAAAAATCCATGATTTTTGGGTGGAATAATTTGGGTCGAGGGAATTTTTCTTGTTGTGTGGGAAGGAAAATATGAGTTCCATAAGTGACAAAGTTATGGAATATTAAGTGGTAGAGAGTCGAGGAGTGTATTGGTGGTACTGAGGGCACCGAAAGAGTTAGGAGATTGATTGAATCCAAATAGGTACTAAAGTAAAATAAGGAAAACTATGAGGCACCTAAGATTTAGAAACACCCGAGGAGGGATATTACAGATTTGCTTTTACCAGTCTTGACCAAGGTCAACTGGAGGGCAAAGTAGTAATTTCACTATAGGCAAGTATATATAGGTGGTCCTGTCTATTTTTTCCTCATTTTGTCCTTCATTCTCTCTCTTCACCTTCTCTCCTCTCTTTCTCACTTCCTTCTCTCTCTACTCTCTCTTTCCACTTAAATCTTTCAATCGAGCTTTGGGGGAGGGATCTCGGGCTACGAGGGTGAGCCTCTAGCAACCAAGCAACATAGGGAAAGCAAGGAATTGGGGTAGGAATTCCTATTTCCCAAGCTTTACCCTATTTTATAGTTTTGAGGGTATTTGGGGTAAAATCAAGATTCTAGCCTCGTTTCTCAATTAAAATTGGGGCTTTTAGGGTCTACATGCTCCTTAGACACCAAGGATGAAGTCCCATGGAAGAAATCATGAAAAACGGTAGAGATTTGGCCGGATCTGAGGTAAATTCGAGAGGAATCACGAAGGAATGCGATTGTGGTGCCCAGGCACCAGCTCTGGCACCTAGGTGCCAGGTTTTAGAGGATTTGGGGAAGAAGATGATCGTGGCGCTCAAGTGCCAAGCATGTTTGTGGCACCTAGGTGCTAGCATCCCGAATGTCCTTGGGCTATTCTTTAATCGATGATAACTCTCTCATCCTGACTCCAATTTTAGTAAGCTTCATATCGTTATAAATCTATTTAAGTTTAGTTTCCAATGATGTAAGTTTCATTTGGAGACTCATTACTGGTTAAGAGTTATGAGCTAAGAAGTGAGTAAAGGTTGGGATTGGAATAGGAAATTTCTTTATTTTGTAACCTTGATGATTTTTTCCTGGTTACTTAATAGGGATGGTCGAGGCACAACATGTCACGACCTGTAAACCCAGTTAGTGACCGGCACAGATAGTGTGTTACAAATGCTGCCGCAAGCCTAGACTTATATCGTAGGATCGTAGGTGGTGGTCTATATGATTACAGAGTACATCAGAGCAATATAATAAAAATATATTACCTTACCCCGAACAATGGGGAGGCATCCTCAATCCACAAACCCTTGACCTGACCATCCTATATACCTGCAACTGTGAGAGGGTGAGTCTAAACCACAGACTCACCAATGTTAGCCCTACACTACACAGATATATAGAATATATATATACTTACCCAATCATGAGTTTATCCCACATGATACCAAGCTGCCCAAAGACACCCACATGGTATCACATCCCATCATATTCTCCCCCAAACACATATACACCATACAAAATAAATGCATGAAACCCTACACAAGGCTCCATGCTCCCACACCATATTTCAAGAGCTTAATCAATGTAGGTCTATGTTCCCACAGATTATCACTCAAGAAATCCCATTACATACCTGGCCTATTAGGTCATATCCATCACTATGACATGTGTCTGGCTTCTCGGGTTATTCCCTCAGTCAGAACATGCATTAGGTTCTCGGATTATGCCCCTAACTAACACATATATCCCACACACAAGAATAAACAACCACACCCACACAATATATGATGCAAATGAATGAAATGCAATGCACATCCCTTTCTGTTCCATACCACATTGAAGATTAACCTCAATGCATATGCATATCTATTGACACCACTCAATGGACACAATGGGTAGCTTCCCAATTTTATTTCCCTCTCATTTCAAAATATAAATATGCAAATGAATATGTAATGCATTCATACCAACACCACATAACAACCAATCCACACATCCCAAATAATCCTACTACATATCTACATATAAGAGAGCTAGATAGGTCATTTGCTTGGATTCCATGCTCCCAACACTCCCTCCTTGCGCCTTGACCATCCCTATTAAGTAACCAGGCAAAACCATTAGGGTTATGAAATAGAAAAATTCCCTACCACTAATCCTAACCTTTACCCACTTATTTAAACATTACTCTTAATTGGTAACAAATCTCTAAATAAAACTTATACCACTGAAACTAGATTGAAAGAGCTTTTCAACGATATAAAGTTTTTCCAAAATGGAGTCCAGATGAAAGAGTTATAGCTGATTGAAGATTAGCCCAGGTTCTTCAGAATGGCTGGTGCCTGAGGCACCTAGGTGCCACACCTGGTACCTGAGGCACCTAGGTGCCACACCTGGTGCCTGTGGCACCTAGGTGCCACACCTAGTGCCTAAGGTGCCATGCCTTGCTTACCGCTTGAGGCACCACACCTGGCGCCTGGGGTGCCATGGCTCTATACCTACGACTCTTCCTTGGTTTTGGCCCAAATCTAGTCAATTCTCTCCTATTTTCCATTATTTCTTCTATGGAATCTCATCCTTGGTGTCTAAGGAGCATTTAGACACCAAAAGCCCCAATTTTAATAGAGAAACAAAGAAAAAATCTCGATTTTACCCAAATACTCTTAAAACTAGAAAATAAGGAAAAACTTGAGAAATAGGAATTCCTACCTCAATTCCTTGCTTTCCCTATGTTGCTTGGCTCCTACAGGCTCACCCTATCACCCAAGATCCATCCCCCGAAGCCTGGTTGAAGGATTTGAGTGGAGAGAGTGCGTAGAGGAAGGAAGAGAGAAAGAGATGAGATAGAAGGTGAAGAGAAAGAAAGAGGAAAGGAAGAAATAAGGAAAAAATGAGCGGGGCCACCTATATATACTCGCCCATTGTGAGATTACTATGTTGCCCTTCAATTAACCCTAGGTCAATACTGGTAAAAGCAAATCGTAATATCATACCTCGGGTGTTTCTAAATCCTAGGTGCCCCATAGTTTTCCTTATTTCACTTTAGTCCCTCTTTGTATCCAACTAGTCTCTTAACTTCCTTGGTGCCCTTGGTTCCATCAATACATTCCTCAACTCTCTAACACTCAATATTCTACAACCTTGCCACTTCTAAGCCTCATATTTTCCTTCATACGCCACTAAAAATATTTCCTCCACCTGAAATATTCCATAAATTAGCTTTACGGAATACCCGAAAATCACAAAATTTCAAGGTATTACACAAGGTAGGAGCCAAGAGTGTGTGGAATCCATGTGAGGGATCTATCTAGCTCTCCAATATACAGATATGTACATATATGTATATGTATGTATATTTATATTTTAGGAGTTATTCTCCTATATTGTTTTATATACATTTAATTGTTAAATGTATTATATATAAGGTATGTAGTGGGGATTATTTGGAATATATGGATGGGAGTAATAGATTGGTTTTTGTGTGATGTTGGTGTGAATATGCATTGCATATTGTCATTTACATATTTATATTATGGAAAGCATGGAAACAGAGCAGAAAGCGAACCCACTATGTAATATCGCAGAGTAGTGTCAATAAGTATGCATGGAAAATAGTGGGATATGTATTGCATCTCATTCATTTGTATAATGTATTGTATGTGTGGTGGTTTATTTATGTATAGGATATATGTGTTGGCTATAGGCATAATCTGGGATATGCATTACATAGCCAATTGTTGATGATAAGCACCCATTAGAGGAGTAGTGGGGCCTTTTGGGTGGCTTTCGCTTTGCCAAAAAGGTCTACTTAGTTTTTTTTTTGATTTACATGTTAGGACTGTTCTATAGACCCCTTACGACACTTAGGAGGGATTTTGGGGATGGCCATTTATTTTATTTTATTCTATATCTTTTAATCAAATATTAATACTTTGCTTGGTGTGTTGCGTTAAGGACTATCTTAAACATGGTATTTTATTTTGATGTGAATTTTAAGTCATTTGGATGTTTATTAGATGAGTGAGAATTCATATGATGCAATAGGTTGGCTTTTGGGCTATTTTGTACTATGTTTTTTTGTACTTTTGGCCAAAAACTAAGATGAACATTATGGGATCTCTAAATGTATATTATGGGATTGTACGAATCATAATGTGTGAATGATGATAAGCCTGTCACATCCCTAAGACATGGCATACGACCAGCACAGCAATAAGGTTACCCTTACAATGTAAGCCTATACCATACAATGCAACAAACAAAGTTTTCCCACCATCAAACGTAAAACCAACAATGAATTATATTTAAAAGATAACAATTGTTTACTTGAACAATTTCGGTGAAGGTAAAAAATTTGTTTTCCCATTTCGTTCCTTTAATCATAAAAATTTCATACGGAAAATATTTGTCCAGCCCAACATTAGTATCCAAAAGAATAACCCATGACCCATGACCGACTACAAAATTACATACATCATTCTAGGCAACTTATGTAGTCACAAAGCAATAATTAGAAGAACAAAATGAATCAACGTAACCAAAATGACAAAGAATCAACTCAAGGAGCAAGAGTGGGTTGGCGAGTCGAAAGCCAGCTACTCTTCAAGGGGATCACATGCCTCAGCTACTAATACTGAAGAGACCCAAGGGTAAGGTGGAGTGAGTAAATCAATTACTCAGTGAATAATTATCAAACCAAGAGATAAGTCATAGGAACCAAATGCATAGCTTTATCAAATACATAGCTTTGCCAAATAAAAAAAATACAATTCTAACAATTTACCACAACCATCCTTGAGCATAAAGGAATCATATAAGGTGATATATGTGAAAATCATGCAAGTATAAATATATAACTTTATCCTTATGTCACCCAAGATATAGTAAATCCCTTATGTCCCCTCATTGGCTTAAACCCAAAGATATATATATATATATATTCCATATGTAAACCTAAACCCGTCCTTATCCCTCCTAAATTTCCTCTGCAAGATTCAACTGAAAGGTCCCATCACAGCCATATAACAACCATGGAATTATACACTACAAACAGAAACATCCATTCGAAAGTATAAAGAGACAAACCAAGATGTTATAATTTCCAACATCAAAAAATCAAATCAAATAGATTCGTAAACATGCACATAATTAAAAGTTTGAGACCCTTCCAACTAGAAACAAATTAATCATCCTTTTTTATTGTAGAAATTTTGTCTTATATTAACATGATCAAGACGAAAATTTTAGCATAAAAGAGAAAACAAATTCAACCTATTTAGCCATAAGAGCGTACAATTCCAAAATCCTATAACTGAGGATCCAACAAGTGTCACATACAGTACAATTATCCCAAAGTGCCACGCATGGCACAATGTAAGCTCCATAAGTGCCAATAACTCTAGCACAACATAAATATCTTACTACCAATAACTCTGGCATAATATAAATATCGTAGTGCCAAAAACTCTGGCACAAATTAATAATCCAAATGCCAATAACTCCGGCACAATATAAATATTGCAATGCCAATAACTCTGGCACAAATTAATAATCCAAGTGCCAATAACTCCAGCACAATATAAATATCTCAGTGCTAATATCTCTGGCACAATATAAACATCACAGTGCTAATAACTCCAACACAATATAAATATCCTAGAACCAATAACTCCAGCATAATATAGATATCCCAGTACCAATAACTCCAGCACAGCATAGATATCTTAGTGCCAATAACTCCAACGCAATATAAATATCGTAGTGCCAAAAACTTTGGCACAAATTAGGTCCTATTTATTTTGCTCATTTCCTATTTTCATTTTCACTGAAAATAGAAAAATTGACTTGAAAATGCATTTGGTTGAGTTAACTGAAAATGTTTTCTTGAAAACATTTCTTAAAATATGCCTAAATCTGAAAACACCAAAAAGATGTTTTCAGTGTTTCAGGAAATGAAAACTGAAAATGAAAATAGGAAATGTTTTCATAAACCAAACTGATTCTTAATAATCCAAGTGTCAATAACTCTGGCATAAATTAATAATCCAAGTGCCAATAACTTTGGCACAATATAAATATCTTAGTGCCAATAACTTTGGCACAATATAAATATCCCAGTGCTAATAACTCCATCACAAAATAAATATCTTAGTGCCAATAACTTTAGCACAATATAAATATCTCAGAGCCAATAACTATAGCACAATAAAAAATATCCCAATGCCAATAATTCTATCACAATATAAACAATTTAGGTGCCAATAACTTCAGCACAATCTAAATATCTCAGTGCCAATAACTTTGGCACAATATAAATATCCCAGTGCCAATAACTTCAATGCCAATAACTCTATCACAATATAAATAATTTAGGTGCCAATAACTTCAGCACAATCTAAATATCTTAGTGCCAATAACTCTGGCACAATATAAATATCCCAGTGCCAATAACTTCAGCACAATAAAAATATCCAATGCCAATAACTCAAGCACAATATAAATAATCCAGGTGCCAATAACTCTGGCATAAAATGAAAGTCCAAGTGCCAATAACTCCGGCACAAATTAATAATCCAAGTGCCAATAACTCTAGTACAAAATGAGAATCCAATACATTCACCATAAGACAAGGAATATAGTTATAAATTAGAGTTACAATATTTAACCACACACTAATTATGCATGTATCCACCATTCTATAGGTATCATAACTTCAGAAATTTCAAGTTAGTGGACATACCAGCTCGTTAATAAATTTATAGCTCTCAAACCTCGATAGCTCATCCACAATGTAGCGAGGAAGTCAGTATTACCAGAATTACTCAATAGCAATGCAACATGGTGCCTTACCTTACATTTCCAATTAAAAACCATAGAGCTTCCATCATAAGTCAAAGAACATAGATTTAATCAATTAGCCATCAACTCTTGAATCTATTTAAGAAGGATTTTATGACTTCTTTGAATGTAGGATCCAAAAGAATTTAGGAGGAATAAATTGTTCTACTTACCTTAATGTAGCACCATATACCGTAGAATCTACCAAAGTGTTGGTAGAGGTATTGGGAATGAACTTCCTAGGAGATAATTTCCATATAATTCCCTAAAATACAATTGAAATAGAGATAAAAGAACATATTTAAAACCATATTTTTATACAAGGTAAAATAGAGCTTAAGAGGGGAAAAATTCTGCTATCATGACAGTGAAAATTCTATTGTCATAGCAGCATAATTCTGTTCCAATAGTAGCAAAGTTTTGCTCCTATAGTAGCAAAATTCTACTCCTACAATAATAAAAATTCTGCTGCATAACAGAAAAATTGATTGCATAATTCTGCAATATATTCCCAAGCTATCCAGACATAGAACATTAACAAAATTTTGTAGAATTTTTCTCCGTTTTCTCCTTAATTATGTCTGTTACCTCACAAAACTTTCCAGCCAGCATTATGCCCAGTAATTTACTTCTAACTATAGAAAATTTTAACCCAAAACATCCCTTAACCAAGTCAGAAACAATTCCAAGAAAAATCCAAATTTATGGTTCTTTCTTCCACAGTTTTCATCTAAATTTATTTTTTAGCCTGTATTTCAATTAAAATACTTCCAAAACCTCAAATAACCAAGAATTAATAACATTAGAACTACTCCCTTCCTTCTAATATAAAAAATTCCCTACCTTTGCTATCTAGGGTTCTTAGGAATCTATAAAGAATAAGACAAAGAAGAACCCACTTACTTGAACCTCCATCAACGATTGAAAAAGGCATCCTTGTAGTAGCAGGAAATAACAAAGTGTTGGCTGGATCTTAACATGGATGAGTGATAAAAACCAAGACGAAAAAAGAAAACGAACATATGAAGAAAATGGAAGTGTCGAAGGAAGCTTCTGGTACTTGGAAGGAATATCTTGATATATTAGATGGAAATATGGAAATTCCAGGTGTGTCTTTTAACCAGTCAACTTTTCTTACTTCTTTAATTTAATGAAACCTAAAATACACTTACACTAAACATATGATCTCAAACAGAAGAAGAAACCATTCTCATAATCAAAATTTTTCTTGAATTTTAACAATAGGTCCCACCATGAAAATATAAAAACACACAAAATAAAAGAAGAAATAAAACAAGACTAAAAATTCTCCAACAAAAATCATTTAAATACATTTTAAAATATAACCACACAAAATATAATAATTCATTCATAGTTCTAATTTAAAGCAACACAACCTAAAATATTTCACACCATAAATTCAACCATCAATAATAAATAAATTAATTAATAAAATTTTCACACACTAAAACTAATAGCACTCCCAAGGGCCGGGATGTTACAAAACTCCCACCTTAAGAACTTCAGTCCACCAAATTTCATTACCTTACGCTTCAAAGAGATGAGGGTGAAAGAAATGGTTGGATCCCAAGAGGGGGGGTGAATTGGGATTTATAAAAACGGAATCCTCTCATTTGGACTCCGTTTTCAATAAATAATATACCGTTGGAAAGATCTTTGAGTCTACTATCAAATGAGATTAAGATACTTGAAAAAATGATTTTTCGTTCATGAGATATGATATAAAGAGTGACCAAAGGTCAAAAACTAACTTTTGTAAAACTTTATATCTCACTATCTTTTTGTTCAAAAATAATTGAGCCAATGTATGCAAATCTAAATCATTGAGTTGCACAAGTATACTAGCCTATATAAAATATACCTAATGTAAACACATAGGCTATCTTGATGCATCCAAGCTTCCAAGACTTCAAATCTTCTAATTCTTCATTTCTTGGAGCTTCATCCTTGTATGTTGTTTTCCTTGAGTGAAGCATGATATTGCTTTTCCTTGTTCTTCAATACAATGCTCACTCTTCTTGTTTTGAACCAACCTATAAAATATATCTTACTTGCAAACCCAATGGTTATTTCAATAGCATGATTCAATATATGCAACATACATATTAAATAACATAATCATGCTTAAGTACTTGTAGCATATATATGATAATTAATCTTTATATATATCAATGCTACTATTCAAATACATTTGTCATCATCAAAACTTATGGCATATAGCCTTAGGGTCAGCAATCTCCCCCTTTTTGATGATGACAAATCACCACAGAAAAATATGTATCACAAGATAATGAATGCAATGTTATAAGCACGTACACATATTTTTCTATTGTTTCTTCTCCCCCTATTTGACATCAACAAAAAGGTGTAAGGAACACAATATATAGAAGTTAAAGCACATACCTTCTTTAAGTCAGGATGTCAGAAGATGTCAATATAGTATGGGGTAAGGATACATCAAAACTTATCATTGATTTCATTGACATGTAAAAAGAAAATTTTAGAAAAATTTTTCTCATGTCAAATGAAATGAGCCAAAAGATAAAACTTGAAAGAGTTTTAGGCTCCCCCTTAAACCTTGCATAATTTGAAAAAGAATAATGAATAATAAATATCTAATTGCTTGTCTGGAGATTAATACATGCCATACGTCAGAAGACAAAATTGCTTGTCTGGAGCAGGAGGTGAAGAAACTCAAGAAGATGATAGAGGACCAGGAGAAGTTAGCTAAACGCAACAATGCGGCACTGACTTCAAGAATAGATAGGTTCTTCTATTGGTCTACCCAATGCTTCTGCAATCAACAACAAAGAAGTGTTGATTGTATGAATGGGATTTACACTACCCTCCGTGACATTGCTCAGTCTCTTGCTCCAAGAAATGGCCGAGGGGTGATGATACAATACAACCCTCCTAATCCGAGACCACCTCGCCTGTAGATTGCTCATGCATGAGCAAACTTTCCCTTTTTTTTTTTAATTATGCAATGTAATCCTTCGGTTTTTTTTTAATGCAAGTGGTTTCTTTTATTTGACGGTACAAAAAAATAATAATAAAGAAAGATAAAATAAATCAGCTACACAAATTCAGCACAGTATATATATATTGAAAAATATATATCCATTTTAAAGATGGAAAGAATTTTCTGACATGGACATATATATCATCATTTCAAAGCAAAAGTAAGTTACATACTTATCAAGATAAAACATATTATAACTTGAGTATGTAGTACAATAATTGACGTAATATGGATTAATAAGATATAATCAGATATAAACTAGAATCCATAAACAATCGTTCATAAGCTATATCTTATACAAAGGATATGACATGTATAATGCTCAAACCATGATGAATGGTATAAAGACAATATCTTTATATACAATGATATGATCAAATATGTAACATATTAGAGAACAATATATCATTGTAATGAAAGTATGTCAGTAAAAAAAAATTGCCAACATAGCCAATTATGATCAGGGAGTATCACTCAATTAAATATTAAAGTGGTAAAGAATAGAGATACTCATCAATTTTGGCAAACTCTTATTGCTTCTTGAAGTTCCTCCTCCAGATTTTGATATTCTTGTTTTGCTCATTGCTCTTCTTTTGATTCTATCTTCTTGCAATTTTAATGAACTTAATTGATTGATTATTTGCAAGATCCTCTTGAAAACAATCTCTCATAAGATCACTGTCAAGCATTGGTCGATCATTACGAATGAGCTTAGAGGATAGATTTGAGGACTAACTCCTGCAAAACACTTTTGGTGGAGCACTTTGATGTTCAAATCAGTAATGTTCAAATAAATCTCGAGTACTAGGAGCAACATTATGTTCAAGATATACCATATTAATAAAAGTGCTATGCTTTCATGAAATGCAATTTTGCAAAATATTTGATTTCATTGAAAATATTTAAATAAGATTATAGCAAGGATAAATACTATAGGTAGGAGGAATCTTATTGTTGTGAAGACAAGAAAAATGTGCGTGTAATGGAAGCAAGTTTTCATGATGCAGTAAAAAGGATAGTTTGAGCAAAATTTGGAAGAAAGATTTTAGATCAAAACAAAATTTGAATCTATAATCTGCACACCTAACAATTGTTTTCAGATATAGCATGCATGAATATCAAGGATAGATGTAAGGCATATTAGATAACAGACAAAAGCATTAGAGAGCAGTAAACATATCAGTTAAAATTCTTACAATGCATTCCAGCTTATATGTTTACTTATCCATTGCCTCCTTTTGATGCAAGAGAGTGGAGTTTGAATGATGTAGCCATTGAAAAGTCATTTCCGCTCCTTGCTTCGAGGCAAATCTACAAATTATTCATTTATCTTTGGTACACAAATTTCTTTGGGTTTGCCTGGGTCATGAGTTCCTTTTTGAACCCATTTCATTTTTACTCCATGAACAAGATTTTTCTTATAAAAACAGGAGTAAGATTTGTGTCCTTTCAGTCCACAATAGAAACAAGTGCAAGTTGGACTATTGGACATCTTTGCAGAAACAAAGAAGTTTTTAAACTGCTTTTGGTTTGATTTCTTTTTAGAAACAATACCAACTTTGTTAATTCTTCTTTGTTTCAAAACTGAGGTATTTAAAATTTCTCTACCTTGAAAGAGTTTTGCAAGTGTGTTTTTAAGATTATCATTTTCTTTTTTCAAAAAATCACACTTGGTACAAAAGCAATTTGTGTTGGTAGAGATATTTGTTTTTAAAATCAAATTCTCTTCTTGAAAAGTTTTGTTTTGATTTTCAAAAACAAAATTCTCTTCCTTGGAAATAGAAAATTCATTTTTCAATATTTCCAACTCATTTTCAAGAGAAGAGTTTTTCTGTTTTGAAACATTTAGTTTCTTTGCAAGTATAAGAGATTCTTCATGTAAATCATCAAAGGCATCTTGTAATTCTTCAAAAGAGTAGTCAAATGAATTTACCTCATCTTTATCTCTGGCCACAAGACAAGTGTTGGCTTCTTCATTTGTGTTCTGCTTATCAGAATTACTATTTCCCCAATTGGAAGATAGGTAAGCTTTCTTTGATGATTCACCTTTTGGTTGTGGTTTCTCTTTTTCTCCTTTTTCTTCTTCGTCTGCCACCTTGGTGATTTGAGATTTTCCTGTAAGTTCAACACCAAGAGCTTGCAATTGATTAAGCACAAGTTGTATCTCATTAATGGTTTTGCAATTGTTCATTTGAGCAATTTCAAGTTCATTAATGAAACTTCTATACCTTAATTCCTCAGCAATAAGATCTTCCTCATGTGCAACTTCAAGAATTTCCCACATTTCTTTTGCAGTTGCACAGTTGGAGATTTTGAAAAATTCATCTTGACTCAATGCACAAGAAATAATCAATTTTACCTTAGCATTGAGTTGCATTAAACTTATTTCAGTATCATTCCATTCACTCTTAAGTTTTGGAATGTATTTTCCTCGTTCTTCCTTGACAGGCATACAAGAACCATTTTCTATAACATCCCAGAGTTTATGGTCTAATGAAATTAAAAACATTTTCATTTCATACTTCCAATATTGAAAATGATTAGCATCAAAAATTGGAGGTTCTGTGAAAGAACAATTTTTAGAAATAAACCAATCACTATATCCAACCATGCTAACTCTTAGACGGTTAAGTCTTTAAACAAGAGCCCAAGCTCTGATACCAATTGAAAGAAATGGTTGGATCCCAAGAGGGGGGGTGAATTGGGATTTATAAAAATTTTTTACAAGAATTAATTGGAAGTTAAAATGATTTTCTGTAGAAGTGTAATACTAAAGATAATAAATACAATACAGAAAATCAATGTGCTGTCAAGATAAATAATTATAAAGATCAAGGAATTAAAGAATAAATATCAATATGCACAAATTAAAGAGTAAGGGATAGAGAAAGCAAACTCGGAGATTTATACTGGTTCGGCTAATCCAAGCCTACATCCAGTCCTCAAGAGACCACTTGAGTATTTCCACTATAATTGCAAGTTTAATCCGGGTACTTGCAAACCACTACAACCACGCAAATTCGATCCGGGTATTTGCGAAACCACAATGGAGAATTTATGAATCCGGGCTCCTCCTCAACCCAAAGCAAGTTATTCCAACACCGGTACTTGTGAACCTCAACTCAGAATAATCTATGTGTTGATCAAAATCAACAATACAAAGAAACTCTCTCTAAAGAGTAGATGAATACAAGTGAAGCTCTAATAACTCTAATGATAGAGAATATGCAAGATTTGGCTCAAGAATGCTTTCCTTTCTCTCAAAGATGATAGAAGAAGTTAATATCACATTGTAGGACTTTGTTCTTGCTAAAAATCGTGTATCTAAGGTCATATATATAAGATTTTGCAAAACTAGCCGTTATATAGCCGCTATATAGCCGTTACAGCACTTATAGTGCAGTCCAGATTTTGAGCTTTCTTTAAAAATTCATAACTCCCTCATTTGAACTCCGTTTTAAACAAATAATATACCGTTGGAAAGCTCTTGGAGTCTAGTTTCAAATGAGCCAAGTTTCACTCAAAAATTATTTTTCGTTTAAAAGATATAATCAAAATACTGACTATAGGTCAGAACAGAATAATTTTTTATTACAGTAAAATCAACTTTCAATTTTTCAAACTATATTTTAAATAGTCATATATTTCTCATTTGGACTCCGTTTTCAATAAATAATATACCGTTGGAAAGATCTTTGAGTCTACTATCAAATGAGATTAAGATACTTGAAAAAATGATTTTTCGTTCATGAGATATGATATAAAGAGTGACCAAAGGTCAAAAACTAACTTTTGTAAAACTTTATATCTCACTATCTTTTTGTTCAAAAATAATTGAGCCAATGTATGCAAATCTAAATCATTGAGTTGCACAAGTATACTAGCCTATATAAAATATACCTAATGTAAACACATAGGCTATCTTGATGCATCCAAGCTTCCAAGACTTCAAATCTTCTAATTCTTCATTTCTTGGAGCTTCATCCTTGTATGTTGTTTTCCTTGAGTGAAGCATGATATTGCTTTTCCTTGTTCTTCAATACAATGCTCACTCTTCTTGTTTTGAACCAACCTATAAAATATATCTTACTTGCAAACCCAATGGTTATTTCAATAGCATGATTCAATATATGCAACATACATATTAAATAACATAATCATGCTTAAGTACTTGTAGCATATATATGATAATTAATCTTTATATATATCAATGCTACTATTCAAATATATTTGTCATCATCAAAACTTATGGCATATAGCCTTAGGGTCAGCAGAGGGTACATGGATTTCATAACTTACTCCAGTTCCCACATTGCCTCCTCCTGAGAATATCTCCTTATTTATTATCTACCTTTTCCTACTTAGCTTAGAGGCAAGTCCCCTTTAAAATTATTAAATTTTCTCCATATGCTCTGTTTAAGACCAGATTTCTAACTCGAATCTTTATGAATTTACTGGGTAGCCTTTATAAGTTCAAAATTCATGAAACTTGGTGGATAGAATCCCTAATATGCCAAGAATGTTAGATAAAAATTTTAGAAAGAAATATTAATTTGCCCCTTCAAAACCATTATTTCACAATCGCTACCCAGATTGCATTTGCAGTCTTAGGGTCTCAGTTTTGCAAGCCTATAACCCACTAATTTAGTTTCAAAACTCATTAAATATGGTAGCCATATACTTTAGTATTATGCCATCATTCCATAAAAATTTCAAGGCAAAACTTGACCATTGGTCAGATTGCTCTGATTCCTGAGGTAGTTTTGGTTTCTCTAAAATTTGACCTAGCAATGACTTTTCAAACATTATGGAATTATCCAGTTCATAACTTCACATGCAAAGGAATGCCCCATAAAAATTTCAAGCTAAAAAGACTTGATTTAGGTATTTTTCTACCTTATAAATTATACAAACAGAAAAGAAATCTTGTTTTGGGCATCAAGGCTAATCAAGTGAAATTGGGAGGTCTAATGAAGTTGGATTCCATAAAGTTTTTGTAAGCACGTTCTATGGTATTAATACAAGTGGCATACCAAGTTTCAAATCAATTGGAGCTCATTTAGTGCCACAAACAAATCAAAATTTTAGCAGTAACAATGACAAAAGTAACACATAGTAAATTCCAATTCTATATAGTTCCTAACCTTGCATATTTTCTAAACTTTGGCTACCAAAATCAAGATAGTATAAATTATGGCTTAATCATTGGTCTCCTTACCATTTCTTAACCAATGTCTTCTTTACCAAAGCTACACGTTCCAAATTTTCGTACTCAATTATACAAATAAACTTTTCCAATCTTTTCTCACATATCCCTTTACTTTGATAACTCACAGCAGAATCTCAAACTTAGAACACAAATATTCTCAAAATAATCTTGAACAGACATATATCTATAATTTTAAATCTCTTCCTATCCGGCTTCCAACACAAGAACAACACAAGAAAGACTTTAAAATCAGAAAATTTTGCTAAAAAAGAATCATAGACTCAGTCCCCTTAACTTTTGGCCTTGGATCTCCATTTTCTTTTTAGGAATTTCCTTTTTCAACCATTCATCTTGATCGCGTTGTCAATCCTTTTTAATTCAGCTGGTTTACATTCTTCTTTAATTATTTTATAAGACATTACTTTCCCTACTTTTCATAAATTTTCCCTTATCAAATGAGGACAACTCTTTGAGTCTTATGTCATCTCCCTTTTAGTCCCAAGACACTATTCAAGAGATCCCCTGAAAGACATATGGAAGCCTCACGGATCTACAAAAATACAATCATATACACTTGATTCCAAGCATACTTCACAAATGACTTAGAGGAATATAACATGAAAGAATCGACACCAATACCACCTACAGGGCCTTTAGCTGACCCTCACTCTATGGTCATGTCGCGGCTCATGACTATAGAGAGAGGACCGACCAAGATTACTGTAATGCCACGAAAATTAGGCATATCAATATACATATATTATAGAGAGTACCTCAAAGGTAGCCCATAATCTTCATGAACAATCTTAATATCCACAGCTATGTAAATTGTAAATTACATAATTTAAAAAGCAAATTATAACCAATTTAAATAAAATCCCTAAACTCTGCAGGACCTAGGTGGCCTATAGGATTACAGAGCATTTCTACTGGTCCATTTAGAACCCTTTGACTAAATGGAGTCTGTCTCCAAGCCTCTAACCTTTAGCAGTTCCCACATCCTCCTTAATTGCTAAATCTTAAAGTAGCAATAAAGAGCATGAGTTTATGAAAAACTCAGTGAGTAAATGATTGTGCAATAAAATAGAGCATAAGTGCAAATACCAGCCTCACTACCATAATCAAAATAAATACTACTAGCATATAGCAGTATGATATAAAATATATAATGTACCTTACCATGTAACCAAAATCCATGACTCGATGCGAGTCTACAATCTCATAAATCAATTCATAAAATAATCCTCAAACAAACAAAAGCATAAATAACCACCCATACCAAAATGCATTATGCATTGCATGATGTATGATGCATTTTCCACTCTTTTCCACACCACATTGAAGACTAAGCCTCAATCCGTATGCATACCCGTTGACACCACTCAACGGTATTACACAATGGGTAGCTTCCTGCTCTATTTCTACACTTTCTATTTCTCATAATATAAATATGTAAATAATGATATGCAATGCATTTTACACACAAATATCTCACAGCACATACCATATCAATTCATCACTTTAAAGACAATTAAACATAAAATCCTCAATCTCACAAAACAATTTCCATAATCATTCAATGAAATTCCTTGGTCTAGTTATTTCCACTAACTAGGGAATTTCATTGATGAATTTCTAACTATAGTGTGAATAGGATTTATATTGACTTAGCCAAATAATTTAATAAAACTTAAATGGCAAGGTCATCCACTCACCTTTATACCGATCAGGTTTACTGTATAAGAAATCCCAGGAGATAAAGCCCAAGAAGCTCCCAAGACACCTGGAATCAACCCAAATCAATAACTAAATAAAACATGAAAAATATT
Organism: Biancaea sappan; assembly: GCA_037074585.1. Classification (NCBI taxonomy): domain Eukaryota; kingdom Viridiplantae; phylum Streptophyta; class Magnoliopsida; order Fabales; family Fabaceae; genus Biancaea; species Biancaea sappan. The sequence goes on from CM073494.1 coordinate 38,719,437, forward strand.
CACCACTAACCCTAACCCTTGGTCCTTCATTTGGACATCACTCTTAAATAGTAAGAAGCTTTTAAAAAAATCTTATACCATTAAAAACTAGACTCAAAGATCTTTCCAATGATATAAAGTTTGTTAAAAACATAGTCTGGATGAAGAAGTTATGGCCATCGGTATGGCTGGCTCCAGAATTACACCTATTTCACACAAATCCTGGTGTCTGGGCACCACGATCGCGATAGAACGCGATCTGGATCAGATCGTTTTTCATGATTTCTTCATGGGCTTTCAACCTTAGTGTCTAAGGAGCATTTAGACACCAAAAGCACCAATTTTAACAGAGAAACAAAGCCAGAATCTCAATTTTACCTCAAATACCATTAAAAATATAAAATAGGGAAAAGTTTAGGAAATTAGAATTCCTACCTCAATTCCTTGCTTTTCCTAGGTTAGTTGGCCATCGATAACTCACCCCACCATAGGAGAAAGGCTCTCCAAAGCTCGTTGGAAGATTTGGAATGGAGAGGGTGAAGTAGAGATAAGGAAGAAAGAAAGAGAAAGAGAAGGTGAGGAGAGAGAGACAGAGCAAAGTGAGAATTGAAGAAAAAGGGAAGGGGTCGCCTATATATACCCGCCTAATGTGAAATTACTACTTTGTCCTTAGGTAACTCTTGATTAACCTTAGTGGTCACAAACTCGTAATTCCTCCAATTTGGGTATTTCCTATATTCTAAGTGCCACATAGTTCCTCATTTCACTGTAGTCCCTCTTTGGACCTCATAGGTTCCCAACTCCTTCTGTCTCATGATTGCTTTCACTTTGTTCCATGTCTCTCAACTCTATCTCCATGAAATTTCCTCTTCCTCTTATCTTTCCTTATCTCTCAAAAATATTATCTGTAATAAAATACTTGGTTCAATTATTTATCTCTACCTCTATAAATAATATTCAAAAAGAATAAATTAAATATGAAAAATTAAAATTAACCAAATAATTCCATTAAAATAAATGGTAATTTTTATTACAACAACTATAATACTGCCAATTATGTAATTCCAAAACAAGTGGGTATTACATTCTACCCCATTAAAAGAATTTAGTCCCCGAATTCAAAAACTTACTACAAGCCTCGAAAGGCACCACGATAATTGATGAGAAGCAGTATTCCTCCGTTTCCATTGGAAACCAAAGCACATATACTGCCACTCACAAAGCCCAACATCCTCCAGAACCAAAATGAAAACTAAAATCCCTAGTTGTTATACAGCTCCGATATACCATGGAGCTCTATAACTTCCCTCACTCAGGTATTAGCATAAATTGCTCCAATGATCACAACCCAAAGCACAAGGCCTCTCATATGAAGCCTCATAAGGCGTCTTATCTGTGCCGTTGTGGTAGTTATTACCACAAGCAAACTTAAGAAACTTTGGGTGGTTTAAGTACCTATTACACATTAGTTCCTCTACCACTCAACCCCAAAGTACCCATATAAATAAAATAAATAAATAAAATAAAAAATACCCTCGGGATAATTAACCCACACAAAATTCGGTCGCCCTGGAATTTATATACAATAAGGTATCTTGGTCACAATTCACGTAGAGCATATCTTGATACCATGGTATATTACCTCTTATCAATCCTACACTTTAAGCTATGCATACCACAAATATAATCCACACGTATATCACACAATAATATAATATATATATATATATATATGCTATGCATCATGCCCGAAGGCATTATCCCATGATTGGCAGGTCGCTCATTTGGGTGTCAAACCCAACCCAGGGCTTCTATATTGCCATCATATCCACTATCCACAATCACAACAATAAAAAAATAAATGAATTATTTAAATAAATAAAAGAAAATAAATTATACATAAAACCATATACACCCCACACATACAATTCTCCTATAGATCTACGATCCTATGGGATTCCCACTCAAGAATCCTGTCACGTGAGTTTGCAATCTCACAGACTAGATATCCCTACAAGGACTTCCTTGTGAAGGTATATATACATATATATATATATATATTTACATTTCTATTCCTCAACCCCTTTTATTTTTTAGGTGCATTACTACATAATCCTAAACCACGTTCCCTATACTGGCAATCACCGGTGTCGGATCTCAGGAGCATACCTGAACCATTCCCACAGCGCTAACTAATAACTATCTAACCGACATAAATCCCACAAAAGGTCGATCCCAATTTCCATTCCTTCCTGGACGTTAACACCTGACTTTGCCATAATGTCAAGTAACTAAAGTCACTAGAGTGTCTATCCTAAAAGACCAGCTCATGAAACGAATCGCTCCCCTAAAGATGATGATTTTGATTTTTTTTTTTACATAAACATCCACGATGAGTCTCACCAGACTCTTGTGTGCACTAAGCTTATCCCTACTCTCGATCCGTTGGGTCATGTCCATGACCAACAATAAGTTAATAGCAAAATATCCATAACCAAAACACACCAACTCATAGGCCAAAGCCTCTACCTTAATCTATGAAACTAATACTAAGCCTACTTCCAAACTTTCCCAAATAAATTTATATTTGGGATGTTGTGTAACTACACATATATACACATTCCATCTATATTCATATATGAGTCATCATGTTTCCATACACCCTAAATGCATTCCCTCTCAAACTAACATATATAATTTTAAAGTACTAACTCTAACACCAATGAGCTTTGGTTTAACCTAAACATATCCCTGGCCATTTTCATGGCATCATTCCCTTACCCTCAACATAGAACACTCTCGAAGCTTACTCTACCAACTTACATCCTCCATCTCACTTGGTTATACGCAAACACCTAGGCATCTTACATATCCCCTGACATGCGCACACTATAGACTCATAGGCCCTCATAGAAAAGTGGGCCAAACCCCTTATTAACCTCTGAGGTCACTTATCTACCACCACTTCTATTCAGCTAAAATGGCACTCATGCTATAAACCTACTAGTAAAACACTCAGACCACTCCTAGGTCATGAGGTTTCCACTCCATTACCATAATGAAAACTCTTGTAACTACCCTTCGCCTCATCGACCTTCTCAGTGTAAGGACCTTATGCATCCTCACACCCTATGTGTACTATATCCCCACTCAATGATTACCGAGAACTTGCCTCATGAGTTTTTTCTTCTTTCCCAAACTAATCCCATCTACCTAAACACACTCATAGCATAGTATCACCATTTACGAACCTCCAACCATATGGGTGCAACTTAGCCAAGTTGCCTTAAGGAATTTACAACTCACTCCTATATTTTCTTTATTCACATCAGCACACCCCATACATATAACATCCTTACCCAATTCTTCATCTAGAACTTGTCTCGTAAGTTCTTCCCCCTAGACCGATCCTATAATCCTAAGTATACTCACTACACATTTCCACCCTTAACATACCTCAACAGGACATGTACAACTTAATAAGTTGCCCCTAAAAGATTTACAACTCATTCCAATCACTCTTATATTGCCTTCTACCTCACTAAGGTGTCTCATTCAAGAGAACTATATAACTGACATCAACTCCCTCAACCGAACCTCACACTGCCAGATTTCTTTGGGATATATATTCAAGTATGCATCCTAACTCTAACAACTCACGTTCTCTCCTCAGATTCCTCTTAACGTTTATCTTTCAATGGTTAAGAAAACAGCCTTAGCCTTCTGGCTACTAATAATACTCACTAAAATGAAGTCTCCAGCATTCTAAATATCGAGGTCGTTATTTTCTAACCTGAGAATCACCTTGACTAGAAGAATTGCAACCACCTCTACTCTCAGGATGGAACCCATATCTTAGCTCTAAGATTATCTCACGTGAGTATTCTTCTCTCTTGTGCTCTCTTTTTTCCTAATGACTCTTAAATTCTTCAACCTCTACCATCCAACTTCAACTGAAAATAACTTGGTTAAAGTGCTTGCCTATACACAACCCACCTAGAATGCCATCAACACTTATGAGAATAGACTATACATCTATCCACATAGGTGTTGATTCACAAGGTCCCAAACTCATCGCTCTACTTAACCAATCACTCAAGTCCTGAGGAATGCCAACACACCCTGTGGGTATGCGTTTCCTACGTACAACAAAATACAATACAATACAATACATTAGTACATTAATGTATTTATGTTATATTTATGATATAACCATTTCCCATTTTCCTCCTAACAACCCAGTTTGCACAATTCATTAAAATAAGTTAATGAAAATTTGTGCAGAATATCTGATATCTAGCTTTTTTATATACATTTTAACCTCTATCTTGGTCTATTTGCAATTTCATCTATGGAAATTCTCCAATTTTATTACACTTTGTAATTTATTAGGTCTAAATTAATTTTGGATGGAAAATGAATTATTTTCACATTTTAGGACTTAAATTATTAAAGACTCAATTTAATCCATTTTTGTGCTTTGTAGAAATTAAATTTGGAGATTTACTAATGATGTGGTGCTAAGGTGGACATTCTTACTGGCATGGCCCTAATGTGGCACTCTTCTGATGAATAGGATGCTGATTTAGACTTGTTTCTGCATTTTTGTTGATATAGAGACATGTGGGGCCTTCAATCTAGATTACCTTTTGCATGCAGTCTAGCCTTTACTTGCCTCTTTCCTAAACTTTGCTGAAAATACCTTTTTCATGCTTGCTACTGCTGTCAATTGGCTACCCCTTCTGCAGAAAGGAAATAGCCATACCTCAGCTCTCTTTTTGACAGTCAACTAAGCATCTAGGGTAGAATATTCCAAGGCATTTAGGGCATCAGTTATGTATTACATAATACACTTTTTTATATTCTGTAACTTAGAATTTTGCAAACCTCTCTTCCCCTCTGCTTTCCCTCTTATGTTTTGCTGTTTTACTCTCATGGAAGGCTAAATCTCCATTGTAATCAGTCACTAGGACCTTGGGATGTTGTGGCTTGAACTAAAAGTGCAAGATAAGTGTTTTTATTCTCTATTTCATCTCATTTCATTTCTGTCCTATTTTTATGTTTATGTTGCTGTTAGATTCTGATTGAACTTGAAGGAACATAAACTTATTTATATTTGAGATATAACCATGCTTGACTGATTAGAAAAGTGAGTGAAACGAAATGACTAGTTAAAAGATGTTTAACTTGATTTGGTTGAGGTTTTCTTTTGAAATGCATCTAGTTATAGTTAGTGAAGTTTTTCTTGACTATAGTTGGAAGCATTAAATTCTAGAAGTTACTCTAGAATCATTTTCATAAGAAAAAAAAAACAAATGGTGAAATGAGAACAAAACTGAATCAATCAGTTAAATAATGATAATTGCACTCCTATAAATCCTAGTGGCTGGTTACATAGTCTCCTTACTGTCAATACTCTATCATTTTCATTCTACTGCTGATTAGCTGCTGGTTTGCTGTTGTTACTACGAACAAACCCCTCATACCGCTTATGTGCTTTTAATTAGTGTTTGGGTGTTTAGAACAATTAATTAGTGATTAGAAGTGAGGCTCCTTGAGTGAATACAACTTAGGGACCACTATACCAAAAAATTGCCATGAATTCAATTTTGGTAGATTTGGCATTGTAGTGGCGTGAACCAGAATTTTGGTATTGTTGCCGGGGAGCCAATTCACTTCTTAGTTGTTAATTTAGTTGTTCCATTGTGTTTTTGTTTAATTTTTGGTCGTTTAGTGTTGTTGTAGTGGTTTACAAGTTTTGGAGTCTCTTTCTCGGAAACTAGTCAAGACTAGCCATTTTCCAACCAACAAAAAACCTAACTATCTCCAATTGACCTCAAACTTGGTAGACCACTAGTTTTTGGCATTTTAAGCATGTTGCATCCCCTACTATACGGGTTCGCCATTTTTTCAAATTTCATCGTTTAGGCCCTCTTTTCTATTTTTTAATTTTTTTAATTTTTTAATTAATTGTGATTTTTAGTATGACTTTTGTAGATCAAAATTTAAAGTTCTATTTTTTTGCATTAGTTCCTCTAACTTGAGAAGGATTTTTTCAAGAAAAATCATATTTTTATGAGATACTTCATTTTTTTTGGCGATTTTCATCAGTTATAGCTTCTTGTAGTGCTTTTGCCATTTTTAGTTTTTTTGTTGTTTTCTTATAAATTTTGCCCTTCCTAGTGTATGAGAAGGTCTCTTAACATGGACTTACCACCTTTTGATCCTAAAATTGATAGGACCTTCCATAGGCTAGTGAGAAGCAATAGCATTAGGAGTAGAATAGTGTCTGAACTTTGGTCTGAGTTTATTGATCTTGCTGTCAATAGTGTAGAAGTAAAGTTAGTTTTTGAATCTGATATTGTGTTGGAGTCAACTAATTTTGAGTCAACTAGGATAACTAGGATAGATAATCAAAATGCACAAGTGCCTTAAAATAGGTAAGAACAATCCATTAAAGAGTTGATTGCACCTAATGTGTATTGTCAACCATTGTGCATAAATTATCCTAAGTTGGATGCTAATTTTGAATTGAAATATAATCTAATCCACTTGCTGCCCAAGTTCCATTGTCTTGTAGGAGAAGATCCATATAAACACTTAAAGGAATTTCATGTTGTTTCCTTTCTTTTTAGATGGGGTAGCCAAGGATTGGCTTTATTACTTGCCAACTACTGTGATAACAAGATTGGATGACTTGAAAAAGATGTTCTTAGAAAAATTCTTCCTAGAGAAAAGACATTAGTGGGATTAGACAAGCAAGTGGTGAATCTTTGCATGAGTATTGAGAGAGATTTGAGAAGCTGTGTTCAAGTTGTCCCAACCATCAAATTTCATAGCAGCTTCTCATCCAGTATTTTTATGAGGGATTACTGCCTATGGATAAATATATACTTGATGTAGCTGCTGGTAGGTCATTGGTAGATAAGACCCCTGCTACAGCAAATGAATTGTTGGCCAAGATGGCACAAAATGCATAGTAATTTGGTACCAAATTGAATGATCTAGCAGCAGCTACTATCAATGAAGTGAGGACACCTCCTATGGAGCAACAAAGGATAAAAAATAAATTGGAAGAGTTAGGTTCAATGGTGAGGTAATTGACATTAAATCAGAGAACACAACAACTAGTCTTTCCTCCTTTAGTTTGTGGTATTTGTTCCATGAATACCCACCATACTAATCAGTGCCCTTATCTGCAAGAAACCCTAACTAAGTCATGTGCTGGCATATTCCCTAGTAGACCTATATAGCCACAACAACAGATATATAACCTATATTCCTCCACGTACAATCCTAGGTGGCATGACCATCCAGCTTTTAAGTATGGAAATACCTCCAATCCTCCTCCTTACCATCCACCCTATATAAGAGACAATCAACCTAGACCCAACCATACACCTCCTCTAGCACCCAAGAAGCCTGAGACTAGTCTTGAAGATTTAATGAAAGAACTAACTGCCAATACCCTTCATTTTCAGCAAAGAGTATAAACAAATATGCATAATTTGGAGACTAAGATTGGTCAATTATCCACAATAGTTAATGAGTTAAAAATTCAAGGCTTAAGGAGTTTGCCACCTCAACCAATAATCAATCCAAGAAGTAATGTTAGTGCCATCATTTTGAGGAGTGGCAAGCAAGTAGATGGTCCACCTTCTAAATCTGAACCAGAAAAATCAAATGTGCATCAAAGTGTTCCTTCATCCTCAACCAGTAAGCAAAATAATAAGGATAAAGAAGTGGTTCAGAGAATACCTCTTCCTTTCCCCAATAGGCAAACTCAATTAAGGAAAGCTTCTAAATCTAACATGGATAAAGAGATCATGGAGACCTTCAGAAAAATAGAGGTCAACATTTCACTTTTGGAAGTAATTAAGCAAATCTCCAAGTATGCCAGGTTCTTCAAAGAGTTGTGCACTCATAGGAGGTGTTTAAGGGGCAATGAAATAGTTAATTTGGAAAGGAATGTTTCTGCACTCATCCAGCCTCCCATGCCACCCAAATTCAAAGATCCTGGAACTTTGACAATACCATGCACAATAGGCAACATAGAGTTCTCCAATGCTATGCTAGATTTGGGAGCCTTAATCAATGTCATGCCCAAATCAGTGTACTCAAGCCTCAAGATTGGTGTCCTTTCACCAACTAGAGTGATTGTCCAACTCGCCAATAGGAGCACAGTACACCAAATAGAAGTTCTGGAAGATGTCTTGGTAAGAGTTAAAGATTTCATTTTTCCTACTAATTTTCATGTGCTAGATATGGAAAATGATAGCACTCCTAGCCATGCACCATTAATACTTGGTAGATCTTTTCTGAAAACTACAAAACCATTATTAATGTGCATGAAGGGACTTTGTCCATGGAGTTTGCTGGCAAAAGAATTGGTTTTAATATCTTAGATGCCATGAAACATCCTATAGAAAATATTCCAATGTGCATGTGGTTAACTTTCTGGATTATTTAGTTGATGAGGCATGTGATGATTTCCAAGCTAAATTGATTTCTGGTTTTCCTGAGTTTTCTAACTTGGTTGATGCCTTTGAGTGCAATTATGCTAGTTCTAAATTTTGTCATGCTTGCACTGAAATTGAAAATTCTCTAAGTGCTGACAATTCTGAGTTGCATTCAGATTTGTATTCTAGTTTGGATTCTATTATACTTTCTGATTCTATCATTTTCTCTAGCTTAGATTTTGATTCTATTTTTGTTTTAGGTAGTTGTAGGTATAGTGATTTAAACTGTAATGTACAATCTTTATCTATTTCTTCTTGTGCTGCTAACCCTTCCTCCTCTTTAGTCAAGGATTATGTCTTTGAGCAATTTGAATATATAGGTGCCTCTTTGGATGTGACTCCATGAAAATTGATTCCATCCTCTATCCTCCATCCAACCACCTACATTGGAGTTGAAGGCTGTACCATAAAACCTCAAGTATAGTTTATTGGAAGTAGGTGACTAGTTTCCAGTCAATGTAGCCAATAATCTAAAGCCTGATCACGAAGAAAAATTGATTAGTTTACTGAAAAAGAACAAGAAGGCAATTGGGTAGACTCTAACAGACATCCTAGGATTTATCCTTTAGTGTGTATGCACTAAATTCTTCTTGAAGAAGAAACTAAACCAGTGAGGCAGCCCCAAAGACGACTCAAGCCTATGATTCTTGATGTGGTCAAGAAGGAGGTAAGTAATCTCCTCCAAGCTGGCATTATTTATCCTATCTCTGATAGTAAGCGGGTGAGTCTGGTACAAGTGGTGCCAAAGAAAACTAGAGTGACTGTTATAGCAAATGAAAATAATGAGCTAGTACCCACTAGAGTGCAAAATAGTTGGCGTGTTTGCATTGATTATAGGAAATTAAACCAAGCAACTAGAAAAGATCATTTTCTTCTTCCTTTTATTGATCAAATGCTTGAGAGACTTGCTAGAAAGTCTCATTACTATTTTCTTGATGGTTTTTTTGGATATTTTCAAATTCACATTACACCTGAAGATCAGGAGAAAACCACCTTCACTTGTCCCTTCAGTACTTTTGCATATAGACGCATGCCTTTTGGCCTTTGCAATGCACCTGGCACTTTTCAAAGATGCATGATAAGTATATTTTCTGATTTGTTCAAAGATTGCATGGAAGTGTTCATGGGTGGTTTTTCTATTTGTGGAGACTCATTTGATGCAAGGCTTAAAATTTTGGAAAGAGTATTTGAGAGATGCATAGAAAAGAATTTGGTTTTGAATTATGAGAAATGTCATTTCATGGTAGAGCAAGGGATAGTTTTAGGCCACATAGTGTCATCCCATGGCATAGAAGTAGATAACGCTAAAGTTGTTGTTATCTCCTCTTGGCCTTACCCCTTACTATACGGAAAGTTCGCTCTTTTCTTAGCTATGCAGGATTTTATAGGAGATTCATCAAGGACTTCAGTAAGATTGCTCTACCCCTATCTAAACTCTTCCAAAAAGAAATTGGTTTTGTTTTTTATGATGCTTACAGGTTAGCCTTTGATGAGTTGAAGAACCAACTCACCTTCCCTCCTATCATCTTACCTCTACATGGAAGCTCCCCTTTGAGCTCATGTGTGATGCCTCGAATTATGCTATGGGAGCGGTACTTTCACAAAGAGTAGAGAGGAAGTTGCATGTCATAGCTTATGTATCTCACACCCTTGATTCTGCTCAATCAAATTACATAACCACAGAGAAGGAGTTTTTAGCAATTGTCTTTGCTTTAGATAAATTTAGATCATACTTGCTTGACTCCAAAGTAATTGTGTTTTCTGACCATGCAGCACTAAAATACTTACTGAAGAAGCTGGATGTGAAGCCAAGATTAATTAGATGGATGCTACTTTTCAAAGATTTTGATGTGGAGATCAAAGATAAGAGTAGAGCGGAGAATGTAGTAGCGGATCATTTAAGTAGGCTTTTTGAGCTTCCATTGGAACATCTCCCTATCAGAGACAACTTACCAGATGAATGCTTTTCCCTTTTGTATGGTATCAGTGAGCCTTGGTATGTTGATTTAGTGAATTATCTTGTTCCATCTGAATTGCCTGCATACCAAAATAAGCATCAGTTGAATAAATTAAGAAGCGAGGCTAGGTACTATGTATGAGATGACCCTTATTTGTAGAAGATTTGTAGTGACCAAATTGTTAGAAGATGTGTTCCAAATCATGAATTTGCATTTGTGTTGAATTTCTGTCAAACTCTTGCATGTGGTGGACACTTTGGTCCTCAAAGAACAGCTAGGAAAATGTTAGATTCTAGTTTATATTGGCCTACTTTGTTTAGGGATGCCTATATTTTTGTAAGAACTATTCTAGGTGTCAAAGAACTTGAAATGTGTCTAGGCAAAATGAAATGCCCTAACAACCTCTTCTCTTCTGTGATATTTTTTATGTTTGGGGTATAGACTTTATGGGTCCTTTTCCTGTTTCTTTTGGCTTTATGCATATTCTGGTTGCCGTGGATTATGTGTCAAAGTGGGTGGAACCTAAAGCCACTTGAACAAATGATTCTATTGTTGCTGTAGATTTCCTTGGTTCACATATTTTTCTGCAGATTCGGTGTCCCTAAGGCCATAATAAGTGATCAAGGATCACTCTTTTGCAATAGAAACATGCAAGGGTTATTGAAGAAATATGGGGTGGTGCACAAAACTTCTACACCTTATCAGCCCCAAACCAACAGGCAAATGGAAGACTCTAACTGAAAGATAAAGCAAATATTAGAGAAAACCGTGCAGCCCAATAGAAAAGATTGGAGCAAGAGGCTTGAAGATGCACATTGGGCCTATAGAATTGCCATCAAGACACCCATCAGCATGACTCTATACCGTTTAGTATTTTGTAAAGCATGTCACTTGCCGGTGGAGATTGCACACAAGGCATATTGGGCAGTTAAACAATGTAATATGGACATGACCCTAGCTGGTAAAGATAGGAAGTTTCAACTTCAAGAATTAGAAGAACTAAGACTAGCGGTTTATGAGAATTCATGCATCTACAAAGAAAGGATAAAAGCCCTCCATGATAAGAAAATTAAGAAAAAATAATTCCAAGTGGGAGACAAAGTCCTTCTCAAAAATTCTTGCGTCAAGCTAATGCCTCGTAAGCTTCGTTCTAGATGGGTTGGCCCTTTTGTTGTTACTAATGTCTTTCCTTTTGGTGCAGTAGAAATTCAGAATGAGGCCACCAACAACCAATTCATGGTAAATAAGCAAAGGTTGAAGAAGTTCTATGAGGGCTTCAAAGAATAAACTATAGAGGAAATCTAACTCTACAATGTTCCAGCTCCATGATAAGGCCGTACACTTTCCCTCCTTTTAATTTATGTCCTCTTTATTTTATTTGATGTTTGGTGCTGATTTGCATTGAGGACAGTGCAATGTTTTAAGTGTGGGGGGAGAAAATTTAATTGGAGCTGATTTAAAAATTCTTCTGCATGTTTTTCTCTATTTTCTCTGTTATGTCCAAAATTTTTGAGCTGTCTTGCACTAATTTTTTGTACTGATTGGCTCCGAACTTTTCTACTTTCTTTACATGTTTCTAAAGCTTTATATGTCTTCTAGCTATATAATTTTATTTGGCGTCTTTCGCATCTGTTTTGGTGTAGTTTTGTGGCGGTAAAGCTGAGTTGCCAGAATTTATGCAGTGCAGAAATTTTGCTGCTCTATTTTGTCCGAATTTGATGCTCTCTTTTGGAAATTTTGATAAAGTTTTTGTGTAAAAGCATGCATGGTGAAATAGCTTAAGTGTTGGATTGATTTAGCATGAAAAGAATTTAGTCTTCTTTTTCTAAGGAACTCAAGTAAGAATGGCAATGACGTTGTTTTTAATGAATTTTTAGTAATGGTCTTTAAACCATGAGATTTGAGCCTTTAGTGCAAAATAATTTTCTTTCTTGTGTATATTCCCTATCATGATTTTCACTCTAGAATTTGTCTTGAATCTTTGTTGAGGCTACATTACATGTACATGCTTGGAAATGAATTCGGCATTTGTTTCTTGTAACCATTCTAGCCAAATAGCCATCTTTTGTGTTGTTTCCATTGTGTGCCACTTTGTGCCTTACTTCCACCTTTCTTTCTTTTGTTTTCCAACTCTCTTCCACCTTAAAACAAATTCTTTCTTTTCCCCAAACTTTGGATTTGAAGAGCTTTAGAAATTTATTTTCAAAAGAGATTGAGCAAATGCAAAAAGAAGGATTTGTGGGTTGTTTTGAAATTTAGTTTTGCTACACAAAAGAAAAGAAAATTTTGACAATTCTTTATGAAAAATATACTGTATGGAGATCAAAAAAAATAATTGAAAAAAAAAGAGAAAAAAGAGTAAGAAAGAAGAAAAGAAAAGTAGAATTTTTGTGCCCAAATTTCAAAGTTCAATCTCTTATGACTTTATTGATTGATGCTCTTCATTGTTTTAAGTTTTTGTTAAACTTTGTTTTGTGTATTTCTTTCCACCTTCCAATCATTCCTTTACTCAACCTTACATCCATAGTAAAGTCCTAATAATTCAAGCATGTATGTGATTCAAGTAGTGGAGATTTAGATTCTTGACAAGCTTATGGCAGTGAATTTGTGATAGGGTGAAACATGAGCATATTACCTTAAAGACTTGAGAGAACAGAGTGTATACACCCTTCCTTGTGAGTAGATTATTACTTGAATTCATTATTGTCAGCGAAATTGCAATGATTCTTGAACTTTTTAGAAATTTAAGACTTGTTTTCTCCTAGCATTAAGTCTTTTCAAGCTTGAACTAATTCATTATTGCATACATTCTACACTACTTGTTGTGTCCTTGGGTGCCTTTTTTGAATTTAACTGATTTTGTCCAGGAGTGCAAACGACTAAGTATGGGGGATTTGATATCTAGCATTTTTATATACATTTTAAGCCCTATCTTGGTCTATTTTCATTTTCATCTATGGGAATTCTCCAATTTTATTACACTTTGTAATTTATTGGGTCTAAATTAATTTTGGATGGAAAATGAATTATTTTCATATTTTAGGACTTGAATTATTAAAGACTCAATTTAATCCATTTGTGTGCTTTGTAAAAATTAAATTTGGAGATTTTCTAATGATGTGGCACTGAGGTGGACGTTCTTACTGACATGGCACTGATGTGGCACTCTTCTGATGAGTAGGATGCTGACTGGGACTTGTTTCTATGTTTTTACTGATATAGAGACATGTAGGGCCCTCAATGCAGATCACCTTGTGCATGCAGTCCAGCCTTTGCTTGCCTCTTCCCTAGACTTTGTTGAAGATAGCATAGTAGCTTTGTGCATGGCAAAAGAGCCCTTCTGCTACACCTTATTCATGCTTATTTCTGCTGTCTATTGGCCACACCTTATGCATAAATGAAATAGCCACACCGCAGCTCTCCTTTTGAAAGTCAACTGAGCATCTAGGGTTGAATATTCCAAGGCATTTAGGGTATTAGTTTTGTATTACAAAACACATTTTTCATATTCTATAACTTAGAATTTTGCAAACCTCTCTTTCCTTTTGTTTTCCCTCTTATGTTTTACTGTTTTGCTCTCATGGAGGGCTAAATCTCTATTGTAATTAGTCACTAGGACGTTGGGATGTTGTAGCTTAAACTGAAAATGCAAGATAAGTGTTTTTATTCTTTATTTCATCTCATTTCGTTCTGTTCTTTTTTATGTTTATGTTGCTGTCAAATTCTGATTAAACTTGAAGGAACATAAACTAATTTATATTTGAGATATAACCTTGTTGACTGATTAGAAAAGTGAGTGAAACGAAATGACTAGTTAGAAGATGGTTAACTTGATTTGGTTGAGTTTTTCTTTTGAAATGCATCTAGTTATAGTTAGTGAAGTTATTCTTGACTATAGTTGGAAGCATTAAATTTTGGAAGTTACTCTAGAATAATTTTCATAAAAAAGAAAACCATATTGCAAAATGAGAACAAAACTGAATCAATGAGTTAAGTAATGATAGTTGCATTCCCATAAATCTTAATGGTTGGTTACATAGTCTCCTTACTGTCAATACTCTATCATTGTTGTTTTGCTACTGATTAGTTGTTGGTCTTTAAATATCAGCTTTAAAGAGGTTCAAAGTATTATGAAATACATTTAGTGTGCCTCATATTCTTAGAAAATTAATCTCTTTCAAATCATTTACTCTTGGAAACCTTGTCACTGTCTTATTCACTCTGTTTTGAGAGTTTCTTATGAAAAATCATCTTTCTCTGAGTGTATTGATCAAGGAAGTTCTTCCTTGAGTTTGCTTTTATGAAAAAACAATTTATGAGGGGAAGAGACACCCTTGGAAAGAAAAGGATCTATGCTATAGTGGCTCACAAGTGCCCTTTTGCATAAACTTGTGGTTTATAGTGAAAAACTCAAGAAGTGTTCTTGGGGACTGGATGTAGGCTTGGGTTAAGCTGAACCAGTATAAATATTTGTGTTTATTTCTCTCCCTTATCTCTTTAATTACTTAAAGCTTTGCATTTGATTAATTGCACTTCATCTTCATTCATTTTGATATTACTCTGTTTTTGTACTGTCAACAAATTTCTACAGAGCATTTAAATTTACTTGAACTTCCAATTAGCTTTCAAGAAAGTTTTTATTAACCCAATTCACGCCCATCTTGGGTTTTAGCCATAATTATCAGAAAGGATTTTGGGAGGAAATCCTGTGGCTAGGCGAAGTGCTTAGCCATGGGTGCCTAAGCATAACATGAAGTATCCCAAAAAGTGTGGTAATTGATGTTTTTTCCTTTGATTTAATTTGTAGGCTTCAAGTGGGCTTCTTTCAGTGCATTTTGAGGACTGAAAGGGAGTAAATTAACTTGGAACCGAGGTAAATAGCTAACCCCATCTAACTAATTGAAAAGCTTTTCTTGCGATACTTTAGATGCTTGATGCATGAGATTAGGTTAGGTCTAAAAGGTAATGTGGGGAAAACCCTTATTTTGGAAATGTTGAAATATCCCTAATATAAGACTATATGAACAACGAAAGCAACTTGATTTTTGTGTATATGTTGCTTGATGTAAATCCACATAATGGGTACTTGCCGAGAGTATATTCAGCTTAAGGGAAGTTGTTAGAAGGTCCGATATGGTTAGGTGCCCGACCATCATGTATGTATGAATTGTGGGTTGGCTAAAGGTATCTTCATCAAATAATATAGTAAAAAGGACTAAACTGAAAAGGAAGGAAAATGTGAAGTAATCCTATATTATAGGGATAAGAAGGATTGGGCCTTGTTAGGTTAGGTTGAGAAGCCGATGCCTTGAGGATGGTGGAACCACAACCATAGTTGTATAGGGTACATAGAAGGACCAAAGTGAACAAAATGCAAGATTGTCGTACTTTAATAAAATATGTTGTGAAATAGAATTTTGGTGTATATGTGGGGTAAATGCGTCTGAGGTGTGGTAGTTTTATTAAGGTGTAGACTTGGAACCCATATTGATTATTTTTAAAGAGCTTCTAAAATTTCCTTAAGAGTGTTATTTGGTTTTGCTTCTATTTGAATGGCAAAAATAGGAAAGGAATTGGACTCCACACTCATTAAAACACATACGCACATATCATATGATACACACATACACTATCAACATTGCCTCTCTCTTCCCTCTCATGCTCTCTCCTCCTTCCTTTCATGCTTTCTATCCCCATGGCCAATAGTGGGCTTTTAAGGGAGCTTAGACCAACAACTCTGGCAAACACCACTATTGGTGACCTCTCCCTTCGCCAGATTCCTCTCTTTAAGGTACAAAATTAGAAAACTTCTCCTCCCTCTTCTTGAACTCCCAATTTTGGAACCCTAGATTGTTGTATGTGTCATAATCTTGATTATGGATGCTTAATGTAGTAGTTAGGGTTGTTTATTTATGGTTTATAACATCATGAAGGTTCTTAGAGGCTTGATTTGATGAAAAGACAAGTAGGGAAAGGATTTTGTGAGGAAATCCTATGGTTAGGCAAAGTTCCCAGTCGTGGGTGCCCAAGCTTGGCTTCTACGATGCCCATGAACTCAAGGGATTTTAGCCTTGGCCCTTAGGGTGCCCCAGCTTAACTTGGTCCTTACAGTGCAAAGCATGTGATATCTTGGGCACTACAACTTGAAATGTCCTCAAAAGTGTGGTAATTGATGTTTTCTCTTTTGATTTAATCTGTAGGCTTCAAATGGGCTTCTTTCAATGCATTCTAAGGACTGAAAGCGAGTAAATTAACTTATAACCAAGGTAAGTAACTAACCCTATCTAATTAATTAAGAAGCTCTTGTTGTGATACTTGAGACGCTTGATGCATAAGATGAGGTTAGGTCTAAAAGGTAATGTGGGGAAGACCCCTATTTTGGAAATGTTGAAATATCCTTAATATAAGAGTATAGGAATAGGGAAAGTAATCTGAATTTTGTGTATATGTCACTTGATGTAAATCTACATAGTGGGTACTTGACGAGGATATATCCTGCTTAAGGGAAGTTGTTAAGAGGCCTGACATGGTTAAGTGCCCGACCATCATGTATGTATGAATTGTTGGGTTGGCTAAGGGTGTCTTCATCGAATAATATAGTGAAAATGACTAAACTAAAAAGGAAGGACAGTGTCAAGTAATCCTATATTATAGGGATGAGTAAGGACCCTTGAGAAGGATTAGGCCTGGTGAGGTTTGGTTGAGAAGTCGGTGCCATGAGGAAGGTGGAACCACAGCCATAGTTGGGTATAGGGCCCTGAGAAGGACCAAAGTGAACAAAATGCAGTATTTTCATATTATAATAAAATATGTTGTGAAATAGAATTTTGGGGTTTATGTGTGGTATATGTGTCTGAGGTGTGGTAGCTTGATTAAGGTGTAGATTTGGAACCCATGTTGATTATTTTTAAAGAGCTTCTAAAATTTCCCTCAGTATTATTTTGTTTTGCTTCTTTATGAGAGGCAAAATGGGAAAGGAATTAGGCCTCTGTAATATCCCAAGTTTTTATAATAGTATACTGGACCTTTAAATTTAAAAAGAAATTTTTTGAGGAACAAAAATTAAAATTTTATCTGGAGGATTAATTTGCAGTAGGAAATAAATAGTAACAACTTTCTGAGGACTTATTTTAAAAAAATTTAAATTAAAAAAATTAATAGTAATAGAATTCGAAGTTTGTTGAGTCTTAGAGTCAAGGGAAGTGTAATACCCGTTAATTTCGGAATATAATTCGCTTAAGAGTATTTTAGAATTTTATAACGTTACTTTAGTTATTTATTTTGGTCATATTTAATTTTCATATTTAATTGTTCTCTTTGAATATTATTTATGAAAATTGAGTTAAATGACTGGACTAAATATTTGCACAATATGGGATATATTCTAAGAATGGTGAAATTCATGGAAAAGTGGTTTCAGAATGGTCGATTAGTCCATTTATTGTAAATTGACTGGATGGGTTTGGATGTTGGGTTATGGATACCCATTGGGTTACCCAACTAACCCACCACATTTTAACTCTCTCTCTCCCTTCTAGCTTCATTTTCTCCCGTATCTTCTTCATTCACTCTCTCACAAGTCTCTCAACCTTCAACCTTCCCTCTCAACTCTCCTATAGATTTGGTGTTGTTTTTGAGAATTGTTCGGTTCAAAAGCTTGGTAGAGATCAAAGGTAAGCTTTAATCTCATTATTTTCCTTAAATTTCAGTTTATATAGAAGATCAGAGGAGGTTTTGTTCTTGAAGATTTTGATGATAATTCATGAATCTCAGTTGTTTTAGAAGTTATATTTGAGTTATAATCGGTTAAAAGAGTTGAAATTCTGGTTTTGAAACAAGAAAGGAAAGGATGAATTTTTGAAAGATTTTTCTGCAAAAATTCGAGTTACTGTAGCGACCAGAGATTTCGGAAAAAATATGGAAAATTTTCTTCAAGTACTGTAGCAGTTACTGTAGTGTCGGCAGTCAACGTTACTATATCAGTCAACGTTACTGTAGCGAACCGACACTGTAGCAAACCGTTACTGTAGCAATCAGAAAATTTTACGTATTTTCGTGATTTTGTTTCCTTTCTTATGTTTCCTTGTAATATATTTTACTAGGAAATTTTCTTACAAAAATTCTAGTGTGGAACAAGGTAAACTTGGACAAACATCAAGGTGAGTGAATAACCTTGCTAAGCTAATTTGATATTACTAGTCAAAGTACAATATAGGTCCCATTTACAATATTATTGGGATAATAAGCAATCAATTTTTCATATGGGAGTATAAGATGATCGGTAGAAATAAGAGTATGTAGAAATTATTTTATTTCATGGCAATTGTACTATGTGATAAATTCTCTCTATCTTATTAATGAGTAAAGATCTACGGGATCTAATACATGAGTTTGAAAGGGTTAAAGTCCCATACTACTCAGTGTATATCTATGAAACCTATACCCGAGTTGAAAGGGTTAGAGTCCTATACTACTCGACGTATATCTAAGAAATCTTATTCACGAGTTTGAAAGGGTTAGAGTCCCATACTACTCGGTGTATATCTATGAAATCTTATTCATGAGTTTGAAAGGGTTAGAGTCCCATATTACTCGATGTATAAGATAATTAATTATGAGTAAATGTGGTATTTGTACTTTTGATATTTTATATAGTACAGTTATTTACTTACTGAGTTTTTAAATAAACTCACACTCCCTATGATTATTTTTTTCAGATACAAAAAATAAAGAAGAAGAGAATCTGTTTGAAGATTAGAAGACCCTTGGGATTATTCTCTATTTCTGTCTGGTGGGGTACCAGTACTTATTAATGTGGATACTAGAAACGCTCTGTACTTTCTATAGGTCTCCTAGGCTTGCGATGAGATAGAAATATCAGACTATGTATGTCTATATTTGCTTATCAGATGAATATAATTCTGTAGTGTGGAATGAATGATTAAGGTTGAATGTAAAACCTTACAGAATATATGTAAATAACGTATGTTTGAAAATTTTATTTCATGAGTAGTATCTTTTCACATGTTCAATTTTTGGGATGTGACAGGAAGATTAAGGTAAATTTTTTAAAGATATGTGGAAGTCATTAATTCATGGAAGAGATGAAATAAAATGGTGTCTTTGTTAGGATATGAACTAGAAATACTAAGAATATTTATGATTAAATTTTAAGTAAGCAAGAAATTCAGTTATTAAAAAAAAATTGGAAGCGATTTTGTGCTACATGTGCCCACTTCTAAATTTGTTTACCCAAATTATGATCGGAGCTTTGATATTGGTTAGGATGCCTCTTTACTTCTATGAGTTGATCTCTAACTAGAGTTATGTGAGTAAATTTTGTAAGCCAACGGAGATAAGGCATTCAAAGAAATCTAAGTCTTTTGATACAAAGCATCAATTCAATAGAGATAATGGAAAATCCTTGGAAGATGCAAAGGGCACTTTTACTCACAAGTGTGTGGTACTAAAAGATTCCTTAAATTATGGAGAGATGGATTGATATTTTTGAAACAAGGAATAATGGTTGATAGATTAGTTATAAATTTATTTTAAGTTTTTATGTTTATTCCGGTGTTTAAAGTAAAGGAGTCCCCTTGCAGAATCATGGTTCTATCTTGGGTGTTGGGTGAATTTCTTTAATTTAGAATCACAATTACTAAATGTGAGAAATATATATGTAAATCAATTTAGTGGTAAACATGGTAGTGAAGAGAATAGTGTGAGTAATTCTAAAGACATGAAGGATAACGTTGTAATCTATGAATAAGTTAAAGAGAGCTTAGAGTAAGATTAATGTCGGGATAGGAGTTGTTAAGGTGGAAGGGGTGCAGAGAAATGTTTTGAAGGCTATAGCAAGGATACTGAATGGCAATGTTTAGTTGTTTTGGGCATTTCAGATTGGTGTAATAAGAAAAAAAGAATAGTAGGATATGTTTATGTTCTTATTATGTTTCGGGCAATCGGTTGAAGTCTCTGAACATTTGAATTTCTAAAGGAATCGCAGGAATGCTATAAACCTAATCTATGGAAGTAAATTTCTAGGATGAAAAGTTTAAAACCTTCAAGGCAAGGTGCAGTTCACGGTAATGGAGATAATCATAATATAATACAATATTTGTTTAGAAAGAAACTACTAAAGAGTAAGAGGGATAGCATGGAGGTTATGTTTCAACTACTGACCTATTAATTATGGTTTAATATAAAAATTCGGGGATCGAATTTTTATAAGAAGGGGAGATTGTAATATCCCAGATTTTTAAAATAGTATGGTAGACCTTAAAATTTTAAAAAATATTAATTAAAATTTTGAGTATCTGGAGGATTGATTTGCAATAGGAAATAAATAGTAAAAGGTTTCTGAAGACTTATTTAAAAAAAATTAAATTTAAATAATTTAAAAATTAAAATATAATTTTAAATTTTGAGTAAAATTTAAAGTTTTACAAAATTTTAAGGACTCAAGTGAAAATTAAATTTAAAGGTTGTATTGTACGATTTTATCAAGAAGGGGAGCCATGTGGCACTTGGAGGTGATGCCATGTGTATTGTTTTCTTACCAAAAGTTTAGAAGCTCCTGAAGAAAACACCTATGCACATTCATATTTTTGCTTACACACACATTGCCATCTGCGTTGGAGACCAGAGATCGAGAGAGAAGATAAGCTACAAGGGAAGGGTTCGGCCGTTCATTCCCCAACCACCTCCAACCAGAATCCTCCTTCCCTTCCCTCTTTTTCTTTCCCTTCTCTCCTTCCCTCGACCTTGATAAACTATGAGTAAGGTAAAAAGCAAACTCGACACTTACACATCCATTTTTCTGTTTCATCTATATGCATGAACTTGGTCGAGATTTCGCCTTGAATCAGTAAAGGCTATGAGTGAGGGATTTTCAGAGTAGGAATTGGTGTGGTTCAGGTTTGGATGAATATCTAAGTGGCTGATCTGTTGTAGGTAAGTGTGACAGAAGCCTTCTCTTTAGTTTTTTTTTTTTTGTTTTTAGTGCGTTTAAACGGAAAATTCCTACTGTGATGCTGTCCTTCTCGGTTTGGCAGGGAATAGCATGTGGCAATGCTAACTTTGAATATTTAGAAATAAAATGTTGAAGCTGGTTGGTTGTAATGCAAATTAGTAAAGTTTTTGGGTATTTTAAATGTAGCAATTGGCTTGAGAGAAATGTGTGAAGGGAAGTACTTGGGTAAACACTGATTTTGTGAATTAGAAATTCAAAACTGCACTTGACTGAATCATACAATGAGTGTAAATCCATTGAGGTTGCATGAACACCACATAATGAGACATAAGAAAAGAAGATCAGACGACTCTGAAACAAAAATGAGAAAGCTAGAGATTTAAGGGTGGCCAAGTGTGTATGATTGAATTCCTTTTATGCAGAGAATTATGCATAATCTGTCATGGTTTTCTCTCTTGAATTCAGTCACAATGTGACTGAAATAAATGGGCTATAAGATGAACCAAATGAGGATGAGCAATGGGAAATAAGGTGTACGGTTGTGTTGTTTAATGAGTTCCAATTTGGACTAAAATACTATTGAAATTAGTTCACTAATAGGCCATGAAGGGAAATATGACAGCTTTGTGTGGTGCTGGTTTTATGTGTTTTTGAATGATCAAATCAACTCCTAAAATTATAAAAATTGGTGGAAAGGTTCTTTATATTGTGATAACCTGATCTGGAAAGTTTCTAGCTCATTGAAATTAGTTTGCTTGGTCAAATGAGCATAGGAACAACACTTGTTTAGTGCAGAAGAAAGTTTGAACAGTTTTGGATATTGATTTGGTTTTGGTAGCTAAATGTATCTTCTTGAACTGAAATTTTTATGGCACTTAGCCAAGACATAAATATAATGATCTGTAAAATTTTATTGCATTTGATATGGTTAAAATGGTCTGCTGCTTGAAAGAACAGAACAGCTAGTAGAATTGAGCGATTCTGATATAGGAGTACTAAAGTGACTATTTGGAGGGCCAAATGGTGGATTTTTGATTTGAAATTTTTATCATAGCATTATAACATATAAAGAAGGTTCTATATAAATTTTTATGATTTTTGAAGCTAGAGATTAATACCAGAAAATTTGTAAAGTTTGAGCTCTGAAACTAACAAAAAAAAATAGAATGTTGGATACTTGGTGACCTAAGTTCTAAAATGATGTTGTTTCCTTCTTGGCTTATTTTATAGGGCTTTATGAGTTCTTGGGCACCTTCTTTCAGTTTAGAGTGTGGGAGTCTTGCTCAAATTTGAGGTGAGTGGGTTAACGCTTCCTATGGCTAAATTTCTTTTGTATGCGTTCTTGCATCATAATGAAAACATGTAGAGTATCCTAATGTGAAGGAAATTTAGTTAAATTATTTATTGATAGTTATTGTGATTGAGATTCACTTTTATAAGCTATACCCATGTTTGTATGTGTGAATTGAAATATGTGAGGAAGAGCATGTGTTTATGTTTGATAATATCACATTTGGGAAAGTATAAATATGTTCATGCCTTCACCATTGCTATAACTATTAGGAAGTGTGCATGTGTGGACATACCTTTTTGTTGCTTAGACTGTAAATGAAGAAATGCGCACATACTTATATATATATATATATATATATATACATATATATTCATATATATATATACATAAAGTTATACTCTTATACATAGTATTTTGAATCAATTCAAACCTTATATATATATATATATATATATATATGTATGTAAATGTGTCAATCGTAGATTAATTGTAGAAGAACAAGTATGTACATTCATACACACTTTCTAGGATTGAGGAATTGTGGTCTCAAATAATTTGGCATGGACATATCTATACACAAATATCGTCATATGAATATTGAATGGATGATATATAAATACTATTGTGGATGATTAGTAAATACAAATGAGCTTCTATGTTGAGATATGATTTGGAGTATAAATTTTGGCCGGTCAAAAGAGCTTATCAAAATATCCTTCAAGAAGCTTATCAAAATAAGCTCAAAAGAGCTTATGCGGAGCTTAAAATAGGTGTTATGGCCGGTCACATATATGACTAAAATACCCCCATTAACTTCTAAAATTCCAACCCTACCCTCCTTCTCACGTCGCTCTCGCCTTGTCCTCAATCTTCTCCCAGCTACTCTCTCTTGTTCTCCCAGCTCGCTCTCATTCTCCCAGCCTCGTAGCTCACCAAATCCTTCTTCGATTCTCCCAGCGCTCGTCTCCAGCCAGATCATTCTTCAATTTTTGGTGAGTTCCCGTCTTCGATTCTCTCTCTCGTTCTCCCAGCTCTCTCTCTTGTTCTTAAATTCTCCCCTCTTTGATTTTTCTCTCCATCTTCGACTCTCCCCGTCTTCAATTCACTCCTCCTGTTTATACTAATCTCTGGTTCTATCCAAAAATTCTGGTTCAAACCAAAATTTTCTGGTGAACCAGAACCATTTCTGGTTTTCTGG
Organism: Biancaea sappan; assembly: GCA_037074585.1. Lineage (NCBI taxonomy): Eukaryota > Viridiplantae > Streptophyta > Magnoliopsida > Fabales > Fabaceae > Biancaea > Biancaea sappan. The sequence goes on from CM073494.1 coordinate 38,743,357, forward strand.
TTCACTAGAACTGATTCTGGTTCAAACCAGAATTTCTAGTGAACCAGAACCATTTCTGGTTTTCTGGTTCACCAGAACCGATTTTGGTTTGAACCAGAAATGGGTCAATTCGAACCATAATTTCTGGTGAACCAGAAAATAATGTCTGGTTCGAAAACCATGGCTCTGTGGTTCTAATGAATTCTGTTGTGTTGTTGTGTGTAGAACTAGTATTATGATGGGTTACTACTAGAAAATTTTTTCTGGTTTCAATTTTTGCTGCCATCAGGATGGTTTTTTGGTTTTGAACCAGAAATTTTCTTGATGCAGGATGGTCACTATGGGTTAAATTCTTGATGTTGTCTTTTAGTAGAGATAAAGCATGTCATTTGCTGATAAAATGAGAACTATCTATGATCTACTAACGTTTACTGGATGGTCCAGTGATCTAATAACATTGTCTTTTATTGTCCAACTATTTGTGCCCTCCCTTTTGTTCTTGCTGTTATATATTTGTGTAATTTAATATTCCTCATGCAAAGGAAGAGCATCATTTTATCAAGAATGACATTGTAACACAGTGCCATATGTGATTAGCATCTGCACTGAAAATATTAAGTAATTTCAAATCTCTCTGTGTATATTTGTTGTGATGTGTGTTAATTTTTTGAATGAAGTTAGACTCTTGTTTGAAGGTATACTTAACTCTGAAATGGCAAAATTAACCCAATGTCACAAAAAACATATTCTGCTTCATTGTCTGTTTCACATCATGCTCTGGTTACATTTATGAAGGAAATGGTCATGGCCAATGCTCTGGTTATATTGCAGATGGTTACATTTATCTGATGCTTTCTTCAAAGATGGAGACAAGGAAGAGAAAAATAAGAACCCAACAACATCGTCTGTAAAATGTTACGTTGACAGGATGGAATCTTGTGCATTTGTGAAGCATAATCATCGCTTGAAAGAAGAAATATCAGTGCAAAACTTATTGATGCTTCTTGCTTAATTTCTTTGTTGTACTTTGCAGGAGGAAGAAACATTGATATTTTTCTTATATGTAATTTCTAAGTTAGGCGGCTTAGGTTGCTCTCATTCAATGATGATTTTTATGTTCTTATATGTAATTTTCCTCCCTATTTTAGCTCTATAGGGGAAAGGCTTGTAATTTTTGAATAATTCTAAAAATTGAGACAAAATCTCTGAATAGTTTAAATACTCTGTTCTCATTAAACTGAAAATTTTAAGGTCACATCTAGAATTTCATTTTAAAGAATGAGATCTTTCTTATTTGCAAGTAAGATGAAAAATAAAAGTTCAACTAACAAAAATTAACAAATTAAGCAAATAATAAAGTTTTTTGAGGCATATATGATTACTATCTAAATTGAAGTATTAGAAAACATCACTTATGCCATTACATGATTACTAACTAAATTAAACAGGTAAAAAATATTTTAAGTTTTTTTAGCAGATTTTCCAATGAAAATATTATATTAGTTGTAGTTTTATTAATTTTTAAAAAATTATGTGAAGTGCTTATTTATCTAAACACTTTAATTTTATAAGTGCTTATGATGGGCTTTTCAGTAATTTTAACTGCCATAAGTGCTTATGTAGTTATACATCCAAACACCTTAAATTACTGCATAAACGGTTTTCAAATGTGCATCCAAATGCAAATAACTTATTGAATTAAGCACTTATATTATAAGCACTTATGATATAAGTGCTAAATGGTTATTGAATATATATATATATCTATTGTGCTAACAAGTTTGTAAAGGATTTCATGATGCTTGCTCTCTAAACTATATATATATATATATATATATTACGCATCATCTTGGGAGAGTTTCTTTGGTGAAAACCAATTTCTAAATATGAGAGGAATTACATTTCTTCAAAATGATTGCCATTAATCAAAAAGGAGGAGAATGTTAATGCAAGGGTTTTTATAACTGGAATTTTGATTAATTTAATCATTTTGAATATAAGAGAAATTACATTGTTAAGGTCATTTATGAGTTTTAGAAATTGGATCTCAAAATATGGGCCTATGATGTATCAAATTGCTGGGTTGCTATTTCTTAAATTATCAGGGCCTAGATTAAATGCGAGCTTGTTTTGTTTTAGAACTTGTTTGGGCTTCTAAAAGTTTTTGGGCCACACTATCTGAGTATTTTCAGCTATTGAACTAAGTTGGGCCTACCAAAAAAAGAAGCATATTGATTTAGGCCTCATTATATTTGGTCTATGCTTAAAACTGATAACACAAAAAGGTAATGAATTACTATCTCTCTTAGAAAGTTAAGCTGAACAATATGGGCATGTAATCAACTGATATAGAATAAAGGGAAGACCGCCAGCATCCTTATTTGGAAGGTTTGACTTTCAAGAAAAATCTATAGCAACGTAAAAACCAAAAAGGAAGATGCAAAAGAAAGGGAAAACTTTCAGATGACTACATAATTTCACAAAAATGGAAAGGCACTGTCCTACTACATTTTAATCCATGTGACAAAGTAACATAAAAAGACAAAAATGGAATGCAAATTTAAGGCAAAGAAAAAGGGAAATGCAAAGAAAAAGAGTATTTCAATTATGCTTTTCTGGTAACACAAGATACAAAGTAACACGAGGCAATAACTCTTCTCCCTAAGTCAGCGTCCTGCCTCTCTATTCAGCCAGTAACCTACAAAGAAAAGTTGATCTTTGAACGATTGAAAATTGAAGACATCTCCAACCGACTGGCTTAGTCTGAGTACATATTTAAAGGACTCAAGCTCCAACCTAAAAAACTCTCTTGGAAAAATTAAGAACATCATGAAGGAAAGCTTCTAAACATATGGCAATGGTTTTAGTGTAATTTGGATGATGTGTTCATCCAATTAATTGGACTTGTGTAAACCCAAGGATTGAATTGACATTTTGTATAAAATGGTAATAAAGGTAAAACTTTGTGGTTTGGTATGGTCTTGCATGGTGTGATTACATGGGTAAGAATGGTTGTGAAACTATATAGGACCATCGGGTAATGGCAAAGTAATTTGTGATAATTATGAGCTGTGAACTATATAGAAAAGGCCCTTGTGTAAGGACATAAGTAAATGTGGGAAGGAACCCTTGTGATTTTAAGGAAATGAGTGGGTAGGTGGCGTGAGAGGATTTTACTAAGAAAAGTAAGTGTACACATTTGGCATTGTGGTTCTGATGTGAGGTGCAACTCGAGTACGAAACAATTATTTTTAGGAAATTACCAACTTTGCCCTTGAGACTATGGTTAACTCTCCTAGGGGTTGAAGGGTAAAATTGTCAAGTGGATGCCTAGGACTTATGTGCTTAGCCCCCTTAATTTACATGCCACACTTGGACCCTTACCCAAACACTTTTCCCATTTCTTCTGCACGACTCACACTTCTCCTCTAACATCATGCTTCCATTTCACTTTCATCTTCATTTTCTCTAGTGAGTTGGTGGCTCTAGAAACCACCATTCCTACGAAAATCTTGTGGATGGAGGTAATGGTTAAAATCCCTAATTCTTGCTTTCTTACTTTCACATGTGAAAACCCTAACTTGGAATGGACTAAGGGGAGGGTTGTTATAAATGCATAACCTGGTTTCAATAGTATTTTTGATAAATTTAACTCCGTTGGAACCTAGTTTGAAGATTGGTAGTGGGATTTATGGTGCTAGTTGGAAAGAGTCTGTGAGGATGGGATGGTTGTGAACTTGGGTAATATTAGCATAAACCAAAAAAAATAAACCTATATGTGAGTTTTAAGGGACTTTTTGGGGTCTTTAACATGTCCTTAAATGCTTTTGGAAGAGATTAACTTTGGTGATCAAATGGAATCAAAATGGTGGGATCTTGGTGCCTGACCATGAGTAGGTGTGTGTGCTCAGCTCGGAGCGCCATGAGCTACACAATTGGTATAAATCCAAATACCATGCTAAAAGAAAGAATTTGCAATTTCACGTCGTTAATTTTGAAGCCCATTTTCCCCTATGATCTGAGTGGAATTAGCCAAAATGAAGTGAAATATGACTTGAAGATATATGTCTTATCTTTCCAATGAATCAAGAAACACGACGTTTAGATGCTTTTAGACAAATATATGATTGAATTATTGAAGGATGTTCAGGCCCATTTTCATCCAAGTACAAAAACAAAACAGCCATTATTAAATGAAAGAGCTGGGCCATAGTACACATGTGAACCTCACTTGTTAGGCCTTATTTATGCTAAAATTGGTCAAGATAGGCTTATTTAATAATTGGCAATATTGTTGGACAAATTTTAAGCTTTTAGGAAAATTTTAGGCAATCTGAATCATGTGTAATAATTTCTTTTTTTTTTATTTCCCCATGTGTTTGAATGATTTTGGTAACTTTCAATGATTTTATTATTGGTAATCTTTTTTGTTTCCTAGGCTTTATTTCTGAAAATTTCTTTCTTTTTTTTTTCTAGAGACCAGACTTTCTATATAATGTACCTTTTTTTCCATTGTGGAAGACAACTTATTTGCCAATGTGAATCCATTTTTCTAAATTGAGAGGTTGCGTCTTTTCTATGGTTCTTTATAAACCTAATGATTTATCAAGGCTTGATTAGCCATGTGGCATCTTCTAGCACTCGGGGTTCTTCTTAGTGGAACAACCAAACCATATTTGGGTGTTCTTGGGGTATGCATATCATTACTTTGGCAGTGAGTTCTAAGGTGCAGATCTTCTTGGGTTTGCATCATTGTGTTTGGATTACATGTTCTACGGTCTACTCTTGTGGATTCGCACCATCTTGGTATCAGAGCTTCAGTTCCCTAACCGATCATATCTTTTGTTTCGTTTTTTTTTTCTCTAAACTGTATTTCTATTCTTCCTTGTCTTTGTTCATTTCCTTGCATCTCCGTTCATCAATTTCTTTGAGTGTCTATTGTACATCAATTTGTTTGAATCTATTTATGTAATTTTTTTCTTACTTTCTCTATATATCTATTCAAAACAAAAAAAAGAGCAAAAAAAAACGGACAAAAAAAGTAGCAAAAATAAAAAGAAAAAAGAGATGATTGTGCTGAATTGATTAAGGATTTGCTTGATTTGATTTCTTGATTTCTTTTGAGCCACGATTATGCTGAATTGATTAAGCATTTGTTTGATCTAATTTCTTGATTTCTTTGATCCATAATCACTTTCTTATCTCCAATGTTCAATTGACTCTACAAACCCTACAACAACCTTGAATTAGTTAGCTAGTTAAATTAATGAATCTACAGATGGGCTAAGAGAGGAAAGATGAAAGAGTGATACATCTTGAGAAAAGCCTATAAAGAGCAAAACACAAGTGCAGAGTGACATCCTTTGAGTGTAAACACGTGAGACATCTATGAGGATCTTTTTTTTTTAAACTAACAATTTTAGTGCAGCTATTCAATGATTATTTTAAAATATATATTTATATATATGATTGTAAATGAAAGTTGTTGCTTGGCCGACAAGAAATCATTTTTGATGGTGTAGCAAAATAGTGCCAGTTGTAGAAGTGTCAAACTAGTAATCTGGCACTTAGAGATTTGATGAAAACCAGCAATTTGACAAAAAGGAATTCGATAGACGAAAACAAAGAATGGATAAGTCAGCTTGAAATAGTTTGCAACATTATCAAGTCTGTCGAAGTGAAATCGTCAGAAGTACATCATTCTACATACGAGTTCGAGAGACTTTGTCAACAAATGAGTTCTAGAGACCAAGTTGTTGAATGTCGAAGACACACTGATTAACCAAGTTGTCGAACGTCGAAGGCAAGAAAGGTAGAAATTGTCAAGTAATCAAAGGCAGTTACTTCATCATCAAATGACAAAGGCAGTTGTGTCGAGCAACGTAAATTGTCTTTTACGTGGCGAATTAGTAGATAGGCAATTATTTCCATCATTTGCCTATAAATATTAAGTGTTTTGTTGTAAAGGAGGTTGGCATCTCTTGATTAAACATCATAACATCTTACACGAGTGGATTAACGAATTGACATCAAAGTATGCTTTTCCCTTTAACATTTTTAGTCATTTTAATTCAAAGTCTTTATCATTTCCTGCAATTTCATTCCAGTTGTTTATTGTTTTCTTTTACTTTTTGTAATTTACTGTACTTTCCTTTATCTTTTTACTATTTACTTTCTGTTGATTACATTCCACACTTTACTTTCTACTATCTACTTTCTCCACTTATTTTCTGTCATTTACCTTCTGCAATTTACCTTTTATGCATGTTACGTTATGCAATCTACTTTCTGCATTTTACTTTGCTTTTTACCATTTTTTTTAACTTTTTTGCAAAAAGTGTATTTCCAGCCTTATGTTCATGCAGTTATATGTTTCAAGTAACACTTTTGACATATTTTCTACCTATTAATGAGATTACTGCATAACTTTGAAAGCACATTATTCTCAATTCTATTATTCGTTGTCAGATTTGGGTTAAACCAAAAATACCGTAAACAAACTATCACGCCTAGTGGGACGAGTTCAAAGTAACTCATTGAATACATGTGCTTAAGAAGTGGTAAACACATACTTGCTTACTACTATGAAAATATGAGTAACACAAATAGTACTTATTAAGTGACAAGTTCACTAAATGCACCTTTAGTTGTCGTAACCACAGTAAACATGCCAATAGTTCTACCAACTGCTAATCCTACAAACTTTGTGCCAAACGTGTCCTTTCTAGGAAGTCCCATATTGGAACAAGTAGTGTCTGGGTCGACACCCATATCACCAAATCCAGTAGGTCATCAAACCATAAGGTTTGTACCACAGTATGGATTACCTCAAAGGTATGTCCCTCATGTAATGACCCAACTCAGGCTTGGAAATCAATTAACCAATCTCATGTGTCAAATGATTCAAGGCCAAGCGGTAAGTTTTGCGTTGGCAAGTCTAAGTGTGGCAAGGATAAGTACTCCCACTGTGTCTCGATAGGAGAGATTGAACTTGGGACCTATTTTCCCAAGTGTGTGGAGAGACATGCCAAGTAATGTCGCCACATCTACTGTAAGTTCATTGGCTAACATTCGACAACAAATGGACGAAAGTAATCACAATATGGTGAGCATGTTAACACAACAAATGGGTGTCGTACTAAAACCTTTAATGGATAATACTAATAATGCATGTAATACGTTAGCCTTCCAAATAGGTAGACTTAGTTAGGCATTAGGTATTGTTGTGCCTGATGCCCCAAGATCAGGGCAAAAATCAACAAAATAACGTAGTTCAAGGTCAAGACTAACTTCAACCTCAATTGGGATATGGTTAAGTGTAAATCTTGTGTCAAAATGAACCGCAAGTAGTCGAAAACAATGATGCAAGAGAATTTCTACAAAACCTTGTAGGAAACCAAGCAGAACGAAACGTAAATCAAGCAATTGAACAAGTTCTTAATAGGTTTGGTTTCAACGTGGGTTATACTAATCAGCTTTATTTTGCCTCAATATTTCTAGATTGGGTCTAGCAAGCAAAATTGCCAAGAGGAATGGTTAAGGTTCCTAAACTATCTAAATTTGCTGGAGAAAGTGGTGAGTCGATCGTGGAACATATCACATGGTACACCATTGAAATGGGAGATCTAGCAATAGACGAAGGGCTCAAAATGAGATTCTTTCCAAGTTTACTCACGAAGAACTCTTGGTTCTCGACATTAAGACCCAATTCCATTCATTCCTGGGCACAGATGGAGAGAAGCTTTCATGACCAATTTTTCAAGGGAGATCTGAAAGTTGGTCTAACAAACTTGTCTAACATTAAAAGATTACATAACGAGTCTGTCGAAGACTATTTGGCAAGATTTAGGTAGATGAGTAGTAGATATTTTACTCTAATTCTCGAAGCATAGATTGTAAAGATAGAGATTGAAGGCTTAGATTATTACATTAGAAAAAAGTTTGTCAGCCAACATTTAGTTAACCTTGCCCAATTAGGAGGCAAAGTTATACAAATAGAACAGAAACTTAAATATAAAGCGTCAAAATTTGTAGTGTCGAGGGGACAATTGTATAGAAGAACTATCAACGAATAGTTAGAAGAATGTTTAAGTGAGTTGGAGGCATACATTGCCTTGTCAGAAGTCCATGAAGGTATTTGTGGAGCTCACCAAGTAGGAGCAAAAATGAAATGGGTCGTTCAACAATGAAGATATTATTCACCAACACTAGTTAAAGATTGTATAATGTTTGCAAGTCTTGTGAAGAATTTCAAAGACATGGTCATATACAAAACATCCCAGCTAGTGAATTACATTCAATTATCAAACCTTGACCATTCAGAGGATGGACTTTAGATTTAATAGGCCAAATACATCCTCCTTCGTTGAAATGACATAAATATATTTTGGTTAAAGTTGATTATTTCACCAAATGGGTTGAAGCAATCACTCTAAAAGATGTTACCAAGCATGATGTGATCAAGTTTATTGAAATTCACATCATTTGCAAGTTCATAATAACTCAAACTTTGACGACCAATTAAGGCATTGTTTTTACTAGACGAAAAGTCACAGAATATGTTAATACTAGGAAAATAAAGTTAATAACAGCAACATCTTATTATGCGCAAGCAAATGGTCAGGTAGAGGTCGTAAACAAAATACTTATAAGATTAATCAAAGAGCATATTAGTCAACAACCTAGAAATTGGCACAATACTCTTGATCAGGTTTTATGGACATATAGGAATTCGCCAAGAGAATTGATAGATACTTCACCATATAAACTAGTTTATAATCATGATGCCATATTGCATGTCAAAATTAATCTCGAGGCAATTCGTATTCAAAGACAAGATGAATTACCAGCCAAAAGTTATTGGAATTCAATGTTTGACGAATTAAATAAATTAGACTATGAAAGATTAATTTCTTAAGAAAATATAATTTTACTAAAAGAGAAAATTGCTAGACTTTACGACAATCGAGTTAAATACAAATATTTTAACTTAGACGATTTAATATGGAAGGTTATTTTGCCCATTGAGAAACGTTGTCGAGAATATGGTAAATGGTCACCAAAGTGGGAAGGACCATTTGTAGTTACTCAAATGTTCTCTGGTAATGCTTATGCTCTCGACAAAGTTAATTCTAAGTGAAATCAAATCAATGGCAAGTATCTAAAGTAGTATAGGCTGTTAATATGTGAAGTGAAAATTGGATAAAGAGATGCTGTCAAAAAGAAATATTTTATTGCATCAAAAATTCATACAACGTACTTCACATAAGAATTTGTCATATGCTATACAATTTACTAAAATATTAAAAAAAACTCTGTTGAATAAGCTTAACCGACACAATTTCATTTGTCATAATTGTCCCCATACAGTTGCCAATGTTTCTTTCTCCACGCAAGCCATCAGATAGCCGATCTCTAACAACTTCATCTTGTCAGCAATGACTTGGGCTTTAACCACGATGGCTTTGGTGTTTTTTTTAATTCTTTCTCGTTTTGCAAAGTGGCAGGTCATAACGTCGCCAAGCTTGTCTTTTTGCACCTCAGCTATCTTCAATTCTTCTTTAGTTCTTCTAATTTCTTCTTCTAACTTTTTGAGGTTTCCTCTTAACCAGCCAATATTGGCATCAATGAGTTATCTTCTTTTCCTTTCTTTGAGGATAAAATCATCTTGGAGAGCCTTCAAATCTTGTAATTGACCCAAGATGATTTCTTTTTCTGATATCTCCCTTTCACAAGAAGAGATAACTTGATTGAAATAAGGAATTTTTCTGGACAAATCATCAATAAAATCTCTGAAGGTCAAATATAGCCTTCTACAGGAGATTGACAGTTGTGATTTGACTAGTTCAAGTTCACCCAAAATAACTTGAATCTTGCTTCTCATAGAATCATCAGAAGCAATGACATTAAAAGGATAATCAAGGAAGTTCTTCAATTCTTTTAATAATTCTTCAACCTTAGATTCTATTGAAGATTCCTCCAAAGCCAAAGAAGAAATTGATGAAGAAGTTTGATTACCCGACAATAGGTTGATCAAGTCATCCAAGTCTATGTTATCAGTGCTTGAATCTCTAGGGGATTCGACTTGGACCATTGAGTGAGTTGGACTAGGAATAGGAGAAACATTAGCCATCAAAAACTCCATGTCTATATTGCCCATGATCTCAAATAGAACTAGGCCGACAGGGGAGTGGCTTTGTTCAGACAGTTAGGAACTGGAAGGCAGGAGGTCTTGTCCATGCTTGTCATGTGATAGGGCTTGTCGAGAAGGAGACTAAGTGTCACGTCCCACCTAAGACATGTGACCGACACGACAATGAGTCTGGCCTCACCTCGGAACCTAATTTATTTTATCAAACTAATATCCATAACATTCTTAAAACAGATAATAAAAATAAATTGTCATCTAAAGAAACTTTTCTTTTAATTATTCATGAATAGTAATATACAATTAGTTTTATCACCACGAATATATTTTATACATCTCATCATAACAAATAAATTTAATTAAATACTTAGAATTAAATCTTTAATATACCTGAATCATTTATATACATCACTTCTCAAGTTAAAATGACAGAAATTCAAATCGTGTGTTACCTACGCGATCACGGAGCAACTCTAGAATATCAAAATAAATGATACAAGGACATGATTTAATTCATCCTCAGAATCAAGTGGGGTCCTAAACTGAGAATCTATTATTCCTTGAATGAATACTCACTTCAACTGTCAACTCTGAAAAATGTTAATATGAGGCTATGAGCATAACTTGCCCAGTGAGGAGACAACACAACACCATGACAAAAAATAGTTATCATACATCATATTGATAACATGCATCAATCATATATAAACCAATTATAACACGATATAATATAGTCCAGAATAGTTTTCAACAACATTCAATTAAATCAATCACATTTCAATATAACATTATTCAGAACAATTCACAATAGCAAGCAAGTCTATTAATTGTACAAAGTTGCTCGTACCAACCGGGTCGTCTAGGGTTCCTCTGGATCGTTGCTTGCAGCCCCTGCCATATCCACCCTTATCACTCCATTTATAGATCTCCACCCTTATGGATCCTTGTAGAATTTCCCATGGGGTGCACCATCATGACTTATTCTTTCTTTCTCAAACACAAGCATAATCAATTATCAAAATCTCACATTTTAAAATGGACAAATAAATTCACCCATCAAAATATTCCACATATCAATACAATTCTCATATCACTCACAAACCATAATATAACCTCAATAGGAAAAATTCATCACAAATAACGAACTTGACACATAGAAGAATCATAACTTCCTTACTTTAATCACAAGGTTAAGATACATAGGTGTGTGTATATGCTTATATATATATATATATATATATATATATATTTGCTGAAGCCAAACCTTCCAAACAAGTATGTATAAAGTGGGTATAGTATATCTGTATATACATACATCTCATGTCTAAATAGTGTATATATATAAATATACACACACATGCATTTTGTTTGAATTTAAGACATAAAGCTTCATGTGTGTATATATATACATATAAAAACATATGTATTTCATTTTCACACTTCCAAAAGAATAGTAGAATGCACACATACATACACACTTTCTAAATTCCCTTGTGACTCAATTTAATAGATGAAAAAATATATATAGGCATATACACACATTTAGAATTTCACCCTTCACATCTCCATTCATAAAAAAATGAGACAATATAATTATACATACATAACTCTACAAGTCTCACAATTATTTATAGCTCATCATTCCATTCAAGCACACTAGTAACATGAATTCAAACATACCACTATATATTTTAATCACCATTTTCTTCAATTTGGATATACTACATGTTTTCACTATGATGCAAAGAGTTACAAAAATGCTTAGTCATAGGAAGTGTTAACCCACTCACCTCCGATCCGAGCAAGGCTCCCACACTCTAAACTGAAGAAAGGTACCAAAGAACTTGTAGGTGGCCTAGAAAATAAGCCAAAAATGAAATAACACCAATTCAGAACTTAGATTACCAAGCATCTAACATTGTTATATTTTTTTGCTAGTTTTGAAGCCAAACTTTGCAAAATTTCTGGTATTGATTTATTACTCCAAAATTCATGAAACTTGACACATATACTAAATCATGTGATGGTATACTAGAATAAAAATTTCAGCTTAAAACTCCACCGTTTAACCCCTCTAATGGTCACATTAGTGACCCTATACCAGAACTACCCAATTCTACTATAGGTACTATTTTATGCTTGACAGACCCACCTAACCATGTCCAAATGCAATGAAATTTTCAGGTCATTATTTTCATGTCTTATCTAAGTTCCCTAAAAAATTCAGATCGAATTGAGGTATTTAGCTACCAAAATTGAATTAGTTTCCTAAATTGTCCATATTTGTCTCTGAAAAGAATTCAGATTGTGTTTATAGATAGTTTACCAAGTTAACCTTCTCCAAATGTTATGAAACTTTCCAGTTTAGATTAATGACATCTCAATAGTTCCTCATAAAAATTACAAGATTTATTAACATCATTTGGTCCCCCAAAATATACAAAAACCAAAGCATATAAAAACTGTCCTATTTTTCTGATACAACAAAAACAATCTTTCAAAACAGTCCAAAAACCTCTTTTTCAAGTGTTCAAAAGTTCATGGCTTCCAATACTTCTTCCATTATAGTTTTTTCCATCTAAACAACAACTTTTTGCAAATTATAGCTTCTAAAATCACACAACAAGATTGGGTCTTCCACTTTATTCCAAACCAGAAACATCCAAGAAAAGTGAAGGTTTATTGACTTCATATCCACTAAGACCAATGTGTTTCCTTAAAAATCCACAACTTTCAAGTCCTAAAATCATCAAGGTACATTGGAGAAGAGGCTTGGGGCCATGACCCAAGATCTAAAGATCCATTTTTACACAAATTTTGGTCTAGGATTCCAAATCTGCGAAAACAAAGCAAGAAACGAATTTTAGAAAGTTTACATTGCTACAAGGCTGCTCCGACGAAGGAGAGGTCACTGGAAAGGGAAGACTTACCAAAGGAAGATAGTTGGGGGTGATTTGTAGGGTAGAAGGCGGTGGAGAGAGCTTGGCCAAGAGATGTTTCGAGAGAAGTGTGTGTGTGTGCATGGAAAGCAAATTTTGAATGTGTGTGTATATATTTTACATCCAGGAGCTTCTATTTTTTTTTATGATAGGAAGATACATCGGGCATCCTTCATATGTGCCACCTTAATCTCCTTCTTGCTTAATTTATACAATGCAACCTAACTCCAATTAAGTTTTCATGCGGGTCCTTCACAATTTTTATAAAATTCCAAAATTTACCTCAAATTCATAAATTAATCTTTTGCCATTCTTAGTTTCACCTTTCCCATTTAAATTAACTTTCCAACCAAAAATAAAAATTTTCAAATAAGTCCTCAAGAATCTTTTATTAGTTTGTTTCTCATTGTAAATAAATCCTTCAGATATTCAAAATTTGAATTTTTGTTCCACAAAAATTTTCTTTTTTGAATTTAAAGGTCCACTATACTATTTTAAAAAGAAACTTGGGATACTACACTAAGCGGCTACCGATTCCCCAGTAAGAAAAGCTTCAGCCACTTCAACAGTGAACCCTTCATTACTGGGTTCAACAGGCTGCTCTGGACCAAGCAATGTGGTCAGAGCCTTGATCTGAAGAGCTGCGACAAATGTTTCAACAATACAACTTAGTATCTCTTAGTCTAAATCCTGAGGTAAAAATTTCAGATTAGCCTCAATATTAAAATAAAAAAATTAAATGATAAAAATCCACATCAAAAGGATCATACTCTCAACTAGGTCCACAGGTTTGATTCGTCGAATGCAGGAGTTGAGGTCAAATGTTTAGGAGCCAACTCTTTTTCCTAATAGTAGAAAGATAGATGAGTATATTCAACTAAATCCATTCGACAAATCATATTCATTTGACATTCAAAAAAACTACCTTGGACCTAACAGCTAGGTCATAAATTACTAGGATTCCACGTGGCTTTGACTTCTTAGAAGCATGTTTGACATCAAAAAGAGCCACTTTTTTTTGTTGGAGCCTTTTCTTTTTATGGCCTAGCAGTTGGTTCATGCCACTACGATGCCGAATCACCCAGAATTGAATTCGTGGCAATCTTGCAGTATAGTGGTCTCCAAGTCGTATTCACTCAAGGAGCCTCACTTCTAATCACTAATTAGTTATTCTGAACACCCAAACACTAATTAAAACCACATAAACGTGGGGGGTTTATTGACAGTAATAACAGAAGTGGTAACAAAACAGCAACAATGAACAACAGCAGCAAAATATGAACAGAACAAGTTTGACAATAACCAAAAACCATGCAACCAGCCACTAGGATTTATGGGAGTGTAGCCATCATCACTTAGCTCATTGATTCAGTTTTGTTCTCATTTCACCACTTGGTTCTTTATAAAAAAAATGATTCTAGAATAACATTCAGAATTTAATACTACTAACTATAGCCAAGAATATCTTCATTAACTATAACTAGACGCATTTCAAAGGAAAGCTTCAACCAAATCAAGTTAAATATCATCTAACTAGCCATTTCATTTCACTCACTTTTCTAATCAGTCAAGCAAGGTTATATCTCATATATAAATCTATTTATGCTTTTTCAAGGTTCAAATCAAAATCTGATAGCAACATAAGCATAAAAGTAGAACAGAAACGAAATGAGATGAAATAAAGAATAAAATACTTATCTTGCACTTTCAGTTCAAGCTAAAACATCCCAAGGTCTTAGTGATTGATTACAATGGAGATTTAGCCCTCCATGAGAGCAAGACAGCAAAACAGAAGAAGGAAAACAGAGAGGAAGAGAGAGTTACAAAAATTGCTGAGTTTTTTTAAATAAAAGTGTCCTCTGATTTTTAAAAATTGATGCCTTCAATGCCTTAGAGAATATTCTACCCTAGATGCCTCTTGGATGCCTCCTTGGTGCTTCTTCCATGATGTGGGCAGCAAGACAACAATAGAAAAGTGGTAACAACAGCAGATAAATTACTCTACTGCTTTGATGTTTCTGTCTGCTATTGATTGCTGCAAGAGGTCCATGCTGTCAAAACAGAAATTACATTCCCCTTTGCTGTAAAGTGTAGAACATTGGGGGTCAGAAATCCAGTCAGCCCTAGTCAACCATTCAATTCCCAGTCATCATGTCCAGGTAGCCTCCAAGTAAGCAAAACGTCTATGTCAGCATTTTTCTCTCTAATAATTAGATCTGAAATTAAGCACATGAATTAATTGGGATAAAACTATGAATTTGAATCATATTAATTCTATAATTAATTTACACCCAATAAATTCAAAATATAATAAAATAGGAGAGTTGGCAACATTGAAATAGCAATAGGACTAAGATAGGGACTAAAATGTATATAAAAATGCCTGATATCAGCAGTTGCCTTTTTGGATTTGGCTGGTTTTGGAGATGAAGCAGTTGGTCAATCACTCTTCTTGATAGTCCTCTTTCTCTTCCGAAGAGGTTGACTATCTTCCTCCTCTTCTTCAAATTAGACCAATTGCTACATTGATCGCTTCTAAGCTAAAGCCTCCTTTAAAGGGAGAGCTGCTGATGATATAAAGTGTATGAGTTGTCAAAAATGACTCTTTTCTTGGAATAAGATGGGATCATATACCTTTAGGAAATTCGGTGGCAATCACGGCATATGATTATTCAAAAGGGAGGGAAAACTGATGAGTGAAAGTAACTTCTTCATCTCTTGTTTGAAAAAGGTTTGTGATAGATAGGCACCTTTCAACAAATTTGAAGTTACAAGCCCTCATCAGTTCCCCAGGAAATACTTCAGCCAAACCAAAACGAGCATGGTAATGGGACTGAATCCGAAAAAGGAATTTTTTAATAAACTCCAGTCGAATATCGAGGTATTATAAATATCTAAAATCATGTCAGACATCCTGATCTTGTTTTAGTTTGGCCACAATTTCTTCCACACTTTGAGCAATCCAATGAGGATACTGGGGATCCCACTTTATCTTGTAAAATTTCTCGAATGCTTAAATTTCTTGAGATGCTCACCTTTAGTCTTCGATGCTGGGTCTTGTTCCAGCATAGGAGAATCGACAAGATTGTTAAAACAAGTCTTAATACTTTGATGATATGATTGGTAATATGTTGACCACCAATCGACAAAGCATTTCGACACTCCTTGCAAAATTCTGAAGGATGAGAGCTCGAAAGGCTGCTAACGCCTTTTATTTTCTTTCATCAGCCCCTTAATATCATCCTCACTAGTGATATAAGCATTGATAAAATGGTCACTTGGTGCAGACGAATAAGGTGCTAGAATAGACTAGTAGAGGCCCATCTGTCGAGCAACTATATAAGGCAGATGGACATAGAAGCTAGCATCTTTCACGTTGATAACACTCGTAAAAATGATCTGTCGGCAAACAAAATTTGACCAGATCAAAGCACCTTCCTTGTCAGATGCTATTGACTGAGTGAACCACTTAGGACCCTTCCGACACTTAGCGAATAGGGCAAAATTTATTTTGGCAGAGTCAAGGGAGATAGAATGGAAAATCATGAAAAAATGGAAAAAAATTATGCTTTTCATCTTGTGTAATTGAATCGCATGTCAAATAGCAAAATTTTGGCCCATATGAGCTAAACATAAAGCCAGCCAACTCGTCTCTCGAAGGTTTAATAGTCAGGCACTGCTTCAAAATAGCGTTCAACCACAACTAAAACAACAAATAGTGCCTTTAACATTTTCTTTTTTTGATTGAGCCCTCGTATTATCAACCATTTGAGTCATGCAATGAAAAATGTTGGCTAAAAGCCATTAGCTTAAGGCTAGTCAAGTACTTTCATGAACAAGGTTGAAAAGAGGCTAAAGGGATTTTGTTATATTTACAAATTTTAAGCCAAAGGAGAATAAAAGAGACATGTTCCTTGTCTAACACGACAGATGAACTTTTATGGTGAAGGTTTACAAAATAAGAAAACGAAATGAGTTTAGGTGAATAAACCTCTATGGTCTGGCAAGGTCGAAGGAATGGATGAATGAATTTTCCATCTGGTTTAAGGCCCATACTAGCACTTACATCAAAAAGCGTCAGACTCATCATGCCATAGGAAAAGTGAAAATTATTGGTGGTCTTATTCCAAAAGAAGATTGAGGTGCCAATCATAGTAGGATTAACTCTTATGGTGTGCTGGGAGAGTTGAATGAGGTAAAAAATGCCCATATCTTTCCAGAAATCTACTTTCTGTTCTTGTACCCTATCAAGCCAAGCATGATGCTCGTCGACACGAGAGGGAGGTGTTCTAAACATTCTCCTAGCCTTCTAAAAATAATAGAAGGGTATAGACAGAGCTGAAGCAAGGATGGTTTTCTTAAGTATTTTATAAGGAAATACAGGGTAAAGATTTTCTGGAAACTTTCCAAGGGATAACAAGGGTCTAAAAAATGCAGGAAGAGGAGTAGAAGAAGAATCAAGAATGGGGAGTATTACCTTCGATTTCTACCACAGTGTTGATTTATCTATAACCGGGTCTTGAATGATGTTTTTGGTAATAGTGGTTTGCTTGGCAAAAGAAGAAGCTCCGATCTTAGCTAAAAGGTGTAGGTATTTGAAGGTAAAGAGAAACAGGAGCGGTGTGAGAGAGAGAAGGGCAAAAAAAGCAGAGTAAGTGTACAACTAACTAAGGTTAGGGTCTTAAAGGAAACAAAACGTCAGAAAGGTAGTAACTGCTCATATTCCAAGATAAAGCTATCATATTAGGGATAATCATGATCCTAGCTATCATATTAGGGATAATCATGATCCTAAGTTAATCCCTAGAAATTCAATGTTAGTTATAAAGCTATTTAAAATGTAGTTTTCTCTATGTCTGTCGATAACAAAATTTTAGGGGGCATCTGTTAGACAATTATTTTTAAATATGTATATATAATTGTCAACAAAAGTTATTGCTTGGCCGACAAGAAATCATTTTCGACAGTGTAGCAAAATAATGCCGATTGTAAAAGTCTCAAACTAGTAATCTGGCATATAAATATTCGATAAAAACTAGCAATTTGACAAAAAGGAATTCGACAGAAGAAAATGAAGAATAGATAAGTCAGCTTGATATAGTTTACGACATTATCAAGTCTGTCGAAGTGAAATTATCTTTAGTACATCATTCTACAAACGAGTTTGAGAGACTAAGTTGTCGAATGATGATGTCATGACCTAAATTCGGGAACATGATCGTTACGGTAATGGAATCATACCACCATCGTAAGCCTAAAATCATATTCACTAAGCACACACATCATAAACATAACAATAAAGTAAGCTCTTTCTATCACAAGTTCACAATATACCTAGGAAATTTATTCACTAAAGAGCGACTCAAAGAAATCAACACACCTGCCATTAATCTTCCCAAACCAGAAATGGTTGAGATCTTAGAGACTCCGCTACTCCTTGTATGGAGTCCCACCAGCTAAGCAGAACTTACAAGCACATAGAGAAAGGGTGAGCATGAAAATACTTAGTGAAAGGATAATTAATTGAACAGATTACCACCACGTACTGATCACAGGGACGGGACATAAAATTAATATCCTATCCATCAACACTAGACTCAAGCCTCATTCTACATAACCTGCATAGCCAAGTGATATCAGGCATTTTTATATACAATTTATTCCCTATCTCAGTCCTATTGCCATTTTAATATTACCAACTCTCTAATTATATTATATTTTGGTAATTATTGGATCTAAAATAATTATAGAACTAATATGTTTTAATTCCATATTTTTATGAGTTTAATTGATTAGAGATCCATTAATCCTTATGTTTAATTTGTAGATTTAATTATTGGAGAGTAAACTTTGCTGACTTGGATGCTACATGGACGAAATTGATGACATGGTAGCTATTGGTCCAGTGGGGCCTACTTTTCTACACTTTCCTAGCATATAAATAGTAGCTTATGCTTTAACTGAAAAGTGCAGTAGAACCGGCAAAAAGGTAATAGCAGTATCAGTAGAAACTAGAAAAGGCAGCAGTAGAAATCAGAATGAAAGGAACAGCACCTTAAGTCAAACAAGAAGGTAAATTTCATCCTCCCTCCTGGATGAACTACAAAGGGACCATCAGAAGCCATTTTACACTGGTTGAAGAGTTTCTTCTTCCACATTTCCTTTGTAAATTTGTTTCCCCCTCCCCCTTGTATTTTCTGCTATTTTGTCCTCCATGGAAGGCTAAGATTTATGTTGTAATCAGTCTATGGAAGAACTAGCATTGTAACTTGAATTTTTGGAGCTAAACCAAATAAGTTTCTTGTTGTTTCTCCTATTTCATTTCTGTTCTTATTTATTATCTCTGTTTTTATGCTTGTATTAATCTGGCTAGGTTTATATGAATATAAAAACTAGAGATGCTTCCTTGTTATTACTGTTTTGTGTAGCAAGTGGGATAGCAATGGTTTTCTTGGGTGATTATCAAGCATGATTTAGGTTAGGGCTTAATTAGATTACATACGGTTAGGTTTAACTCATGTGTAATCTAGTTATAGGAAATCTCTTGGAAATATTAGTTAGAAACCTAATGATAGAGAACACTAGAATTAATTTGAAGACAAGAATGATGATAGTTGCAACTCTAGGGACTCTATGGCCAATTACATTGAGGTGTTTAGTGTAATTTCATTTTTCTGTTCAGTTTAGGATTAGTGTTCTATTCTGTTGTAGTTTCATGCCATAATTATGCACTTACCCCCAGTAATAATTAGGTAGTTAATCAGTAGGTAATTAGAGTAGATTAGTGTTAGAACAATTAATTAGGCAATTTAGAAGCAAGGCTCCAAGAGTGAAATGACCTGAGCCGACTACTATACTGCAAGTTGCCACGAATCTAATTCTGGGTGACTTGGTGGTCGTAGTGGCTCCAACTAGAATTTTGGCATTGTTGCCAGGGAGCCAGTTTGTTTCTGAATCACCTATTTAGTTGTTCAATTGAGTCTTTGTTTGATTTTAGGTTGATTGGGCTGAAGTGGCTTACAAGTTTTTGTTTTTTCGGTTTTATCATGTACTATTCATATACACTATTCATTTTTGGAAAAGTAACTCTAATTGACTTGAAAACTGGTAGTCTACTAAATTTTGAAAATCTGAGCATGGCTCCTTAAGTGATTACATTGCTCAGGAGCACTGCCCTATTTTCGCCAAATTCAATTGTTTAGACCCACTTTTCTATTTTTTAATGTTTTTCTTGATTTTTCCAATATATGGTGATTTTTGTAGATCATATTTTTAACCTCTATTTGTTGTTTTTTTGCCTCCAACTTATGAAGGATTTTGCTAAACAAAAATTAGAATTTTCTGAGATACTTGATTTTTAGGTGTTTTTCATAGGTTGGGCATAGAAAGAGCATTAGGAGTGGTTTCCTTTGTGTTTTTCTTGTATGTTTCATCTTTCTAGTCAAGGTCTATCAAGCTAAATTAGCAATTTTGATCCAAAATTGGATAGGCTCTGTTTATAGGCTAGTTAGAGTAGTTGTGTTAGGAGTAGTGTGGTTGTTGTAGTTGTTGTAATTGTTGTAGTATTCCTTCTTTTGTGTAGCATTGTCATTTTTGGCATAGAATCAGATTTTAATTCTATTTGAGGTTGTTTCTAGTGAGTTAGATTAAGACCTTGCCCATGGATTCATATAGAGTTAACCATAGCTTAGATGAACTGGCATCCATAGTGAGGTACCTAACCCTTAAGCAAGAACAAGAAGAGCCACTACCCTTACCCCCTCCTCCTTCTTCATCTGTGAGTGGCATAGATTCCTTATCTACATATAGGATAGACCAATATCTTCAATTCCAAGAAAGTACAGAGTCCTATATAGGAGTGTTTAATGGCCTTAGGGAGTTTCAACAAGATCCTCAAGAGTGTAACCTCTACCCCAACATGCTATCCTGATTATGAGCTTTAAGATTTGAGGTATGAGAGCTTATCCCATTCACCATATGAGCAAGAAATGGATGCTCCTTACCTGAGTGAATTACCCCCTTTAGCCACCCATAGGAGACCGAGTCAAGTTTGGAAGACTTGATTCAACAGTTGGCCACAAATACCCTGTAGTTCCAAGAGTGAACTGAGGTGAACTTACAGAGCTTGGAATCTCAATTAGAATAACTAGCTAGCACAGTGAGTGAGTTGATCAATTAGGGGTTTGATAGTAGCCTACCTTACCAATCTATGGGAAATATAAGAGATGTAAATGGTATCATTTTTTTGAATGATGGCACTCAATTAGATGGTTACAGCCCCTAACCTAAGTTAGAAGAAACAAATGGGCAAAATAGGGAGTCCCCTTCCTCAAGTGGCACAAGTGAGAAAAATGAGAATGAGAAAGTTAGTGAGGATGAGTTCTCTCTCCAAATTAGACCATTGCTTTCTCCAAATAAGGTTATCCAACCTCAGGTTGTTGAGCTTGAATTAGAAAAAGAGAAAGAGATAGAAACCTTAAGAGAAGAAGAGGTAGATATAAAAGTGTTAGAGAATGAGTTTTTGAGAGATTTAGATTTTCATTGTGACTATCATACTTGCGATGCATGCATTGAAATAGAAAAAACTTTGAAACTTGGTAATTGTGATGATTTTGTTGAACATAAGCTGTATACACTTACACTTGAATCTGTACTTGAATCCGAATTGAATGTATCCACTTCTATAACTGCATCTGATTCTGCATTTGCATCTGACTTTGCACCTACACCTGAATTCAAGGCTTTTGAATCTAAATGTGTAATTAATTCTGAATTTGATTCCAATTTCACATCTTTTCTATTGTAAATTCTGATTCTGTCCCTTGTGTTTTTAATTTTGTTTCTAAGTTAGATTCTATTGTAGATGATAGTCTTAGTTTAGATTCTATTTTAGATAACTCTATTTTAGATGCTAGTTTTAGATTAGATTGTTTTGTAGATAATAGTTCTGTTCTAGCTAGTAACTTTGTTTTAGATAGCAATTCTTGTGTAGATGATAGATTTAATTCTTGTTCTATTTTGAGTAGGAGTAAGAGTAAAAGTTTTAATTTTAATTTTGTTTTAGAAAGTAATTCTCTTTTTGTTTTACATTGTGTTTTAGTTGGTAGTCCTTCTTCCCTTTCTTTTGTTTCTCTCTTGGTTCTTCTCACCCCTCTATGGCAAGTGGAGATTCTTCTATTTTTCTTTAGGTTGTGATATAAATTCAATTCTTTCCATTATCCAACCTGTTGTTGAGAAAAACTTTTGGAAGAAGCCAGTGCCACACAATTGGAAGATGCGGAAAAGGCGTGCCAAACCGACAAATCTGTCTCTTTTTCTCTTTTCTCTGTTTTATTTTCTTGTCCTCTATGCCTTTTTGATGATATGTATTGATAACTATTTGCATTGAGGACAATGCAAAATTTAAGTGTGGGGGGAGAATAAAATGGTTTTTGTTTTCATATTTCATGCATTTTAAATTTTTCTATTCTGTTTTTATATGCTTCTTATTATGTTTTTAGCTTCTTTTCTGCACTTTTTGGAGTTTTTGGTTTGTGTTTTGGTGCAGAATTTTATTATGCTTTTAGATTAGTTTTTAGTCCTTTCTTTTTGGTTTTGGAAGAAGATTTTGATGTGGAAATACGCTTGCTAGAATAGTTTCGATTTGGATTGATTTTAGCATCATGACTAGAATTTAATCTTGCTTTTCTAAAGTTCAAGTAGAATGGCAATAAATTTGGTTTCAATGAGTTTTAGCAATAGTCTTTTAACTGTGATGATTTTGAGCCTAATTGCAAATATGCTATTCTTTTTTCTTGTGTGCATTCCTTATCATGATTTTTACTTTAGAACTTGTCTTGAATCTTGTTGAGACTAAATGTTACATGTGCATGCTTGGAGATGATTTAGGCATTTCTTTATGAGCCATTTTTAGCCAAATATTCATTTCTTGTGTTGTTTCCATTGTGTGCCATTTTGTGCCTTGTTTCCACTTTTCTTCTTGCATTTTCCACCACTTTTCTTCCTTAGCCAGAATTTTTTGCTTCCCAATTTGAGAAGGGAAGAGCATTTTTTAAATTCTTTTAGAGATTTTATGTGCTGAAAATTTCTCTAAATTTTGGGATATTTTGAAATAAATATTTCTCTCTACTCCCAAGCAAAAAGAAAGAAAAGAAAAAAAATGGCCATTCAAATAAAAAAATTGATTGAAAAAAAATGCATCTATGTCGAAAAGAAAGAAAAAGAAAAAAAAAGAAAAAAAGAAAAAAGAAAAAAAAATGAGAGTAGAAAGAACTTTTTACACCCAAAATTTGTTTTTATTCAATCTCTTCCATTGTTATGGTTAATGCTTTCATATTCTTAAGTTGTTCCCCTTTGTTTTCCCAAATTGTTTCCATACTTTGTTCTTGTTTTTCTTCCTTTCTCGAGTTATTTTCCACCTTTATTTTATTTTCCTTCTTCCTTTCTCTATTTTCCACCCAACATTACATCCTTGTAAAGTCCTTTTGATTCAAGCATACAAGTGGATATAAGTAGTGGAGATTTAGATACTTGACAAGCTTATGGTAGTGATTTTGTGATAAGTTGAATTTTGAGTGAATTACCCTTAACCACTTGAGAGAATAGAGCATATACACTTGCCATGTGAGGAGGCCAATTACTTGAATTCACTCTTGTCAAACTAAATTGCCATGATGCTTGAATTTCAGAAATCTAAGATTGATTTTCTTTAAGTGCTAAATCTTTTCAAATTTTAATTATTCCATCCTTGCATGCTTTTGATATTTTTTCTTTGGTGTCTTTTGGTGCTTTAAATATGATTTTTCCCAGAAGTGCAAAAGGCTAAGTGTGGAGGATTTGATATTAGGCATTTTTATATAGAATTTTGTCCCTATCTTAGTCCTATTACCATTTTAATATTCCCAACTCTCCAATTTTATTATATTTTGGTAATTATTGGGTCTAAAATAATTATAGAACTAATATGTTTTAATTCCATATTTGCATGAGCTTAATTGATTAGAGATCCATTAATCCTTGTGTTAATTTGTAGATTTAATTATTAGAGAGCAAACTTTGCTGACTTAGATGCCAGATGGACGAAATTGATGACATGGCAGCTACTGGTCCAGTGGGGCCCACTTTTCTGAACTTTCCTAGCATAGTAAACAATAGCAAGGTGCAACAAAACCAGCAGAAAGGTAACAACAGCATTAGCAAAAACCAGAAAAGGCAACAGCGGAAATCAAAAGGAAAGGGACAGCACCTTAAGTTAAACAAGAAGGCAAATTTTGTCCTCGCTCTTAGTTGAGCTACAAAGGGACCATCATAAGCCATTTTACACTGGTTGAAGAGTTTCTTCTTCCACATTTCCTTTGTAAATTCGTTCCCCCCTGTATTTTCTTCTATTTTGGTCTCCATGGAAGGCTGAGATTTGTGTTGTAATCAGTCTATGGAAGAACTAGTATTGTAACCTGAATTTTTGGAGCTAAACCAAATAAGTTTCTTCATATTTCTCCTATTTCATTTCTGTTCTTATTTATTATCTCTATTTTTATGCTTGTATTAATCTGGTTGGGTTTATATGAATATAAATATTGGAGATGCTTCCTTGTTATTACTATTTGGTGTAGCAAGTGGGATAGAAATGGCATGCTTGGGTGATTATCAAGCATGATTTAGGTTAGGGCTTAATCAGATTACATGCGGTTAGGTTTAACTCATGTGTAATCTAGTTCTAGGAAATCTCTTGGAAATATTAGTTAGAAACCTAATGATAGAGAACACTAGAATTAATTTGAAGAGAAGAATGATGATAATATTTCATGTTTAGTGTAATTTCGTTTTTCTGTTCTATTTAGGATTAGTGTTCTGTTCTATTTCAATTTCATGCCATAATTATGCACTTACCTTCCCCCCTCCATGGTAATTTGGTAGTTAATTAGTAGGTAATTAAAGTAGATTAGTATTAGAATAATTAATTAGGCAATTTAGAAGCAAGGCTCCAAGAGTGAAACAACCTGGTCTGACTATTATACTGCAAGTTGTCACGAATCTAATTCTGGGCGTCCCAGCTGTCGTAGTGGCTTCAACCACCAAGTAAAGAAACTTTAGCCTATGCACACAATCATCATTAAGTCATGCATCACAAGGAGATCATTAAGTGCATATCATTACATGACTCAGCCACACAAATTTAACACGTGACATTAAGCAATTTAAAATCAGAGAATTTCACCAAATCGCCATATATGTATGTATATATATATATAACCATATTCAAATAAAAGTAAAACCAAAGTCTCTACATAAAACATAAATGAGATAATAGCCACTTAATTCAGCACAATTCCAAATTTGCAATATGTCCACCGTCCAGGACATTTGATTTTATAATATGATATTATCTACCGTTCTAGGATATTTGAAATTTATATTATGATATTTTCCACCATTCCAAGACATTTGAAATTTATATTGTGTCCACTGTTCTAGGACATTTGAAGTTTATATTATCCCCATTGTTCCAAGACATTTGAAATTTATATTATGTCTACTGTTCCAGGACATTTGGGTCCTCCAAACCATTTTAGCCTCATAGGCTTCTGATAATGTTTAGCGCTCTTCCCTCAGTGCTTTATTCCTAGCAATTAGGGTCACCCGCAATTATATTGACCACACAAATCTTCAATTGAAAGTCTCAATAGATAGCTAATTAAAAACATTGGGATAACATCATCTACCAACATGTAAAAATATTTCACCATAATTCAATTAAGAAATTTACTCACTCGTCAACAAAAGTCAATTTCACTAATCTATCATTTTGACAAGACTACTTCATTACACCCCTCATACCAATCACAATAGAAGAATAAATTTATTGTATGGTTATATATATGTGCAAGGTCATTTATCCATCCTTAGATTAAATCCCAAATTAACAATAACTCGTACTTTGCTACAAGAGCAGTAGAGCATAAAAATAGATTATAATCCAAGAGAAAATACATATTATATATTAGTCATTTACTAAAATTGACCGATAAATTCACAAGCATATAATCGTATAGTCATTTTCCCATTGTAAGCAAATCAAACTAATTACATGTGAAACCCCGCATTACAATTAATCTTATCCATTTCAGATAATGAGCTAGTATTACTACTCAAGTCATTAAACACAACCCCCATACTTAAACCCCCAAGGGTTCTTCTCACATAAGAATCATTCCTATATTTAATTCCACACATAAAGTCATTTCTATACCAAGCATATACTTATACCAATGACCGTACTTCATCAAAAATTCAAGGATCCATAGAGATAGGATCACTAATTATAAAAAGGTATCACTAGTTCACTACCATTAACTGCACTCACGAGATTACATTCTATCATTCATTTAGATCATCACGAATTGTCGGGTTAAGATATCACGAAATTACGAACATATAGTAAAAATAATAGATATTTTTCATGCAACCAAAATTCATAGTCCTGACTAAGGAAAACATTTTAATCAATTAAAGCATTCCAAGGTATGTTCCCTCCATGAGCATATACCCCGTTATATGTACTTTAGAACACTTATAGAAACAAACTAACTTTTCTTTTTCTTAGCTCATATTTAGATTCATATAATTATAGAATGAAAGTAAACATCCCTCACCTTTAATTGAGTTAACCTTTCTGAGAGTTATCCAATCTAGCCAGGATCTAAGCTTTAATCATGGCATAAGAGATCTTGAGTCTCTTCCAACATCTAAGGATCAAGAGGTGCCATGGAGGAGGATTAGAATCACAACAATGGAAGGTCGAATAAGTGGTGGTGCCTTGGGCACCCATCCTAGCGCCCATGGCACCACCTAAATCACGCCCACAAGTTCAAGACTGATCTTGGCACCTTGGGCACCCATGCTAGCGCCTAGGGTGCCAAGCACCCAACTCTCAGTCTGTTGTCCAAACCAAGGAGCCATGTGCACTAGGCCTAGCACTCAGGCACCCCATTGTAGGGCAGCCATGAGTTGCATTAGCTTCAATGCCCAAATCCTCCAAAATAAACTAAACTCCTCCCCCTCAGTTTCCAAGATTCAAAAACTCAATTAGGGTGAAGTAGCACCAAAATATAAATTGACATGGAAAAGATTTTAGTTAAATCTTCTTTCTATCATGCATCTTCTTTTTTTATCTCTCTAATTCCTTCTTGACAATAAGCCCATTTGAAAAAGAAAGATTTGAGTCCTTATAATTTGCTAAACCATCCTTTTTTAGCCTTAAGAAATTCTTACCCAACCTATAGTTTCATAAGCAAGAAGTAGAAAAGAGAAAAGAGGGAAGGGAATAAGGCATAATACTTACTTGATGTTTTCTCAAACATGGCCAGCCAAGGAGATCTCCTCCTTCCCTTCCATACTTCGGTCAGCTCTTGAGAGGAGGATGGCAAGAGAGATAAGGTAGGTTTTGGGAGAAGGAAGCACACTAATAGGTATATGGGAGAGGATAGTAAGAAAGGGTGGGGTCTACATGTTCTCCCAAAATTTCACATGGGTTCTCTTCTATTCCAAATTCCCCATACTTAGAAAAATATCTCGTCACAAACACCAATACATTAAGCACCATCATATAGAATTTATTTTAGTCTAGTTCCTAATTAATTAAATCTATATTCCCTTCTTGAATCTTCTACACATGAATCACTTGAAAAAATTATTCTAAACTCCACAATGTGCGTAATTGTTAAAAAAGTTTTAGGAATTCCACATGTGCCAAACCTATAATCACGAATAAAATAAATTTATAATTTAAAAGAAACAAAACAAGATCCATGGGCATGACAATCAAAGGCACACTGATTAACCAAGTTGTCAAACGTCAAAGACAAGATAGGTAGAAATTGTCAAGCAGTCTAAGGTAGTTACTTCCATCATCAAATGGTTAAGGCAGTTGTGTCGAGCAATTTAAATTGTCACTTACTTGGTGAATTAGTAGATAGGTAGTTATTTCCATCATTTTCCTATAAATATTAAGTGTTTCATTGTAAACGAGGTTAGCATCTCTTGATTAAACATTCTAACATCTCACACGAGCAGATTAAAGAATTGACATCAAAGTATACTTTCCCCTTTAACATACCAGTCATTTTAATTCAAAGTCTTTATCATTTCCTGTAATTCCATTCTAGTTGTTTATCTCTTTCTTTTACTTTCTACAATTTACTGTATTTTCATTTATCCTTCTGTCATTTACTTTCTGTAATTTACTTTCTACCGATTACATTCCGCACTTTACTTTCTATTATCGACTTTCTCCACTTAATTTTTATCATTTACTTTCTGCAATTTACCTTTACGCACTTCACATTTTGCAATCTACTTTCTGCATTTTACTTTGCTTTTTACTATTTTTTAACTTTTCTACAAAAAGTGTATTTCCAGCCTTATGTTCTTTCATGCAATTATATGTTTCAAGTAACACTTGAACATATTTTCTGCCTATTGATGAGATTACCAAATAACTTTGAAACTACATCGTTCTCGATTCTATAATTTATTGTCGAATTTAGGGTAAATGAAAAATCACTGTAAACAGCAGCTAATAAAAAAATCTAATAGGGAGGAATTAAACAGTGGATGAAATTCACAAGACTCGGATATTTTCCTAAAGGCCATGAAGCATCAGTTTGAGTGCTTCGATGAAGAGTTTGGATACATAAAGGATAGGCTGGATCGGCAAGACACAAGGATTGCCAACTTACAAAGGAGGCAACCTAATAGAAGTCCTAACCCTAGAAGAGTTGTTAGGTGAAAACATGAATATATAGATGAACAATGTCCTTAGTGTCAAGTTTATGGTCATAACAGTACCTATATTTGCATCAATCTACAGCTAATTTTTAAGGTTGAAGATCCACTCATGGAGACATCACCTATGGACATTTGTGTTGAGAAAACTTCTAAAAATGATGAAAACCATGTTCGAATTCAAAATTTCATATGTAAAGCTAGTGAGGTAGATGTCCAAAAACAAAAAGAAAAGGTGAGCAAGCACGTCAAAAGTGAGAGAGAAAATAAAGAGAGTAGAAATATTAAAAAGAATGAAGAAGTGGCTGACAGTGAAAAGAAACGAAAAATAAAGAGTGCAAGAAAAGATAGTCATAAGAGAAAAGAAAGAGAAAATGGTAAGAAGGAAAAACAAGAGAGTTTTGTCATAATAAAGAAAAATGAAGAAACAAAAAGGGGTGAGACATAAGAAAAGAGAAAAGAAAGAATTGGGGGAAACTGAAAAAGAAATAACACTTTAGAGTGATTACGAAGAGCCTATTTTTCTTATTCTGACATTGATTCTTCTTTGCCTAATGTCAATTCTCTTTTACATGAATTATCGCAACCTATCTTCAAGATTCAGGGACAAATCTTCTTTCAAAAGGGAGAGTATGATACAAATCCAAATACCATACTGAATGAAAGAATTTGTAATTTCACCTCATTAATTTTGAGGCCCATTTTTCCCTATGATCTAGGTGGAATTAGCCAAAATGACGTGAAATATTGCTTGACAATATATTCTTATATTTCCAAAGAATCAAGAATCACGACGTTTGGATGCTTCTAATTAAAGATATGATTAAATTACTGAAGATGTTTAGGCCCATTTTCATCTGAGTCTAGAAATGAAATAGGCACTATTAAATGAAAGAGCTAGGCCATAGTACACATGTGAGCTAACTTGTTGGGCCATATTTATGCTGAAATTGGTCAAGATAGGTTGATTTAATAATTAGCAACATTTTGGATGAATTATTTTAGGCAATCTGAATCATGTGTAACAATTGCCTTTTTTATTTCCCCATGTGCTTGAATGATTTTGGTAACTTTCTAGGATTTTATTATTTGTAATCTTTTTGATTTCATAGGCCTTATTTTTGAACCTTTTTTCTAGGGACTAGACTTTCTATATATTGTACTCTCTTCCATTGTGGAAGACAACTTATTTGGCAATAAGAATTCATTTTTTTTTGAATTAAAAGGTTGTATTTCTCTAGGGTTCTTCATAGAACTTACGACATATTAAGGTTTGATCACCCTTGTGGCGTCTTTTAGCAGTCAAGGTTCTTGTTCCTTTGTATTCAAGGGTTCTTAATGGATCAACTAGACTATATTTGGGCATTCTTGTAGTGTACATATCATTACTTTGGCTATGGGTTCTAAGTTGTAGATCCCCTTGGCTTCACATCATCGTGTTTGGATTGTGGATTCTATGGTTTTCTCTTATGGGTTCACACCAATAATGGAATGTGTTGGACAGCATGTGGCACCGAAGGCGCCACAGGCTAATTGTGTTTGTAGAAAGCTTGTATGGTGCTCTAGGTGCCACAATATGGAACCTCTTCTAGTGTAATTTAAATGCAAAAAATTGACATGATTTAGCCCATAAGAGGATGGCAACTTTCCTGGGGGTCTTCAAGTGGCTAATTCTAGCTTGAAATTGAGGTGAGGAATGTAAAGTCCTTATTTTACTGTACTAAAATTTGGGAAAATTTTTTTTTTATTAAAATCAAATTCTAATACTTAATACTCATACTTGCATTGCTTAAATATTAAAGAACATTCTACAATCATTTATAATACAAATCATAATTTGCCATACATAATAATTTGACTTCTAAACTTTAAAAAGTCTATAATTCCAACTTTAATAAACTTGAAGGCTCTTAAAGTGTTCCAACTTGATACACCTAGGGTTTAATCATTCCTTACACCTTTGCCTTTATACTCAGCCCCATAAATGGTCGGTTGGAAAAACACAAAATAGTGACATAAGGATATCTCAGTGTAACATCCCAATATCCCAGGTTGTTACTTTAGTTAAACCTACGTGTGTTCATGAGATTTAAATTTAAATTTAAATAAATATCAAGGATTCAATTACAAATAGAAATATGACAATAATAATTTTTGGGATTTATTTGCAACTTTGTATAATTGTGTGAAGGATATAATAGTAAGAAAATGAGACAAGGTGTGGTAAAAAATTTTAGATTTCTTTTTGAAGAGAAAGGAAAATTTTAGTAAATGCAAGAAGGATCTAAGTGAATTCATATTATAAGCAACAGTAGTTTGAGGAATTTTAATTAAAGAGTGATCATGTGGAGCAAGAGGGGACACGTGTACACCTAGGAACCCATTGGATTTAATCCAAGCTTCTTGAAGAAGCTTCTTCTTCATGTAAGAGGAATGAAGGGCCGAGAGAGAAAAAGGGCAGAGGGTATCGATAGAGAGAAGAGAGAGAGGGAGAAACTAGGCTGTAGTGGCCACCATCAGCCACTACCTTGCCCTTGGCCGATGGCGTTCCCTTCCTTTGCTTTCCTTCTTCCCTTCGACTTGGTATGTACAAACAAGAGACGATAGAGGAGCTTCAACAGGGAGACACAACGGCGTGTAGCAACAATGAGAGACATCCACAGTGGTGAGATGGTCTAAACGTGGGAATGGGAATAGAGGTACTACAGTCTTCAATGAAGTAGTGCATTGAGAGGTAACAATCAAAATACTTCATTCTCTTCTTCTCTCGGTTATCTTCTGAGCTTCAAATTTGTGGTACACTCGATGGATTATATTTAAGAAATTGGATTGATTTGTAGATTTAATTTCTGTTTGGGATTTAACAAGAAGAGTAGAGTTAGACAGAGTTAAAAACCATGGAGAACAAAGATAAACAAAATTCTTATTATGCATAGTTTCTAATGAAAGATGAACAATTTTGATGCCGCATATAATTTGGTATTCTATGTATAGAATTATGGGTCTTGAGTTGAGTTCCTATAGGTTGATTAATAATTGCATTAGAAGAAATTTGAGTTGGATATGTCCATGAGAACAATCCTTCCCTAAGTATTTGTAGTTGAACTTCCTCCTCTATATTAATCTCCTCATTGTTATTGGATAACAGAATAGAAATCTGATTAGGATGGGAAAATTTTGCAGTATCAAAAATGTGGACAAAGAAGAAGGGGAAATGGAGGATCAAGGATCAGAGGTAAGGGGACTGAACCTATGACCTCCTTTGGCCAATTTATTTCTGATTTTAGAGTATATCTTGCATTGTTCTTGTGCTGAGAGCTGAGTAGGAGAAAATTTGTCAATGTACATCTATATGTGTTGTGTGGGTTGCTACCTAAATGATATACATATATATATATATATATATATATATATATATCTTTGAGTATGAAATTTTTTATTTGAGTAAGCAATGTATGAATTATGTGTGAAAAGGAGTTAGGAAGAGTTCATCTATATAAACTTATCACTTATGGCAGTAGTAGTGAAGGAAAACAGGTTAACAAATGTAGAATGGTAATGCTTAATCTAATGATAAGTACTATTTGAATTGGTAGCCAAAACTAAGAAAAGTGTGTAAGGTTAGAATTTATGGAATTGAAATCTTACTCTGTATTGGTGCTGTCATGGCTACTGCTGAACTTCGATCTATTTGTGGAACTAAATGAGCTCTTATTGATTTGAAATTTGATGTGTAATGAGGTATGATATCCAAGTATGTGTCTATATTATTCCAAAATTTTATGGGCTGATTTGGTACTCTAAACGTCCTTAGAACAATAGCTGAAGGTTGTAAAAGTCAGAACATGACTGATTTGTCATGCTTCTGGTTTTATGTGCTTTTAAATGACCAATCCAACTCCTAAAATCATGTAACTTGGCGGAAATATTCGTTATATAGTGACAATCTGATCTGGAAAGTTTCAAGGTCTTTTAAATTATTTTGTTTGGTCAAATGAGCATAAGAACAGCACTTGTTCAGTGCAGAGGAAAATTTGTGCAGTTTTGGAAATTTGTTTGGTTTTGGTAGTTAAATGTCTCCTTTTGACCTGAAATGTTTATGGCATTTAGTAAAGATATAAATCTAATGATCTGGAAAATTTCATTGGATTTGGATATGTTTAAGATGGTCTATTGCATGGCAGAACAGAACCTATAGCAGAATTAAGTAATTCTGATGTATGGGTACTAAAGTGACCAATTGAGGGGTGAAATTGAGGATCTTTAAGCTGAACTTTTTACCATAGTTTAATAACAGATAAATAGGTCTGTGTACCAAATTTTATAATTTTGGAATTGTTTTGGTGGGATAAAAGCTTACAAAACCGATGCTGCACAAGCTACAGAGCTAGTCTGGCAGAATCTGTGTTTAGTGGTTTTGAAGGGGCAAAACAAAGTTCTTCTTTTTGAAATTTTTATGTAAGATTCTATACATAATAGGGATGTTTACTACCAAATTTCTTAAATTTTGGACTTGTGATGTTTTCCCAATAAATTCACAAAGTTCAAGGTTTAGAAGTTGTTCTTAAACAGAGCTTGTGGAAAAATAAATTGTTTAAAAAGGGCTTACCCCTAAGCTTAGTAGGAAAACGTAAATAACATACAAGGAATTAGTCTTATGGCTTTTGACTCCTTAACAAGCTCACCCAGTGATGTTTGAAGTGAATACACACAAGGCCTTGAAACAATAAATTTGGCTTTGATGAAAATCTTATTGTTTTAAATTCTTGAATTAATTGTTGATTTTGTTGGGGATGAGTTGAGATGTAGAATGTATATATTTGTGAGAAATTCATGAGTCCTCAATTATGTAAATTGTTGTTGATGATACTTGGGAGATTTCATGTTAAGGCATGGTGAGTGTGATGGTATCATCCCATTTATCCTCATTTGAATTATAATCATCACGGATCATGGAGGCAAAGTTGAAATGGTATGTTTGTTTAATTTATCTTCAAGTGCTTATATTCTTATATACTTAGACGCCTTTAATTTGTTAAGTGTTCATATTCTAAAAATTTTTTATATACGATGAAGGATACCTATGGAAAATTTATGTGTTGGTGATATTGCTAGTTGGAAACAAATATGATTGATTTTTTTTATTTCTATTATGTTGAGAATATGAGTGTATGGTATAATTGGAGTTGTGGTATGATGATGAATATTGCTTGTGTTTGTGTTTGAGAAAGAAAGGAAAGACATAGCAGTGCACCCCATGGGAAAAAATGTACACAGAGCTAGCCATAAGGGTAGAGATCTATATATGGAGTGATACGGGTAGATGCGGCGGGGGCTGCTGGCAACTATCCAGAGGTACCCTGGACGACCCAGTTAGTACGGGAAATTGTTTGATTAATTGATCATTTGTTGTTAATAGTTGGTCTGAGTTGTGATGTATTGTGGTGATGTGGTTGTGTTTATATTTCTTGGGTTGCTGCAAAGTATATTGTGCCTTGATGTTGGTACACGATGAAACCAAAAAATATAAGTTCAGAAGTTAACCACTTATACATATATGAGCTTCATACGGAAATTTAAGTCTGGATTAGTTCTCCTTTATATTATGAATTGGTTGGATACTTGTTGCTTGATAATGTCTATCTATTGTAAGATGTCTGGCATCGTATGGTCAACCATAACCTTATATGAGTTTTCTGTGAATAGACTTACAATGTGTACAAGTGAGTATATCTCCAACTGTAAGTATGATTGTATTTATACCTCTTCATGTTTTTGTATTATGTTTACGTGTAGAGATATGATAAAGTTTTTCCTCACTGAGTTAGCATGACTCATACCTCAATGCTTTCAGGTGTAAAAGGAGCTTAGTAGTGGTATTGGCTTTGGTGACAGACTCCTTATTGTTTGGGGATGTGGTACGGTCTCATTTCCCTCTTTTATTTGTTTCACTCTAGACATGCACTATAATCAGGTAGGTTAATTAGGTCATGTATGTTGATCAAAGGTTGAATGTTATTGTGGTTTACATATTAATTAACTGTGTGTATAAATTGTGACTAGACCGATATATTTGGAAATATATTGTTCTGTTGAATATTCTGTGGGTTTCGGGTAGAAGTAATGCTTTCGGGAGAGAAGCTGAGTTCTTTCCCATGCCCAGAATTGGGGATGTGACAAAAAAATAGTATCAGAGCATGAGATTAGGTCCTTCTATCGATTACAGAGCAAGGTGTCCTTAGTGAGTCCTCCTTTATCGCTGTGAACCTAGGCATAGCTATAGTGGTAGACTCCATCAAAGGCCTTGTAAGATGTTATCTTCTTCTTTCTTTCAAGTCTTGTCTTTTATCTGTGGTTAAGTCTCTTTGGCATGGGTAAGTGCATATTTCAATATGTTTAAGCATTAGATGTCTTTTGATGTTTGAAAATGCTTACAATATACAAAAAGGGATGGCTTGAAAATGCAACTGTCTATATTTTGGTTTTAGATGTTCAAACACACAACCACAAAGAAGACTGTGATCAAGAAATTTGTTAGGATTTGGTGGGATTTACTCTCTAGACACATGATCTAAAGGGGGATGTACCCCATGTAAGAAAAGGTACCTTATTGGCTTCCTATTCGTGATCGTGAGCCTTGGAGCGATTAGAATTTGGTAGAGGTTGAGATAATCATGTTTGTGAATGAATAATGGTGTGAATCTCTCGACGCATGACAATGGAGTTCTGCAGCTTAAGTAAAGGTCCAATTGTAGGAATACTCCAGAATTGATGGATAAGGTGGAAGGAAGTTAACATTACAATGTGGTATCATGAGTGTATTTTCATGTTCGAAAGATGTTTTAATTTTCAGAACAATGAACGTTGGTGACTTACACTTTGGGTGTGCTCTTAATAAGTGCATTGTCTAAGCTAATGAAGGGTAAAGTTAATCATTAATTGTTGAAGGATCGTTTTTTATGTTTGCAGCTTTGAAAATCTAATGTAATTGCATAATTGGACTTTAGAGGATGAACCAATTGGTAGTTAGGACTCTTAGAACAAAGAAAGAGTATGCTTATGCAGCAAGTTTGAGCCTTGTCCTTGGAATTGAAGCTGGTGTTAAATCGTTATCATGAAATGGAAGCACTTGGTGGCACGTTTTTAGTAAAGTACCATGATAAGATCCTTGCAACTAATCTTATCCCTCTTCGGGGAACTAAGTTGATGAGTTTTGGTATTTTGGTAAGAGAACCCAAAGACTAAAATCTTGAAGAGGGGTCGCTTGCCACTTTTTCATTACTATAAGGACCATTGTGTTAATTTGAAAATTCGAGGACCAAATTTCTTAAAGGAGATGTTATATAACATCCCGTATCCTTGGCTATTACTTTATTTGAACCGAACGCGTATTCACGAGATTTAAATTAAAATTTAAATAAATACCAAGGATTCAATTACAAACAGAAATATGACAATAATAATTTTTCGAATTTATTTGCAACTTTGTATAATTGTGTGAAGGATATAATAGTAAGAAAATGAGATCAAGTGTGGTAAAAAATTTCAAATTTATTTTTGAAGAGAAAGGAAAATTTTAGTAAATGCAAGAAGGATCCAAGTGAATTAATATTGTAAGCAACAATAATTTGAGGAATTTTAATCAGAGAGTGATCATGTGGAGTAGGAGGGGACACGTGTACACCTAAGCACCCATTGGATGACAATCTCAATAGCATGATTTTATAAACATTTATAAATATACCATTTTAGTCATAAAAAGCACTTATCTCATAAAAATCAGTCCATGATAATCTCGGTAGTGAGCTATCTCATGAAACATGTGGAATTCAACAAGCTCAATAAGTTGATGATAATTAGCAAGCTGATATATAAATAAGCCATGGAATCAAGAATAGTTGGTGACACACACAACGACATGGAAAAGATAGCCTGTAGAACTTCTCTTCCAAGCTGAACATGAGAAAAAGGCTACTGCAATCCTTTAACCCAAGCTAGAAAGATTCCAAGCTGAAATATAGAAATATAATTTCCAAGCTGACATAGAAATAAAATTTCCAAGCTGATATGGAAATAGAATTTCCAAGCTGACATGGAAGTAGAGCTCCCAAGCTGAACATGGAAGTAAACTTTCAAGTTGATACCATGTTAATTTTATCATGAAAAACATATTTCAATTTAAATAAAATTTCATAGGCATATATAATATTCAAGTAAAAACAAGCTTTTATGAAGTGCTAAACTACATGGACTTTACAATCTGATTCTTAGCTAAAATAGCTATTCAATCCTTTTTTAAATTCGTTTCACGAATTTTGACCTATTCAAATAATATATATAACTTCATTTTAAAATCTTAAATGAAAAGATTTTAAAATATCATCTTCCACCAATCTTCTTAAATTCCTAATTCTATAATCTCATATTAAGCCAGAATTTCTCATAATATATTTTTTGAGATGATGTGTATATATATCATTAATTTAAATAATATTTATATATACAAGACTTAATCTAATTGCATATATTTATATATAATTGGCTTTTTAAAATAAACACACACACACACACACACACACACACACATATATATATATATGTGTGTGTGTATATATATATATATTTGCATGTATATGTATATAACTAATTTTGATTATCCATATATATTTATATATAGAAATATGTAGCTTAATCAATTAATCAAATACCTGTTTATTTGTAAATAATTTATATACATGTAAACTTATAAAGTTAATATATACACTTATGTATTTAATTTGTTGTGTATATATATTAGTATATAAATATACTAAAGTAGCATAAGAATATAAAAATATATGTGTACCATTCATAATTATGTATATATATGAAATACAAAAATATATCACATATATATATTTATTCATGTATATATAAAATATAGTTACATATATGAGTATAAATTTATAAATATCCACATAATAATTTAAATAGCTAATTTCAATCAAAATAAATTAGTTGTCATTCAATATATATTACATAAAAATTAAATTTCAGTCTAAAACTAATTTTTTCTCAAATTTCATTTTTCTCTTACTAACTTCCCTTTTTATTCACTTAGGTCCTTTAGGTAATATTTTTCTATTGTCCTTTTCATGATTTGAGATCATATGTCACTCCATCTGTGTCCCTAACCCTAGAATATAACTTTTTTTAAAATTAAAACAGCTTATACAGACTTTTATTTCTTTCAGTTTAGTCCCTTTTCTGTGTTTCATGTTCTTGCTTGTGAGTTAGAAGCTAAAACTTGCCCAGAATTCTTTTTTAGGTGTTTTTAGGACCTAAGTAATCATTTCTACCCGTAAACTAAACTATAAAGGCAATCACAACAAAAACTCAAATTTTCCAAAACATAGATGTCATGTGAATGTGAGGTGTTTTGCACTATTTTTTGCTTTTGATTTTTGCTCTAGATCACTGCCACTCCTTTCTCTATTCTTGGGTAAGCTAGTCGCTCAACCAACTCCCCAAAATACCCAGAAAATTCGAGGTTAAATAGCTCTCCTCTTGGATTTTTTGCTCTGTTTTGGTGCAGAAAACAGAGTAATTTTGGCTCTTGGTTCTATTGTAGAAAAGGCTCTAATCTCGGTTTTCATGTGAGAAAAAGGGAAGGGAAGCTAACCTATTTATAGAGGAGTATGGGAGACAAATGGCATGAGGTGGAAAAAATGTAGATTGCATACTCAAATTCCATTTTGCTATCATGGTTCTCAGCTATTTCTCAGCTGTATTTGAAAGATTGCAGCTGTACTCTCTAATGGATCGTGATACAAGCTGAAAAGGCTGAGAAAAAAGAAAGCCTACTTTGGAGTGGCGTGTTCAAATTCACTTCTGCTACCTTGGCCAAAATGCTTGAAGTTGTGTGCTTGCATATGATATACTATTATATATGTTTCATGTGTTTGCCATTTTCCGTGCTACCCTCTCCATATATGTTGTTATTTTAAATCTCATATATATATATATATATATATATCAATATTTTATACATCGAACAACTTGATATTGCTTTTCCTTGTTCTTCAATACAATGCTCACTCTTCTTGTTTTGAACCAACCTATAAAATATATCTTACTTGCAAACTCAATGGTTAGTTTAATAGCATGATTCAATATATGCAACATACATATTAAATAACATAATCATGCTTAAGTACTTGTAGCATATATATGATAATTAATCTTTATATATATCAATGCTACTATTCAAATACATTTGTCATCATCAAAACTTATGGCATATAGCCTTAGGGTCAACAATCTCCCCCTTTTTTATGATGACAAATCACCACAGAAAAATATGTATCACAAGATAATGAATGCAATGTTATAAGCACGTATACATATTTTTCTATTGTTTCTTCTCCCCCTATTTGACATCAACAAAAAGGTGTAAGGAACACAATATATAGAAGTTAAAGCACATACCTTCTTTAAGTCAAGATGTCAGAAGATGTCAATATAGTATGGGGTAAGGATACATCAAAACTTATGATTGATTTCATTGACATGTAAAAAGAAAATTTTAGAAAAATTTTTCTCATGTCAAATGAAATGAGCCAAAAGATAAAACTTGAAAGAGTTTTAGGCTCCCCCTTAAACCTTGCATAATTTGAAAAAGAATAATGAATAATGAATATCCAATTTTTCAAGATATATTCTTTTTCAAAAAAAAATACATTCAAGTGAGACAAAGCTCCCCCTGAATTTCATAACATTTTTCCTTTGAAAAATATTGTCCAAATCATTATAAAGGAAATTCAGTTTTTGATTGCAGAATTTTGAAGTAAGATTTTTGAAGAAATTTCTGCAATATTTTCATTGAAAATGATTTCTGCTTGTTTATGAAGAGGCATTTTTAGTAAATAGCAGAAAAATTAAACTCTTTGAAAAAAAAAACATCATTTGCTGTCATATGATAGAAATATTTACAGCGCACAGCAGAAGTATGATATATGGATTAGCAAAGCATGATATAAACAAGAATATTAATCATAATCCATAAATCGAATAATAATATTTTTCAAGATTTCTGAAAAACAATTTCTGCATATATGCATAAAATTTTTTTAACATATAGCAAAAGTGATTTAAAATAAGGAGACTCAAATCCTTTTCTTTTCAAAACAGATAATGCTTCAATATGGCAAAGCAATTTCAGCATTGTGGAAGCAATTCAAGAGATTCACGATATTTTTCTAAAACATTTTGCTTCGAAGGAATTTAGAAACGTTTCATCTAAGGAAGCAATATATATGGATTAGTGTAATAAGATATATTCAAGCATATAGTTCATAATCCATATATTAAACATCAATATTTTTCATCCCTTTTGTTATCTACAACAAAAGAGATCTTTAAAATCTTTTCTTTTTGAAAAAGAATGTTGCTTCATATGATAAAACATATTAACATAACAAAAGCATTTTTAAAGTCCTTTTTCAAAACAAATTTGCTTCATAAAGGATAAGATAAATTTCAGCACAAAGGAAGCAATTTATATACCCATTCAAAATGAATTTATATATGTATCTTGAGGATGAGTACATGTAAAAATTTTGACAGCTCATTTTGTATGAGTGCATGTGGAATCATGAAATATTATTCTTAGCCATAGCCTTCACTCATGATGCATGAATAGAATACACAACATATGTTCTTAGATACAATAGAAAAATATGTATACGTGCTTATAACATTGCATTCATTATCTTGTGATACATATTTTTCTGTGGTGATTTGTCATCATCAAAAAGGGGGAGATTGTTGACCCTAAGGCTATATGCCATAAGTTTTGATGATGACAAATGTATTTGAATAGTAGCATTGATATATATAAAGATTAATTATCATATATATGCTACAAGTACTTAAGCATGATTATGTTATTTAATATGTATGTTGCATATATTGAATCATGCTATTAAACTAACCATTGGGTTTGCAAGTAAGATATATTTTATAGGTTGGTTCAAAACAAGAAGAGTAAGCATTGTATTGAAGAACAAGGAAAAGCAATATCATGCTTCACTCAAGGAAAACAACATGCAAGGATGAAGCTCCAAGAAATGAAGAATTAGAAGATTTGAAGTCTTGGAAGCTTGGATGCATCAAGATAGCCTATGTGTTTACATTAGGTATATTTTATATAGGCTAGTATACTTGTGCAACTCAATGATTTAGATTTGCATACATTGGCTCAATTATTTTGAACAAAAAGATAGTGAGATATGAAATTTTACAAAAGTTAGTTTTTGACCTTTGGTCACTCTTTATATCATATCTCATAAACAAAAAATCATTTTTTCAAGTATCTTAATCTCATTTGATAGTAGACTCAAAGCTATTTCCAACGGTATATTATTTATTGAAAACGGAGTCCAAATGAGAAATATATGACTATTTAAAATATAGTTTGAAAAACTGAAAGTTGATTATTCTGTTCTGACCTATAGTCAGTATTTTGATTATATCTTTTAAAAGAAAAATAATTTTTCAGTAAAACTTGGCTCATTTGAAACTAGACTCCAAGAGCTTTCCAACGGTATATTATTTGTTTAAAACGGAGTTCAAATGAGGGAGTTATGAATTTTTAAAGAAAGCTCAAAATCTGGACTGCACTATAAGTGCTGTAACGGCTATATAACGGCTATATAACGGCTAGTTTTGTAAAATCTTATATATATGACCTTAGATACACGATTTTGAGTAAGAACAAAGTCTTACAATGTGATATTAACTTCTTCTATCATCTTTGAGAGAAAGGAAAGCATTCATGAGCCAAATCTTGCATATTCTCTATCATTAGAGTTATTAGAGCTTCATTTGTTTTCATCTACTCTTTACAGAGAGTTTCTTTGTATTGTTGATTTTGATCAACACATATATTATTCTGAGTTGAGGTTCGCAAGTACCAGTGTTGGAAGAACTTGCTTTGGGTTGAGGAGGAGCCCGGATTCATAAATTCTCCATTGTGGTTTCGCAAATACCCGGATCGAATTTGCGTGGTTGTAGTGGTTTGCAAGTACCCGGATTAAACTTGCAATTATAGTAGAAATACTCAAGTGGTCTCTTGAGGACTGGATGTAGGCTTGGATTAGCCGAACCAGTATAAATCTCCGAGTTTGCTTTCTCTATCCCTTACTCTTTAATTTGTGCATATTGATATCTATTCTTTAATTCCTTGATCTTTATAATTATTTATCTTGACAGCACATTGATTTTCTGTATTGTATTTATTATCCTAAGCATTGTACTTTTACAGAAAATCATTTTAACTTCCAATTAATTCTTGTGAAAAATTTATAAAACCCAATTCACCCCCCTCTTGGGTTCTAACCATTACTTTCAGCATTTCTACCCTCATCTTAATTGTGAAATCAATTTGTTTCTAATCCCTTGGGGAATTCTTAAATTGTGGTGGAATCCCTTTTGGGATGGTGTTAAATAGTAAAAGGAAATATCATGGTTGGATTTATATATGAGGAATAACTATTTCTTGCTTATGCTCATGTAATGGTTTACTTCATAAGATTCTATGTCATGTTCTGAGGGATAAAATTATGTGACTTAGCCATCTTTAATACGATATAACTTTTACGTCATGTGATGATAGTGTACTTGGGATAATGTTTAATCTAAAG
The DNA here is from genome assembly GCA_037074585.1 of Biancaea sappan. NCBI lineage: Eukaryota > Viridiplantae > Streptophyta > Magnoliopsida > Fabales > Fabaceae > Biancaea > Biancaea sappan. The sequence continues at coordinate 38,785,887 of CM073494.1, forward strand.
ATGGAATCTTATAATTAATTGAATTCGGTTGTATGGAATAACTACTCCTTTTGTGGATTAATTGATAAATACATTTCTTCATCCTTAAATTCGTTAAGAATATGTGCTGATTTTGCTTGGGAAGGATAATGGCTTAGAGTTTGTATTTATTGGCTAATTTATATGGGATGTGGATCGTGAAATGGGAACATGTTGGATACATGCATATTTTATACATGAATATGTATGACATGGGCAAAAATGTTTGTGATGAATTGAATTATGGTATGGGTTTCCATGTTAAGTGTGACCCTTGTGTGTTGGAATTGTGGTGGTGGATACATTGTGATGTGAATATGAAATTTTCTATTACTTGAATGTGTGATGTGAAACTTGTGATTGTATTTGTGGATGACATATGGTCTATGTGACCAATGGATGTTGTGATGGTGCATCATTTGTAAAGCCCATGGGGGCATGGTATATATCGTTGTGATTGCACAACATTAAATCCCTCGAGAGAAGCCCTTGAGAGCCTAAATTGTTGTGATGACACAACATTAAATCCCTTGTGGATACCGTTGTGAAGGATTGGGAACCTTATGACATGCCCATGGAGGCAATAAAGAAGCCTGTGTGGCAACATGGGAGTTTGTATGAACATGTGGTGGTTATGGAATCGTGAAAATTTTCCTTTACGCTTATTATGTGAAATTGTGTGGGTATTGTTGTAGGATGATTATTTGTGTGTGATAGAATACTTAGATGTGGACTACGGGAAATCTTAGTTGTCTGTTATGTGGATGTGGAAAGTGTGATGGGTGGTATGGACTGTGGTTAAGGATGGGACCATATTTAGAGTCATATCCTTGCGAGTGGTATATGATAAGATATTATTTTATTGTAGAATTATTACTCACTGAGTATTTTATATGGGTGAAAATATGTCATGTCGGGTCGGGTCGGGTCGGCTTTTCTTTCTTTCTTTTCCTTCTCCTTCCTTCTCCTTCATCGTCTCTCTCTCATGTCTATTCTCTGATTCGTATACAAACTAGAGCATAGAGATGTGTGAGAGAGCAATGTAGAAAGAAGGAGATGAGAGACACAGGGAGAGATAGCAATGGAGATTGGAGAAGGAAAGAGAAGGAAAACTCATTTAACTATCTCTTTTAAAAAATTATCTTTTCAGGGTAATATTTTTTTAAAAAAAAAAGGAGGAAAGTTTTGTCAAAACAGTTTCAAAAATTATCTCATACCTAATTAAACCCCCTTCTTGAGTATATACTTAAACTAACAACCTCCACTACGGGGGATTAAATTAGAATTTTTTTTAGGTTCACATAGTATTTACCATTCCCATATTAGTGTTTGACAATCTATCTTAATTTTTTTTAACACTATTGGCTTACAAAAGGGGCTAAATTTATTTATGAAAGACTAATTTGAGAATAAACATTAATGAAGAACCTAATTGAGAAAACGCCCAATTTATAAGAGACCAAAATAAGGTTTGAGCTGTGTTAAAATATAATGGCTACATTTATAAAATTATTAGATAGCATCAAATGACGATGATCCCTCCTTGAAAGCATTTGGCACAATAAATTCTGGGATGCATGATTAATTAATAAAATCAAACATAATGAACATATCAAACACTTTCTCTTAGATACAATTGGCATACACATAAACTACATGAGCACTTGGAATGCATACGACTTGAAAGAAAACCCTCCTCCTACCATTTTCTTGTTTGGTCATGAAAACCTAAATTTGTGTTATGATGTTTCCTTGTCAAGCGTGTACATAAATATATATATATATATATATATATATATATATATAGATAACCGTAATTTTGCTCTCTCCACTGGTGCAAGCAAATTTTTGGCTGAAATTAGAACATAGGGATCAACTTATTAACTGAAATCTGATCATGTCAACTAGATTCTCCGGCACCATTCCTTAATATCTCCAAACTCTTCAGGGAATCAATGAAGGATCTGCATAATCATTAAGAAGAGCAAGTTAAATTATTTGGAATCCCATGCTTTATTTTATCTAAATGACGCTCCTAAACCTTTCAACTATTAGTATTTTTCTAAACAACTGATCCAAAGTGGTTAACCGAAGGAACTAAGAGTATAGAATCTCATACTGCCATGAAACATGTCCAGCAAACAGCCGATCCCCTCTTTCTTCTTCATAAGTGAGTGTATAACTTGCCCCATCTTCCTCAAGTTTTTGGTCTGCGCATAGAATACATGGAAGTCAGAGCAAAAATCAAATCCACTATAGCTTACACACGCCGCAAAATAAATTAATTATTTACTTATGTTGGGCCCGTGGTCTTTATGCAGTAAAGGAGAAAGAAATGGGCTTGGAGATAAGGACAAACTAACCAACTGCTAAGATGGATAATAGTGGAGGGTTTAAAAAAGGTGGCCTGAGAGGGGGGAATAGCATGGAAAATATTGGAGTGGTTTAGGGAGAGAGCTAGATTCTACCTCTCGAAAGTCTAGCAACTGTGTTCCGGGTGTGATCTGGGTATTCTTGTGTATGCATTGTAATTCTGTTTTGCTAATTTCTGTGTTTTGCATTATAGTTCTGTTCTGTGGTTATTCTGCTGTGTGTGAAGGTACATTTCTGTTGGTTAATGCTGTAATACCATCCCTACCCCACTGGTAGTGTTGTTTTTCCCTTATTTCAATAATATTCAGTATTAATCAGTATTTGTGGTCTGTTAGAATTACTGGGTTCTATCAAATTATCACTTACATCTACCAAACATACTAATTAACTTATTTGTAAGAGTCTGACACGAGCTGTAAAGCCTCAAATCGATCTTCCTTCCTATTGCTACCCCTTCCATCTTATCCTTGACAAATAAGGAGTTTGATCCTCTGCTTCCATTCTCAGCTGGCACCCTACGGTTCCTGATCTGGACTCCTGGGTGCTGCTGATGCAGTTTCTTCTTCCTCCATGATTTAATGGGTGGCCATCCCACTACACAGTTTTCTTCTTCGTTATTCCTATATGGACATATAATCAAAACATATGTTCTTTAAGTTGTTTTCAGAATTGAAAAGTTTATTTGTCTATGTTAACCAGAAATAAACAGAGACCAAACAAACAACCAATAGAATGGAATAGAATAATCAACTTACTTGTTCGTTGAGTATGTTTCTCTGTTTTTCTTTCCACTACGGTCATCTTCCTCATTTGGCTGTCCACTCCCTATCAGTAAAGGCAGAGGTTTCAAAGGACAATGTCCAAATGACTCTTCAAAGCTACGCTTGTTTTTGACATGCTTGTTGCCTTCCAGACAGCAACTAGGCCTCCATAACTGATCTGAACTTTCTAAGCCATGGTTGGTTAGGTCAAATCTCTCAACGGGATTCTCAGTTGAGAGAGCCAAACCTAACTGACGCTCCATGTGGCCAAGCTAATTAAAACTTAGTATAGTAGAAGAAGGACTTTATATATATATATATAGGGCAATTTTTTAAACTCGATATGGAAGTATCTCAAAGTGAATGGGATTATTCTTTGGGACTTGTACCTATATATATGTGTGCACGTATAGGCCAGGGAGAGGAATGAAAAGGACTATTGTCTTGTGGAATATAGATAGTTAGGGACAGCATGGAAGTTGGGTCGGCTAAAAGACCAACAACATTATAACCTAGTTGAGTAATGGGTGCACCAACGTGCCATAGCCACTTTACCTGCCTTCTTTTCTTGGTCTCAATTTACATGCCTTGCCGTCCCCACTTACAAACCCTCCCTCCCTCCCTCTCTGGCTTTTTCTTTTTCGTGGGTGAATGATACTTTGTTTATTTGTTCTAAGGAACTGTCATATTCATTAACACTATAATTGGGTGAAGGGTATCATTCTGATAAGACTCTGGGGGTTGGGTTCATTAACTGTAACAAGAATCTAATAATACTCTGAAGTATGTGACAACCTTCTACTCATAAATGATAAAACAAAGACAGGAAGATTAGTAGATATAAAATGTCAATTTATCAAACTGCACAACTTGTATATAATTAATAATTTATTTTCTTTGCTTTTACTTACAACACTTTATAGCCAAACAATAAAAAGCTAAAATCATAGACAGACGTCAAACTTGCGTGTCACGACTTACTGCTTAAATCATGAAGAATTTTTATCAAACAATTGAGCTGCAAACAAGTAATACCCATTGATGTGATCATGAAGGCTGTCCTTGAAGAACAAGAGGTTGAATCTATACATGGGCCAATAACACGTTCAAGGGCCAAGAAGCATCAAATGGGATTGACTTGGGTTTCTTTACTTGTGTGCAATGATGGGCTGGGCCAATTTAGAAGCTTGGACTTTGAAGATTAAAATAACTACAGATTTTTCTTATTGTTTTAATAATTTTCGTGCATGACTTTTTGGGATATAAAATCTGATGTAATTTAATGTTTTCAGAGTTGTTGTATTGTCTTTTAGCTTTCCAAGTGGTTGTAGTTGTTGTTGTTGCATTAATGAGGTGGTTATAGGGTGGCTGTAGTTGGTATAGGCTAGGTGGCTGTATGTTGACTATAGTTGTAGGCTTATTAATGAGGTGGCTATAGGGAGGCTGTAGTTGTTGTAGAGGTGGCTATAGGTTGACTATAGTTGTTGTAGGCTCATTAATGAGGTGGCTTTGGTTGCATTAATGAGGCAGCTGGTTTTTGTTATCTATAAAAGGGAACTTGCCCCCTTGTGGCAAGATAATCAGATTTGAGTGAATTATATTTCAGATTGCTTTGTGCACATCTATCTTCTCTTATCTAACAATTGTGTTAGTGTGGCGAGAAAATCTCAGAGTTCTTATCACTCCCATTCCGTTCTCTAATCTGGGGTGTGGTGAATTCTACCCATCTTAGCTTGATTGTGGCGCCATAGGCTTATCAATTTAGTTGAGTGGTTTTCTTCTCTTTATTTTTCTTGTGGTACAGATTGTGTCCTCTTTTAGGCACATCATATTGGTATCAAAGCGGTGGTTTCATGTGGGAAAACTCTTGTAACTTGAGAGTAGAACACTTATAGAGAGAGATCATGTCTGGAGAAAACAGTTCTGAACCTCCAATTCCAATGGGGCTTATTTTAGAGCAAGCTCAAATTCTGAAGTTGGAAAGGTCTCACAGTCAAATGGAGAGATCTCAACAACAAATGATGGAGCAGTTGAATCGTTTGGTAGAATAAATGGAGAGGCTAAACCATCAACCAAGGCGTCGGCAGCGAAGAAATAGAAATGAAGAGCAATCGGACCAAGAAAGCAATACAGAAGATGAAATGTCTCCAAGGCCAAGGAGGCAACAAAGAGAGCAAGAATTGAAGATTAAGATGAAGGTCCCTACTTTCAAGGGAAGTAGCTCTCCAGAGGAATTTTTGGAGTGGGTGCAGCGTGTAGAGAAGGTCTTTGAGTGCCATGAGTACTCGGAGGTAACCAAATGCCGTCTTGCAGCCCTTGAATTCACAGATTACGCCAATTTATGGTGGGAGAATTTGAAGAACCAACGGAGGAGAGATGGTGAGGAAGAAGTCAGAAATTGGAGGCTAATGAAGAGACTTATGCAAAGAAGATTTGTGCCAGAATATTACAAGCAAGAGCTTTTCTTCAAATTTCAATCCTTGAGACAAGGAGGTATGTGTGTAGAAGACTATGTGAAAGAGTTTGAGATGCTAATGATTCGATGTGAACTGAATGAACCTCAAGAGCAAACAATTGCAAGGTTCATTGGTGGTTTGCATAGGGAGATTGGTGATTTGGTGGAACTACAAAATTATGTAACCTTAGAGGATGTTATTAAACTTGCAGTCAAAGTGGAGAGACAAAGGAAGAGAGTTTCTAGTAAGCAAATGTCACAACCAACTAGAAACAAAATCACAAATTTCTCTACAACACCATCATGGGTTGCATCTAAAGGAGAAGAAAAAAAGGTGGAGAAGAGGGAGTCTTCAAAACTTCCATCAAGTTCATCAAAAGGGAAAGAAAAGGGAGCTGATTCAGAACCTCCTAAAAGGAGTAGAGATGTAAAGTGCTTCAAATGTCTTGGTCATGGGCATTACGCATCTGAATGTCCAAACCGTAGGGTAATGATTATCCAAGACACGCATGGAGAAGTGGTAAGCGAAGATGAGGCAGCCATTGAAGGAGTTATGGAAGAATGTTCTGATAAGGAAAACATGGAGTATGCTGATGAGGGAGAACTCCTTGTCATAAGGCGTGCTCTAAATTTGCAAGCTAAGCCTAGTGATGAGCAAAGGGAGAACATTTTTCACACAAGGTGTACTGTTGAAAAGAAGGTTTGTGGTGTAATTATAGATGGAGGGAGCTGCACAAATGTGGCTTCTACTACTTTGGTGGAGAAGTTGAATTTAGCCACAACTGAACACCCTCATCCTTACAAATTGCAGTGGCTAAATGAAGATGGAATTGTGAGAGTCACTAAACAGGTTGTTGTGCCCTTTTCTATTAGGAAAAATTACAAAGATAAGGTACTATGTGATGTTGTTCCAATGAGTGCTAGTCATTTGCTCTTGGGAAGACCTTGGCAGTATGATAGAAGAGCTTTGCATGATGGGTTTAAAAACACATATTCCTTTGAGAAAGATGGAAGGAAGATTGTGTTAGCACCATTGAGTCCTCAACAAGTGAAGATACATCAACAGGAAGCTGAAAGGAAGGGTAATTTACTTGCCAACAAAGGAGACATTGAGAGAGCTTTATCCAGCTCTAATTTAGTTCTTTTATTGCATTTGAAGGAGATAGTACCAGAAATTGTGGGATCACTTCCACCACAAATTCAAAGGCTCTTGGAAGAATTTCGTGATGTATTTCCAGAAGAACTACCAAAGGAATTACCACCAATTCGTGGTATTGAGCACCAAATTGATCTTGTACCAGGAGCTGCCTTACCAAATAGGCCAGCTTATAGAATGAATCCGGAGGAGGCAAAGGAGTTGCAACGTCAAGTAAATGAGTTGCTGGAAAGAGGATATGTGCAGGAGTCCATGAGTCCTTGTTCAGTACCGGCCTTATTGGTGCCAAAGAAAGATGGGACCATGAGGATGTGTGTGGATAGCAGAGTAATTAACAAGATTACAGTCAAGTATCGTTATCCCATTCCAAGGTTAGATGACATGCTTGATGAATTACATGGCTCTAAAGTGTTTTCAAAGATAGACTTGAAGAGTGGTTATCACCAAATTCGTATGAAGGAAGGAGATGAATGGAAGACAGCCTTTAAGACAAAACATGGGCTGTATGAATGGAAGGTCATGCCATTTGGATTATCCAATGCCCCAAGCACCTTTATGAGGCTAATGAACCATGTGCTTCGAAAATTTATAGGTATGTTTGTTGTCGTTTATTTTGATGACATTTTGGTTTATAGTAAAAATTCTGAAGAGCATGAAGAGCATTTGAGGCAAGTATTTGAAGTATTACGAGAACAAAAGCTATTTGGCAATTTCAAGAAGTGCCAATTCTGTCAAGACCAAGTTATTTTCCTTGGTTTTGTTGTCTCTCAACATGGGGTGCACGTGGATGAGGAGAAAATAAAAGCAATCAAGGAGTGGCCAATTCCTAAAAGTATTTCTGAGGTACGAAGTTTTCATGGCCTTGCTTCATTTTATAGACGATTTGTGAAGAATTTTAGCACTATTCTTGCACCATTAACTGCATGCATAAAAAAAAATTGTGAGTTTAAATGGACCGAAGCTACACAAAAGAGTTTTGACTTAATCAAGGAGAAATTGTGTTCAGCACCTATTCTAGCTCTTCCAGATTTTTCAAAGGTATTTGAGATTGAATGTGATGCATCTGGAGTAGGGATTGGAGCTGTCTTAATGCAAGATAAGTGTCCCATTGCTTATTTTAGTGAGAAGCTTGGTGGAGCAAGTCTGAATTACTCAATCTATGATAAAGAGTTCTTTGCACTAATTCGAGCTCTTGAGACATGGCAGCATTATTTATTACCAAAGGAGTTCATCATTCACACCGATCATGAATCCCTAAAGCATTTGAAGGGGCAAGGGAAGCTGAATAGAAGACATGCCAAATGGGTGGAGTATTTGGAAGCTTTCCCCTATGTAATCAAATACAAAAAGGGAGAGACGAATGTTGTGGCTGATGCATTATCTCGGAGGTATGCTTTGATTTCTCTGTTGAACACTAAACTGTTGGGCTTTGAACTTATTAAGGAGCAATACTTGCTTGATCCTATGCTGGCTAAAATCTATTCAGCTTGTGAGAAAATGGCCATTAAAGGGTTTTATAGGCATGATGGTTATATGTTCAGATTTGGGAAACTTGTGATTCCTAATTGTTCTATTAGGGAATTGCTTGTTAGAGAATCACATGCAGGTGGGCTGGCTGGACATTTTGGTGAAAAGAAGACATTTGAAATGTTGAAAGAGCATTTCTATTGGCCAAATATGATGAAGGATGTGCATCGGATTGTAGAAAGATGTGTTGCTTGCAAGAAAGCAAAGAGCAATGAGGCTGCACATGGCTTGTACATGCCATTGACTGTTCCAGATCAACCATGGATGGATCTAAGCATGGATTTTGTGCTTGGATTACCCAGAACAAAAAGGGGAAAAGATTCAGTTATGGTGGTTGTTGATAGATTCTCAAAAATGTCTCATTTTATTTCATGTCACAAAACTGATGATGCTTCTCATATTGCTGATTTATTCTTCAAAGAAGTTGTGAGATTGCATGGCATTCCAAAGAGTATTGTTTCTGATCGTGATGCCAAATTCTTGAGCTATTTTTGGAAGACATTATGGATGAAGCTTGGAACAAAGCTGCTATTTAGCACAACCTGTCATCCTCAAACTGATGGGCAAACTGAAGTGGTAAATAGATCTCTTTCCTCTTTGCTTAGAAGTGTTATCAGTAAAAACTTGAAGAATTGGGATGAGTACTTGCCGCATGTTGAATTTGCTTATAATCGGAGTGTTCATAGTACTACAAAGAAATCTCCATTTGAGGTTGTGTATGGATTTAATCCTAATACACCAGCAGATTTGGCACCTCTTCCAATTAATGAAAAACTTAGCTTGGATGGCAAAAGTAAAGCTGAATTCATGAAGAAAATGCATGAGGCAGTAAAAAAGCAAATTGAGACGAAGAATGCTGCCTATAAAAAGTCAATAGACAAGAAAAGAAAGCATGTTCAATTTAGCCCAGGAGATCTTGTTTGGATTCACCTACGCAAGGAGAGATTTCCAAACAAAAGGAAGTCTAAACTTATGCCACGAGCTGATGGTCCTTTTCGAGTACTAGCAAAGGTAAATGACAATGCGTATAAAATTGATCTCTCAGTAGATTATGGTGTTTCAGCAACATTCAATGTAAGGGACATAACCCCTTATTTGGAAGATAACATGGAGCTGGATTTGAGGGCAAATCCTTGTCAACCAGGGGAAGATGATGTGATCATGAAGGCTGTCCTTGAAGAACAAGAGGTTGAATCTATACATGGGCCAATAACACGTTCAAGGGCCAAGAAGCATCAAATGGGATTGACTTGAGTTTCTTTACTTGTGTGCAATGATGGGCTGGGCCAATTTAGAAGCTTGGACTTTGAAGATTAAAATAACTACAGATTTTTCTTATTGTTTTAATAATTTTCGTGCATGACTTTTTGGGATATAAAATCTGATGTAATTTAATGTTTTCAGAGTTGTTGTATTGTCTTTTAGCTTTCCAAGTGGTTGTAGTTGTTGTTGTTGCATTAATGAGGTGGTTATAGGGTGGCTGTAGTTGGTATAGGCTAGGTGGCTGTATGTTGACTATAGTTGTAGGCTCATTAATGAGGTGGCTATATGGAGGCTGTAGTTGTTGTAGAGGTGGCTATAGGTTGACTATAGTTGTTGTAGGCTCATTAATGAGGTGGCTTTGGTTGCATTAATGAGGCAGCTGGTTTTTGTTATCTATAAAAGGGAACTTGCCCCCTTGTGGCAAGATAATCAGATTTGAGTGAATTATATTTCAGATTGCTTTGTGCACATCTATCTTCTCTTATCTAACAATTGTGTTAGTGTGGCGAGAAAATCTCAGAGTTCTTATCACTCCCATTCCGTTCTCTAATCTGGGGTGTGGCGAATTCTACCCATCTTAGCTTGATTGTGGCGCCATAGGCTTATCAATTTAGTTGAGTGGTTTTCTTCTCTTTATTTTTCTTGTGGTACAGATTGTGTCCTCTTTTAGGCACATCACCCATCAACCATATCATGAATTTGGAACCCACAAGCTCCATATAATCCATTGAAGTGCAGTATAAAAAATATATATAAGAACTTAGTCCCCCAAGTTCTTTGCTTTATACAATTAAAAAATAGTGACTCTTTCTGTCGGCTTTGTCTCCGGCTCCACAGTATTCCATAGACGGGGGAACTTCATATAGAAGGAGAGAAAGTGAAGTGGTAGACAAAACAACCAACAGCATATCATACATATTAGGTATATGCTCCATATACGAAGTGTAGGGTTTCTAGCACCCACTAATCAATACAGCACAAGGGGTTGATGGTCCAGACCTTGTGAAGCCCACGTGATGGTGCAGATGGGCATATTATGCCATTGGCTGAACCCGCACGACCTTTGTGTTACAGCTTCCGAACCATTTGTATGAAAGGTCTCATCACGCTCGTGCGGTGGAGGTTGTATACTCAACCAGTAGGACCCAAAATGTACAATTGGTCCAATTCAATGCTGACTCTGTAATTGGCATTGATTCATTACCGCAGCCACACCCGGACAACTCACTCTCTCACTCAGACACTTCATCGAACATCTTATGAGCGTGAGTGGGTGAGAGAGTAACCCAATTCCGCTGTAGAAAATACTTGAAATCTAGATCGGGAAGATGTCACCCTTAATTCTCAAGATCTAAAGAAAAACAAGGAAGTCAATTTTACCGGTCGTCAAGTATGATGAAGAGGCCCCACCCATGAGGAGCGATATGCTTCCAAGCACTCGAGTTTCTAAAGAGAAAAGGGACTTGGATTTGTTGAAGAAGATAACAAAACAATGGCCGATTTTTGCTGAAATTGCTTGTTCAATTTATGTGTTGCTATACATCCTTATCAATCCAACCATATCCCAATTGATGCTCAATTCCCACAAAGAATTTGCTCCTTTTTTTTTTGGCAGTTTTTTACGAGATATTTTCGGTCATTAAATGTGTATGTGTATGTCACATAGTGAAATTTGGAACTTGAATTCATTATTTTGTAAAAATTTATCACTTTTGTTACAACTCCCGTAAATGACTCTGCTTGAAGTAGTTAGGTTCTAGTTATAGCATTCTCATATGTGGGGCTAACTTCCACAAATACGAAGCTTTTGATGCTAATTCAAAGTTATGATAATATGAAAACACTAATGTTTTTGAACTCGGTCCAGTGACCCAAGGCCAAAATTGGTCCAAATCAAGTTTTTGAATTAGTGTGCAAATAATCTAAAAACGACTTAAACAACTCAGTTGGATCTTGGCTCACCTGAGTGACCTGACTTCCTTTAAAATGAAAAAAATTAACATTAGCTTATGTTGCAGTAACCCAACTCCCTTTCCTAATTTCAACTTTCTCGTGCCCTAATTGGATTTGTTGAAGAAGATAACAAAACAATGGCCGATTTTTGCTGAAATTGCTTGTTCAATTTATGTGTTGCTATACATCCTTATCAATCCAACCATATCCAATTGATGCTCAATTCCCACCAAGAATTTGCTCCTTTTTTTTTTGGCAGTTTTTTACGAGATATTTTCGGTCATTAAATGTTTGTGTGTATGTCACATAGTGAAATTTGGAACTTGAATTCATTATTTTGTAAAAATTTATCACTTTTGTTACAACTCCCGTAAATGACTCTGCTTGAAGTAGTTAGGTTCTAGTTATAGCATTCTCATATGTGGGGCTAACTTCCACAAATACGAAGCTTTTGATGCTAATTCAAAGTTATGATAATATGAAAACACCAATATTTTTGAACTCGGTCCAGGACCCAAGGCCAAAATTGGTCCAAATCAAGTTTTTGGATTAGTGTGCAAACAATCTAAAAACGATCTAAACAACTCTGTTGGATCTTGGCTCACTTGAGTGACCTGAATTTCTTTAAAAAGAAAAAAATTAACATTAGCTTATGTTGCAGTAACCCAACTCCCTTTCCTAATTTCAACTTTCCCCTGCCCTAATTCGAAACGCATGCTGCAACCAAGTCTTCGACACCCATACAAAGACGTTTTTTGACGACCATAAATGTAGAGGTTGTTCGAAAGGCAGATAGCTCTTAGACAGCTACCATCCGCAAAGAGCTCTTCGAGTTGCCCTGCCCGACGACCACCAAGAGGTATCTTTGATTGTTACTCTCTCTTTCTCTCTTTGTTTCGAACCGGCTTCGATTGTTGCTATGTCTCTCTATCTCCTTGTCCGACAGTCATTAGTCACTGATGTGCCTTATTAAACCAGCTTTCATTGTTGTTCACGCAGCTTCGAACCGACAAGAGCCCAAGATCACTTCCACGGTTAAATCAATATTGTCTGAGCTTCAAGAGGCAATTTTTAGTGTTATTCTGATGTCTGAAAGTTGAATGATCAATGATGTGTTATTTTGAAATTTGAATCTTGAATGATGTGTTATTTTGAAATTTGAAATCTGAATGCCTTATTCCAGATGTGCCTTATTCTAATGCTGAATGATGTGCCTTATTCTAGAGTCAAATGAGTTCTAAGTTATTTTCTTTATTGATGGGTTTTGCACAGAAAAAAATTTGGATGCCACCTATGAATTTCTTTAAGTTCTTTATCAATCACATACAGAATTATATGATCCATCTTAAATGGTGGGTTCTTCTCCCAATAATTGTTAGGTTTTTTTATCCATTTTTTGTGGAAGATATTGAAGTAGCCAATCTAAATAATTTGATCTGTGTTATATATATATATATATATATATATATATTGTGCTTTTGTATTTCAATTTCTCTCCTTTTTTTCAATATGGAGGGAAAGAAGAAACCGTGGCATGTAAAAATAATCAAAATTGAGAAGGAAATCAAATTGGGAGAAAAGAGATTAGCCTTGAATTTATTGATAGAAATGATAACTCCCAAGAGGCATGAATTGGATTATTAAAAAATTTGCATACACTTGTTGAAAGTTAAAGAAAATTTCATAACAATTGTCAAGCTACTTTATATCAGAAAAATAGAGCACAAGTGAATATGAAGAAATTTGAAGTGCAAAGAATTAAAAATAAGATTTAAGCAAGTAAAGAGAGAGAAAGTTAGAAAAGCAAACACAAATATTTATACTGATTTAGTTTATAACCAAGCCTACATCCAGTCTACAACTTCTTGAGTGTTTCACTATAATTCACAAGTTTATCATTATGGGCACTTGCGAATCATTACAACAAAAAACTTTTTTTTTCTCTAGAGTGTCTCTTCTCCTTATAATGTGTTTGACCCAAACACCCACTCAAAGAATCCCAATCCTTTAGTATACAACTCAGAAAAGATGAAGAATAGCTTGGTCAACTCTCTTTGATAGAGTGTGTATACAAATGAAAGCTCTCAAATTAGTAAATGATAGGCAAGAAAAGATTTTTGAGAAAATCAGCAGCAAAAGGAATGTTTTCTTGTTGATTTGATACTTATTGTGGCTCATATATATATATATATATATATATATATATCCCAAGGTGTAAAAGATCCGTTGAAAAAAAAGACTAAATCAAATTTCTTAAGAAAATAGTCATTATAACTGATGTTAGCATGTTGGCAATCAACTGATAAACAGTCGACTAGTATCTTTTAATGAGGTGTCAGTTGACCAGTATGTCACGTCCCACATAGGACATGTGACCGACACAAGAGTGAGCCTAACTTCACCTCGAAACTTGAACTATTTCATCAAGCCAGCATATAAAACATTCTAAAAATAGACAAATGAAAGTAAATAATTATTTAAAGAAATCTTCCTTTCACATATTCATAGATACCCAAATACATAAAATTTTACTATTCTTTGCCTTTATTGTGTTCTACTACAAGAAGTAAATTAAATAAAATGTTTAGAAACATATTCGATAGTAGTGTTATTTCATTTACATACATAATTCTTCAACTCATGACAACAATCCAAATCTTAGGTTACCTATACGATCACGGAGCGACTCTAGAGTAGCAGAGCAAAAGCCACAAGAATGAGAATATAATCTGTTGACCCTAAGGCTATATGCCATAAGTTTTGATGATGACAAATGTATTTGAATAGTAGCATTGATATATATAAAGATTAATTATCATATATATGCTACAAGTACTTAAGCATGATTATGTTATTTAATATGTATGTTGCATATATTGAATCATGCTATTAAACTAACCATTGGGTTTGCAAGTAAGATATATTTTATAGGTTGGTTCAAAAGAAGAAGAGTGAGCATTGTATTGAAGAACAAGGAAAAGCAATATCATGCTTCACTCAAGGAAAACAACATGCAAGGATGAAGCTCCAAGAAATGAAGAATTAGAAGATTTGAAGTCTTGGAAGCTTGGATGCATCAAGATAGCCTATGTGTTTACATTAGGTATATTTTATATAGGTTAGTATACTTGTGCAACTCAATGATTTAGATTTGCATACATTGGCTCAATTATTTTGAACAAAAAGATAGTGAGATATGAAATTTTACAAAAGTTAGTTTTTGACCTTTGGTCACTCTTTATATCATATCTCATAAACGAAAAATCATTTTTTCAAGTATCTTAATCTCATTTGATAGTAGACTCAAAGATATTTCCAAAGGTATATTATTTATTGAAAACGGAGTCCAAATGAGAAATATATGACTATTTAAAATATAGTTTGAAAAACTGAAAGTTGATTATTCTGTTCTGACCTATAGTCAGTATTTTGATTATATCTTTTAAAATAAAAATAATTTTTGAGTAAAACTTGGTTCATTTGAAACTAGACTCCAAGAGCTTTCCAACGGTATATTATTTGTTTAAAACAGAGTTCAAATGAGGGAGTTATGAATTTTTAAAGAAAGCTCAAAATCTGGACTGCACTATAACGGCTATATAACGGCTAGTTTTGTAAAATCTTATATATATGACCTTAGATACACGATTTTGAGCAAGAACAAAGTCCTACAATGTGATATTAACTTCTTCTATCATCATTGAGAGAAAGGAAAGCATTCTTGAGCCAAATCTTGCATATTCTCTATCATTAGAGTTATTAGAGCTTCATTTGTTTTCATCTACTCTTTAAAGAGAGTTTCTTTGTATTGTTGATTTTGATCAACACATATATTATTCTGAGTTGAGGTTCGCAAGTACCGGTGTTGGAAGAACTTGCTTTGGGTTGAGGAGGAGCCCGGATTCATAAATTCTTCATTGTGGTTTCGCAAATACCCGGATCGAATTTGCGTGGTTGTAGTGGTTTGCAAGTACCCGGATTAAACTTGCAATTATAATGGAAATACTCAAGTGGTCTCTTGAGGACTGGATGTAGGCTTGGATTAGCCGAACCAGTATAAATCTCCGAGTTTGCTTTCTCTATCCCTTACTCTTTAATTTGTGCATATTGATATCTATTCTTTAATTCCTTGATCTTTATAATTATTTATCTTAACAGCACATTGATTTTCTGTATTGTATTTATTATCCTAAGCATTGTACTTTTACAGAAAATCATTTTAACTTCCAATTAATTCTTGTGAAAAATTTATAAAACCCAATTCACCCCCCTCTTGGGTTCCAACCATTACTTTCAATTGGTATCAGAGCTTGGGCTCTTGTTTAAAGACTTAACCGTCTAAGAGTTAGCATGGTTGGATATAGTGATTGGTTTATTTCTAAAAATTGTTCTTTCATAGAACCTCCAATTTTTGATGCTAATCATTTTCAATATTGGAAGTATGAAATGAAAATGTTTTTAATTTCAGTAGACCATAAACTCTGGGATGTTATAGAAAATGGTTCTTGTATGCCTGTCAAGGAAGAACAAGGAAAATGCATCCCAAAACTTAAGAGTGAATGGAATGATACTTAAAGAAGTTTAATGCAACTCAATGCTAAGGTAAAATTGATTATTTCTTGTGCATTGAGTCAAGATGAATTTTTCAAAATCTCCAACTGTGCAACTGCAAAAGAAATGTGGGAAATTCTTGAAGTTGCACATGAGGAAGATCTTATTGCTGAGGAATTAAGGTATAGAAGTTTCATTAATGAACTTGAAATTGCTCAAATGAATAATTGCAAAACCATTAATGAGATACAACTTGTGCTTAATCAATTGCAAGCTCTTGGTGTTGAACTTACAGGAAAATCTCAAATCACCAAGGTGGCAGACGAAGAAGAAAAAGGAGAAAAAGAGAAACCACAACCAAAAGGTGAATCATCAAAGAAAGCTTACCTATCTTCCAATTGGGGAAATAGCAATTCTGATAAGCAGAATACAAATGAAGAAGCCAACACTTGTCTTGTGGCCAGAGATAAAGATGAGGTAAATTCATTTGACTACTCTTTTGAAGAATTACAAGATGCCTTTGATGATTTACATGAAGAATCTCTTATACTTGCAAAGAAACTAAATGTTTCAAAACAGAAAAACTCTTCTCTTGAAAATGAGTTGGAAATATTGAAAAATGAATTTTCTATTTCCAAGGAAGAGAATTTTGTTTTTGAAAATCAAAACAAAACTTTGCAAGAAGAGAATTTGATTTTAAAAACAAATATCTCTACCAACAAAAATTGCTTTTGTACCAAGTGTGATTTTTTGAAAAAAGAAAATGATAATCTTAAAAACACACTTGCAAAACTCTCTCAAGGTAGAGAAATTTTAAATACCTCAGTTTTGAAACAAAGAAGAATTAACAAAGTTGGTATTGTTTCTAAAAAGAAATCAAACCAAAAGCAGTTTAAAAACTTCTTTGTTTCTGCAAAGATGTCCAATAGTCCAACTTGCACTTGTTTCTATTGTGGACTGAAAGGACACAAATCTTACTCCTGTTTTTATAAGAAAAATCTTGTTCATGGAGTAAAAATGAAATGGGTTCAAAAAGGAACTCATGACCCAGGCAAACCCAAAGAAATTTGGGTACCAAAGATAAATGAATAATTTGTAGATTTGCCTCGAAGCAAGGAGCGGAAATAACTTTTCAATGGCTACATCATTCAAACTCCACTCTCTTGCATCAAAAGGAGGCAATGGATAAGTAAACATATAAGCTGGAATGCATTGTAAGAAATTTGACTGATATGTTTACTGCTCTCTAATGCTTTTGTCTGTTCTCTAATATGCATTACATCTATCCTTGATACTCATGCATGCTATATCTGAAAACAATTGTTAGGTGTGCAGCTTATAGATTCAAATTTTGTTTTGAGTTAAAATCTTTCTTCCAAATTTTGCTCAAACTATCCTTTTTACCGCATCATGAAAACTTGCTTCCATTACACGCACATTTTTCTTGTCTTCACAACAATAAGATTACTCCTACCCATAGTATTTATCCTTGCTGTAATCTTATTTAAATATTTTCAATGAAATCAAATTTATTGCAAAATTGCATTTCATGGAAGCATAGCACTTTTATTAATATGGCATATCTTGAACATAATGTTGCTCCTAGTGCTCGAGATTTATTTGAACATCAAAGTGCTCCACCAAAAGTGTTTTGCAGGAGTTAATCCTCAAAATTATCCTCTAAAGCACATTCTTTCCTCTGCTCTCCGAAATCAGTAAGATTTATAGTTTTGAAGTTGGTTGGTCGACCAACACTCCTATCAGTAGTCGACCAACGAAGCCTACATTGAACCAATGCTTGATAGATCTTGCAAATAATCAATCAATTAAGATCATTAAAATTGTAAGAAGACAGGATCGATCAAAAGAAGAGCAATGAGTAAAACAAGGATATCAAAATCTTGAAGAGGAACTTCAAGAAGCAACAAAAGTTTGCCAAAATTGATGAGTATCTCTATCCTTTACTTCTTTATTATTTAATTGAATGATACTCCTTGATCTCAATTGTACATTCAGGCAAATTTTTTTTACTGTCATACTTTCATTGCAATGACATATTATTTTCTGACATCTTACATACTTGATCACAACATGACATATAAAAATATGTTAAATACTTAAATTATTTTTTTTAATACATCATGGTTTGAGCATTATACATATCATCTCTTTTACATAAGCTGTAACTTATGAACCATTGTTTATGTATTATAGTTTATATCTGATTATATCTTATTAATCCATATTACCTCAATTATGTTACTACATACTCTGATTATAATATGTTTTATCTTGAGTAAGTATGTAACTTGCTTTTGCTTTGAAATGATGATATATATATCCATGTCAGAAAATTCTTTCTATCTTTAAAATGGATATATATTTTTCAAAATATATATATCCTTCTATTGTACAAAATTTGTGCGGCTAATTTTCTTTATCTTTCTTTATTATTATAATTTTTTTTAAGTACCGTCATCTGAAAGAAACCACTTGCATTAAAATAAAAAAAAACAAACCGAAGGATTACATTGCATTAAAAAAAAAGGGAAGGTTTGCTCATAGATGAGCAATCTACAGGCGAGGTGATCTCGGATTAGGTGAGTTGTATTGAATCATCACCCCGCGGCCATTCCTTGGAGCAAGAGACTGAGCAATGTCACGGAGGGTAGTGTAAATCCCATTCATACAATCAACACTTCTTTGTTGTTGATTGCAGAAGCATTGGGTAGACCAATAGAAGAACCTATATATTCTTGAAGTCAGTGCCGCATTGTTGCGTTTAGCTAACTTCTCCTGGTCCTCTATCATCTTCTTGAGTTTCTTCACCTCCTGCTCCAGACAAGCAATTTTGTCTTCTGACGTATGGCCTGTACTAATCTCCTCAGCTTCTTCGATCTTCATCTTCTTCTTTTGGTTCTCTTGAGATTCCTCCAAAGGTCTTTTGCCCTTGTCCTTGCCTAGACTCAAGTTTAAGTCGAGCTCTTCCTCCCTGGCCTCTACTGTGAGATCAATGAACTTTCTTGCTGCCATGGTTTGAAATTTTTTTTGGAGTATGAAGAGAGAGGAATGTCAGAAAGTTGTAGGCTCAGAGATGAATACTCTTTGTGGTGTGATAATTGAGAACTCTGGGGCAGTCTTTATAGAGAGAAAATTGTGACTTAGAGCCAACGAAGATATCTCTTCGCCGCACCCCTACACGCTCATCCTATGGATTTTGCAAGCTGGAAGCCAGAAGTCTAGAGTACACATGCACACCAACAACGCGTCGCATTAATGGCAAAACCACGAAAGTCAATTTTCGGTGGATTTGCGGCTGATTTAATTTGTTTTGATTAGAAATTTTAAGGATTAATAAAATGGTGATATTCAGAACCGTATCACTCTGCTTTGTTGTGTTGTTCTTGAGAGCATACATGATTACATCATGCTGTGATTATATGTATCTAAGAACATATGTTGTGTATGCTATTCATGCATCATGAGCGAAGGCTATGGCTAAGAATAATATTTCATGATTCCACATGCACTCATACAAAATGAGCTGTCAAAATTTTTACATGTACTCATCCTCAAGATACATATATAAATTCATTTTGAAAGGGTATATAAATTGCTTCCTTTGTGCTGAAATTTATCTTATCCTTTATGAAGCAAATTTGTTTTGAAAAAGGACTTTAAAAATGCTTCTGTTATGTTAATATGTTTTATCATATGAAGCAACATTCTTTTTGAAAAAGAAAAGATTTTAAAGATCTCTTTTGTTGTAGATAACAAAAGTGATGAAAAATATTGATGTTTCATATATGGATTATGAACTATATGCTTGAATATACCTTATTACACTAATCCATATATATTGCTTCCTTAGATGAAATGTTTCTAAATTCCTTCGAAGGAAAATGTTTTAGAAAAATATCGTGAATCTCTTGAATTGCTTCCACAATGCTGAAATTGCTTTGCCATATTGAAGTATTATCTGTTTTGAAAAGAAAAGGATTTGAGTATCCTTATTTTAAATCACTTTTGCTATATGTTGAAATAATTTTATGCATATATGCAGAAATTGTTTTTCAGAAATCTTGAAAAATATTATTATTCGATTTATGGATTATGATTAATATTCTTGTTTATATCATGCTTTGCTAATCCATATATCATACTTCTGCTGTGTGCTGTAAATATTTCTATCATATGACAGCAAATGATTTGGACAATCTTTTTCAAAGGAAAAATGTTATGAAATTCAGGGGGAGCTTTTTCTCACTTGAATGTATTTTTTTTGAAAAAGAATATATCTTGAAAAATTGGATATTCATTAGTCATTATTTTTTTTCAAATTATGCAAGGTTTAAGGGGGAGCCTAAAACTCTTTCAAGTTTTATCTTTTGGCTCATTTCATTTGACATGAGAAAAATTTTTCTAAAATTTTCTTTTTACATGTCAATGAAATCAATGATAAGTTTTGATATATCCTTACCCCATACTATATTGACATCTTCTGATATCCTGACTTAATGCAAGTATGTGCTTTAACTTCTATATATTGTGTTCCTTACACCTTTTTGTTGATGTCAAATAGGGGGAGAAGAAACAATAGAAAAATATGTATACGTGCTTATAACATTGCATTCATTATCTTGTGATACATATTTTTATGTGGTGATTTGTCATCATCAAAAAAGGGGAGATTGTTGACCCTAAGGCTATATGCCATAAGTTTTGATGATGACAAATGTATTTGAATAGTAGCATTGATATATATAAAGATTAATTATCATATATATGCTACAAGTACTTAAGCATGATTATGTTATTTAATATGTATGTTGCATATATTGAATCATGCTATTAAACTAACCATTGGGTTTGCAAGTAAGATATATTTTATAGGTTGGTTCAAAAGAAGAAAAGTGAGCATTGTATTGAAGAACAAGGAAAAGCAATATCATGCTTCACTCAAGGAAAACAACATGCAAGGATGAAGCTCCAAGAAATGAAGAATTAGAAGATTTGAAGTCTTGGAAGCTTGGATGCATCAAGATAGCCTGTGTGTTTACATTAGGTATATTTTATATAGGCTAGTATACTTGTGCAACTCAATGATTTAGATTTGCATACATTGGCTCAATTATTTTGAACAAAAAGATAGTGAGATATAAAATTTTACAAAAGTTAGTTTTTGACCTTTGGTCACTCTTTATATCATATCTCATAAACGAAAAATCATTTTTTCAAGTATCTTAATCTCATTTGATAGTAGACTCAAAGATATTTCCAAAGGTATATTATTTATTGAAAACGGAGTCCAAATGAGAAATATATGACTATTTAAAATATAGTTTGAAAAACTGAAAGTTGATTATTCTGTTCTAACCTATAGTCAGTATTTTGATTATATCTTTTAAAATAAAAATAATTTTTGAGTAAAACTTGACTGATTTGAAACTAGACTCCAAGAGCTTTCCAACGGTATATTATTTGTTTAAAACAGAGTTCAAATGAGGGAGTTATGAATTTTTAAATAAAGCTCAAAATCTGGACTGCACTATAACGGCTATATAACGGCTATATAACGGCTAGTTTTGTAAAATCTTATATATATGACCTTAGATACACGATTTTGAGCAATAACAAAGTCCTACAATGTGATATTAACTTCTTCTATCATCTTTGAGAGAAAGGAAAGCATTCTTGAGCCAAATCTTGCATATTCTCTATCATTAGAGTTATTAGAGCTTCATTTGTTTTCATCTACTCTTTAGAGAGAGTTTCTTTGTATTGTTGATTTTGATCAACACATATATTATTCTGAGTTGAGGTTCGCAAGTACCGGTGTTGGAAGAACTTGCTTTGGGTTGAGGAGGAGCCCGGATTCATAAATTCTTCATTGTGGTTTCGCAAATACCCGGATCGAATTTGCGTGGTTGTAGTGGTTTGCAAGTACCCGGATTAAACTTGCAATTATAATGGAAATACTCAAGTGGTCTCTTGAGGACTGGATGTAGGCTTGGATTAGCCGAACCAGTATAAATCTCCGAGTTTGCTTTCTCTATCCCTTACTCTTTAATTTGTGCATATTGATATCTATTCTTTAATTCCTTGATCTTTATAATTATTTATCTTAACAGCACATTGATTTTCTGTATTGTATTTATTATCTTAGGCATTGTACTTTTACAGAAAATCATTTTAACTTCCAATTAATTCTTGTGAAAAATTTATAAAACCCAATTCACCCCCCTCTTGGGTTCCAACCATTACTTTCATAATCAACCCTAGATTCAAATGGGGTCTTGAGCTGAGTATCCATTACCTCCTGTATGAATACTCATATTCAACTGTCAACTCTAAAAAATGTTAATAAGAGAGGTATGAGCGAACTATGTGCTCAGTGAAGGGACAACACTATGCTACCACGAAAAACAATTATAAAGCATCATAATAATATGTATCAATCATTCATAAACTAATTATAACTCAATACAATACAATCCAAAATAGTTTTCAACAAGATCTAAATAAACAAATCACATTTCACTATTAAATAATTTAGAACAATTCACAATAGTAAATAATTCAATCAATTGTACAAATTTTACATACCAATCGGGTCGTCCAGGGTATCTCTGAATTGTTGCTTGTGACCCCTCACTGCATCCACCCTTATCGCTCTATTGATAAATCTCCACCTTATGGCTCCATGTAAATTTTTCCCATGGAGTGTACCATCATAACTTTCTTTTTCATCCTCAAACAGAACCACAAACACAAGTCATGATTTCATTTCATAAAACAAATACACATTAATACCACACCTTAACAGTCCATAAGTAAATAGATTCAACAATCAAATAAATCATATCTAGTACATGAACACATACATATATATCAACCCATAACTCCGAGTTAAGTTTCTATACTTCAAATCGGAGAAGAATGACAAAAAATCTTATTGAAGGCCTGGATACCAACTCCCGTCCAGCTATCTCAATCCCTTACAAATTCTAACTTATTCAAACAAATTCATATAATTTCAAAAAATCCTAGTGATAAAAGATTCTAAAAAAAATACTGTCCGTTCCCCCTTTTACTTGAGTTCCTGAGTTTGATTAAAATTTTTTAGATATTTTCTTTAATTAAATTTTATGATCACTAGCTTAACGTAAAACCTCCTTTAAATATTCTAAAAATATAATTAAATCATATATTACAATATAGCTAAATATTTCTACTTCAATTTGTTGAGAAGTCGACTGTTCCTTTATAGAAGTTGACTGCTTCATTCCTTACTCCCTTGTTTTGTATCATCATAATACTAGTCTTGTCTCTTGTTTAACCTCCTAAATCCAATTTTAGGCTCACTAAGTCCTAATATTCCTAATGTAATTCTATTCTCATCCAGTTTATAACATGTCAGACCTTTGACCAGTTGAAAGGAACTCTTAAACAAAGAAAAAAAAAAAAGAAAAAAGGACACTTGTTGCATTTCAGGTCGTCTATGCTCTGTTTTTTTGCATCTATACTGTTTCTAACTATTGCTCTCGGTTTTGTTTCTTAATTCAGCCTCCTTAATTCAATTTTAACTTAGATTAATATACTAATTCAATTTATTTTCCCATAAACCCAATGAGAGACCTATAATCGAAAGAATAGAGCAACTTACCTAAGATTTATACTATGTTTCCGTTTTCTCGTGTTTCTCTCAATTTTTTTGGCTTTCAATTCGACTAGAACTTCATGGTTTGTGGTCTGAACTAAATTGCTCGGTTTTGCTACCAAAGAATCCAGTGAATTGAACTCCTGTAGACTGATTCCCTTCCGTTTGTTTCGCTCTTAATTTGAAAGAGTTTCTGTGTTTTCATTTTCAGAAAAAAGAGTATAGTTCTCTCTTTCTCGGCTAACTAGCAGAATTGGTAAGGAAGGATGAAAGCTCACGGCTTACTCACGGAAAAGGAGAAGTAGAGTCTTATGAGTGTTCTGTTTTGTGTTTTATGAGAACAGAATCACGGCAAGAGTTTTCTCTAACTTTCTCTCGGTTTTCTTAATCAAATACGAAATGGAGAAGAAGATTCCCGAGTTGAAAGATTAAATAAAGGAGAAACTACTGAAAGAGTTAAGATACCCTTTTATTCATTATGCTTCTCCCACCGCCAAGACAAAAGTAAAATGAGTGGATACCATGTGTCTTA
This sequence comes from Biancaea sappan, assembly GCA_037074585.1. Taxonomy (NCBI): domain Eukaryota; kingdom Viridiplantae; phylum Streptophyta; class Magnoliopsida; order Fabales; family Fabaceae; genus Biancaea; species Biancaea sappan. The sequence continues at coordinate 38,810,136 of CM073494.1, forward strand.
CTCCTAGGTTGCCGCACATACAATTTTGGTTAAAATGTTTGAAAGTCCTCCTATTTTTTTTGTTTTATTCAATTAGGTCCCTAAAGACTTGTAATAAAATTCTTAATTTTATGCAAATTTCAAAAATGTATTTTATCATTTCTTATCTCACCCTTCCTATTAAAATTAACTCTCCCACTAATTTTTTTTAAAATAAATCCTCAAAAATATAGTATTATTTTTTTCATATTACAAATTTATCCTTAATATATTCAAAATTCAAAATTTTAATTCGTCAAAAAAATTTATTTTAATTTTGAAGGATCACCGTACTATTTTAAAATTCGAGATATTACGCGGTAGCTACTTGGCGGTCGACTAGTAACTCTTTGTTATCTCTTTTAAAAAATTCTAGACACTAGCAGTTGACTGGGTCATAGCAATTGGTCGACTAGTAGACTATTTTACTGTAATGAATTTTGATTTTAAGAAAGAGAGCACCCGGTCGACTGCTTGCAGGCAAGTGGTCGCTTGGTAGCCTACTGGAAGTCTTAAGATTTTCAACCTAAAAGCAACTGGTCAATTGCTTGCAAGCAAGTGGTCAACTAATAGCCTACTGGAGGTCAAAAATAAAGCTTTCAAAGTTTTTGATATTCTAAGACCACAAGTAAAGCCTTCCAGCAATTCAAAAGACCTTTTCCAACACTTTAAAAGTTCAAAAAAAAAATTTAAGACTTCAAAAACAATTTTCTTGCAATTCAAATACCTTTACATATATTTCCAAGTCTTAAGGCACTAGAAAATTAGAAGTTCTTCAACCTTAAGCACTTTGCCTCTAACTTCTGAAATAATTTGTCAATTGTAATCCAAGGAATTTATTTGAATTTATTTATTGCCATCAAAATTAGATTTCCACATGTAATGGGGCTAACATTTATTTCAACGAAATACTCATATATTGGTTTAAACACACATGTAAAACAGTAAAATGTCATGCAATTATATGAATAGATGGCATGAGGATATATATATATATAATAGAATACTAGAATTTACACAAGGAAACAAGTATTATTGGTCATAAAATAGAATGCTATATATGTATGAGTTATATTTACATCTATCCGAGTAAGTCTGCTGAGATATGTATACATACATATATATATATATATATATATATATATATATAAGTTTGATTTTGCCCTCTGGAGTGCTAATTAGATCCAATAGTAAGCTTAAAAGATGGCCTTAGATTAGTTCAAGGCTGCATTCACATGTTCACTTCTTTATCTCAGCACTAGTAAAATTTTTGCATTTATTTTTTGCTACTTAATATTATGTGTCGTGAAAATGGTAATAGTGATAAGCTATGAACGAGGAGAGCTCTTTAAAGATATTTTTCTTGCTCTTGTTTTTCTGCTTTTAAACTATGAACTAGTAGAAGCTATGTCTTTGAGCATGGCATGCTAAAACAATTTTCTTTTTAGACAATCAGTTGAAATTTTCAATGGAGGCAAATTCGAAGCCTAAGATAAGGATAAAATTTGACAGTCTAGATGCGACAAAGAATTTTTGGAATATGTATGGTGAAAAATTGAGATTTCAAGTGAGGAAGGGTTGGCATAATCAAAGCAAGAAAGATTAAAAAAAAATGATAACGTCGATGAGATTTGTTTGTTCGAATGAGAACTTTTGGGAGCCAAACAAGAGGGACAAAAACACTAGGCATGAAATGCTTAGCACCTTTTGTCTATCTAATTTCACCTTTCTATATGTATAAGAATGAAGCACAATTTGGAGTATCATGCTAAGCACCTCCAGCACCCTAGACACATGTTTCTAAATTGAGTCTTACTGAAATGCTAATGGTTAGGAATATCTGCCAATTTGAACTCTGAGTTTTATCTTGCTTTTAGCTTAAGTCCTAGCCTTTTTTTTTAATTCATCAATGAAGTAGTGAGTTTTAAATTTTCTTGCAAGTAGGTCCTTCCTTCTTGTTATTTGCAATTAGGCCTTTGTTTGTATCATTTGCACTTTTGCCTCTCTGGTGGTGAAGTTTATCTTAGGTCATATTTGTGTCTGTGTGATATCTGCTGACCTCAACCTTATGATAATTTTGGATTGTTTAACTTTAATTAATTTCTAATAATTAAAAAAGAGAAGAAAAACAAACAACAAAAAAAAATATAAAAATCAAGATGAAAAAAAATCATAAATTAAATTAAGTTATGTTTATAGTAGCTATGTATGAGGGGGTTACAACTAGTGTGAGACTGTTTGGAGAGAAGACCAGAGACTTCCCTATTAAGATTGGCCTACATCAAATATCATCTTTAAGCCCTTATTTGTTTGACTTGGTTTTAGATGTTGTGACGAAATACATACAAGAAGAAATCTCCAAATGCATGCTTTTTGCATATGATATTGTTCTCATAGTAGAGTTAAGGGATGAGATTAATTTTAAACTCGAGTTATGGAGAGCTACTTTGGAATCGAAGGGATTTCTTCTGAGCAGGAGTAAGACAGAATATATGCATTGTAAGTTTAACAAGCGACAAGCCAAAAACGAGTTGGAGGTTAAAATTGGAGATCAAGTTGTATCACAAGTGTCAAAGTTTAGGTATCTGGGATTAGTTATACAAGATGACGGTAAAATTATTGGAGATGTGGCCCATAGGATACAAGCTGGGTGGTTGAAGTGGAGAATGACATCAGGAGTTGTTTGTGATAAAAAAGTACCTGATAAGCTCAAAGGAAAGTTTTAGCGTACTGCTATAAATAAGGCCAACAATTTTATATAGGAGTGAATGTTTGATATCTAACATTTTTGTATATATATTAACCACTATCTTGGTCTCCTTACATTTTCATCTTTAGAATTTCTCCAATTTTGTTACACTTTGTGTTTCATTGGGTCTAAGTTAATTTTAGATAGAAAATGAACTATTTTCATCTTTGAAGACTTAAATTATTAAAGACTCAATTTAATTCTTCTTGTGTAAATTTCAGAATTAATTTTGGAGATTTCTTGATGATGTGGCGCTGACATGGCATTCCTGATGAGCTGGACGCTGATGTGGCACATTCTGGGATGACTTGGTAGCTTATTCACTTGACTGATGACATGGACGTGTGGGACCCAAGGTTGCAGCACTTCAGAGCAACTTTCTGCATCCCATTCCTCTGACCTTGATGAAAGAAGCAACCACCATACCACTTTCTAAAAAGACAACCACTCTTCTGCAGCAGCATGCCTTCCATATCAGAAATCAGAAGAAAAAAAAAAGGTAGAAAGTCAGTTTCTCCATCAGCTTTTTGGGGCATTAGTTTAGTTAGTTTTTCAGACTTTAGTTTGAGTCCTAGTTTTCTGTAACTTAGAGAAAAATTCACAAACCACTTCTCCCTCTCTTTTCTCCCTTCTGTTTTCTGGTTTTTGCTCTCATGGAGGGTTGAAATCCCTTTGTAGTACTCACTATATTTTCAAGAATTACGATAAGTTTATTTTAGAGAAAATAATTTTCTCATCTGTTTAATTTTTGTATGCTTGTTGGTACATATTGTTGAAAATGCGGATTTTTATTTATAAAGTGCATAAATTATGAGATATGATGAATGTTATGATATGAAATGTATTCCTTGGATAAAATATGGCTTGAACATAAGTGGGATATGAAAGAAACTAGGAGAAAAATAATGTTATATATGAGAAAATCCCTTTAAGGACTATTTTGAAAGGGACAAAAGTGAAAAGAAACTTAAAGGTTTAAGAGAAAGGATAATTTTCCCTTTAGTTTCTAATAGTAACGACAAATGCAGTCGCCTCGTGATCGCACAGTAAACTGAATTATTAGAAGTTTCATTTTCATAAATAGTAAATTGAATATTTTATTAGTGTATAGTGTCAAATAGTACCCTTGACTTTTCCTATAAATAGGCCCTTCTATTTCACTTCTAAACTCACACCTTCAATTTCTCTTCTCTCCTCTCCTCAAAACTTCTCTTGCTCCGACGTTAGGGCTTTGAGATTCTCGGTCTTTCTTCCTTAGCCTAGATCCAAGGTAAGAATACTATGCCCCTTTTCTATGCCTTTCAGATTTTAAAAGTTATTTTCTTAAGTATGCTCTATGGTTGCGGCTTTAGCTGGTCTTCCACATCAGAAAAACTGTCCTTAGCTACCTATATGTTGTTTTGATTCTCTGATTACCGAAATAGAATGTAAACTGTGAAGAATACATGTCTAGGAAAATTCTGGCTAAGGAAAGACATGGTTCTTAAGTGTGTCCATTGGGACTCTCCACTCTTTCTTGGAAACTTACCTGGTGTACTCTTTTACAGATTGTATTCTCTATTTCTGGTATGAATAGTACATGTACATATGAATAGTAACCATATGTATGAATAGAAACCGTACGTATAAATAGTAACCATATGTATGAATAGTATTCGTATGTATGAATAGTAACTATACGTGTGAATAGTAATTATATGTGTAAATAGTATCCATACATATAAATAGTGATCGTATGTATGAATAGTAATTACACGTATAAATAGTATTTTGGTACAAAAGCAACCCTGACTTTCTATATCTGATCTTTATGAAAATCTCCGTAGCGGAACCTGAAATCCAGCTACGAACTCTTCTTTGTAACAACTCGAAAAAGTGACTTGGATACGGAATCTATGTGAGTGGATGACCTTGCTAACCGACTTTATTTACTTTTATTCTAAGTACAATATACATTCCATCTCATATCGCAATTAGATTCTATATTTATTGATATTGCTAGATAATGAAATTTATTGTTGATTTAAGATTATATTGATGAGAATTATGAATTGAGTATATAATACACATGGAATGGTTGAGGGCTTGACTCAAGATACCAATGCATGGAATGGTTGAGGGCTTGACCCAAGATACCAATGCATGGAATTATACGCATGAAATGGTTGAGGGCTTTATTTCCCAAGATACCAGTGCATGTAATGATTGGGAATATAAGTGGAGACTGAATTATTGAACATAAAATACAGAGGTATAGAAACCCTGAATATAAAAATAACTGTTCTTATTGTGATTATGATTCTGGTATTTGTACTTGTGACATATTTATTATTGCACAGTCATTTAGTCACTGAGTTTTGATGAACTCACACTCTTTATGAACATTTTTTAGATACAGTGGATGAGAACAAAGGGAATCCGCAAGAGGAATAGTATTCTATGAGGATACTTTCCACGTTTTCTGGAGGGCTTATGAATCCAAAAGCTTAGAAATGCTCTGTAATCTCTATAGGTCACCTAGGCTTGGAAAATAATATCATATTGTAAGATATTTGGTTTGTGTTTACTGTTCACTATGTTGAACTTTTATATGTATAAATATCTTTCTTGAAAAATTGTGTTATGCATTAGTATTGATCAGAGATTTTATGGGATACCATAGGGGTATACCCTCTAGTTTAAAGAATTATTCACATGCCCAAATTTGGGATGTGACACCCTTGTAATCAAACTTGGTCCAGATTGGAGTTGTAATCTGAGTTCCTATAGTTTATAAGATAAGTTTTATTCACTTTATTCCAGTATTCATCTTATTCTTTAAGCCTATGTTCTGTTATGTTTATGCATGTTTTGATTAGAATTTCATAAACTTGATAACTAGTTTTTATTGCTTCATATGAGGATTTATCTATCATGACTGATTGGAATGGTAGAACGAGATGAAAATGGCATATAATGAAGATCTTCTTACATGATTTGATTATCTTTACTGTGGTTACAATTATATGTAGTCAGAGAAGGTTTTCTTTGACTATGTTTTAGTGTAATCTAGATTAGAAGATTTTCTAGGCTTTTTAGTTAAAAATCAAATGATAAACGAATGAAACTTAGCATTTGAATAAAACTAGGAAGATTACATCTCCATGAAAGATCAAGGCTGGTTATTGTCTTTTGTTGTTGTTCAAATTTGTTTTTTGCTGCCTTTTTTGTTGTTGTTGTTGTTGTTCTTAATTGCAATTTTTTTTTATTCTGTCACAACCAAAGCCCCCCGTGTGTTAATTAGCTTGTAATTAGTGTTTATGTTTTTAGAACAATTGGTTAGTGGTTAGAAGTGAGGCTCCAAGAGTGAAAAGACCTGGGGACCATTATGCTACAAAATTGCCATGATTTCAATTCTGGGCGATTCGACATCGTAGTGGCATAAACCAATGTTGGGCGATGAAATGACAACAAGAACAAAAAATTAGAGTAACGGAGATGAGGATGTTGCATTGGATGTGTGGTCATACAAGAAGAGATATGATCCGTAATGATTATATACGAGGTAGAGTTGGAGTGACACCTACTGAGGAAAAAATAGTTGAAAACCGTTTAAGGTGGTTTGGGCATATCCAAAGAAGACTGTTGGAAGTGCTAGTAATGAGAGTTGAGCAGATGGTTTGGAGCCCTGTGAAAAAATGTGGAGGAAGACTAAGAAGGACACTTAGAGAAGTTATTGAATGAGATCTTCTGGTAAATGAGATACCTAAAGAGTTTGTCATTGATAGAGCTCAACGGCATTGTGCGATCCATGTAGCCGACCTCACCTAGTAGGATAAGGCTTTATTGTTGTTGTTGTTGTTATGTTGTTTAGAGTAGCTATGTGTGATTTTATTTCATCTCAACATTTAGGAATTTGACTGGTGGGGCCGCTTGAGGCCACAAGTCTCCTCAGGTTTCACATAATATCGGTCAAAGTGGGTCCAACTTTAAGATATTCAAAAAATAAATAATAATAAGAGTAAAAAAATGACTTAAGGAAGAAAAATCAAATAAAGAATAAAATAATTTTCTTTTAATTCCTTCTCCCAATAATTTAAAAAAATAAAAACAAAATCTCCTCTTCAACTTTCTTCCCAAAATAATTAAATCATATTAATATTGATATTAATAAATAATTAAAAAAATACAAAAAATATTGCTCCTTTTAATTTCATTTTTAAAAAACCTAAAAAATCCAAAAATGTCTTCTTTCAATTTCATTTCTCAAATTTTAAAAATAATAAATAAAATAAAATTTTCTTCTACAATTTTATCTCCTCGAAATAAAATTTTAATCTTCAAAAAATAAAAAATAAAAAAAAATTCAAAATGGGAAGATTGAAAAGAAAATTAATTGTTTTCATAAATTCAAATAGTATTACAATTTTTTAGCCTTGTTTGATTTGTAAAGACAATTATTCCTGAACTTATCGTAACATCCCGGTACCCCAGGCTATTACTTATAGTGAGTCTGACTTGAAAACTTAAGACAAAGAAATTTTTTTTTTAATATTGGAGGATTGTGCATGTGATGGTAAGGCTTTACGATGGGTAAGAAGAAAACTTGGGTGTACGACGAGTCACATGCACTAATAGGGTGACTAGACTTTGTAATGTAGCTTAAAAGGGACTAAAATGGAAGGAGAAGAATTAGTATGGGTTTGGTATTAAAGTAGATAAATTAAAAATCTAATTATGTCAATGAGTGAGTCGCTAAATGGAATTTCACAAAATGTACATGTGTCAGGTATCCAAAAATATGAAATCTCTCAAAAAAATTATTCTTCTTGTGGCCATTTAGTTATGATATATATATATATATATATATATATATATATATATGAGCAACAAATACACACACATTATAATTCTCTCCCAAGCTCTCTTCTCTTTCACGCCCAAATGCCTCTTCTCACTTCTCTTCTCCATTTCACTCAATCTCCTCTCAAGCTCTTGGTTCTCTCAAGTCTTTAGCATGGACTCCCATCTCCGGCAACCCTCCTTCACTGGAAAATAATGGATTAGAGATAAGAATCATAACATTTCCCAAACTTCCTTGAAATTTTGTACATGGTGAACCATAGGGTAAATTCTTGGCAAATCCTTGTAGAATTTGGTTAGGTTAAGTTTCTCTACTTTCTTTCTTGTATTTGGAACCTTGGGAAGCTTCAAATTTGTTCGTAATGGTGGCAAAAGTTTGATTTGGGATAACATGAAACCAAACCAACAAATTTGGGGCTTTAGGGTTCTTGTGTATAAAAATCAAATCTTAGATATTTTTAAATGAGTTGAGATGAGTCTTTTATGTATATGGGACACATTCTTAATGCTAGAAATGTTTTGGGAGAGATTTGGGAGGCTAGGTGTCACATCCCAAAAATTAAACATGTGAAAAGATACTATTTCTAGGGAAAAACTCAGTAGTATCCCGAAATCCTAGACAATCTTAATATTCATAATTACTCATTTGATAAAATTCTCAAACATGAGTTATTCACATATATTCTGCAAGGTTTTACATTCAACCTTTATCATTCATTCCACACAACATAATTATAATCATCTGATAAACAAATATAAGCATACATAATATAAGCCTATGAGACCTATAAAAAGTACAGAGCATTCCTAGTATTCACATTAATAAATACTGGTATCCCACCAGACAGAAATGGAGAATAACTCCAAGGGTCTTCTAATCTTCAATTGGATACTCTTCTTCCTTGTTTACTGTATCTGAAAAGATAATCATAGGGAGTGTGAATTGATTTAAAAACTCAGCAAGTAAATAATTGTACTATATAAAATATCAAAAGTACAAATACCACATTTACTCATATAATCAATTATCTTATACATCGAGCAGTATGGGACTCTAATCCTTTCAAACTCGTGAATAAGATTTCATAGATATACACCGAGTAGTATGAGACTCTAACCCTTTCAAACTCGTATTTATGATTTCATCTATTCACACCGAGTAGTATGGGACTCTAACCCTTTCATACTTGTGCATAGGTTTTCATAGTTATACATGAGTAGTAAGAGACTTTAACCCTTTCAAACTCATGTATTAGATCGCGTAGATCTTTGCTTATTAATAAAATAGTGAGAATTTATCACATAGTATAAATACCATGAAATAAATTAATTTATACATATTTTTATTCCTTTGAATGTCTGTAAAAAAAATGCCAATCATCATATACTATCATCTGAAAGATTGATTGCTTAATATCCAAATAATATTGTAAATGGGACTTATATTGTACTTTGACTAACAATATCAAACTAGCTTAGCAAGGTTATTCACTTACCTTGATATTTGTCCAAATTTACCTTGTTCCACACTAGAATTTGTGTAAGAAAATTTCGTAGTAAAAGATATCACAAGAAAAAAATAAGAAAGAGAACAAAATCATGAAAAAACTAAGAGGGAATATCGCGGTTGCTGTTCATCGAGAAAATTTTTCCAGGTCAAAGTACTGTAGCATTGACTTTGGTCAAAGTATTGTAGCATCGGTGGTGGTTAGTTGACCATTATCAGTTACTGTAGTAACCGTTACTATAGCTAGCGGTCACTGTAGCAACGGTTAGTTGACCGTTGACCATTACTGTAGAAATTAGAAAAAAAAAAGTGCATATTTTCATGATTTTGAGATCAAATCTTCATTATTTACCTTGATTTCTTCCATGGGTTTTTATCCTTGATGTATAAGGAATCTTTTGACACCAAAATCCCTAATTTTAACCTACAAACAAAGTTTAAATCTTCAATTTTTCATCTTAAACCCTAAAAACCAAACTTCCTCCAAATTATCTGATAAATTGAAGTTTTAAGAAAATCAAAGAGATTGAAGCTTATCTTAGATCATTGTTAACCAGTTGAACTAATCAAATGATCAGAACTATAAAGATCAAAGGAAAGGATTTGAAAGGAGGATGAAGAAATGAGAGAAAATTCCACTGTTCACTTTTGCCTTGTTTTAGGTACGGGAATTATGAAGGAATTAGGAAGTTTTTGTTTTAAGGTTAAGGGTTTCTAATGGGTTATTTGAATAACCCATGGGTATCCATAACCCAACATCCAAACCCATCCAGTCAAATTACAATTAATGGACTAATTGACCATTCTTAAACCACTTTTCCATAAATTTTACCATTCTAAGAATATATCCCACATGGTACAAATATTCAGTCCAGTTATTTAACTCAATTTTCTTAAATAATATTCAAAGAGAACAATTAAATATGATGGTGATTGAATAAGAACAATGCATGTGAGTGAAGTATATGATGGTGATTGATATAATTGTGTGATTATATGGATGATTGATAGAGAGTCTTAGCCAATGGTATATATGTATAGTAGAGTAGATTCAATTCTTTAAATTAATTTACAAGTGTAGTTGTGGAATAAATAGAACTTCGTATGTATGCATGTATATCCCTATGTATATGTCCATACCAAATTAAGGTCGAAACAATTTAAAGGAGTAGGTATGTGTGTGTATACAAAACTCCTTACTCTTCAAATTGAGTACAGAGAAAATGTGACACACATATGCAAGTATACACATATAAGTACACACTATAGAGAATGCAAGGGTTGTACTATTGCATATAGATGTGTCAATCCTAAATTCCTCTTAAAAAAGTGTATGCACATATACACCCACCCATGTTATTCAATTTTTTTTTAATTATGAAATTGAGTCTGGCACATAAGTATATGGATATATACATAAAGATAGATATGTATAAAGTAGGGATAACACCTAACTCTTACTCTTTTCAATGTGGAAGACTTTGGTGCATGGAAACCATCATTAATGGCATTCATTTTTCAACTCCCCATGATTGATGAAACCATATGAATGGTGCTTGAAGAGATTAGATTAATAGTTACTTGAGTTATGAAATTTAATGCTTAATGTTTCGTATGGAATAGTGTATGATGCTATGTTGGCATGGATTAGGTTGTATACATGTTTTGGTGCTAGAAATATAGTTTCCAATGGGAATGTTGGTTATTGATTATTGATTCATTGTTAAGAATTATGGTTTGGCTATATTTATGATTCCTTGGCTTATGGTGATTTTATTGTACCATGGTTTGGCAAATTAGTGAAATATATTGTGCCGGATCATTTGGCACGTGTGGAGGCTATTTGGAGGCAAAAGGATGGGGGTTAAGTATACATATGGGATATATGTATATCTTTGGTATTTAAGCCAAGAGGAGTTATAAGGATGGGGTTTATATTATTTATCTCCCGGTGTTATAAGGATGGGATTTATATTATTTATCTCTGTGTTATATGATAACATACTTTTTCCATTTATTTTAGTCCCTATTTTAGTCCTTTTTGCCTCTTTAATTTTGTCAATTCTCTAATTTTATTATGTTTTGGAATTTATTGGGTATAAACTATTTATGGATTGAATGTGTCTCAATTTTTATATTTTTAGAACTTGAATTGTAAAATGCTCAATTTAATTCCTACAAATTTTAATTTTGGAGAGAAAAGTGTTGACATGGACAAAGATGATGATTTGGATGCTAATGTGGCATTTTTTGGGTGATGTAGATGCTTACTAGGATATGCTGGATGTGGGGCCCACTTGAACTCTTATTCACTGCCATGTAGTCAGAATTTTTGGGCAGAAATATTAATTTTCGTATGTCAAGAAAAGCATGGCTGAAATATTAATTTTGCCATGATATTCTGCTGCTGTTCTGCTGCTGTTTATCACTTTCTGCTGCAGAAATATTAATTTTGCTGCTGTTTTGCTGTCAAAGTGCTGCCATATCATGGAAGAGGCATCCAAGGAGGCATCTAGGGCAGAATATCCCTTTAGGCATGTGTTAGATCAGTTTTATATTGGCAAAAATCGAAATTTATTAAGGAGGCTAAGTCATTTTTCAGAAAGCAAGTCCTAGCACCATTTTTCTGCCTTCCTTGGGCAGCAATGGCTGGGAGCAACATAGAGGCAACTCTCTAGCTTGGTTAGAGGGAAAGGAAGCCTTCCCACTTGGGAATGGCTTTCCTTCTCCCATTTTCCTTCCTTTTCTTGCATTTTCCTTCATAGTTTCTTAGATTTCTGTTGTATTTTCTGTTTTCTGTCATGTTTTTCCTTCTCTTCCATGTAATTTTCTAAGTTTAAGGATTGATGTAGTTTGGTTCTATGATGTTTTATTGCTGAACAATTTCGATTTTAATGCATTTTCGTTTAATGGAATGGATTTTACTGATTATTCTTCCTCTTGAATGTTTGATGAACCTTCAATGAGTTTGGGATTTTTATGTCTATGCTAGAGTTAGCTAGATATTGAGATTGACCTTGTAATTTCCACCATAAATTATATTATCTAGATATAGATAGTTTTATTTATGTGGCTTGAATAATTTTCTTGAGCTTCATGACTTAATTGAATGGTTGATCTAAGATTTTAGTCAATTATTTTGGATAAGTTAGATTGTAATTTCAAAGCTTTTGGATTCAATCATATTTTCTTGAGTTGTTACCATATTTTGTTTCATTGTTCAATCTTTCCCTTTGTTTCCCACTATTTTTCTTACCCACGTTACAACCTTGTAAAGTCCTTTTGATTCAAGTATGTATTAGATTCAAGTAGTGGAGATTTAGATTCTTGACAAGCTTATGGTAGTGAAATTTGTGATAGGACGACTTTGAGTGATTCCGTCTTAAACACTTGAGAGAGTAGAGGATAAACACCTTACCTTGTGAGGAGATTGTTACTTGAATTCATTCTTTTCGAAATAATTGCCATGGAGCTTGAACTTTTTAGAAATTTAAGATTTATTTCTCCTAATGTAAATCTTTCTAAATTTTAATTATTTCATTGTTGTATATTTTCTACACTTTTTCTTGCTGTGCTATTGGGATTCTCTGTTGTATTTAATTGATTTTGCCCAGGAGTGCAAAAGGCCTAGTGTGGGGGATTTGATAACATACTTTTTCCATTTATTTTAGTCCCTATTTTAGTCCTTTTTGCCTCTTTAATTTTGTCAATTCTCTAATTTTATTATGTTTTGGAATTTATTGGGTATAAACTATTTATGGATTGAATGTGTCTCAATTTTTATATTTTTAGAACTTGAATTGTAAAATGCTCAATTTAATTCCTACAAATTTTAATTTTGGAGAGAAAAGTGTTGACATGGACAAAGATGATGATTTGGATGCTAATGTGGCACTTTTTGGGTGATGTAGATGCTTACTAGGATATGCTGGATGTGGGGCCCACTTGAACTCTTATTCAATGCCATGTAGTCAGAATTTTTGGGCAGAAATATTAATTTTCGTAGGTCAAGAAAAGCATGGCTAAAATATTAATTTTGCCATGATATTCTGCTGCTGTTCTGCTGCTGTTTATCACTTTCTGCTGCAGAAATATTAATTCTGCTGCTGCTGCCATACCATTCTGCTGCTGCCATACTTTTTTGCTGCTGCAGAAATATTAATTTTGTTGCTGTTTTGCTGTCAAAGTGCTGCCATATCATGGAAGAGGCATCCAAGGAGGCATCTAGGGCAGAATATCCCTTTAGGCATGTGTTAGATCAGTTTTATATTGGCAAAAATCGAAATTTATTAAGGAGGCTAAGTCATTTTTCAGAAAGGAAGTCCTAACACCATTTTTCTGCCTTCCTTGGGCAGCAGTGGCTGGGAGCAACATAGAGGCAACTCTCTAGCTTGGTTAGAGGGAAAGGAAGCCTTCCCACTTGGGAATGGCTCTCCTTCTCCCATTTTCCTTCTTTTTCTTGCATTTTCCTTCATAGTTTCTTAGATTTTTGTTGTATTTTCTGTTTTCTGTCATGTTTTTCCTTCTCTTCCATGTAATTTTCTAAGTTTAAGGATTGATGTAGTTTGGTTCTATGATGTTTTATTGCTGAACAATTTCGATTTTAATGCATTTTCGTTTAATGGAATGGATTTTACTGATTATTCTTCCTCTTGAATGTTTGATGAACCTTCAATGAGTTTGGGATTTTTATGTCTATGCTAGAGTTAGCTAGATATTGAGATTGACCTTGTAATTTCCACCATAAATTATATTATCTAGATATAGATAGTTTTATTTATGTGGCTTGAATAATTTTCTTGAGCTTCATGACTTAATTGAATGGTTGATCTAAGATTTTAGTCAATTATTTTGGATAAGTTAGATTGTAATTTCAAAGCTTTTGGATTCAATCATATTTTAGAAAATTGGCCAACATTGAATGGATTGTAATTTAATTGAATTGTTCTTCAATGATTCAAAGATTAATTTGTCTATGAATTAATCGGATTAGACCAACGAAATCAATCTTATTTTCTTGTGTAGTCGGTCATTTGATGAAATGGAAATTGTACTTTAATTCATTTGGACCAATGAGTATTTTCTTGGCCAAAGTTCTATTTTATTTATTGTTCTATGAAGTTTGTCATTTATACATGCATGCGTTTGCTATGTATTTGTAACGAGTAGGACAAGAGATAACATGTCATATGCGATTGCGGGGCATTGATGTGATTAGGACTTCATCGGATTATATTTGAGTTATAGATTAGTGAAGATCTTCCTAACTATAATTTTAATATAATTTAGTCTTAGAAGACTTTCTGAGAATTTTAGATTGAAGATTACATAATAGAATTAGCCAAGAATATTCAAAGGAAATGATGATGATGTACAATTCCATGAAATTTGTGACCAATCCACATCTTTTCTCTGTTTTGTTTTCTATCTAGTTATTTAAATTTCAGTTATTTATATTGTGTTGTTTCGATCATCACCCCCCATTTTTTATGTAATTTCTGAAATTTCCCTCATAAGTCTTAATAGCATTTCACTTAGCCTAATTGAATTTTATTTGATACCTCAATCTCTGTGGGACGATACTCTACTCATTACTTTATTACTTGTTGCGACCCAGTATACTTGCTGGAATATTTTATGTGCTATAAATTATACGCACCATTATAAGGATGGAATTTTGGTATACACACATATCTATATATATCTCATTGGTATTGCCTTTTATGTCCTTTTGTATGATATTAGTTATGTGGTACTTACTATAACCTAGTTGATCCCCTCTTTGGATAAAGTTGAGTGGTTACTTAAATTTTGGTGGAATTGGAAATTTATGTTTGAATTGTTCATTATTCTTATTCACTAATTTGATTATGTTATTCACTCAGGTATGATTTTGGTTGGTAATAGGGTTAATAGTAGAATTTATATGGTAAATTCCATTGGTTGATGATACTAGTGGTTGTGCTGGGATACTTGGGCTTGTGTATTATAGTGGTTTATGTTGTCATCCTTGGAATTGACAATAGTTCTATGGTACGTTCTTGTGAATATACTTTCAACTGTAGGCACGACTGTATGTATACTTTCCTATATATATATATATATATATATTTGTATGCAGTAGGGTAGAGTTTTCTTCACTAGGTCAATATGACTCACACCCTAACAGTTTTCAGGAACAAAGGAAGCATAGCGGTGGCATTGAGTGTTATGTGTGGTTCCCCTTGTTCGAAGTAATGGTACAATCTTGTCCCTTTCTTTTCTTCTATTTTATAGACAGCTTTGTAATTAGGTAGGTTAACTAGATTGTGTGTTAGTTAAGATTATGAGGTCTACCTTAATTTGGAATGTTAAAAAAGAAAATTAATAGAATGATTTATGAAATTGAATATATAAGATTGTAGTATATTGCTGTGGGTTTGGGGAAAAGTAAGGCTTACAGGGGAGAGGTTGAGTACTCCTCCGTGCCGATCACATGTTTGGTTTTGGGATGTGACATTTATTTACTCTTCCCACCAAAATTCACTTTTCTACTTGGCAACATTTCAAAATCCTAAGTTACGTGGACTCTGATTCTATTTTCATAGGTATGCAAATATTCTTTTTTTTTTTCTTTTTTTTAGCATCTTCATGTTCATGCCGTGTATAAGGGTGATTTAGATAATTTAAAGGTCGTATCATCAAATTTTGTGTAGTTAATTTAGGGTAACCATTCTTGGAATGGGTGTTGTGAGATGTCTAATACCTTCTCCATTCACAATTACACCCTTGAACCTATCGTGTTTTTGCAAATTGGTTTCTTATCAATTTCAAAAAGTTTGTTTCACCAAAAATTTACGTAACAATTAAAATGTTGGCAAGGACTCCTAAAATATGGTTTTTGTTTCAAAAGCCTAAGATATTTAATTTTTGAGGGCACTAGGTGTGTCTCATTTCAGGTATGACATAGCTAATAAATAAAATTAATAGGCAAGCCAAAAATTTTAAATTACAATGCTAATAATAATAAAATGAAATGGTGAGAAGGACTAAAGTGCTAGATAATTCAAACTTTTTAGGAACCTAAAGCTATGTCCTATTTCTTCTACTAGTATCAGATGCCTCTAAAGACTCATGCACCCTAGATTTCTTTTGCTTACTTTCTCAAAGAGAGAAATTGAAGGTGTAATGCACATAGGATGCATTTAAATGGTTTCTTTCATGTTCTCTTATAGTTTTTCTAGCCTAGACATACTTGAAATTGATGGATGATGGCTGTTAGCTAAAAACAAGAAAGATTTATGAAGCCCAACTAAGTAAAAGTTGGGAATTTTGGGTAATATGATGAAATTGGTGTTGTGTAACTTGATTTTCATGTCATAATATGTTTGAGATTGATTTTTATGGTGGTTGAAGTCTTGGAGCCCTAATTAGTTCTTTAATGGTGTTCAATGCTTGGTATGGTCTTAGAGGGAGGCAAGCATGGAAATTGTGCATTTGGGATGGTGTAGGGGCCTGGCACCCCAAGTATTAGACAGCTCGAGGTACCTAGTGGGTGGCCCCTTAAGTGCCCCAGGCATTGGGTGCTCCACCCCAGGCAAAGCTTGGGCCTCTCAAGCGCTAGTAATGGCACCCAGGTATGTTATTCTTTAAAGTCTTCCTATTTCTCATATCTTTTTTGGCACTTAATCATAGGACCCTGGTTCACACCACTATGATGCCGAATTGCCCAGAATTGAAATCATGGCAATTTTGTAGCATAATGGTCCTCAGGTTGTTTTCACTCTTAGAGCTTCACCTCTAACTACTAACTAATTGTTCTAAACACATAAATACTAATTAAAAGCTAATTAACACACACGAAGGGGGTTTAGTTGTGACAAAACAAGAAATTTGCAATTAAGGACAGTAACAACAACAACAAACAAGGCAGCAAACAACATATTTGAACAACAACAGAAGAATGCAACCAACCTTGGTTTTTCCTGGAGATGTAACCTTCCTAGTTCCTATTCAGATGCTAAGTTTCATTCATTTATCATTTGATTTTTAACCAAAAAGTCCAGAAAATCTTCTAATATGGATTACACCAAAACATACTCAAACAAAACCTTCTCTGACTACATAATGTTGTAACCACAATAAAGATAATCAAATCATGTAAGAAGATCTTCATTACATGCCATTTTCATCTCTTTCTACCATTCCAATCACTCATGATAGATAAATCCTCATATAAAGCAGTAAAAACAGGTTGTTAAGTTCATGAAACTCTAATAAGAAATATTCATAAACATAGCAAAACAGAGGCTTAGAGAAATAGATGAATGCTGGAATAAAGTAAATAAAACTTGTCTTATAAAGTATGAGAACTCAGATTACAACTCCAGTCTGAACCAAGGTTGATTACAAGAGATTTCAGCCCTCCATGAGGGCAAAAACCAGAAAAATAGAAGGGAGAAAAAAGGAGGAGAAGTGGTCTATGAAAATTGCCTAAGTTACATAAAACTAGCACTAAAAACTAAAGTCTGAAAAACTGCTAAACTAATGCCCAAAAAGCTGATGGATGAAAACTAACTGCTACCTTTCTTTCTTCTGATTTTTGATATGGAAGACATGTTGTTGTAGAATGGTGGTTGGATTTTTCAGAAAATGGTATGGTGGCTTCTTCGTCAGCAAGGTCAAAGGAATGGGGAGCAGAAAGTTGGTATGAAGTGCTGTAGCCCTGGGTCCCACACGTCCATGTCATCAGACAAATGGAATAAGCTGCCAAGTCATCCAAGAATGTGCCACATCAGCGTCCAGCTCATCAGGACTGCCATGTTAGCGCCACATCATTAAGAAATCTCCAAAATTAATTCTAAAAATTACACAAGAAGGATTAAATTGAGTCTTTAATAATTTAAGTCCTAAAAGACAAATATAATTCATTTTCCATCTAAAATTAACATAGACCCAATGAAACACAAAGTGTGATAAAATTGGAGAAATTCTAAAGATGAAAATGTAAGGAGACTAAGATAGTGGTTAATATGTATAAAAAAATGCTAGATATCAAATCCCCCATACTTAGTCTTTTGCACTCCTGGGCAAAATAGATTAAAAGCAACAAAGGCACCAGAGGAACACAGTAAGAATTGAAGAAAGTATGCAATTATGAAATAGTTCAAGTTTGAAAAGGTATAACGCTTGAAGAAAACTAATCTTATATTTCTAAAAAGTTCAAATATCATGGAAATTCTGTTGGCGAGAATGAATCCAAGTAATAATCCACTCACAAGGGAAGGTGTATACTCTCTATTCTCCCAAGTGTTTAAGGTAGTGCACTCACCTTTCAACCTATCACAAATTCACTACCATAAGCTTGTCAAGAATCTAAATCTCCACTACTTAAATCACATACATGCTTGAATTATTAGGACTTTACTATGGATATAAGGTGGGAAAAAGAATGATTGAAAGATGGGGGAAATGCAGGAAGCAAGGTTTGCAAAAACTTAAAGAATTGAAGAGCATCAATCAAGTCATAAGAAATTGAACCATGAAACTTGGGCACAAAAATGCTACTTCTTTTTCCTTCTTCTTTCTTTCTTGCTCTTTTTTTTATGCTTCTTTTGTTTTTACTTTTCAAATTTTTTTTTGATCTTCATACAGTATATTTTTCATGAAGAATTGTCAAAATTTTTTTTCTTTTGAGTAGCAAAACTAAGTTTCAAATCAGCCTACAAATTCTTCTTTTTGCACATGATCAATCTCTTTTTTTCAAAAGAATTTTCTAAAGATCTTCAAATCCTAAGTTTTAGGGAAAAGAAAGAATTTGTTTTATGGTGGAAAAGGGGTTGGAAACATAAGAAAGAAAGGTGGAAGTAAGGCACAAAAGTGGTACACAATGGAAACAATGATAATGGATGGCTATTTGATTGAAAGTGGGGAATAAGAAACAAATGCCTAATTCATTTCCAAGCATGCACATATAATGTAGCCTCAACAAAGATTCAAGATAAATTCTAGAGTGAAAATCATGATAGGGAATACTCATAACAAGAAAGAATATTATGTTGCAGTAAAGGCTCAAATTCTCATGGTTTAAAGACTACTACTAAAATTCACTAAAAACAACGTCATTGCCATTTTACTTGAGTTCCTTAAAAAAAAAAAGACCAATTTCCTTTCATGCTAAATCAATTCACACACTTAAGCTATTTCATCATACATGCTCTCACACAAAAAAATCCATCAAATTATTCAAAAAGAGAGCATTAAATTCTAACAAAACAGGGTAGCAAAATTCTGCACTGCAGAATTTTCGGCGACTCGGCTTTACCGACACAAAAGTGCATCAAAATGGATCCAAAAGACACCAAATAAAATTCTACAGCTAGAAGACATATAAAGCTTTAAAAACATGTAAAGAAAGTGGCAAAATTCATAGCCAAAAAGTACAAAAAATTAATGCAAGACAGTTCAAAAATTTTGGACAGAACAGGGAAAAGCAGAGAAAACAACAGAAAAATTTTTGAATCAACAACCAATGTTTTCTCCAATTAAATTCTCTCCCCTTCCCCCACACTTAAATATTGCATTGTCCTCAATGCAAATCAGCACTAAATATCACATAAAATACAGAGGACATGAATTAAAAGGAGGGAAAGAAAATGGCCTTATCACGGAGCCGGTACACTGTAGAGTTGGATTTCCTCTACAGTTTCTTCTTGGAAGCCCTCATAGAACTTCTTCAACCTTTGTCCATTTACCATGAATTGTTTGTTGGTGGCCTCATTTTGAATTTCAACTGCACTAAAAGGAAAGACATTAGTAACAACAAAAGGGCGAATCCATCTAGAGCGAAGCTTACTGGGCATGAGCTTGAGGTGAGAATTGTCTCCCACTTGGAATTCTTTCTTTTCAATTTTCTTATCATGTAGAGCCTTGGTCCTCTCCTTGTAGATGCGGGCATTCTCATAAGCTGCTAGCCTTAGTTCTTCTAATTCTTGAAGTTGTAACTTCCTTTCCTTACCGGGTAGGGTCATGTCCATATTGCATTGCTTAACCGCCCAATATGCCTTGTGTGCAATCTCCACCGGCAAGTGACATGCTTTACCAAATACCAAGCGGTATGGAGACATGCCAATGGGAGTCTTGAAAGCGGTTCTATAGGCCTAAAGTGCATCATCAAGCCTCTTACTCCAATCTTTTTTATTGGGCTGCACGGTTTTCTCTAATATTTGCTTTATCTCTTGGTTGGAGACTTCCGCTTGCCCATTGGTTTGGGGATGGTAAGGTGTAGAAGTTTTGTGCACCACCCCATATTTCTTCAACAACCCTTGCATGTTTTTGTTGCACAAGTGTGATCCTTGATCACTGATTATGGCCTTGGGGACACCGAATCTACAGAAGACATATGAACGAAGAAAATCTACAATAACAGAAGAATCATTAGTTCGGGTAGCTTTAGCTTCCATCCACTTCAACACATAATCCACAGCAACTAGAATATACATGAAGCCAAATGAAACTGGAAAAGGACCCATAAAGTCTATACCCCAAACATCAAAATATCACAAAAGAGAAGAGGTTGTTGAGGCATCTCATTTCTTCTAGACACATTTCCAGTTCTTTGACACCTAGAACAACTTTTACAGAATTCGTAGGCATCCCTAAACAAAGTAGGCCAATATAAACTAGAATCTAACACTTTCCTAGCTGTTCTTTAGGGACCAAAGTGTCAACCACATATAAGAGTATGACAGAAATTTAGCACAGATGCAAATTCATGATTGGGAACACATCTCCTAATAATTTGATCACTACAAATCTTCCACAAATAAGGGTCATCCCAGATATAATATCTAGCTTCACTTTTTAATTTATTCAATTGATGTTTGTTTTGATATGTAGATAATTCAAATGCAACAAGATAATTTACTAAATCAGCATACCAAGGCTTACTAGTACCATGCAAAAGGGAAAAACACTCATCTGGGAAGTTGTCTCTAATACTCCAAAAGCCTACTCAAATGATCCGCTACTACATTCTCTGCTCCACTCTTGTCTTTGATCTCCACATCAAATTCTTGGAGAAGTAGCATCTATCTAATCAATCTTGGCTTTGCATCCAGCTTCTTCAGCAAATATCTCAATGTTACATGGTTAGAAAACACAATCACTTTAGAGCCAAGCAAATATGATCTAAATTTATCCAAAGTAAAGACAATTGCTAAAAACTCTTTTTCTGTGGTTGCGTAATTTGATTGAGCTGAATCAAGGGTGCGAGAAGCGCAAGCTATGACATGCAACTTCCTCTTTACTCTTTGTGAAAGTACCACTCCCATAGCATAGTTCGATGCATCACACATGAGCTTAAAGGGGAGCTCCCATCGTGGAGGTTGGATGATAGGAGGGGAAGTGAGTTGCTTCTTCAACTCATCAAATGCTAACTTGCAAGCATCATCAAAAATAAAATCAATCTCTTTTTGGAGGAGTTTGGATAGAGGTAGAGCGATCTTACTGAAATCCTTGATGAATCTCCTATAGAATCCTTCATAGCCAAGAAAAGAACGAACTTCCCGCACAGAAGCGGGGTAAGGCAAAGAGGAGATAACATCAAGTTGAGCTTTATGTACTTCTATGCCACACTATGTGGCCTAGAACTATCCCTTGCTCTACCATGAAATGGCATTTCTCATAATTCAAAACTAAATTCTTTTCTATGCATCTCTCAAGTACTCTCTCCAAATTTTTCAAGCATGCATTAAATGAATCTCCATAAATAGAAAAATCATCCATGAACACTTCCATGCAATCTTCTAACAATTCAGAAAATATACTTATCATGCATCTTTGAAAAGTGCTAGGTGCATTACAAAGACCAAAAGGCATACGTCTATATGCAAAAGTGCCAAAGGGACAGGTGAAGGTGGTCTTCTCCTAATCTTTGGGGGCAATATAAATTTGGAAATATCTAGAAAAACCATCAAGAAAATAGTAGTGAGACTTTCCAGCAAGTCTCTCAAGCATTTGATCAATAAAAGGAAGAGGAAAATGGTCTTTTCTAGTAGCTTGATTCAACTTACTATAATCAATGTAAACACGCCAACTGTTTTGAACTCTAGTGGGTACTAACTCATCGTTTTTGTTTGCTATAACAGTTACTCTGATTTTCTTTGGCACTACTTGTACCGGACTCACCCACTTACTATCAGAGATAGGATAAATAATGCCAGCTTGAAAAAGCTTACTTACCTCCTTCTTGACCACGTCAAGAATCAAAGGGTTGAGTCTTTTTTAGGGTTGTCTCACTGGTTTTGTCTCTTCTTCAAGAAGGATGCGATGCATGCACACCAAAGGACTAATTCCAGGAATGTCTGCTAGAGTCCACCCAATTGCCTTCTTGTTCTTTTTCAACAAATTTATCAATTTTTCTTCTTGATCAGGCTTCATATTGTTGGCTACAATCACTGGAAGTTGGTCTCCTACTTCCAAGAAAGCATACTTGAGGTTTTCTGGTAGAGCCTTCAACTCTAATGCAGGTGGTTGGACAGAGGATGGAATCAACTTTTGTGGAATCACATCCAAAGAGCCACCTACAAATTCAGATTGCTCAAAGACAGAATCCTTGGGTAAAAAGGAGGAAGGGTCAGCAGCACAAAAAGAAAGAGGTACAGAATGTACAACATTACAATTTAAATCACTACTACTAAAACTACAACTACCTAAAACAGAAACAGAATCAAAGTCTAAGCTAGAGGAAACGACAGAATCAGATTACAACTTAGAATTGTCAAGACTTAGAGAATTCACAATTTCAGCATAAGCATGACAAAACTCAGAACCAGCAGCATAATTGCACTCAAAGGCATGAACTAAATCAGAGAACTCAGAAAAATTAGAAATTAAATCAGCTTGGAATTGATCACATGCCTCATCAAATAAATAATCTAGAAAATTAACCACATGCACATTTGAATGATTTTCCATAGGATGCTTCATGGCATCTAAAATATTAAAGTCAATCTTATTGCCAACAAACTCCATGGACAAAGTCCCTTTATGCACATTGATAATGGTCCTTGTAGTTTTCAGAAAAGGCCTACCAAGTATCAATTGTACATGACCAGGAGTATTATCATTTTCCATATCTAACACATAAAAATCAGCAGAAAAGATTAAATCTTTAACTCTTACCAAGACATCTTCTAGAACTTCTGCTGGGTGTGCTGTGCTTCTATTGGCAGTTAGACAATCACTTCAGTTAGTGAAAGGACACCAATCTTCAGGCTTGAGTACACTGATTTGGGCATGATATTGATTAATGCTCCCAAATCCAGCATAGCATTGGAGAACTCCATATTGCTTATTGTGCACGGGATTGTGAAAGTTCCAGGATCTTTACACTTGGGTGGCATGGGTGGCTAGATGAGTGCAGAAACATTCCTCCCCAGATTCACTCTCTCATTACCCCTTAAACGCCTCTTATGAGTGCACAGCTCTTTGAAGAACTTGACATACTTGGGAATTTGTTTAATTACTTCCAAAAGTGGAATGTTGACCTTTATTTTTCTGAAGGTCTCCATGATCTCTTTATCTATGTCAGATTCAGAAGCTTTCCTTGATTGAGTTTGTCTATTGGGGAAAGGAAGAGGTATTCTTTGAACTACTTCTTCATCCTCTTTATTTTGCTCATTGGATGAGGATGAAGGAACACTTAGCTGTACATCTGACTTTGCTGGTTCAGATTCTTGAGGGGGACCATCTACTTGCTTGACACTCCTCAAAATGATGGCACTAATATTGCCTCTTATATTGATCATAGGTTAAGATGGCAAACTCCCTGAACCTTGACTTTTCATCTCATTGATTGTTGTAGCTAACTGACCAATCTTAGTTTCCAAATTCTGTATATTTGTTTCTGTTCTCTGCTGAAACTGAAGGGTGTTGGCAGTCAGCTCTTTCATTAAATCTTCTAGACTAGTAAGGAGGGGGTACATGGCTAGGTCCAGGTTGGTTGTATCTTACATGGGGTGGCTGGTAAGGAGGGGGATTTAGATTTGAGGTATTTCCATACTTGAAGGCTGGATGATCACGCCACCCAGGATTGTAGGTAGAGGCATATGGGTCATAACTTTGTTACTGTAGCTGCATGGGTCTACTAGGGAATATGCCGGTACATGACTCAGTTGAGGTCTCTTGCAACTGAGGGCACTGATTAGTATAGTGGGTATTCAGGGCACAAATACCACAAACTGAATGAGGAGAAAGGGCTGGTTGTTGTTTTTTCTGATTTAATGCCAATTGCCTCACCATTGAAGCTAACTCTTCTAATTTGCTTTCTATCCTTTGTTGCTCCATGGGAGGTGTCCTCACTTCATTGACAGTAACTGCCACTGGATCATTCAATGTAGTGCCAAACTGTTGTGCATTTTGGGCCATCTTGGCCAATAATTCGTTGGCTGCAACAGGGGTCTTGTCCACCAATGCCCCACCAGCAGCTGCATCAACTATGTATCTATCCATAGTCAATAATCCCTCATAGAAATAATGGATGAGAAGCTGCTCTAAAATTTGATGGTTTGGACAACTTGAACACAGCTTCTTGAATCTCTCCCAATATTCATGCAAAGATTCACTGCTTGTTTGTTTGATCCCACTGATATCTTTCCTGATTGCTGTTGTTCTAGAGGCTGGGAAGAATTTCTCTAGGAACATTTTCTTTAATTCATCCCATCTTGTGATCAAGGTAGTTGGCAGGTAGTAAAGCCAATCTTTGGTTGCCCCATCCAAAGAGAAGGGAAAGGCTATCAATTTGATCTATTCTTCTCCAACTCCATGTGGTCTCATGGTAGAGCAGACAATATGAAATTCCTTCAAGTGTTTGTACGGATCTTCTCCTGGAAGACCATGAAACTTAGGCCGCAAGTGGATTAGACCAGATGTTAGTTCAAAATTAGCATCCAACTCAGGATAATTTATACACAATGGTTGATAATACACATCAGGTGCAATAAACTCCGTAATGGATTGTTCACGCCTATTTTGAGGCACTTGTGCATTTTGATTGTCCATCCCAGTTATCCCAGTTGACTCAAAATCACTTGATTCTAACACAATATTAGATTCAGAATTTGATTCTACTTCTACACTATTGACAGCAAGATCAACAATTTCAGTAAGAAGTTTAGAAACTATACTAGTCCTAATGCTATTGCTTTTTACTAGTCTATGGAAGGTCCTATCAATTTCAGGATCAAAAGGTGGTAAGTCCACGTTATGAGACCTTCTCATATACTAGGAAGGGCAAAATTCACAAGAAAACAACAAAAGCAACAAAAACACTAAAATTGGAAAAATCGGCACAATTAGGTTCCAATCGATGAGAATTGTTGCAAAAAAATGAAGTATCTTAGAAAAATCTGATTTTTCTTGGAAAAATCCTTCTCAGGTTGGATTGACTAGTACAAAAAACATAACTTAAAAATTTGACCTACAAAAATCACACTGAGAATCACAATTAATTAAAAAAATCAAGAAAACATTAAAAAATAGAAAAGAGGGCCTAAACAATGGAATTTGAAAAAATGGCAACCCCATATGTAGGGGTTTCGACTTTCTCGAAAAGTCAAAAACTAGTGGTCTACCAAGTTTCAGGTCAATCAGAGACAGTTAGGTTTTTCACCGGCAAGAAAATGACTAGTTTTCGACTAGTTTCCGATAATGGCTTGAACTTGTAAACCACTTCAACGACACAAAAATGACTGAAAATCAAACAAAGACACACATAAACAACTAATTAGATAACTTAGAAGTGAATTGGCTCCCTGACAACGACGCCAAAATTCTGGTTCACGCCACTACGATACCGAATCACCCAGAATTGAAATCATGGAAATTTTGTAGCATAATGGTCCCCAGGTCGTTTTCACTCTTGGAGCCTCACTTCTAACTACTAACTAATTGTTCTAAACACATAAATACTAATTCAAAGCTAATTAACACACACGGGGGGGAGGGGGTTTGGTTGTGACAGAACAAGAAATTTGCAATTAAGGACAGTAACAACAACAACAAACAAGGCGACAAACAACAAATTTGAACAACAACATAAGAATGCAACCAGCCTTGGTTTTTCCTGGAGATGTAACCTTCCTAGTTCCTATTCAGATGCTAAGTTTCATTCATTTATCATTTGATTTTTAACCAAAAAGTCCAGAAAAACTTCTAATATGGATTACACTAAAACATACTTAAAGAAAACCTTCTCTGACTACATAATGTTGTAACCACAATAAAGATAATCAAACCATGTAAAAAGATCTTCATTATATGCCATTTTCATCTCTTTTTACCATTCCAATCACTCATGATAGATAAATCCTCATCTAAAGCAGTAAAAACAGGTTGTTAAGTTCATGGAACTCTAATAAGAAATATTCATAAACATAACAAAACATAAGCTTAGAGAAATAGATGAATGCTGGAATAAAGTGAATAAAACTTATCTTATAAAGCATGGGAACTCATATTACAACTCCAGTCTGAACCAAGGCTGATTACAAGAGATTTCAGCCCTCCATGAGAGCAAAAACCAAAAAAACAGAAGGGAGAAAAGAGGAGGAGAAGTGGTCTATGAAAATTACCTAAGTTACAGAAAACTGGCACTGAAAACTGAAGTCTGAAAAACTGCTAAACTAGTACCCAAAAAGCTGATGCATGAAAACTGACTGCTGCCTTTCTTTCTTCTGGTTTCTGATATGGAAGACATGCTGCTGTAGAATGGTGGTTGGCTTTTTTAGAAAATGGTATGGTGGCTGCTTCTTCAGCAAGGTCAGAGGAATAGGGAGCAGAAAGTTGGTATGCAGTGCTATAGCCCTGGGTTCCACACGTCCATGTCATCAGACAAATGGAATAAGCTACCAAGTTATCCAAGAATGTGCCACATCAGCGTCCAGCTCATCAGGACTGCCATGTTAGCTCCACATCATCAAGAAATCTCCAATATTAATTCTGAAAATTACACAAAAAGGACTAAATTGAGTCTTTAATAATTTAAGTCCTAAAAGACGAATATAATTCATTTTCCATCTAAAATTAACTTAGACCCAATGAAACACAAAATGTAATAAAATTGGAGAAATTCTAAAGATGAAAATGTAAGGAGACTAAGATAGTGGTTAATATGTATAAAAAAATGCTAGATATCAGACCCTTCGGGCACCTATCCATCAAATTTAAGACTCAAATACATAGACATTTTCCATAGCTTGGAGCCATGGTGTGTAAATGAACCTACCTTACCACAAATTTTTGAATTTTTACACTTCATTGATACTCAATTTTATTCTCTCTTGCATGTTAAAAAGGCTCTGTATGAAAATGGTAAGTGGAGCTCTAACTTTGAGGTATGAGTTTCCTTAATTTATATGGAAATAAATGAAGAGGGATTGAGCTTGAGAATGCTTTATTTATGTATATTTATACATGCTACTATATGTGAGGGGGTTATTTATACTCCATGTAGAACTTCTTTACTCGAATGTCTTGATAACTTGAAATATGTGTACATAGGAGTATGTTGTGATTTCAATGTATAATGAAAATTTGTGTGCATGTGATGCTTCCTCTTTTTTTTTTTTTTAATACCTATATACCTATACATGTACTTATGTTCATGTGGGTTACTTTTGTGATTTGAAATGAGAGAATTAGTTTGCAAATTAAAAGGCCTTGGTTGTATATGATATGGAATAGATTGACATGTTAATTTATCCTATCAATTATGTTTGTGATTGTTAAAAGAGGAGGAAAGTATGGGTTCAAGTCCCATATGATGGAGTCAATAAGGGAGGATATATACATGTAAGGGTGGATATAAGAATTAGAGAGATAAGGGGAGATGTGGCTGGGGTTGCGAGCAACAGACACAGTAATATGGATGACTCTAAAAAATGTCAAGGAAATGCATCATAGATTGTCCACATACCAAGTGTGATGATGATTTTATGTTTTACCCTTATGCATGCCTCTTTTAACTACTTTCATAAGACTATGTTTTTTATGCAAAGTACTTGCTTTTAATTGATGAGTAGTAGAATAGATTTGTTTACTAATTGAGAGCTCACCTACTTTTTTGACATGACGTAGATTAATGGTGAAGTTCTTGATAACTTTGAGTGGCACGACCTAAGTGAGAGTTCCTCATATTGATTCATCAGGACTTGTATGTGTTGTTGCTTTAGAGTGGATGTTTGAAATCTAAATGTCGCTATTTAAACCAAAGGCCTATTCTCAGTAGGTTAGGATAAATTAGTATAAATCTTTGTATGGTTGTTACTCTAATTCATGTTGGCACTCTAAGGATGAAAGCTAGGTTGCTTTGTTGAATTCTTTGAATTTTGAGTTGTTTGTATAGATTTGGGAAGTCTCACTTTTAGGGGAGATCCTATTGAATTTGTTAGCCCTAAAGCTTCATGCTATAAGTTTTGGTGATGATTATATATCATATATGTCTATCATATGCTATAAGTTAAGCACAATTATAATATTTAAAATGCAATGCTTTATACTTGAATCATACTCTTTATGATGAATTCAAGTTATATATTTTATATATAGGTTGGTTCAAAATAAGAAGAGTGAGTATTTGATTGAAGTTGAACAAAATAAAATATCAACATCATGCTTTACGCCAAGAAATAAAAAGCAAGAAAGATGCTCCAAAATTTGAAGAAGTGAAAGTTTTAAGTTTTAGAAGTTTTGTTGCATCAGGATAGTCCATGAGCTTGACTAGGCATATTTCCAATAGGCTAAAAATTTTTATGTGAAATTTAATGATTTAAATTAGAATTTATTGGCTCATTGCATCATAAATAAAAGACATATTTTTCAAATTAAAAAGATAGTGAGATATGAATTTTTATAAAAACTTGATTATGACCTTTGGTCACTATTTTGATCATATCTCCTAAATAGAAAAAGCTTTTTAAACTAAACTTGCTTCATTTGAAAATAAAATCAAAGAGCTTTCCAATGATAGGTCACTAGCTTAAAATGAATCTCAAAAGACAAAGTTATAAATGTTTAAAGTGGACTTGAAAACTATAAGTTGACTGGTAGTGCTTGAAAGTCGACTAGTGGCTTTCCAGAATGTGACCAATCGACTACCTCACTAGACCAGTCGATTGGTTTGTCTGGATAAATCAATATAACAGTCATTTTTAAGCCAATAGTCGACTGGTATGTTTGGGAAGTTGAGTGGTGAATTGCTTTTTTACAGTGCATAATGGCTCTTTTATGTGCCCAATGACTGTATTTCAAGGAGATCCATATATATGGCCTTGAAAACATGATTTTATGAGTGACCCAAGTTTTATAATGTGATCTTCCATTTGTTTTATCATCTTTGAGAGAGATACAAATATATCATTGAGCCAAAACTTGCATAATCTTTAGTATTTGAGTTCTTAGTGTTTTATCTTGTATATCTACTCTTGAAGAGAGTTTGTTTGAGCATTTCTTCTAAAAGCTTTGTAAGGCAAGGGTAGTGCATCCCTTGTGAGAGAAATCAAAAGTGGGGAATCTTTAGAGTGTTTTCCTCTAAAAAGAGATGTGTGCTATGTTTTTAAGTGAGAATCAATTCTAGGTTGAGTTGGGAATTGTAGAGACTCACAAGTGCTCGATTAAACTTGTGGTATTAGTAGAGAAATCACAAGTGATTGCTTACAAACTAGATGTAGGCTTAGATTGAAGACAAACCAAATAAATCTGAGTTTGTTTTCTCTTTCTTTACACTTTATATTTCAAGTTGACTATTGATGCTCTATTTTTGTCACACCCTAAAACTCGAGCACGTGACTGGCACAGTACAGGGGAATATCTTCCCTAAATACTGTAAGCCTATGCCAACAATCATATAACTATATGGTAATCTCACCTAATCCATGATCATGACATACAACCAAACCAAGACCTAGGTGACCTATATTACTACATATCATCCTAAAACAAATTCAACAAAAAATAACATATACATCAGTAGGAAGGGCCACCTTAGAGAGTCTGTTACTCCTCAAACGGATCCTTCTCGGGCTTATATGTAGGGTCAAAAAATATAACAACAGGAAACGTGAGTTTAGAAAACCAATAAGTAGGTAACACTATCAACATATATATAAAGAAGAATATAAACAATTAAATTCAAGGCCTACAGGCCGCAATGGAGCATTCTAGCTTGGCACTCGTCGCCCTATTTCCAAATCTATGGACCCTAAGGGTCACAACACCTTACTTGGGTCTATACAACATGACACTCCCTGTGCCTATACCTCTTTGGCCATTCCATACCAAACATTTCCCAGACTAAACACAACATTCACATCCTCATGCCACAATCAAACAAGTTCATTCCAAATTTAACCAATCAAGTATCCATCACACGCATTTCATTCACCCTGCATCGGTCTACATCCCTACAGGAACCTCACTCAAGAGCTTCATCAAAAGGGGTCTACATTCCTACAAATTCTTTACTCAAAAGTTCTACTACATGGGTCTACATTCCCATGGTTCCATGTCTCAAAGCTTCATCAGCGTGGGTCTACATTTCCACAGATTCATCACTGAGAATTCGTCACATGGGTCTATATTTTCATGGACCAGTTCTTTCCCAAACACATTCACAACATGATCAAATAATAACATAATAAGGGATATATCATTCAATCTCAAAATAGTTCATGAATGTTCACCATGCAATCTCCCAAAGCAAATCAAGAAAATTTGCATCTCAATCAAGGAGAAACCACAATGCCCTAGTGGTGTCACCCTCTAGGAGGATTACAATAGTCTATCTCGGCATCCTCAACCTGGGTTCCATTTTCCTTGTTCCTCGGGAGAATGGCTCATACTGGCCTTCTCAACCCAAGCTCATTTTATCCTACCCTTTCAACCCAGGCGCCATGCACAATCACAGTATACATAAGAATCATAGTGAGGAGAGTACAATGCTCAACTCAACCCATTCATTACAATTCATATAATCTCAAATGCGTGTTATTTTCTCATGTATATGCATGGACATTCAACAATTCAAATTACTTTTAGGTCATACATAAATTACATTACAAGCTCTTAGGTCCCTAGATCTCCTACTGTATGTATATATGATGTTGTGATCAAATAAGGTAAGCTAAAGTGCAGTTACCCCATAACGTCATGAGAAAGATCACAATATAGACATACAAGTCTGAACTCAACGTACCTCATGCATTTGCACACATACAATGTATTATTATGTATACACGGGTTAATATCTATGAGCAATAAGGTATCCATGTTATTTGTACACACAATATTTCATTTTGCATCACAAAGTGCCAAGGCATACATGACACTATCAATTATCTTAACTACATGGATTTTAGTCTCCCTTCATAAACGACAAGTACTTATATTATCCATTACAACATCATCCATATGTGGGTTCCTTTCTAATCAATTTAACACCACATGGTATCCTACTAATGTGTTCGATCCCTCCGTAAGGTATTATCTTATAAGTACATAATTGATAGCCCAACAATTTATACACACGATAATCGAGCACCCAACTATATTAGGTCCCTTAACAACTCTCCCATAAGCTAGATATACTCTCGGCAAATATCCACCGTGTGGATTTACATCAAATAAATATATATTTACAACATATTGGTTTGTTTACCCTATTCATATACTCTATGCAAGGGCATTTCCAACATACCAATATGGGGGGTTTTTCCCACCTTACCTTCTTGAGGTCTCAGTTGCTCTTATCAATTGGGCATCCAAAGCTTTATCATAATATATTTGCAATAATTAAGTAGGATTAGCTACTTACCTGAGGTCCGAAGTACCTTTATCTGGCTTACTATTGCTCAAATGATGGAAGGAATATGATTAAGAAGTCATCCCTACGCAAGGATGCATCAAAAGATTAGAAAAGAGAATCACTTACATGAAAAAGAAAGGGCACAACATGCTTTTGTATGCAGAGTGTGCAACCATTCTGCCTTCTACAAGCTTGCCGAACATGAATCTCGGTGGATTGCATGCTTATGCATGTTGCTGTTCGCTTAAGTGGGTGAGTAGCCCTTGCACCATAATATAATGCTTAAATCTGCCCCAAACCTTTACCAATTGTTCCCAAGCTTCTTCCAACATTCAAAATCAATTAAAGGCAGGCTAAACCTTCTAGAAGTTCATCCCAAACTTAGAAGATAAACAAGCTTAAACATTCATACATCATAAGACCTCATTTTCCCCAATTTTTCTATTTTAACTTCAAAGCCATCAAACCTAAATTTCTTTAGCAATAACACCAAGGTTCAAGTATTTACCCAAGTTCTACCATGGGATTAGGTATTTGAACAAGACCCATGCTCAAACACTCAAGAAATCACCCAAAATTTACCTATAGTTTTGACATATCTAAAAAATGGAGATGAGGACATGAAACACTAATTTGCTTACCTCAAATCTGTGGAGCCTAAGCTTGAAGTGTCTTGTTGCAGCTATAAATCATGTTGGAAGCTTGAAGGATTGGTCAAAGTGTGGATTTTGGAATGGAGGAGATGAAAGTGAAGAAGGAGAGGTGAGAGCTTGAGAGAATATGGCAAAATGAGTGTGTGTAGCATGAAACTCCCCCTTGCTTGTGTGATGTGAAACTCCCAAGGATATATAGATCCCAAAACCCCAAAGAACTCTTTGAATTCAGAAATTAGTCAAGATGAATCCCTACCCTACTGAACTCCCAATCTATTCAAGACTAGAAATGCAAATAATAAGGTTAGAAAGAAAATAGGAATATAAATTTGCCACAAAGTAAAATACCTTGATAAGAAAATCAATTCCTGATGCAACCAAGGAAAGTAAGCAAACCTTACTTGGAAAGTGTAGAATAGGTAAAGCCAAAAGTGTTTATTAATTCTGATAATCTCTGTCTATCTCCTAGCATACGCGTCCTTTATATAGGCATTGGAAATTAATAAAATAAATAAATCCTAATCAAAATAATATTCTAAAATATAAGTTTACTTAAATAAATCCTAATCCAAATTGAAATAAAATCCTAAAAGATAAGGATACTAACAATCATCCAAATCCTTATTAAAATAGTATTTTAAAGCCATAAATAAAGGTCTAACTATATAAAATAAAGCCCAAACCAAGCCCAATAATATTACGAGCAATCTCAATTTCTTTTAAGTGTATTGGACTTTACACATGAATTTGGGCTTCATGCCACCAAAGAAGGTCTACACACTTGCCATAAAGAGATTAAGCCAGTTGCACCTTCAACTCTCTTTGTCAATCCAAAATCAATTTCAAACAATAGCCCATGAAATTTTTCCTTCTCCAAATGGCCCACATAGCTTTGCAAGGCATCTTTAAGTCTTTTATGCTGCAACCTTGTAATTGGCCCAATTAGAAGTGTAAGGACTTCATCCTTCTATGGTCCTCTTCCAAGACCATTTCCATGGTGATTCTTGCTCACATCAACATGTGTAAGTGGTGTGGGTAGTGTTATTTCCTTTAATGATCCTTTGCCCCTCATGCTATGGTCAAGAAAACTCCATGGTTCTAAGGGCACTCTTTGATAACAATTACTAGGAATGTCATCACCATACCACACCAATCTCACCACATCATAGAGGAGCTCACACACACAATTTTCATGAAACTTTCTAACTATTCACCCCACGATCACATTAGACCTAATTGTAAACTTCTAACTCCATTTTGACCTCTCTAAGGGTTTCCTTATATCCATACAAGCTTCCATACACATTTCAAGGCAACAATAAACCTCAAGACACCACATCACTTTTCTTTACAAAAATCCACAGTTCCTGCCACATCTCTAAAATTTTGAATCCTCTAATTTTCCTTAGGTACATGTTCGCAACCAAAAAAATTTTCAATCTCTCCTGAATCAAATCCCTTACCTACCCATGTTACCCGAGGTATTACAATTTTTAGTTTGACTTTTTGCCTCAAGTATTGATTATTTATTGCTTGATTCACTTCCTTAAATTCATTTCAAGTGAATTACTTTTTGTTTGTTAGGCAAGGCAACCACACTAAAAAATAGGATGAATTAGGTGTTATAAAAAACTTGAGAGATATTTAAAAATCAATAACACTTATAATCGAGGTGATTTTAAGGGAAGATAGAGCAAACAACAACTAGTTCACTTGAAATGGATTTAAGGAAGTGAATCAAGCAACAAATGATAAAAAATTGAGGCAAAAAGTAAAACTAAAAATAGAGCATCAAATAATCAACTTGACATGTAAAGAGTATAGAAAAAAGAGAAAGCAAACTCAAAGATTTATTCTGATTTGGCTCTAATTCAAGCCTACATCCAGTCCCCAAGAAACCACTTAAGATTTCTCTACTAATACCACAAGTTTAATAAGACATTTGTGAGCCTTTACAAGTTCCATCTCAAGATAAAGTTGTTTCTCTCTCTAAAACAAAGCGAACTTTTTTTCCTAGAGGAAAACACACCAAGAGATTCCTCACTCTTGTTTTCTCTCTTAAGTGATGAACTACCATGATCTTACAAAACTTTTGGAGGAAAAAGATAGCTTAAACAAACTCTCTCTAAGAGTAGATATACAAGATAAAGCTCTAAGAGCTCAAATGATAGAGATTATGTAAGTGTTCGCTCAATGATGTTTGTATCTCTCTTATAGATGATAAAACAATGAAAGATCACATTATAACACTTGGGTCTCTCATAAAAATGTGTTTTTAAGGTCATATATATAGTGTTAGCAATATTTATTTTATATATGTTATTGTGTATATATATTATTTACTTTATAAATGATATTTAAAATGTTGACAATTTATTCGAGTGGACTGACATATTAAGTATTATATATTTAATTAGGTTCGTAATAAGATCTTCTTGTATTTTGTGTTGAGTGACTTATTTGATGTATTTTATAAGTTATTCTAGGGTGTTAGTGTAAATGTTTTGTATGTAGATACCTGACTTTAAATAATAACAATTATGAAGTGTTATTGTAAAAGAGTCAACCCATGATGGGCACGATGGACTAGGTAGTGATTCCTTGGGTTATATAAGGTGCTTGTTTTGGTAAGACTTGAGGTGTGTCATTTGTTCTATTTGCATCTGACCAAAAAAGTAGAGTGCCCTTTATAATCTCATAGAGCCTACCCATGATCTCCAAGTTATGATGGATCAAGGTACGCTCTTACTTTGTGTATTTTATTGTGTTCTTATTGTTTATGAAAGATTGACAAACAGTAGGATTGTAGTTTATGTAATCTGTATTTGAGTTTCTACAATTCTTAACTGTTTAGTTTGAGATTAAACATAATATTCTTTCAATTGGTATCAGAGCCTGATTTTGATAAACAACAAGAACCATATAAGTTTACAAATTCGAATTTGGGTTCAAAATTGAAAATTTTGTGAAGAACCTATGTGTGTATAAATTTCGAATTTAGTGAAATTAGGAAGAATCTAGGGTTGTTGACCATAATCCCTTTATTAAAGTGTAATTTCACATCTGATTATGTAATTTTTATAAGGAATTAATCAGATTTGGGAGAAATTTGTGAAAATTGGAGATTTTTTGTATGAACCCTAGAATTTGGGATTTCATAAATAAATGTGAATTTGTGCATTTTTGGGTGATTTTCACCTATTAAATTAGGGTTTTAATAATCCTTTGTTTTAAATTAAGTAAATAGTCATGAATTTTGAATTTTGGATGTGATTTTAGGGATTTTTTGGACAAAGAACAACAATATTGGTGTTTTTCCAGATCGTCAGAGCTGAGCGCTAGAGTGTTAGGCCACCAGATAGCAATTTGTGTTCTGCCAACCCAGCACACTGGGTAGCCAGCACTAAGTGCTAGTTAGTCCACTTTGTACACTGTTCTTATTTGAGACTCCATACCATGGGAGCCTCATCTTGCTCGCCCCACAAACCTCTATTTTTTCCATCAAAATCTTTTAAACCACACCATTTGTGTTTCTCATGAATTCTAATCAATCTATATTATGTTTTCTTATTAGAATGAGATTGATACTATTTGGTTACCAAAGTAGCTAATTTAGGTAAAGTTGACTTAGTTTTAACAAGAAAACCATGAAAGCCTATACATGTTAAATATCTCAAAGGAGTTTAGTTGGCCAGGCTTAAAGGTAGTTAACTACTATATAACATATTTGGAAAACTTGCTTGTTATGTGTTAGCCTAAAGGAAGGCATGTAATAAGTAAGTGTGGTTGTTCTACATTGGTTAACTATATTTGTGTAGAGAGTGCCACTTACAAGCATTTATTCTATCCAAAGACTAATAGGTATTCTTATACAAGGGATCTCTAAATATGATTAAGACCTGTGTGTGTACATGTGAATGATGTGTTATATCTCTAATTTGTGTTAATAAAGCAATTGTGTTTCACATGTACAAGTTGATATATACTTTGTGCTTAATGTGCATATATATATACATATATAAGTTTTTGTATTATTAAATATACTTATCTGTTGTCCTTTATTTGTTATCCAATTATAGTATCTACTACTATAAACATATCTATCAGTTTTAATATTATTCTTGTGCTTAATTGAACGAATAAAAAAAAAGGATGAAATGAGCACACTAGGATAGTGCTAGTTGCTTGGATTTAGACTATGCATTAATGGTTGAATGCCCATCAGACCTAACCAATAGCGATACTATTATTTAGATAGATGCATTTGCAAAATGTGAGTGTTCTAATTGCATGAGTCTGCAAATCATGCAACACACCATTCCAGAATCCATTCTTGGTGGGATGCAAAAACAGAGTGACGCTAAGAGTTTCCTGAAAGTGATATCTAACTAATACGCTCCAAACAAAAAGGTTGACACTAGCACTATTATGACTAAGCTATTTTCCATGAGATATTGTAAGGGAAACATAAGGGAGTACATCATAGAGATGTCTAACCTTGTCACAAAACAGAGGGCATTCTAGTTAGAGTTATTAGATGACATACTCGTGCACTTAGTTTTAATTTCTTTTCTTCCTCAAATCAGTCAGTTCAAAATTTCCTATAATACTTAGAAGGAAAAATGGACACTGAATGAGCTTATAGCTCAATGTGTGCAAGAGGAGGAGAGACTGAAGCATGACAAGATAGAAAGTGCTCACATAGAAATCACCTCTGGTGTTAAGACTTCCTTTAACAAGAGGAAGAAGACTCACGAGAAGGACAATATAGTTCAAGGGTTATACATTTTGACTTTGTCAGTACTAAAAGTTAATTTAGTTTTAGTTTCCAATGATACTTGGTGAATAGATTCAGGTACAACTACTCACACAAGTGTATCTATGCATTATACGCATAAGCGGTCGAAGGCCAATTGATGGTGAAAGATATATCTTTATGGATAACGGCAATCAGGAGGCTATGGAAGTTATCAATGTCACGTCCCAATTTGGGAATATGACCGGCACGGAGGTAGACTCCATCCACCAGTGTAAGCCTAACCTTAAGCCATTAATATGTGAAATAAAGAAAATATATATAGGTTCATTTTTATAACCAATACAAGATTCCCTAGGTGTTCTATCTAACTGTAGAGCTATTCAGACATCCAACTATGAGACGTACCAGTATTTCAAGATAGAGGAACACAAACCTGGAGACTTTGCTACTCCTAATATAGAGACTCGCCTTCTAACACAGAACCTGCAAAGGGTATACAAAGGAAGGGATGAGTATGAAAATACTCAGTAAGGGAAAAACAATCAGAAATTAAAATATGACCTATGTACTGCTCATAAGGATGGGACACAAAGAGGGATCCCATCGACCAATATAAGACCAAGGACTCACCTCACATAACCTGCAAGTTGAGTAAAAAGCTTACCATACACATATAATCATCATTTAAAACATGCCTCATGAGTGGATTACCAAATTCATTTCAATATGTTTTCAGAACAGACTATTAGTAGGCATATATATATATATATATATATATATATATAATTAAGACTAGAGTCCCTACAAAAAGAACACCCATAGATAAGCACAAACATTTATTATTTTAATATTGTCCATTGTTTTAGGACATTTAAATTAATAATGATGATGTTGACATTTAATTTATAATAACGATGTCCACCGTTCTAGGATAAAGACTATGAATAATTAAATGGAGTCTTGTCTACCATTCCAGGACAAAGACTATGAATAATTAAATGGAGTTTCATCTGCCGTTCTAGGACAAAGACTATGATAATTAAATGGAGTTTCGTCCACTGTTCCAAGACAAAGACTATGAATAATTAAATGGAGTCTCGTCTACCATTCCAGGATAAAGACTATAAATAACTAAATGGAGTCTCGTCCACCATTCCAGGACAAAGACTATGATAATTAAATAGAGTCTCGTCTGCCTTTCCAAGACAAAGACTATGAATAATTAAATGGAGTCTCATTCACCGTTGCAAGACAAAGACTATGAATAATTAAATAGAGTCTCATCCACCATTCCAAGACAAAGACTATGATAATTAAATGGAGTCTCATCCACCGTTCCAGGACAAAGACTATGATAATTAAATGGAGTCTCGTCCACCGTCCAAGACAAAGACTATGAATAACTAATAAGGTATGTCCACCATTCCAGAACAATTGAAATTATAAATGTTATCTCAACATCAACAACATTCAATCAATGAAGACGTATATACACGACTTCATCATACAGGTATATCATATTGCAACAAGCCAACTAACGGTTACCACTCTATAGCATGATCTCATATGTACAAATTACTATCATTAAGGGATCACTCACCCAAGTAAAAATAAAATGGTAGACTTAATTGTTTAGAATAATGATTATCATAACACATCACATAACACTTACAACCATAAGATTCCTCTAGAGTTCTCCAATCCTAGGTATCCCATAATCTAGGGACAAAATTGATTTACGATGCATAAATCTAATGCACAAATTTATTGAAACACTCCTGTTAACATATTATATAAATTTATTCAGGACCATGCTTGAACAATTTAATTTGATTCAAAATAGTTTAATCTAATTCAAACAAGAGTAATATCTTCCCTTTTTTGCACCTTAACAAGGCTCCAACATTAAGAGGGTATCAAGACACATAATTTACATTTCAAAACAAAGAGAAAGGTGTTTCCAGTGAGATCACTTTATTGTTTCACTAGACTCGGTGTGACCATTTAAATCACCATTGAATGAACTTATCTTGGAGTTAAAAGCCATGAGACTACTCCTTTATATGTTAGTTACCTCTTCCTACAAAGCTTAGAAGCCAATCCCCTTTAAACCAATTTAATTTCTACACATGCTCTTTTTAAGATTAAAATTCGGAACCTAAACTTGAAGAATTTTCTGGGCCGTCATCACAAACTCCAAAATTCATGAAATTTGGTAGAAACATCCTTAATATGCTTAGAATATTAGATAAAAACTTCAAAAGAAAATACTTTGATTTGCCCCCTCAAAACCGCTAAAGCACAGCTGCTGCCCAGACTGCCTCTGTAGCTTCTGCAGTCACGGTTTTGCAAGCATTTGGCCCACCAAAACAATTCCAAAACCCATGAAACTTGGTTGACAGATAATTTAGTATTATTAAATCCTCTCATAAAAATTTCAAAGCAAAACATGACCGTTTGGATAGTCTAGCACAGCTTTAACTAAAACAGGTCAGATTGTTCTGAATTTTGAGGGAGTCTCGGTTTCTTTAACATTTGACCAAACAATTGCTTCTCAAACATTATGAAATTGTCCATTCCATAACTACACATGCCAAGGAATGCCTCATAAAAATTTCAAGCCAAAAGGACTTGACTTGCATATTTTTCTACCTTAGAAAGTGTACGAGTTAAGGGGGTAAAGGAAAAAGAAAGGAAGGTGAAACTAGCAACTCAATTAACCAGATTCTAGGGGAATTTCGAAAGAATAACCCTCTTTCATTTAAGGGATCTCATGACTCAGACGTAGCCCAAGAGTGGATGGATCAAATCGAGAAAATTTTTGGAGTAATGGAGTGTAGCTCTCAGAAGAGAGTAACCTTAGCTGTGTTTAAATTAGAAGGCGAGGCTGAGCACTGGTGGCAAGGAGCCAAGAAGCTGTTGGAATCTAAAGAAATAGAAATTTCATAGAAGGTACTTCAAAATACTTTCTTTGATAAATGCTTTCTAGATTATGTAAAGATAGAAAAAGAAACAACTTTTATCCAGATTAGACAACGAGAGAAATCTGTGGCTGAATATGAGGCAAAGTTTGAGGAATTGGCCAAATTCTCTTCATACTTAAAGAATACCCATGATGGAGCCTGGAACACTAGTCACTTCGAAAGAGCGCTTAGAGCAAACGTAAGATATCGAGTAACCACTCACGAAATAAAGAATTTTGCCCAACTTGTAAACAAATGTAAGTTGGCTGAAAAAAGTATTCTTGAGACCAATCTAGAGAAGGAAAGGATATATGAGAGAAAGCTAGAGTTCGGATCAAATAATAAGGGAGGAAGTTCATAGAAGAAAAAGAAAAAATTTACCCATGAGCAGAATAGAAGTAAACCAACAAACAACTCCAATCTGCCTAAGACTCCATGCATTAGATGTGGAAAGAACCATGGCAACACTCAGTGCCTAGCTGGTTTAGGTGTGTGCTACAGATGTGGCAAGCCAAGACATATGTCTCTGGATTGCCAAGCCTCAATGGAAACAGTCTTTCAGTCCAAACCACAAACTCAAGGACGAGTATTTGCTTTGACTCAACAGTAAGTTAAGAAATCACCTGATTTGATTCAAGGTAACATTTCTATCTGTAATACTCTTGTAAATGCACTATTTGACTCTGGAGCAACACATTCTTTCATATCATATGCATGTGTTAAGAATTTGGGACTGAAAATGAATACTTTGCCATATGATCTATTTGTTTCAACACCTACCAACTGCCAAGCTTATACTTCTCAAGTTTGCCTAAAATGCATTATCCAACTCAAAAACCGAATGACCACCAGACTTGATTTACATTACAATGCATGACTTTGATGTCATCATTGGTATGGACTAGTTATCTATAAATAATGCAATACTTGATTGTTCTCGTATAGTATCTTTACCTATCCACACAATAACCCCAGAATCAAAGACTAAGCTGACTTATCTATCTGCTACCAAAATTATAAAATACCTAAGAAGGGGCTACCAAGGGTACTTAATTCTTTTCTCTACAGAAGTTAAAGTAAAGGATGAAATAGAGAACATTCCCATAGTAGATGAATTTCCAGAAGTATTTCCTGAAGATGTAAGTGGTTTACCCCCTAAAAGAGAAGTAGAATTTACTATTGATTTGGTACCTGGTTTTGGTCCAATATCAATTACCCCCTATAGGATGGCCCCAACTGAGTTAGCCAAATTTAAGAAACAAATAGAAGAACTTTTAGAAAAGGTTTCATTAGACCTAGTGTTTCACCATGGGGAGCCCTAGTTCTATTCATTAAAAAGAAAGATAGAATACTTAGACTATGTATCGACTATAGGCAACTAAATAAAATCACCATCAAGAATAAATACCCTTTGCCCATAATAGTTGACTTGTTAGATCAGCTTGTAAGAGCTTCGGTATTTTCAAAAATTGACCTAAGATCAGGATACCATCAATTGAGAGTTAAGGAAGAAGATATTCCTAAAATAGTCTTTAGGACTAGGTACGGGCATTATGAATTTCTAGTCATGCCATTTGGTCTAACAATCGCGCTAGCTATTTTCATGGATTACATGAATAGGATTTTTAGGCCTTAGTTAGATCAATTTGTAGTTGTTTTCATTGATGATATCTTAATCTATTCAAAAAATGCAGAAGAACATGAACAACATCTAAGAATTATGCTTCAAATTTTAAAAGAAAAGAAATTGTATGCCAAACTTACAAATGTGAGTTTTGGTTGAAAGAAGTAAAATTCTTAGGACATGTCATCTCTGGAGAAGGAGTATCAATTGATCCTAGTAAAGTGGAAGTCGTCTTACACTGGGAAAGACCAAAAACCATAACAGAGATTAGGAGTTTCCTAGGATTAGCTGGTTATTATAGAAAGTTCATTAAGGGATTTTCACAAATAGCTCTACCTTTAACTAGGCTAACAAGGAAAAATCTGCCTTTCATTTGGGACAGTAGGTGTGAAGAAAGTTTTCAGGAATTAAAGGTCAGATTAACATCAACTCCAGTATTAATTATACCTGACCCTTAGAAACCTTTCGTGATTTACATAGATGCATCTCTTAAAGGTTTAGGTTGTGTACTAATGCAACTAGGAAGAGTAGTGGCCTATGCATCTAGATAATTAAGACCACATGAACAAAATTACCCTACTCATGATCTAGAATTAGCAGCCGTAGTCTTTGCCCTTAAAATTTGGAGACATTATCTATACGGTGTAAGTTTTGAAATAATTTCTGACCAGAAGATCCTTAAATACCTTTTTGACCAAAAAAAGCTTGACATGAGGCAGAGGAGATGGATTGAATTCCTAAAGGACTATGATTTCACTCTTAAGTACCACCCAGGTAAAGCCAACATAGTAGCTGATGCTTGAAGCAGAAAATCTGTTCATCTAGCTATTATGATGCTTAGGGAGGAACAACTCTTGGACGAATTCAGAGATATGAGTCTCAAAGTATCTATTAACCCAAAGTCTAAAAATAAGTGCCCTAGTGATTAGAAATGAACTAAAGGATTTAATCTTGGAAGCTTTACCTAAAGACCCTTACATCAAAGAAGTAGAAGAGTTAATGGCCTTAGGTAAAGCAGAGAATCTTAAATTCACCAACAAAGGGTTACTAAAATTTGGAGATAGAATGTATGTTCCCAATCAAGGAAACCTTAAGGAAGATATTCTAAGAGAAGCACACCAAAGTAAGTATACTATTCATCCAGGAATAACAAAGATGTACTATGAACTAAAAAGAAATTTTTTGTGGCTCGGAATGAAGAAAGAGGTAACAGAATTTGTTAGTAAATGCCTAACCTGTCAAAAAGTAAAAGCTGAACACTAAAGACCAGGTGGTTCATTACAACCTCTAGAAATCCCAAGAGGGAAATGGTATAACATCCCAATGGATTTCATTATAGAACTACCTAGAACTTCTTCTGATCATAATCCCATTTGGGTAATAGTAGATAGATTGCCAAAATCAACACATTTCTTAGCTATCAATACTACCTATACCCTAGATAAGTATGCTGAGTTATACATAAAGGAGATAGTCAAATTGTATGGTGTTCCATGTGACATCATATCGGATAGAGACTCAAGTTTCACCCCTAGATTTTGGAGATCTTTACAAGAAGCCATGGGTACAAAACTAAAGTTTAGCACTACTTATCATCCTCAAACAGATGGTCAAACAAAAAGGACAAACCAAACCTTAGAGGATATGCCAAGGGCTTGCGTGATTGAGTTCAAGGGGAATTGGGACAAATTCTTGCCATTAGCAGAGTTTGCCTACAATAATGGTTTCCAATCCAGTATCAAGATGGCCCCATATGAATTTCTATATGGAAGGAAGTGTAGGTCACCTATCTGTTGGTTCGAACTAGGAGAAAGAGCATTAATAGGCCCAGAAATAGTAGACTAAACTTCAAGGAAAATCAAAACTATAAGGAATAGATTACTTATAGCTCAAAGTAGACAAAAGAGTCATGCAGATAAGAGAAGAAGGCCCTTAAGTTTTGAAGAAGGTGATCATGTTTTTCTCAAAATATCACCAATTACAGCAGTTGGAAGATCTATGAAGTCAAAGAAACTTAGTCCAAGATATTTAGGCCCATTCCAAATCCTTGAAAAATTTGGCAACACTGCTTACAAATTGGCCTTGCCCTCGAACTTGGCAAATATTCATAACGTTTTTCATATGTCTCAACTTAAAAAGTACATCCCAGATCCTTCACATGCCATTGAACATAAGAATGTACATTTGAAAGAGAACATAACAATAGAGATGAGACCAAATAGAATCATTGATACACGACTCAAATCATTGCAAAATAAGTAAATCTCTTTGGTTAAAGTAGTCTGGAAAGGATTATCCCAAGAGGAAGCAACATGGGAAACTGAAGAACACATGAGAAGACATTATCCTGAGTTATTTGAGTAATTTGTCTGAGGTAATTAAAATGTCCAATGAATGTCTAATCTTTTTAATTATTTGCTTACCGAATTTGGAGAACAAAATTCAAATTTTACAGGGGGTTAGTTGTAACATCCCGATTTATTACTAATTAAATATTTAATATTTTTAAGAATTATGAGAGATTATTACTAAATATTAAGTATTTAATATTCAGGAGGAATTTTTATGGAAAATAAATTTTTAGGACAAAAAATATTGCACTAAAAAGGAAAATAAAATATTATTAAATATTAAGTATTTCATATTATCTTCAATTTGCTCCCTACCCTAAGACTTGACTATAAAAATTTATAATAACTATAAAATGATAACAATACTAATCTACGTAATATATATATATATATATATATATATATATATATATATAAGTGGCCTTGTGCATAAC
Organism: Biancaea sappan; assembly: GCA_037074585.1. Classification (NCBI taxonomy): domain Eukaryota; kingdom Viridiplantae; phylum Streptophyta; class Magnoliopsida; order Fabales; family Fabaceae; genus Biancaea; species Biancaea sappan. The sequence continues at coordinate 38,854,876 of CM073494.1, forward strand.
ATAGATATGGTGCTACTAGTAATAATATGTACATATATAATAATGATATAAATAAACATATATATATATAGAAATGGGATTTAAAATAACAAATATAAATGGATATATATATATATATATAGATGGTGCAACCTATCATTCTCGGTGGAAAGAAGAGAATACATAAAAATAGATATATATGTATATATATATATATACACAAGAAAGGAAAAGCACATGACATTTCACGCACAAGATAGCTCACGATTTTAAAAGCACGTGATAGCAAAATGGAAGAAAAACACATAATATGCACGGAATGCACTGAAGAATAAAGAAGCCTCCATGATTTCCATCACTCTCGGCCAATTGACAACACACATACATCAAGCAAGCAAAATAGAACTCACACACGTAACCCATATTCCCTAAATACATGACCAAATTCATGACAGAAAATTCTCAGCCCAAGTGTATCCATGACAACTAAACCTTCCAACTTAACAGCAGAAATTTTTGACTCTTGGTTAATCACCACTTGCCTCCCATCCCCTTCTATAAATGGGCTATTTTCCATCCCTTTTACACACACAAACCGAGAGTGATACAGAAAGAGGGAACCAAAGTTAGTGCATTTTTCTGCTGTCAAAATAAAGAGCAAACAAACTCTGTTTTCTGCATAGAAGCAGAGCAGAAAATCGAGAGAGTGTAGGGACTTTTAGACCTCGTTTCTTTGAGTGTTTTGTAGAGATTGTTAAGCAACTAGCTGACCCAATATTAGAGGAAGGAGTTCTAGTGATATAGAGCAAACACCAAAAGGAAAATCTAGTCCAAAATAGCCCCACTTTCACGTGATATCTCGGGTAACTTTTTAGAAATTTTGACTTTTGTTGGAAATTGCTTTTTTAGCTTATTTTATGGGTAGAAATGGTCACATAGGTCCTAAAAACACCTAAGAAAGACATCTGGGCAGGTTTTAGCTTCTGACTCTCAAGCAAAAACGTGAAACACAGAATAGGGACTAAACTAAAAGAAATGAAAAGTTTGTAAAGGTTGTTTTAGTTTTATAAAAATATATATTCTAGGACTAAGGACCTAGATGAAACTAATTATGAACTTGGATCTTGCAAAAAAAAAAGGGAAAATATTGAAAGAGGGACCTAGCTGAATAACAGAAAAGTTTGTAATTACTCATTAAAAAAAATTTAAGAAAAATATAGTTTTAACTAGAATCTAATTCTATGTAATATGTTAACTAAAAACTAGGTTATTTTAATTAAATTAGCTATTTATATCATTATATAAAAATTTATAAAATTATATTTATACTTGTATCTATATCTTATACATGAATAAATACATACGTAGTATATTTTATATTTGCTATGTAATGTTATTTTTATTATGCCTCTATTATATATATATATATATATATATAAGTATAGCCATATATAAGTATATGTTCACCGAAATTTACATACATAATTATATATATATATATTTATTTTATAAGATTACATATATATATATATATATATATATATATATATCTATTATTTACAAATTTATGAGCATTTGATTAACTAAGCCATATATTTTTAGATATGGATAATTAAATTTAGCTATATGATACACATATATTTTTATATATCCTTATACTACTTTAGTATATTTATATACTAACATATATATATATATATATATGATTAGATACATAAGTGTATGTATTAACTTTATAAGTTTACATGTATACAAATTATTTACAAATAAATAAGTATTTGATTAATTGATTAAGTTATATATTTTATATATATGGATAATCAAAATTAGTTTTATATAATTATGTATACATGTAAATATATAAATATATATACATATGTGTTTATTTTTAGAAAGTTAACTATGTATAAATATGATCTCTTAGATATATATATATATATATATGTTATTTAAATTAATGATATTTATTTATACATATCATCTCAAAAATATTACGAAAAATATTGGTTGAATATGAGATTACGATAAAGTCCAATGAATAGAAAATTGGGATAGAATTAGGAATTTAAGAAGATTAGGGAAAGATGATATCCTAGAATCCTTTTATTTAAGATTTTAAATAAGGTTATATATATTGTTTGAATAGGTCAGAATTCGTAAAACGAATTTCAAGAAGGATTGAATAGCCATTTAAGTTAAAAGGTCATAATGCAAAGTCTATGTAGTTTAGCAATTCATAAAAGCTTGTTTTACTACTTGAATATTATATATGTCCATGACGTTTTATTTAAAGTGAAATATATTTTTTATGATGAAATTAGCATGGTATCAGTTTGGAAGTTTACTTCCATGTTTAGCTTGGGAGCTACGCTTCCATGTCAGCTTCGATATTCTATTTCCATGTCAGCTTGGAAATTATATTTCCATGTTTTAGCTTGGAATCTTTCTAGCTTGAATTAAAGGACTGCAATTGCATTTCTTTCATGTTCAACTTGGAAAAAGTAGTTTTGCAGACTTTTTTTTTCCATGTCGTTGAGTATGCCACCAACTGTTCTTGATTCCATGGTTTATTTATATATCAACTTGCTAGTTTTTCATCAACTTATTGCACTGAACTGAGAATGTATATTACATGGACTGATTTTTATGATATAAGTGCTTTTATGACTAAAATGGTATATCTATAAATGTTTATAAAATTATGCTAGCTACTAAGATACCCTTATCTCACCTTTTGTATTTTTCCAGCTGACCATTTCAGGGGCTAAGTATAATGGGGAAGGTGTAAACATTGATTGAACACTTAGAGCACTCAGGTTTATTAAGCATTCGAAGTATAGATCTTCTAAATTTTAGAAGTCAAATTCCTATGTATGGCAGATTTGTAATTTATTACGAACGAATGTAAAAGTATCTTATACTTAGAATTTGAATTATTATGGAACAATTGTAGAATGCTCTTTTGAAAGTACGAGTATTAAGCATTAAAATTTGATTAAAAAAATTCTCAAATTTTAGCATAGTAAAATAAGGACGAAAAGCAACCGAAAAAGGGAGGCTGAGGCACTTCCAAAACTAAAACTTCCAATTGGAAGCAAAAATGGAGTAACTCACTAAAATCAAGTGACACTAAAGGGAAAAAACCTAAAGTGACTTCAAAACCATTTCAATCTTCCAAAGATTCAGGAATAACTTATAACTCTTCATCTAGAACTCGAGATATTAAATGTTTTCATTGTTTGGGTACAGGTCACATTGCTTCCCAATGTCCAAACAAGAGAACTATGGTGCTTCTAGAAAATGGAGAATTGGATTCTGAAAAAGAAGAAAAAGAGCAATCTGAACATTCAGAGGAAGAAGAAGGAAGTGAAATTGACCATGTTGTGGATGGAGTAACCTTAATGATGTTAAGTGCTTTCCATGCCCAAACCTAAGATGAAGAAACTAAAATAAAAAGAGAAAACATATTCTACATACGCTGCCATGTAAAAGAAAAGGTTTGTGGACTAATCATTGATGAGGGGAGTTGCGTGAATGTTGCAAGCAAATTGATGGTAGAAAAGCTAGGATTTTACACCATTAAGCACCCAAGACCATATCGGCTACAACAGTTAAATGAAAGTGGAAAGGTAAAAGTGTTAAAACAAGTGTATGTTTAATTTTCCATAGGACAATATAAAGATGAGGTCTTGTATGACGTTGTACCTATGCAAGCTAGCCATATCCTACTTGGAAGGCTGTGGCAATTTGATAGAAGAACCTCACATGATGGGTACAAGAATATGTACAGTTTTATAAAAGATAGGAAGAATATCACTCTTGCTCCACTACTTTCTTAATAAGTTTTTCCTAAACAATCCATTGCTGCTAGTGGTAAAAGACCCTTTTTTGAATCTACTCATAAAGAAAAACAAAATGTGCAAGAAAAAAAGGGTAGCTCATCAAAAGGAGAAGAATAATACGAAAATAAAGGAGAGAAATGCAAGTTAAATTTCTTTGCAAAAGAAAAGGAAATTAGAACATCTTTAAACTCTGAAAGAGCTTCAATTTTGCTGGTTCACAAAGAATCTTACCTTTCTAACACTGAATTAAATTCTTCTTTGCCTAGTATTGCCCTAACCTTTTTGCAGGAATTCCAAGATGTTTTTCTAGAAGAGCTACAAGTTAGGTTGCCACCAAACCATCTGATTGAGCAACAAATAGACTTTGTCCCTGGCTCACAAATCCCAAACAAGCCTACTTACGTAGCAGTCTTGAAGAATCTAAAGAATTGTAAAGACAAGTGGAAGAACTCATGGAAAAAAGGCTATATTAGATAAAGCATGAGCCCATTTGCTGTACCAGTTCTTTTGGTTCCAAAGAAGGATGGCTCTTGTCGAATGTGTATAGATTGTCGAGTTATCAACAAAATCACAGTAAAATATAGATATCCCATCCCTAAACTTGATGATATGCTAGATGAATTGCATGGTTCAACTATTTTCTCAAAAATTGATTTAAAAAATGGGTACCACCATATTAGGATGAAAGAAGGGGGTGAGTGGAAAACTGATTTTAAAATAAAGCAAGGTTTGTATGAGTAGTTAGTAATGCCTTTTGGCTTAACTAATGCACCAAGTACATTTATGAGCTTAATGAATCATGTTTTAAGAAAGTTTCTTAGAAAATTTGTTGTTGTATACTTTGATGATATCTTAGTATATAGCAAAACTGAATCTGAATACATGAATCATTTAAGAAGTGTACTTCAAGTCTTAAGAAAAGAAAAATTATATATAGAAAGTGTACTTTTTACATAGATAGAGTTGTTTTCCTTGGTTTTTTTATAAGTGCCAGGGGAGTTGAGGTAGATGAAGAGAAGATAAAGGCAATCAAAGAATGGCCTACTCCTACTATAGTTACTTAGGTAAGAAGTTTTCATGGCCTAGCTGGATTCCATATGAGGTTTATGCAAAACTTTAGTACTATTACTGCACCTCTCACTGAGGTTATCAAGAAAAATGTTGGATTCAAGTGGGAAAAAGCTCAAGAGGATGCATTCCGCAATCTCAAAAAAAAGCTAAGTACTGCATCCCTACTTGTTTTACCTGATTTTTCCAATACCTTTAGAATTAAATTAAATGCTTCTGGGATTGGAATTGGTGCTGTTCTTATGCAAGAAAAGAGGCCAATAGCTTATTTCAGTGAAAAACTAAATGAAGCTACTTTGAACTACTCCACTTATGACAAGGAGCTCTATGCTTTGGTTAGAGCATTAGAGACTTGGCAGCACTATCTATGGTCCACGGAATTCATCATCTATACTATCATGAGTCTCTAAAATACTTAAAGGGACAATACAAGCTAAGTTGCAAGCATGCAAGATGGGTGGAATTTATAGAGATATTTCCTTATGTGGTTCGATACAAACAAGGGAATGGGAACATAGTGGCTGAAGCACTATCAAGGAGGTATATTCTACTATCCACTCTTAATGGGACACTTTACGAAATTTGTTGATTAAAGAATCTCATGGAGGAGGATTAATGGGATAGTTTGGGGAAGCCAAAACACTTGAAATTCTAAAGAACACTTCTTTTGGCCCCACATGAAAAAAGATGTAAAAAAAAAATGCTCTAGGTACATAACTTGTTTAAAGGCTAAATCACAAATCAAATCCCATGGTCTTTACATACCTTTAGCTATTCCCACACACCCTTGGGTTATCATTTCAATGGATTTTGTATTAGGATTGCCAAGGACCCAATATAGAAAAGATTCTATCTTTGTGGTTGTAGATAGATTCTCAAAAATAGATCACTTTATTCCATTTCATAAAACTGATGATGGCACTGACATTGCAAACTTATTCTTTAAAGAAGTGGTAAGGTTACATAGTCTTCCTAAAAAAATTGTTAGTGACTGAGATGTCAAGTTCTTAAGTCACTTTTGAAGAGTAATGTAGGGAAAATTAGGAACAAACTTGATCTTTTCAACTACATGTCATCCACAAACTGATGGCCAAACTGAGGTAGTTAATAGGACTTTAGGTACTTTATTAAGGGTTGTTTTGAAAAAGAATTTAAAATCTTAGGAAGCATTCATCCATCATATAGAATTTGCATATAATAGATCCATGCATTCTTCAACCAAATTTTCACCATTTGAAGTTGTTTATGGATTTAACCCACTAACTCCTTGGACTTGTTTCCTTTGCCAATTAACAAGCTTATTAATGTTGATGGAAAGAAAAAGGTAGATTTGGTGAAAAAAATCCATGAGGAAGCATAATGCCATATTCAGCAAAAGAATACTCAAAATGCCTTCCATGCTAACAAAGGCAAAAAGCAAGTGCTATTCCAACCTGGAGACTTAGTATGGGTTCATTTTCACAAAGAAAGGTTTCCAAATTAAAGGAAATCTAAATTACATCTAAAAGGCGATGGGCCCTTCAAAATACTTCAAAAAAATAATGATAATGCCTATGTAGTTGATCTTCCAGGTGAGTATCAAGTTAATCCTACATTTAACGTTTCTAACCTTTCTCCTTATCATGCAGATATAGATTTGAGGATGAATCCTTTTAAGGAGAGAAGGAATGATAAGATCCAGCCACCTAGCTTGGAGTTAGAAGAAGAGGAGCTAATTACACCATCCAAAGCTGAAAATGATGTGTCAAAAGGGCCAATTACAAGAGCCAAAGTGATAACATACTTTTTCCATTTATTTTAGTCCCTATTTTAGTCCTTTTTGCCTCTTTAATTTTGTCAATTCTCTAATTTTATTATGTTTTGGAATTTATTGGGTATAAACTATTTATGGATTGAATGTGTCTCAATTTTATATTTTTAGAACTTGAATGGTAAAATGCTCAATTTAATTCCTACAAATTTTAATTTTGGAGAGAAAAGTGCTGACGTGGACAAATATGCTGATTTGGATGCTAATGTGGCACTTTTTGGGTGATGCAGATGCTGACTAGGATATGCTGGATGTGGGGCCCATTTGAACTCTTATTCAATGCCATGTAGTCAGAATTTATGGGCAGAAATATTAATTTTCGTAGGTCAGAAAAGCATGGCTGAAATATTAATTATGCACCTCCATTTTCCATGTTTTCTGCCATACTTTTCTGCTGCTGTTCTGCTGCTGTTTGCCAAGCTGTTCTGCTGCTGTTTGCTGTCTTTCTGCTGCTGTTTTGCTGTCAAAGTGCTGCCACATCATGGAAGAAGCATCCAAGGAGGCATCTAGGGCAGAATATCCCTTTAGGCATGTGTTAGATCAGTTTTATATTTGCAAAATCGAAATTTATTAAGGAAGCTAAGTCATTTTTCTGATGGGAAGTCCTAGCACCATTTTTTTGCCTTCCTAGAGTAGCAGTGGCTGGGAGCAACACAGAGGCAACTCTCTAGCTTGGTTTGAGGGAAAGGAAGCCTTCCCACTTGGGAATGGCTCTCCTTCTCCCATTCTCTTTCCTTTTCTTCCATTTTCCTTCATAGTTTGTTAGTTTTCTATTGTATTTTGCATATTTCTGTTATGTTCTTATTCTCTTCCATGTAATTTTCTGATGTTTAAAGATTGATGTAGTTTGGTTCTATGATGTTTTATTGCTGAACAATTTCGATTTTAATGCACTTTCGTTTAATGGAATGGATTTTATCCTTGTAATTTCCACCATAAATTAGATTATCTAGATATAGATAGTTTTATTTATGTGGCTTGAATAATTTTCTTGAGCTTCATAACTTAATTGAATGGTTGATCTAAGATTTTAGTCAATTATTTTGGTTAAGTTAGATTGTAATTTCAAAGTTTTTGGATTCAATCATATTTTAGAAAATTGGCCAACATTGAATGGATTGTAATTTAATTGAATTGTTCTTCAATGATTTAAAGATTAATTTGTCTATGAATTAATCGGATTAGACCAACGAAATCAATCTCATTTTCTTGTGTAGTCGGTCATTTGATGAAATGGAAATTGTACTTTAATTCATTTGGACCAATGAGTATTTTCTTGGCCAACGTTCTATTTTATTTATTGTCCTATGAAGCTTGTTATTTATACATGCATGCGATTGCTATGTATTTGTAATGAGTAGGACAAGAGATAACATGTCATATGCGATTGCGGGGCATTGATGTGATTAGGACTTGATCGGATTATATTTGAGTTATAGATTAGTGAAGATCTTCCTAACTATAATTTTAATATAATTCAGTCTTAGAAGACTTTCTAAGAATTTTAGATTGAAGATTACATAATAGAATTAGCCAAGAATATTCAAAGGAAAGGATGATGATGTACAATTCCATGGAATTTGTGACCAGTCCACATCTTTTCTCTGTTTTGTTTTCTATTTAGTTATTTAAATTTCAGTTATTTATATTGTGTTGTTTCAATCACCACCCCCCCTTTTTTGTGTAATTTCTGAAATTTCCTTCATAAGTCTTAATAGCATTTTACTTAGCCTAATTGAATTTTATTTGATACCTCAATCTCTGTGGGACGATACTCTACTTATCACTTTATTACTTGTTGTGACCCAGTATACTTGCTGGAATTTTATATGTGCTATAAATTATACGCACCACAAAGCCAAACAGATCTAGCAAGCTATGAATGGCATCTTGATGCAATAGTAATGTGGAAGTCACCTAGAGAAAGAGCTGGAGCATTCCTACAACATTTCACACTTTCAGATCCAAGAAGAACCAAGCGTTGAAGGATGAAGAAACTTCAAGCGTCCAGAATGTGTTATTTGGGCTTAAAACAACTTATCTAGCCATTTTAAGCATTTTGGACCACTTTTGTTTACTTAAGCCCAAAACTAATGTAAAAAGGCTTAAAATGCCTTGTTTAAGCTTATTTAGACTATTTAGGCTTCTTTTGTTAAGTTTATGTTCAATCTTTTGTAAAAGAACCAAATAAGCCTTAAACTTTCGATTTAGTTTGTTTAGAGTGTTCAGTTCTTAGCCCAATCTGATTTAGGCCTTAATCTAACTTGTTGGCTAAGAATAGCCTTTAGGTTTCCCATATGACTTTTAGTCTTCCATTTCTAGCTTGTTGCCTAAGAACTACCTTTAGGTTTCCCTCATGTCTTTTATTCTTCCATTTCTAGCCTATAAATAGGCCTCATGCTATATGCTTTGTACACAAATTGAGTTTGATAAATATAAGTGAGATTTGTTCTCCTTTGTGCTGATCTACAGCTTTCATACTAAAAATCCCAAGCAGATAACTTGAGATTTGTTGATTGATTATATTGTTGGTTTCAGATTGTTAATAACCTTGGGGTCAACAATCTTTTATCCATTGACAATATTGGTTTCTAGCTCTTCATAGCCATGGGGTCAATATTCCTATCTTTGTTTTCTTTGTTGTTTCATTGTTAGAACCTGGTATAATTTGGTTTTTGATCTAAGAAGTTCAACATCTTGTCGTTGGGTTTCACTTTGTGAAGTTTACGTCAGTTAGACTCTCATGGGATCATATCAGGTGGTAAAGAAATATATATATATATATATATATATATCTACACACACACATGTAACCCATGAAGTTACATATCATAATTTAAGGATGCTTGTATATATAGATATGCACAAAGTAATATTTATATTTGTTTAGTCATGAAGTATTTGTCTGTATATATATACATGTAGCCATTTACAAGAATACTTGTTAGAAATAGATGGTTTGTCAATATATATATAAACGCATACACATATATGTGCATCCTAATTTTGTGATTAAAGTAAGAAAGTTGTGGTTATTCTAAATGTTAAGTTTGTCATAATATGAGGAGAATTTTATGTGCAATAATTATGAGCTTCTATGTTTGAGATATGATTTGGAAGATGAATTTTGTGAATAGTGGGTGATTATATACATGTTGATGATTTTGTGTTTAAGTATGGAAAGTGATATGAGTTATGTTATGGTTAGATTTGTAAATGATTATGAGTTATGTTTATGATCATGATTGTGTATGTGAATGGAATAAATGGAAAGGCATAGTGGTGCACCCTATGGGAAACTCTATAAGGAGCCATAAGGGTGGAGATTTATAAATGGAGTGATAAGGGTAGATGCGCCGGGGGCCACGGGCAACGATCCAAATGTACCTTTGATGACCCAGTTGGTATGGAAAAACTGTGCAATTGATTGTCTTGTTTGTAGTTATGAATTACTTTGAGTTATGTTGAAATGTATTTGATTTGTTGGGATACTGTTGAGAACTATTATAGATTATATTGTATCGTGTTATAATTAGGTTGTGAATGATTGCTACATGTTATCATTATGATGCATGATATCCATTTTTCGTCATAGTGTTGTGTTGTCCCCTCGCTAGGCACATGGCTGCTCATACCGCTCTTATTCACATTTTTCAGAGTTGGCAATCAAAGGTAAATATTCGAGAAAATAGTTAAGGATCTTTAGTTTAAGACCCCATTTGAATCCAAGGATGACGTATTATTCATTCTTGTATTTTTATGTTACTACTCTAGAGTCACTCCATGGTCTCGAAGCTAACCTAGGAACTAGAATTCTATTATTGTATGCTGAGAAAATTATGTATGTAAATGACTTGATAGTATCAAATATTTGATTCTAGATATTTTGTTGAATTGACTTGTTGTGATGGAATGTGTAAAGTATTTTTATGTAATATGACTAATCATATTTGATTATTCATGAATGAGCAACAGAAAAATTTTTCCTAGATGAAATTTTTTTTTATTTGTCCATATTAGGCATACAAATTTGTTAAAAAAAGCTAGGTTCCGTGGTCAAGATAGGCTCACTCTCGTGTCTGTCACGTGTCCTAGGTAGGACATGACAAAATGGTATCAGAGCATTGGTTTTAGGTCTCCTATGGGTCACGGAGCAAGGCAACTGTGGTGGGGCCTCTCACTATCATCATGAACGGCAGCTTGACTATAGAGTGAGGATCCACTAAAGCCCCTATAGGTGTTGTTAGTGTTTATTCTTTCGCGATATATTCCTCTAAATCATTTGTGAAGTATTCTTGGAATCAAAAGTTGTAATTAGTGCTTGTAGACTCTCGAGGCCTCAAAATGCATTTCAGAGAACCTCCTGAATGGGCTCTCTAAGTTGAAAGTTTATGAATAAGTTGATATAGGATGTCACCTATCTATGATCAAACACACCGGAATGTTGTGAGACTGAAATGAAGATGAGAGAAGTACTTGAGTATGAGTTTTGTAGTCTCTTTTTTGTGAAAGTTAATTGCTTTGTTTCCAAGAGATGTGTTTTGTTGTTTGTTGAAAAGTAAGGTATGTTTTTGGTGTTTGTATATTTGAACTGTAAATTGGTTTAGGAATTAGAGAGAAATTATCTAGTTTGGACTTTAATTAAGTTTGAATAGGCATAAAAATTTTGAGTGTAGCATGTTTATGTAAGGATTAGCCTAATTTATTTTTAAAATAGTGACTTGGGTCTTAGAGTCACCTTTTATATGTTGTAGTTAGGAAAATATAGGATGTTTAGGTTATTGAAAAGATGTAATGAGTTCTTTATAAGTAAGAATGATTTTGGAAAGAGTAATTAAATTATGAGCAATGTATGAAAATTTTGAATTAGTGATAGGAATGAAACAAATGAGTCTCAAAAGCTAAATTTTGAGTCTTGAGGCATGAATCAAAAATACCAAAAAAAAATTGGCTAAAAGAAAACAATATTTATAAAAATGGGGCTTTAGGTAACCTAAGAAAATAAGAGATCTAATTCTTTTGATGCAAAGCATCAATTCAATTGAGATAATGGAAAATCCTTGGCAGATGCAAAGGGCACTTTCACTTGCAAGTGTGTAATACTAAAATATTCCTTAAATCATGAAGAGATGGATTGATAACAAAGAATAATGGTTAATGGACTAGTTACAAATTTATTTAATGCCTTAGGTTTATTCTAGTGTTTAAAGTAAAAGAGTCCCCTTGTAGAATCCTTGTTTCATCTTGGGTGTTGGGTGAGTTTCCTTAATTTAGGATTATAGTGATTGAATGTGAGAAATATGGATGTAAATCAAGCTAGTGGTAACATGGCAGTGAAGAGAATAGAGTAAGTAATCCTAAAGACATGAAGGATAACATTGTAAATTTACGAATTAGTTAAAGAGTGCTTAAAGTGAGCTTAACGTCGAGATAGGAGTTGCTAAGGTGGAAGGGGTGCAAAGGATTGTTTCGAAGGTTATAGTAGGGATACTGGATGACAATGTTTAGCTATTCTGGGTGCATTATATTGGTGTAATGAGAGAAGATAATAGTAGAATATGTTTATGTTCTTATTATGTTTCTGGCGATCGATTAAAGTCTCTAAACTATGAAATTTTAAAGGAATTTCATAAATGTTATAAACATGACCATGGAAATAAATTTCTCCTTGTTACTTTAATAACCTTACATTTTCAAAGATGAATAGTTTAAAACATGTAAGATAAGGTGCGATGTACGATAGTGGAGATAATTATAAAACTAGTATAATATAATCTTTGTTTAGAAAGAAACTACTGGAGAGTAAGAAGGATAGCTTTTAGGTATTGTTTAACTATTGACCTTTGATTATGGTCAAGTATCAAAGTTCAGGGAGCAAATTTTATAAGGAGGGGAGATTGTAAGATCTCAGGTTTTTAAAATAGTATGGTGGAATTTTAAAATTAGAAAGAAAATTTTTAAGGAACAAAAATTTAAATTTTGAGTATATGGAGGATTTAATTGGTAATAGAAAACAAAAAAAAATAAGATTTTTTTAGGACTTATTTGAAAATTTCTTATTTTAGAGAAGAGAATTAATTGTAATGGGAAAGGTGAGATAAGGAATGCCCAAAAAAAAATACTAAGAAAAGAAGAAATTCAATAATAAAAAAAAGAGTAATTAAGAGGAATAAAATATAATTAGATGATAATAGTCTAAATAAACAAGTGAACAAGAAAGAATAAAATACAAAGAAGGTTAGGAGGAAGAGATTGGGGAGGAAAAGAGAGTTTTACTATCTAGTTAAGGATTTAAATGAATATAACAAAAGAGATAGGAAGACCTTTTAATAATACAACCAAAGTAGTGTGGTGGCAATTGAACACACGTGACATCTAGCAAAATAAAGGCCACAACTCGGTCATCTAGGACTCTAGAGATCTTTCTTTCATATTCCATGAACTTCTTCTTTCGTCTTCTTCATGAGCAAGCTTGGGAGAACCCATGAAACTCTATTTTTCAAGCACAACTGAGAGACAGAGAGAGTGAATCTAGCAAGGGGAACTTTGCGTTTTTAGGATTTTAGAAGCAAACCATTATAGTAGAAGCTCAAACAAGAAATTGGTGAGAGCTCTAAATAAACTTGAAGCTAGAAAATAGAGAAGAGAGGCAGGACAAAGAAGGAAACGTGAAGTGCAAAAAATAGAGTGTGAGCCTCGGTAAGTAAAAATCTTTCTAGTCTTGGATTTTAATTTGTCTTTTTTATTTAGTTTCTAGGAAGAGGTGATTAAATAGGTCTTAGACAGATTGTGCATGACCCCCAACTGGGTACGTGACTAGCGCAAATGATGTCTTAACCACACCGCCACAAGCCTAGATTCCCTTAGCCTACACTTACTTCAATTTGTTGAACAATACAAATATTCTTTAAATGAAGCCAAAATGAAATTTCAATAATACAGATTATGAACATCATTTTAACATTCTCAGCATACTATTCTTACATATTCTCATTTACATCAAGCAGTGAAACCTACCCGATTACAGAGCTTTACTAGCAGTTCCTAATTCTTACATAAATAACTAGATCTATCCATGGTGACACCACACCCCGAACAAAGGGGAGGTCTTGAGCACACGTGGCTCCATATCGCAGAAATAGCCATACCTGAAATTGTGTGGGGGTGAGTCCAAATCACAAGACTCACCATAAACCCTGCCTATCTACAAACACAAGACATATATATTGCAATACTAAAGAAAACAATAAATATAAAATATAATCTCAGACAAACGATTCCAACATATATTCAAACTAGCTCTTATTAAGCTACATGCACTTATTCCATATTTGTTCTATCTGAGGTAAGGAAATCATTTCACTTTAACCATGTCCCATCACTTAGCAATCGAAATAATCCTTATACATAAGAATACAGTCACATAGTCGTTTAAAACCATATTCACATATAGGTCGGTAGCCAATTGACTCCTCAACAACCCAACAACCACAATGCACTGGCCATGGACATGCAACAACGTAAGACCAAGGATGTCCAAGCCTAACTATATCATAGCCACACAGAAGTCGGAAGCTAATCGATTCCCAAGCAACTCATGACCACAACGCATGGGCCCATACTATGTATGTAGCAACACAAGACCAGGGATTTTGAAGCTCAACCGTATACACATACACATAACACACAATGTCAACATAAACTTTCACATGACATAATACACAATCACAGTTCATAATATCTAAATGCACAGAACTTAGTCATGGAGATTTCCTACACATTCACATTCTTGTAACTATGCTTATCTCATTTACATTCTCACAATAACCTGTATGCTCCCTTCATACTCGTGTACACAATTTAATACCAGGGTAACAATGCATATAAACACCTATGTCATAACAACATAGCCTCAATTCAAAATATCATAGTACATAGAACTTAGTCATAAAGAATATACTTCATATACCTATACTTTGTTCCTACTTGTTTTATTGCATGTGTTTTCATAAAAATGGTCATAGTGAATTTACTCTTATAAGAATAAATTTACCTTGCTTACAAATTAGCCAATTAATCTTCTCCATTTAATTATGCATGTCTAGGCCACTACATGAATGAATACATCCATATTCATTTGACAATAATTCATACAATTATTACTTATCTAAACTTGATCTTGTATGAGAGAAATTGTATAAGTCTATGCAAGATTCTCCTACATTTGCCAATATTAATTGTTATTGCATATAATTCTAGCCCAACATGCATACCTCAAGATTTCTTAACACTTGTAAGGAGATATACTCAATTAAATCCAATAACATTTATGCAACCAAACACACAAGATAGGAAGAGGTTCCCTTACCTTTGTTCAAGCTTCTCAAATGACTCCACCTCTTTTAAAGTGGATTGCAAGCTCCAAAGAGTCCAAATGAGTCCCCAAAACATCATCCAAGGCCTATGGACCAAGGAACATGCAAAAGGGATCAAAACCATCAAAAAGAAAGAAGAAGGAAGGGTGCACAGACGGTGGCGCTTCAACCCGAGGCTATCTAGACCAAGGCACCTTAGGCTCCAATACTCACCCCTGGGTGCCCGCTGTTGGGCACCCTTGGATGCTCGGTGAAGAGCTCTAAAAATCGCTCTTTTTGGTTCTAAGAATTCAAGGGTTCAACAATGGGTGTTTGGGGGGTGGTTAAGACATATACAAATAGTCTAAAGGCATAAACAACTTCTTAGTATCATTAATTTCATCATCACTAGAATTTCTTTCAAATACTCTTCAAGAATATCATTCTCCCATACCCATCCTTCTCCATTCAAGAACATCATCCCACAAGGTTTGCAAAACACATAATCTTAGAAGAAAACTACGAAAATCTCTTCTCCACTGATCAATAGCAACCTAATATAGATTTTCCCCCAATTTCTTACCTAGGGTTTATCTTGCACAAGGGATGAAGGAAGAAGAAGAAGAATAAGGGAGAAGAAGGAAAAGAATTTCACTTACCTCATTCTTTCTTCATCCATGGTCGGCCACAATCTGCGATGAAGGAGAACAGAGATAGGAAGCTTCTAGACATAAGAGAGAGAGAGAGCTTGCGAGAGAGATTAGGAAATGAGGTAGGGTGAGGCATATAAATTTTGTGTGAGTGGGGCCCACCATAATCCTTTCATTTTTAGCAAAACAATTTTAATTAGGACCTTTCAAGAAAATTAAGATAACCTTTAGCTCACAATTAGGGTATCCAACTACACTTCCTCAATAATACCCGTCATCACATCTAATTTTTCATTAAAATCCTAAATTTTACATTTTTTCACTTTAGTCCTAAACTACACTTGCCACATGTGTTTTCTATCCTTCAATGATACTTTTACTTGACTCGAGACTTGCCTTATTCCTTAATGAGGTTTTGGACTCCTTATCCCCCTAGCTTAAGCTCTTAATAAGCGAACAATTTTCACCCTCACCATTTTACTTACTTTTAATTACACCATAATGCCAGGGGCATTACAAATTGAAAACAAATTAAAAAGGCTGAATTAGGAACAAAAAAAAGAAAAAAAAAAAGCGAAGAAGAGCAAAGCTGACGAAAAACAGAGTATGTTAGTGTGGGGTGTTCTGTTATGTTCTAATTTTTTTTAGTCTCTCTTGTTTAGAATTTGGATAAGGGAAATTGAACATATTATATCCTTAATTTTATTGAATAGAAGATAGAACTTAGAAGTATAAAGAAAGTAAAATCGAGAGATGGACATGTTATATGCATTATAGGGGCTAAACTAAATAAAATCAAAAGTTTACAGGGGTTGATTTAATTTTAGTACAAAACATATTCTTTGACTAGGGACCTAGATGAAGCTTAATATGATCTTAAAACATGTAAAAGATCAAAGAAAATTTGGACCAAGGACCTAAGTTAATAAATAGAAATTCCTTTTAATTGCCATTTTTTACTTGATCTTTTCATTTTCTTCTTGATCAAATCATTGGGATCAATTTGGGAAACATCTTGGAGCTTACTTTGTGTGGATGAATAGTATTGAAAGTGTAATTACAATACCAATCAAGGTGAGTGGGTTGATACTTCCTATGGCTAAGCATTTATTTCTTTAATGACTCTTGCATCATAGTGAAAGCATGAGACATATCCAATTTAAAGGATAATGATGATTGATACATAAGAACATATTTGAATTTATGTTGTTAATGTCTCTTGAATGAAATAATGAGATATTCAATAATTTTGAAACTTGTGTAGTTATATGTATGTAACTATTTTCCCTTATAGGAGGAAATGTGAAGGATGAAATATTGAATGTGAGTATGCGCATATATATATATATGTGTGTGTGTGTGTGTCTGTGTCTGTGTGCGTGTATTCATGTATAAGATTGATTTATAAGGAAATTTAGAATAATGTGTATGTACATATACATCTTATTATTTTTAAGAAAGGTGGTAAAGAAATATATATACATATATACGCACATGTAACTCATGAAGTTCCATATATTATTTTAAGGATGCTTATATGTATATATATATATATATAGATATACAAAAAGCAATATTTATATTTGTTTAGTCATGAAGTATAAGTACATATATATATATATATATATATAGATATGTAGCCATTTACAAGAATACTTGTTGGAAATAGATGGTTTGTCAATATTTATATAAATGTATACACACATATGTGCGTCCTAATTTTGTGATTAAAGTAAGAAAGTTGTGGTTATTCTAAATGTTAAGTTTGTCATAATATGAAGAGAACTTTATGTGGAATAATTATGAGCTCCTATGTTTGAGATATGATGTGGAAGATGAATTTTGTGAATAGTGGGTGATTATATAAATGTTGATGATTTTGTGTTTAAGTATGGAAAGGGATGTGAGTTCTGTTGTGGTTTGATTTGTAAATGATTAGGAGTTATGTTTATGATTGTGATTGTGTATGTGAATGGAATAAATGGAAAGGCATGGTGGTGCACCCTATGGAAAACTCTACAAGGAGCCATAAGGGTGGACATTTATAAATGAGTGATAAGGGTGGATTCAACGGGTTCATGGGCAATGATCCATAGGTACCTTGGACTACCCAATTGGAATGGGAAATGTATGCAATTGATTGTATTGTTTTCTGTTGTGAATTACTTTGACTTATGTTGAAATATATTTGATTTATTTGGATACTATTGAGAACTATTATAGATTATATTGTAACATGTTATAATTGAGTTATGAATGATTGCTACATGTTATCATTATGATACATGATATACGTTTTTCATCATAGTATTGTGTTGTCCCCTCACTGGGCACATGGTTTGCTCATACCCCTCTTATTAATATTTTTCAGAGTTAGCTATCAGGTAAGTATTCGAGCAAGGAGTTATGGATCTTTAATCTAAAACCCCATTTGAATTTAGGGATGACTTATTGTTCTTGTATTTTTATGTTACTATTCTAAAGTCACTCTGTGGTCTCGTAGGTAACTTAGGAACTATAATTCTATTATTGCAGGCTGAGAAAATAATGCATGCAAATGACTTAATTGTATCAAAGATTTGATTCTAGATATTTTTTTGAATTGACTTGTTGTGATGGAATGTATAAAATATATTTATGCAATATGACTAATCATATTTGATTATTCATGATTGAGCAAAAAAAAAGTTTTCTTAGATGAAATTTATTTTTATTTGTCTATTTTGAAATATTAGGCATACAAAATCGTTAAAACGAGCTAGGTTCCGAGATAAAGATAGGCTCACTCTCATGCCAGTCACGTGTCCTAGATGGGACGTGACATCAATTCTACAACATGATCACTATACAAGCTCTCTCATAAGGATATAAATTGCTTTCTTTATATTCTTCTTGTATTTTTTCTCTTCTTTTGATTAACTTATTTTATTGTTTTGCATTTGAAAGCGAATATCTATCAGAACCTTCTTACATGGCTCTACATCTCTCTTTATTTTAGCTAGATATAGCTTAAACCAATTAATTCCACCCCCTTGAAAATCTTGTTGCAATGTAAGCATATCAAATGATGCCTAAACCATCGTATTTAACAATTCTACAATGACCCCATGAGTTTCATTAATATTGGGGAGCCACCAATGAAGTCATATTTAGCAACAAGTTTCAACAAAATCAGTTTTTATTTAGCAATAAGTTTCAACAAATGATTATACAAGAGACTACAACTAATAAGTCAAATTGTAACTCCCAAACAATCTAATAGAAAAAAATCTTAATTTTAGTTTACCTTCATTATCAAAAGATTTGAGAATCAAATTTTCTAATTTCTAAAACAAGTGCTTTAATATCCAACCTAAATACAAAATATAGCACTTCCATAATGAAGCTTCAATTCTTGCAAGTGGTATAAGAATCTTTTATATAGGATTAACAAGAATTTGCTTTAAGAAGCACTAATAACAACAATATGGTTTCAAAGCATAAGAACTAATTTAATGCTAAACTTATCAATTTTGGGCTCCAATAACATTATCATCATTAATGACCATTTGTCTAAAGAATAAAAATTATCTAAATAATAAAATTGTATACTTCTTACACCAATTTAAGCACAAAATATGAAAATAAAAATCCATATACCTCATATTGAAGAAGCTAGAACAATAGAAGGACCAACCAAATTGAAAACTAAAACCAACTAAACTAAAATAATTAGTATAATGGGAAAAGTTAAACTAAAAACACAAATATTAGTTAAAAAAAGCTTCATAGGAGGAAAAAAATCAATTCTCACCCTAACGTTGTTGTTGTTATGACAGTGCCTGTTGAGTGTCATCGATGGTGGCTTGTGGTGGCCTGCAATGGTGGCAAGTTGACTAGATCAAAGGATTGGGTGGGGAACGCATTTTCCATTGCTAATTTGTGCTTTTGAATGTTTTAAGGAGAGGGGGAGCTAGGTTGTGCGACGGGGAATGGAATTGGGGTTAAATAAATTAAATTAGAGCATATACAGTGGTAGTTCTTAAAGGGTTCTTACTGTAGTTCACCACCCTGGTTGCCACGTGTAAGAATAGTTCTTATATAAGAACTTATTATGACACAAAAAGTAATAATAAAGTAATTAACTTACAATAAATGTTAGTGGAGAGTAATAAATGCTAAAGTAGTAGAAAGTTGATTGTAGAATCTATTTGTGGGTTCTTAAGAGGTTCACCCCTAGGAGAATTACTTAAAGTGGTGGGGAGTTGTTTAAGCTGATTTGGCATTATGAGATTCACAATAAGAACCCAAGTGAGGTTCACTACTTGCTTACGGTGATTTTTAGCCTTAGCTAAATCCGACAACAAATAATTAAAGAAGATTGAGAACGATATATGGGTTTAAAGTTATGCGATAATCTCATTAATATATTAGAAATATGTCAAATGTTTTAGAATGAAAGCAAGCTTATAACTGGATAAAAATAAAGAAAAGAAAGGCTGAATATGATTTGAAATAAATTTGCAGAAAAAAATAAATTAAAGAAGTAAGAATTGAGAAACAAGAGTGTTAAAATAAAGATAATAAGTAAATTGAAGAACAAATGCAGCTAATTAAAGAATAATAATGTAATCAAAGAGAACAGAAGTAAAGACAAAGAAGTTAAAAAGACTTGACTTTGAATTAAAATTGACTAAAATGTTAAAAGGAAAGCATACTTGATGTCAATCCGTTAATCTTCTAAATGAGATGTTCGGATGTTTTAATCAAGAAATGCCAACCTCTATGTTTATAACTACCTATCTATCTACTTGACTCATAAGTGACAGTTTCTTTTGTTGATAAACTATCTCGAGCATCTTTGTCCAACTCGGTCGTTGGTTTGTGTACCCAACCGACAGCTTTACACAGCTTATCTTCTCAATGTTGATTTGATAGTGTTGCTACAAACCGATCAAGCTGACTCCTCTTTCTATTTGACTTATTCTAGTATGTCAAATTCACATGTGCCATATTGGAATTTGATATCTCTATTTATTCACAATTGGCACTACTTCATTGCATTTGTTGACAATTACTTTTATCGACAAGACAAAATATCTTGTTGGAAATGCAAACCTCTATTGAAAATAATCGTCTAACAGATGCCCTCCAAAATTTTGTTTTCAACGTATTTTGGAAGAAAACTGAAAACTTTAAATAGTCTCGTAACCAACCCCAGATTTCTAGGGATAGGATCATGATTAGCTAAAGTTATAATATGACGGTCGTATCTCGACATTTGAGACATTATTACCCTTTTGCCACTTTATCTCTTATACCCTAAACCCTAGTCATTTGTCTCCTTTATATTTTATATTATATCCATTTTCAACATTGCTCTATTTTTTTCTCTGTACTTTCAAAGACCTTTTGCTTTCTACTGTGTACTAACAATGGCGTCTTCAAGCATTGGAGCTTCTTCTTCCAAGCAAGCGTCTGAGAAAATCAATACCAAAATCACCATTTAAGATATGATTTTGGAAAAATCTAGCAAAAATCTAAGGTAATCATCCCTATTCCTGATTCTTCTAATCCTCTTTCTGTGTTTTTAGGACCTTTGCTATCCCAAAACACTTTTCTTAAAAACCTTCATTCAACATTTCCTTGCAAAGCCCCTAGTGAAGCTATTCTTGTTTTTGCTTCATCTCTACCCATCTATTATTTTAAAAAGGTTGGGAGCTTGTTCAAAACACCTTCTTCTAGAGTTGCTGGATACCAAGCCTAGCTCAATAGGGTTCAAGCACAGAAGGACCAATTTTGAAAGAAATTGGTATCTTTGATTTTATCCAACTCTCTTGACACACCATAAAAATAATCCTGCTATGATTGGTGCATCAATCTTCTTCTAGAATAAAACCACTAATAACTTTCATTTCCCCTACAGTATGATAGGTCTAACACTTTTTGATGTGTCAGTTATTAAGGGCCTTCAACTAGATGGATAAATCATTGATTCCTTCCTCCAACCCTACCATACAATCGAGGTTTATTCAAATAAATATACTTCTTTTTCTTCTTTCGTAAACCTCTACCATATAAATTCACCTGACGTGTCTGACAAAGAACACATGGCTTTTCTCCTTCTTTGGTTGTTGGCTTATTCTTTTGGTACCAAGTCTGTAAACATAGCCAAATCCCTTCAACCCCTAGCCAATCTGATTCATGAAGATACTCGACTGTCAATAAACTAATGGCTTATGGCCAACCTTTTCCACTGTATGAGCCAAATGGTTGATAACATCAAGGCTCAATCAAAAAAGGAAAATGTTGGAGGCCCTATTTGGCTACAACAACTAGGGTTGAATGCCATTTTAGAGCAACACCTAACCAATAAACCTCTTACTGATCAATTAGCTAGTCATATGTCTAGCTCGTATGGGTAAAAACTGTTATTTTTCATGCGATTCTATGACTAGAGACAAGAAATGCAATTTCTTCCATTACTTTAAAATTTTTCATACTATCTCCCTTGACTCTACACAAATCAATTTTGCCCCTTTTGCTGAGCGTCGAGAAGGTCCTAAATTGTTCACTCACCTGTGGTATCTGACAATGCTAATATACAGGAGAATGCTTCCATTTGGTCCAACTTCCTCTGTTGACAAATCATCTTCATGGGCGCCCCAGAATCAAACGATGGTAACTTTTATATCCATCTACCCAACACAGTCACTCGATAGATGGGTTTCTGCCAATCCATCCTAGCACCCTACTCATCCACCCTTAGCGATCATATTGTCAATGCCTATGTGGTTGAAGCCACTACTACCGCTGAGTTGCCTAGAATTGAATTCGTGGTAACTTGCAGTATAGTGATTATCCCAGGTCATATTTGGTTGGAGCCACTACGACCGCCAAGTCGCCCAAAATTGAATTCGTGGCAACTTGCAATACAGTAGTCTTCCCAAGTCATTTCACTCTTGGAGCCTTACTTCTAAATTGCATAATTAATTGTTCCTACACTAATCTACTCTAATTATCTACTAATTACCACAGGAGGGTGATTGTAGATTTAAAGACTAAAACAGAATGTAAACATACAACCTAAGCTATAACAGAATCTGAAACACAAAACATATAAGAAACGAAATTACAAAACATGTAATCAGTCATTCAATCCTTAGAGTCTGCATCAATCATCATCCCATCCTTAGTTTACTCTAATTTAATCATACCATTCAGTTTCTAACTAAAATTCCTAGAAGACTTTCCAAGACTGAATCATATTATAATCATAATCACAATCTAATATAATTCGTTTAAGCCCTAACCAAATCATGCTTGATAATCACAAAAGGCAAGCCATTTCATTCTACTTACTCCACCAATCGATTAAAGCAAGGTTACACCTCAAATAAGAATCATAAAACTGAACCTATGACTAACTCAGTCATAATAGAACAGAGATAAACATAAGAACCAAAGGCCAATGTAGAACAGAAATGAAATAGGATTAAAACTAGAAAACTTTTCTATTATTGAGCCAAATAATCAAGATACACAACTCCAGTTCATGTCTGACTAATTACAACACTCTTTAGCCTTCCATGGAGGCTAAAATACACAAAGGAGGGAAGAAGAAAAACAAAAAAAAAAATACACAAGAAAGGTAGAAGAACAAACTCTTCAACTGCTACAAAATGGTGGTCTGAAGGTGTTTTATCATGCTGCCAAGGAAGGAGACGAATTTGCCCTGTTGACTCTCTAAGTGTTGTCCCTTTTTGCTACTACTTTTCTATTGCATCTTTTCTATTTTGCTGGTTGCTTTTCTGCAGAAAGCAAGTCTGATGCCTTGTTATTTTGCTATTGTGTTGGAAAGGGAATCAGAATAATGCAGAATATGTGGGCCCCACTAGACCAGTCAGCCCTAGTCAACCAGTCAACAGAATTTGCCATGCCAAGTTAATGCCACATCATCATTTTGTCCATGTTAGCATCTAGGTTAGTAAAACACTCTCTAAATAATTAAATCTACAAATTAGGCACAAGGATTAATGGGTCTCAAATCAATTAAGCTCATAAAAATATGAAATTAAAACATATGGGTTCTACAATTATTTTAGACCCAATAATTACCAAAATATAATATAATTGGAGAGTTCACAATATTTAAGATGCAAAAAGGACTAAGATAGGGACTAAATTGTGTATAAAAATGATCAATATTAGTATTCTCTCAAGGAGCCTTGCTTCTAAATTGCCTAATTAATTGTTCTAACATTAATCTACCCTAATTGCAACCTAATTATCTTCTGATTACATGCTAGCGGTGATTGCATTAGTAAGGCATAAAACATAAACTAACTACAACATAATAGAATAGAATACCAAACAGAACAGAAACAAAAAAGGAAATACACTAACAAATACAGAATGCAATCAGCTATAGAGTCCTAGAATTGCAACTGTCATTATTCTTGTCTTCAAATTAATTCTAGTGTTCTCTATCATTAGGTTTTCTAACTAATGTTTCTAAGAGACATCCTAGAACTAGAATACACATAAGTTAAACCTAACTACATGCAATCTGATTAAGTCCTAACCTAAATCATGCTTGATAATCACCCAAGTAAGCCATTTCTATTCTAGTTGCTACACCAAACAGTAACAGCAAGAAAACATCTCAGATTTAAGCATTCAAACCATTAATTATGTCCATAAATGTCTGACCAAAACTTAAACAAACATAAAAACAAAGATGCAAGGAAATAACAAAAATGAAACAGAGATGAACAACCAGAAATATATTTGATTAAGCTCAAAGAATTCATGTTATAGATTCTACTTCTCCATAGACTGATTACAGCACAAATTTCAGCATTCCATAAAGGCCAAAATAAAAGAAAATACAAGGGGAAACGAATTTACAGAGGAAAGTATGGAAGAAGAAAATCTTCAACAGCAAAAATGGTAGTCTGAATGTGTCTTTTAACTTCAGCCAATGAGGGAGGACAAAAATGCTCATTGTTTGACTCCATGTGTCGTCCTTTTCTCCCTTTCTATTGTTTTGCCTTGCTATTTTCTGTCTTCTGGTTACTTTTCTATAGAAAGCATTCCTGCTGCCTTGCTATGTTGCTGCTACGCAGAAAAGGAAATTAGAACAATGTAGGATGTGGGCCCTACACAGTCAGTAAAGTTGGTCAACATCTAGTCAGCCTCCATGTCATCATCCACATAAGCAAAACGTCCATATAAGCAAATGCTCTCTAATTAAATTAATTCTGCAAAGTAAAGACAAGGATTAAATTGGATCTTATCATTTAAGCTTATAAAAATATAGAATTAAAACATATTAGTTCTACAATTATTTTAGACCTAATAATTACAAAAATGTAATAAAATTAGAGAGTTGGCAATATTAAAATGGCAATAGGACCAAGATAGGAACTACAATGTATATTAAAATGCCTTATATCACTGTGTCACTACTCGACAGACATCCAAGAACTTCTGAAAGAAAATAGAAAGTTCAAGATGTCTCTCAAGCTTATACCTTTTAGATCTCTGCAAGGAGTTTCAAAGTGTTTTGTTGACTGGTGGTCAAAGTATTATTGACCATATCATAAAACCTCATAACTTGATTTAACATTCTTGTTGATTCCCTTTGGAAAGAACAAGACTTGGCGTCAAAAACCGGTAAGCATCTTAAGGAAATTCGAGCTTTTAAGAAATATTATAAAATAAAATAGGATCCCTAGTATCCTGAATGGATTGCTCAAAGTATGGAAGAAGTCATGGCCAAACTAAAATAGGAGCACAACATGTAGCATGGTTTTAGATATTTACAATTTTAGAACAAACCCAACATTCGACCAGAATTTTTAAAAAGAATTCTTTTTCCAAATCCAATCCCATTGCCCTATGCTCATTTTGGTTTGGTCGACGCATTTCTTAGTTAATTGACGAGGTCTAGTAACTTTAAATTTCTTGATAGATATCTTTCTTCTGCAACAAATCTTTCTCAAATAAAATATGAAGGAGTTACTTTTGCTCATCAGTTCATACTCCCTTTTGAACAATCCAAAGTAGTGTGGATTACCACTGAATTTTCTCAAGGTATATGATCCCGTTTATTCTTGGACAATAATTACTTTCGATGACTGACACCTTTTCTATCATTTGTAGCTCTCCCGTTTAAAGAGGCTTTAACTTACAAGCAATCGGAAGAGCAAATTATTGAGTCCAAGGAAGAAGAAGATAGTCAAATCCTTCCTCAATAGAAGAAAAAATGACCAAAGTGAGCAATTGACTATCTGCTCCTTTACCCAAACCGACAAAGTCCAAGAAAACAATTACTAGGCCAAAAAAGGCTTCAACAAAAAGAAAAGGAACCCTTTCTGATGTTAAACATGTGTCTAAAAAGTCTAAACTACGTGAAAGCCTAGTAGTTTCTGATCCCGCTATTGGGTCCAAGGTATAATTTCTGTATATTGAATACTACGATTTATCGAATATAGTATATTCATATATCCATCACATTCCAATGTCAAGAGAAGGATTTGATTCTTGAGGATTTAGCTTCAGCACATGGATCCAACAAGTCAAATATGCGGACTTATTCAATGGTATAATCCTTTTTGACTTTCGAATTAGATTAACAATAAAGCTAATGTAAACTCTTTGTCTCAGGGTTTGGACCAACAAATTTCAAGTCCTCTTACTGAGACTCCTATTGAGTTTCTCCAAATTAAGGCTCCATCAAAATTACTTGATCCGAAGAAACTTGTCAAACCAAGCCATGAAGGATTCATAATAGAAGCAATTGAAGCTTTTCTTGCTGGGGGATCGATAGCTATTCAATCTTCTACTTTTCCTCGACAGGCTTTATCACCTAGTGAGCATGAACAAGAGCTCGTACCTTCTAGCTCTCAGTAGTCTGATCATAGCCATTCACCTATCAGCTCGACACCTTTTTAGATCATGGAAAACATAGACATGGAGTCGTTAATGGCCAACTTTTCTTCCTCTACCAGTCCAACTCACCTAACAGTCCAAATTGAATCCCCAAAGATTTAGGCACTGACATGGATTTGGATGATTTGATCAACTTATTATCGGGTGACCATTCTTCATCAATAATCTCCTTTTTAGTTCCAAATGAGTCTTCGACAAACTCAAAAGTTGACGAATTGCTGAAAGAATTGAGGAATCTTTTTGATTATCCTTTTGAGGTCCTTGCTTTTGACGAATCTATAAGGAGCAAAATACAAGCCATCTTGGACAAACTTCAACCCGTAAAACTACAGCTGTCTATCTATTATTTGACTTTTAGACACTTCACTGAGCACTTGTCTACCAAAGCGCCTTCTTTTAACCAAGTTATCTCCTCTTACAAAAAAGGAGGTGTCAGAAAAAGTGTAATATCTCGAGACTCCGGGATGTTAATTCGACTGGATGTTTAAAATAAGATGAGAATTTATAGGTTTGAAACATGTTTTTGGAATTTATCGAAGATTTCATTTTAATTAAAAAATTTAAATAAAATAGTGTTAGTAATTTTAAAGATTTATTTAAAAATTTTAATGAATTATGTAGAAATTTTAATTAGTGGAAAAAAAAAAGAATATAAAGTGATGGAACAAATATGCGTGAAATATGAAATTTTAGAAAAATAACCAAGGACTTGAGCAATTACGTTATGATAGGTGGCTTTATACAAATTAAGCTAAAGTTTTATTATGTGGCATAATCTGGCTCTGCACACGTGGAGCACTTATCACCCTTGGATGTGGCTTCTTGAAGAAGCCATAACCTAAACCTACTAAACCCCCTATTTTTGGTACACGGTCACAATGAAGAGAGAAAGAATGAGTAAGGATGGGAGAGAGAGAGAGAGAACCAAGACCCCCCGTCAAACACTATGGCCTCCGGTGTTGTTAGGTTGGGACTCCATTTGCTGATCACTCATTGCCTCCTACCTTCACCCTTTTCTATCCACATGATGGTGGAGTTAGTTGAGGAAGTGAGAGAGACAGAGTTGTAGGAGCATGAGGACCTTCTTTGTCATTGCTGTCCACCATTACTACCATCACTAGCAGTCTTCCCTCCACTTTAATGCCTTGGTTCTTGGGTAAGTGCAAAACTTCTCTTTTCTCCCAATTTCTTTGTACTTCACGAGCCCTAAGCCAATGGAAGAAAAAATGGAATTGATTTCTGAATGGGTCCTATTTTCTAGTCTTCTCCATAACATTTTGTGTAATTAGGATCTTATTCTTTTGAAGAATTGCAAAGGGAGAAGATGGAGGATGAAGGGGACAGATGGAGAGGAAAATAGAGAAATAGCCAAGAGCTAAGGGAGTTATTTTTGTCTTAAATCTCTTCTACAAATTGGTAGTTTGTATGTTAGTTTTGAATGATTGAAATTAGAGATGAGAAGCAATGAGGTCAAAATCTGAGTTATGCATGTACTGTCATGGAAATATCCACCTAAATTTCTCAAATAGTTGTTGATGTAATTTGAACTTTAAATCATTTTGAATGAAGGTGAACAATGATAAATTGATCTTAATTTAAGTGTCATTATGTGTAAGGAAATGAGGAATAGTCATGAAAAGAAATAATGAAGAAGAGAACTTATTACTGTCAACATTTAGGACTGATTTGGCACTAAAGTTCAGAAACTTTTATACTTGAAATGGGGATGTTTGATGTTGTATTATTATTCTTAATGTTAAGAAAGAATAGAGGGATTTAGTTATGAGAAAAATTATGGCTGAAGATGGGCTAAAAAAAGAGAAAAGAAAGAAATACCAGAAATCTGTGAGGGAAAAGAATGTGCAGAATTTTCTAGTTTGTACATAAGGAGTTCAAGCAAATCTAAATCTATGCAAATGGGCCTAATATGATTATGTAAGAAGTTAGAGAAGTTTAGAAGTTAAGTTATAGGATTAAAGGTGCTAAAAAGGGGTTGGACAGCAAATAAAACTGAGGAAAAAAATCTGCAAGAATTATTATATGGCACTTTTGGCCAGCAGTAAAAAGAAAGAGGAAAGGGAATTTTAATTTTGAGATTCTTTCTCCATTTTTATGGTTGGACGATGTCTTCATTTTGACTCCCATAATAATTCTATAATTACTCCTTTGAGTTACAACTCCTAGTCTATCACAAAACTCATTAGGTTCTCTACTTTTTGTCTGAATAAGTATAAAGAGAAGATTTAGACCTCATCCAAGTGAGTACTTTACTTATACATGCCTAAGTCCTATGGAAATGATTTGTATGCAGTAACTTTATTTCCATGGATCTTATTTTTGTTATACAATGTATTCTAAGGAGAAATTCCCATAATTTCTGAAATGCCACAATCTTTTTATATGAAGTTTTATAGTTTCCTTTTTAAAGAATTTGTTGAAGATTTCGATATGAAATTTAAGGAGAAGAAATGAATTGTTTTAAATGTGACCAAATGATGTAAAATGTTTTAGGGAAATTTGGATGTGTGCAACAGAAAACCTGAGAGTAAAATAATGCTAACTGAACTAGCCAGGGCATGTCTTAAATTGTTTCAGGTTATTGCTGCGGCAATAAAAATCATCTTTTCGTTCAAATTTCCTTTCTCTTTTCATTTATTTTCTTTCCTAAATTCTTAGGATTTTCTCCCATCACTCCAACACAGTCTTTTTCTCATCGAACTACCAAGATTGGAGATAGATTTAGCGTGGATTCGAGGTGAGGGGATCTCTATTTTACTATGTATGTATTTTTTATATAAATTATAATTAAAATTAGTTTGAAACCTACGTGTATCCTGTGTGCACTGAATCACGAGAAGATTTGCATGTGTAAGAGCAAATATGCAATTGATTGATGTATGTGAATGCATGTGACTAAGTTGGTGAGTGTTGATTGAAGGATTTGGTCTACGAAACATTATGTGTATGATAATTTACATTTGAGTCTCTATGGATATATATATATGGAACGTGAATGTGTTTTCTTGTGCGTATCTATATTTTTATATTAATTGTTATAAAAATAGTCCAAATGGTGTGTCTATATGTATATATATAAACATTGAAAATGATGTTATGCTAATGATGGATTATGTTGTATCTATATTATGATGCTGAAGTCTAGAATTGTGCTAATTGTACTATGGCTTGAATTGAGAATGATTGAGATGTGCACTCAGTATATGATTGTTCTTGTGCTTGTGTTTGAGAATAAAAGGAAAGTCATGGTAGTGCGCCTCATGGGAAACTACATGGAGCCATAAGGGTGGAGATCTATATATGGAGCGATAAGGGTAGATACGGAGGGGGTCGCGGGCAACGATCTAATAGTACTCTAGACGATCTAGTTGGTACGAGAATATGTGCAATGATTGGACTGTTGTTGTTATGTGTTATTTTGGATTGCATTATGTTGTATTGTATTAAACGATTAGGATGTGACAATAATGCTTATATTGATGTATGTGTGCATTGTATTTCTTTGGTGCATGTTGTCATTATTATTATAATTATATATGCATTATGTGTGGTTGTAGTATGATAGGGATTTCTCCTCACTGGGTCTGTATGACTCATACTCAACATTTTCATGTGTTAAGAGATTAAAGCATCGAATCGGGCATGGAGATCTACTTCGCATTGTTTGGGAAAAAATATACTTATTAGGCTTTATTTTTCCTTTGTATGAATCTAGTAGTTGCTCTATAATCGAGTATGTTTCCTAGGATGGTTGTGTATTTAATGGATGGTTTGGGTTATAATTATACACACTTAGTCTATATGTTGTCTAAAAGAAAGGAAATTGGACTTCAATTGTTGTTGGAAATAGCGTAATGTATTCTTAATATTTTCCATGCATATTGTACTAATTGATAATTGGACTATGTTGTAATTGAAATTGTACGCTAATATTAACAAAGATGGAATATATAAGTCCTTGTTAACTTTTACTTATGTCATATTATGGCCTAGGAGTTGAGATGAATGAAATAAACAAATTGTAAGAAAGAGAAAGTATTGTGTTTTGGGTAAAGAGTCGGGCTTACGGAGGTGACGTTAGGCTCACCCTCCGTGCCAGTTACATGCCAGTTAGGGGATGTGACAAAAAGAAATTGTTTTGGAGTAATCACGGGATTTAAAAGCCAATAGAGACCAGCAACATGGTCTTTTCATCAAAGGAACTAATGATGACATCAATAGGCTAGAAAGAGAACTCAAGAGGATAGAAGAAGAACTCAAGAACTAAAGAGGACCTGAAGAAAGCCAAGGAGAAAAAAGACAAACTTGGTAAAGCTATGACCAATAGCTTGGCAACCCAACAACAAATAAAAAACAATACCAAAGCCATTACGGTCAAAGCCCAAGCGATAGCCTATAATACAAAGTAGTTGGAAACTGGCCATTAAAAACATGCAATCTTCAATACATTTTAGCTCATATTTTAGTCCTTTTGACCTCTTCAATATTGCCAAACTCTAGTTTTATAATGTTTTGATTTCTTTTGGGTGTAAATTAATCATAGGATTTATGTACTTTAATTAAGTAATTTTAGCCCAATTGGTTCATTTGTGTGTTTTATAGAGTTTACTGGCATATAGGCGAGAACTAGATAAGAAATAGCAACAACGAAGAACAAATTAGAACTTGCTGTAAGTAGACCTGGCTCCCAGCACTAGGAACCCAACGTCTGGCGCTGGAACATTAGTGAAGTACATGTCAATAGGCCACATGACAGTGCACATAGAGGAAAAATTAAGTTAACTAGCGCCCGGAGCTGGGACCATAACCAGACTTTAGAATAGATTTTAGAACAGACTTTGAACCAGACTTCAGACCCCACAACTGCTACAGACAGAGGCGACTCTCTAGACTGGTTTTGAGGAAGAGGAAGCCTTCCCACTTGGGAATGGCTCTCCTCCTCCCATTTTCTTCTCTTTTCTTTTATTTTCCTTCATAGTTTCTTAGCTTTCTACTATATTTTCTGTTATCTTTCATGTTCTTCTTTTCTTCCATGTAATTTTCTATGTTCATGGATTGATGTAGTTCGATTTTATGAAGCTTTATTGTTGAACATATTCAGTTTTAATGCATTTTCATTTAATGGAATGGATTTTGTTGATTATTCCTCCTCTTGAATGCTTGATTAACCTTCAATGAGTTTGGGATTTTGATGTCTATGATAGATCTAGCTGGATATTATGCCTAACCTTGTATTTTATACCATAAATCAGATTATCTAGATTTGGATAATTTTATTTGTATGGCTAGATTTTGAAAGTTTTCTGAGAATTTTAGATTGATAATTATATAATAGAATTTAGCCAAAACCAATCTTCCGCAATTCCATGAAATATTTGATTGGTTACACATATTTCTTGTTTGTCTCCTTCACTATTTTATTTTTGTTTTATTTCAATTATTTATTTTGTGTTGCTTCAATCATCACAAACACCTCCCCTTTTATGTAATTTATGTAAATCTTTCAACAAGTCTTAATAGCATTTAACTTCGCTTAATTAAATTTTATTTGACACCTCAATCTCTGTGGGACGATACTCTACTTATCACTTTATTACTTGTTGTGACCCAGTATACTTCCTGGAATATTTTATATGCTAAAATAATTTACGCATCAGTTACCTGATGACTTGTGCGGGAAAAAGAATCCCTGGCAACCATGTGGGAACGGCTAAGGCATTTGTAATGGTTACCATGTCAGTTAAATTTATCCAACAAAATTCTTATGTGTAAAGTTCATTGTGCAAAATGCTTAATAAAGAAAATATGTTTGATAACATTTCCTTGTTGATTCTCTTAATTTTCACTTCACATGTTGATGGTTTATATTGCTTCAAGTATTTGCCATTGATTAATTTTACTTTTAAATTAGAATTAACTTCGTCGAGTGTATAAGCGTTACCAATAAATACTTGAGTAATTATAAATGGTCCATCATATTTCGGTGACCACTTCCCAAATAATGTTTATCAATGGGCAAAATAACCTTCCATACTAAATCACCTAATTTGAAATATTTGTATTTAACTCGACTGTCATAAAATCTAGCAATTCTCTCTTTTTGTTGAATTAAATTTTCTAAAGCAATTATTCTACCATCATCTAATTCGTTTAATTCATCGAACATTAAATTTCAATAATCTTCAACTGGTAATTCATCTTGCCTTTGAATACAAATTGACTGAAGATTAATTTCAATAGGCAACAATACATCATGACCTTAAGCTAATTTATACAATGAAGTGCCTATTGACTCTCTTGGCAAATTCCTATACGCCCACAAAACCTAATCATGAGTATTATGCCAATTTTTAGGTTGTCGAATAATATGCTTTTTAATCAGGCTTATAAGTATTTTGTTTATGGCCTTTACTGACCATTTGCCTGCGCATAATATGGTGTTGATGTAATCATCTTTATTTTCCTAGTATTGGCATATTCCACGACCTTTCGTCTAATGAAAATTGTACCTTGGTTAGTTGTCAAAGTTTGAGGTATTCTGAACCTACAAATGATGTGTTTTCAATAAAATTGATCACATCTTGCTGGGTCACATCTTTTAAAGTGATTACTTCAACCCATTTGGTGAAATAATCAACTTCGACCAAAATATATTTATGTCCTTCCTACGAAGGTCGGTGTATTTGGCCTATCAAGTCCAAAGCCCATCCTTTGAATGGTCATGGTTTGATAATTGAATGTAATTCACTAGCCATGATGTTTTGTATATGGCCATGTCTTTGACACTCTTCACAAGAATTGACAAACATTATACAATCTTTAATCGGCTAATAGTATATTCGCCGTTGAAGAACCCATTTCATTTTATCTCCTACTTGGTGAGCTCCACAAATTACTTCATGGATCTCTGATAGGGCAATATATGCCTCTGACTCACTTAAACATTCTTCCAACTATTTGTCGACAGTTCCTCTATATAATTGTTCTCCTAACGTTACAAATTTTGATGCTTTATATTTAAGTTTCCGTTCTACGTCAGAAATTGGATTCTCCAAATAATCAATAATTGTTTTCCTCTAATCATCATTTGTTCGAACGTCATTTTGTAATACGTCTCTTTCCTCTAATAGGTATAAAAGTTCTGTAATTTCTATTAAATCTTACATGACTTTCTAAGAGATTTTATACCAGATGCTATTTGGGTAAGTCATTAGCTTCTTCATTTAACTCCCTAGGAATGTCTTGGACAATAACTTTGTCAAATTTTTTCATTAACTTACTGGCTACAGTACAATATTTAATCAATTTATGACTAAGCATTTGTATTCTTGAGTAAGTTGCTTGACGACTATCTGGAAATCTCCAAATTTATGCACTCTTTGTGCTTTCATTTCGTAAAGTATTTCTAATCCGACAATTAGAGCTTCATATTCAGTCTCATTGTTAGAACAAGAATACTTGAGTTTAAACATAAATTTAGTTGGAGTTCCTTGAGGGAATATTATTAAAATCCTTACACCACATCCTTTTTTATGCCTTCATCCACTGAAATAAAGATGCCATGTCCGAGAAAACTTATATTGTTCTCTATGAATAAAACAGGATGGTCGACTAGAAAGTCAGCCAATGATTGGCCTTTGACAGCTTTTACTGGAACATATTGAAAAGAAAATTCTGACAATGTAATTGTCTATTTGCCAATACGTCCATTAAGAACAGGTTTGGATAACATATATTTTATTACATCTGTCTTTGAGACAACAAATGTATTACAAGACATCAGATAATATTTTAGCTTCGTATAAGAAAAATATAATGGCAAATATAATTTTTTTATTGCACTATATCTTTTTTCTACATCATTTAATACTCGACTAAGGTAATAAACAGCTCTTTTGATGTCATTCTCATCGTCTTGGGCTAGTAAATATCTATAGTCTCTTCAAAAATTGAAATATACAATTTCAGTGGTCGATGCAGCACTGGCAGCATCATAACTGAATGATTTGTCAAATATTGCTTGATTTGATCAAAAGTCTCTTGATGGCAAGGCTTCCAGACAAAATCATGTTCAGCTTTCAATTTAAGCAAAGATGCAAATACTCTGGTCCTTCCGACAAGTTGGATATGAATCTTCTTAAAAAATTCACTTTCCCCAGGAAAGATTGTAATCTTTTTTATTCATTAGTGCAATGGCTTCTAAAACTTCTTTAGTTTTATTCTTGTCCACTTCAATGCCCTTTTTATGAACTAAGAATCCTAGAAACTTGACAGCTAACACTCCAAAAGCACGTTTCTCTGAATTCATTTTAAGGTTGTAATTCTGCATTCTTTCAAAAGCTTGCCTCAAATGCTTCAAATGATTTTGTTTATTTTCTAATTTGATGATGACATCATCGATGTATAACTCCATGAATTTTCCTATGACATCATGGAAAATAGTGTTCATCGCCCTTTGATAGGTGACCCCTGCATTCTTCAAATCGAAAGGCATGACTATCCATTTATATGTCCGAATAGCTCCTGGACATCTGGAAGTGGTTTTTGACACGTCCTCTTCAGCTATAAAAATTTGATTATACCCTACATGACCATCCATACAACTTAGAATTTTGGGCCCAGATGCGGCATCTACTAACATATCCACTATGGCCATTCGATATTCATCTATATGAGTAGAAGAATTTAAATTCCTAAAATATATACATACTCTTAACTTAACATTTTTCTTAATAACAGGTACTACATTAGAAAGTCATTCGACATACCTAGTAGTTCTAATGAGCTTAGCTTTAAGTAAATGTTCAACCTCCTATTTGATTTTAAGCACCACTTTAGGAGCAAACCTCCTATTCACTGCTTGATAGGTCTGCACCCTTCCTTGAGTGATAATCTATGTTCGACTAGGTCTCTACTTAAACTAGGCATTTCACTATAATCCCAAGAAAAGCAATCTTTATACTCCGTAATTAGCTTTTTTAAATTCCTTTGGCAGAAATGCACTTACAAAAATGAGGCTTTTATTTACTTCAATGCCCAAGTTCAGTTCTTCCAAAGGATCTTCTATTTCAACATTCAATTTCTCATTGGGCCTTTCT
The DNA here is from genome assembly GCA_037074585.1 of Biancaea sappan. NCBI lineage: Eukaryota > Viridiplantae > Streptophyta > Magnoliopsida > Fabales > Fabaceae > Biancaea > Biancaea sappan. The sequence goes on from CM073494.1 coordinate 38,890,630, forward strand.
CAAAACCCAAAGGGCCATCATCTATGATGCAGTCTGACAAAATACCTTCTAAGGTATTTACTACCTTGTCGGCCAGATAGGCCACAGCCAGATAGGCCGACAACCTACCTGTTTGAGTCTCGAGACTTATGGCTAGTACCTGGCCGATTCTGGTCAGCCTTATCTACTAACTTGACACTAAACCGGTCCATCAGACAGACTTCCAATGCTTCCTTATTTATTACTCCATCCTCCATAGCAACTAGTCTAACATTCGAGGCATATATTCTAAAATCAATGTGGAGTTGTTGTAAATAACAAGGACTGTCATCTACTATCATGTCATATCCCTTATCCTAGGCATATAACCGGCGTGATATAGATGAATTCCCATATCATAAGCCTATATTGAGTACTTATCTATGAACACTGTAGAAATTTTAAATGAATAAGGTAATTCACATAAAGGTTGAATTAGCATCCAACTTAGATTAAAGCATAATAAATTCTCTACTACATCGAAGTGATTTCCAAAATATTAAAGTGTATTACCACATTACAAAATAATAGAGTAACATACGGATACTATATAACAATCTCTCTAGGTGACTCACGTGATTACAGAGTGACCTCTAGAGTTTTCAACAAAATATTACAAGAAGACATACTTCTAACAACGAGAAGTCAACCCGAGAACAAATGGGGTTGAGGAGTAGGAGGACCGCTATCCATCTAAGGGATCTTCCACTTCAGCCACCGACTCTGAAAGCAAAAGACAAGGAAGGGGTGTGAGTAAATTATTTACTCAGTGAGGGTATAGTTAAAATAAATGATAATAATGATTAACATAAATAATTCATAAATATACAATCATCTTTTCTATGTGAACAAACATCTTATCATGAATTTCTTACATATTCGGTGTATACAAATATATACTATCACAAAAGTGCACGATGAGTTAACCTTCACTTGAGTACTTCTAATAGGTCCCTATGTGCGCCAGCACCTGGCAACACGTATGTCATTATGCTCATTAGTACTTTTACCTGGTACAATATCCAACCTTATATTGGCACGTGCCCGTACCCAGCACTAGAATCTTCATTAGTTATATGTGCCCATACTTGGCACCATTTTGAATCATGTTAACATATCATCGCAATCAATTCTAAATGAACACACAAAGATCAATTAAGCAACCTAGCATACTATAAGGATGTAAGATTTCATAATAATCAACCCCCCATGCTAAAATACAAACTAACCAATTTGTTTATGCTTACCATAAGGTCGTGGTGCAAGACCATTCTTGATTCACTCCAACATATTATGCTAGTGTTATTAAGAAGCTTACATAACCTTTTATAGGATACAAAGAAAATTTAAGAAAGAGAGAATTTAGTTCCACTCACCTCAATGTAGCTAAAAGTTACCTATGAGAGATGTTGCTTGAAAGTCCCCTAAGCAATTAAAATTAACCCACATAAGAGAAAATGTCAAAAATTAAGAGGGAAGGAAACCCACCACCCGCTGCAGTAGGAGAAGGCTGCAGCGGGAAGTTCATTCTGCTGTAGCAAGAGAGAGCATTAAAGCTACTCCTCTCAATATGCTGCACGTTGCAGAGGGATCTACTTCCCACTATAGTGGCAATCGGCTATACAACCCCCTAACAACAATTTTCTACCTCTTTCCTTTCTTATTGAGTACCATGACCAATCCAACCCATATACATGTTTTCCCAAGTGAAAACCCTCTAGAGAATAGCTCAAATAAGTTAAAAGATTCAAACAATCAAAGATCACAAACCCTAATCTCCCTTTTTGCTCACATAGGCTTTCCAAAAAGGAGTTTTCTGATCTATTCTCTAATCCATACTAACCTAAGTGTTATTAACTACATTCTTACTTTGTCACCCCTTAAAGATTCCACATTCAAGCTAAAATCACATAAATTTATTCTAGAGTTCACTCAAATCCAAGATCTACCCTTCCCAATAGCTAGGGTTCCCAAAGTGCAGAAAATGGAAGAGATTAAGGTAAAATATCACTTACAAGATGAATGAGCTCCAGCAAGGGAAGGGATTCATAACAGTAGTTCCAAAGAGAGATCAATGAAAATGTGGAGGAAGTGTGGTGTATGAACGATGGGGTGTCGATGGTGAAAAGAGAGGAAGACATTTTTGCTTCAGGAGGGAGGGAATGTATCAGAAATTAAATAAAGAAAGGAAATCCCAAAATTCCATCCTTGTCCCATCTACTTAATTCCAACTAATCAATCCCAATACCTAACAATTAAATCACCACACAATTCCACATATTTTTATATACTTCCAAACTATATAAGAATCGAAATAATAACATGAAGTCTTCAAATATTAACACCCAAAATTTTCTATCACAATATATAACATTGTAATACATGGACATATGAAATTAAAATTTTATCCCTACACACCCATAAGTTCAACTTCGAAATTAAGCCCCCTTAAACACGGATGTTACATACCACAATCTCCATTTGGCCTTCGCCATACCATAAAATTAGTTTATGATGCACAGTTGATGGAATGGCCCCGACAGCATGAATCCAGTCTCTTCCCAATAATATATTGTAGCTGGATTTTTTAGGAATACAACAAAAAGGGTTAACCTTTCAACTGATCCAACCCGAATGTTTAGTATTACTAACCCATCAAATGGAAAAGTCTTACCACTAAAATCAATCACAACCATGTCTATCTGAATTAAGTCTCATTTATTCTTCCCTAATCATTTGAACATTGCTCTTGGTATCAAATTAATAGCAGCTCCTCCATCCACTAACACTTTATTGGTAGGTTTCCCTTCTACTAAAGCCCTGATATGCAAAGGCTACAGATGTGCTCTTTGCTCATCAGTCGATTTCTCAAACTGGGCTAGATTGTCTATAACGCCTCAAAAAATGGGCATGTGACATAACATACAAAACTTAGGGGTGCCTCAGTGGTAGCCCATACATTTTTGAATAGTTCTAATATCCATAACTAAGCAAAATGTAAATTTACAAGGAAATAAATTTACATAATATATTATTTCATTTCCCATAACATTGGGAAATATTTACAATAATTAAACTCCAAACATATAGTAGGACCTAGGTGGCCTATAAGTTTACAGGGCATTACTATCGGCAAAAAGTCCAAAAATTGGTTCATTAAGAACCCTCTAACAAAAATGAAATATATCTCCAAAGCCGCCAAACTCCCAATGGTTTCCCATCCTCCTTAATGCTAAATCTGAAGAGATAACAATAGAGAGGGTGAGTTTATCAAAAACTCAGTGAGTAAATAACTATGCAATAAAATAAGGCATAGTACAAATACCATAATCACAACCACAATTTAAATAAATACCTCTAACACATACCGGTATAGATACACAAACTCAAGCATACCTGTAATTCCTTTTGTGAGTCCATACTCTTGTAACCCACATCAATCACATCCAATACTCTAATTCAACATAAAACATTTACAAGCACAAATGGCACAATAAATGCATTATGCAACAATCATATGCTTGTTTTCCTACTTCCTCCTATGCTTACCTCGTTGAGACTCAATCTGGAATTTTCCCTCAGATTATAATTGCTCAACGAGTTTATCCTAGAGGTTTACTCATACGTTTCCAATTTTTGACGTTCACCATAGGAATATCCACATCCTTGGATTTACTAGCTAGTTGCCTCTCATAGTATGAATATCCAAATGAAATATGCAATGTTTTTCCCACTCTTGCCACATTGAGGACCCGTCCAGATTTTCCCCCTCTGACTATTATTACTCAATGGGTTTATTCCATAGGTCCAACCCTCTATTCCCTCTACTGGATCCACATTCCCACACAATTCCTTTTTATATGCAATGCATTAACATGATAAAATGTAATGCATACTATCATGCCCCAACACCGGGCATGTGATTGGCACGAACAGTGTTTAGCTCGCACTACCGCAAGCCTTTCGTTTAATAAAAAGAAAGCCAAAATTGTAGCAAAAGTCAATCAGACTCCCTTATTCAAATATAAACTAGCATTAAATAAATAACAAGTCTACAATATCCCAACATAAATAACAAGTTTTATATAGGTAAGAATAAATAGACACTTTACCATACCACATGTATCACTACACATAAGGCACAATGGAATCATTCATTCACACAACCAAGGCTTCTAGTTCTAGCACAGAAATATCATCATTCAAAAAGTGTATTTCAAGGAGAAACCCAAGCATTGATGACACATACTTGAGTTGTATAAGTTGAAAAAGGAAGGTCCCTCGCCTGGAGCACTTTCAACCTCTGAAGAACGCTCTAGCCAAGTCTCGAACCAGCAAACCATCTCCCAACATCTATAGACCAAACCAACAAGAAGAAATGGAATTAAAATCACACTTCAAGCTTGTTAGGAGTGGTGCCCTGGGGCACCAGCCCTTCAACTCTTGGCCACTTGCTAGAGGCTTAGCGCCTAAGGCACCAAGCAGCAGAAGTTCAAACATCAGTTTGATTTCAATGCCCCAGCTCCGAAATCAGCCAATTTTTCACCATTTTCCATGATTCCTTTTAGGGGTTTTCTTCCTTAATTTTCTAAAATCAATATGTCACAAAAACCCTAAACTGCTTTTATGATTCTAAGCTTAAATCATCAATCTTTCAATATAAACCCTAACTTTCACTTATCCTCCTTTTTTCATGAAATCTATCTCTAAGCATGATACATTCTCACATCTCTAGTTCTAGACTTATCACATATCAGTCAAGAATGTTTTAGAAGGTTATCCAAAACTTGTAAATTAAGCATTTCTCCACCAAAAACCTCCAAGGTCCGAAAATGAAAGAAAAGGAAAACAATAAGATGTTCACCTTGTCTTCCTTGCTCTTTTCGGCATAGTGGCTCGCCGGAACTCCATCCTCTGACTGGTGATACATGGCCAGAGGTTTGGAAATGGTGGTTAGGGAAGCATAGTCAAAGAGAGGGAGAGAATTGGGGAAGGCAGCATGAATAGAATGAAAATGAATGTGTGTATGTGTGTGCGCGCTCTTATGGAGGTGTAAGTGGGGCCCACTACTTTCTTCTTTATCTTGGTCCCTTGTGTGACTAACATTTAATTAAAACTTACATAGAGTGTTGGAACAACTTTAACTAAAAAGAAAGCACCCAACTACACTCTCATTACAAGACCCCACATCATACCCCATTTACTCTAAGTTGCTAAAAATCTTGCGCTCATTCACTTTAGTCCTTAAATCATTTTCCATCTAGACAAGCGAAAATTTTTCCTGCGCCTCAAAGTACTCCTTAGGAAGTTTCAATAACCAATATCTAAAAATGGCGGATATTACATCCAGAGAACCGAAAAGTAATCGGAAAGCGAAGTTCCACCAAAAGAAATGAAAGAAAAGGACTGAAGGAGTTGAGAAAACTCAACTTTCTCCTCTAATCTCCCAAAGCCTCCTCTACGTGAAATGAAGAAGAAAAGAAGAGAGAAAAGAGAGAGGAGAGACTTAAAGAGTGATGTGACCCATGGGTACCTATACCCAGATACCTTAAACCCAAGTGATTAATTATTTCTCAATAATTATATTAATTCCACTTAATTTTCTCTTTCTCTTGTCTTTCCTCAAATCCCAAAAGCACCACCCGAAATAAAATACCCGGTCCAGTTATTTATCTCAATTTCTATAAATAATATTTCAAAAGAATAAATTAAATATGGAAATTAAAATGATATTTTAAATCCATTAAAATAATGCATTAAAGATAACGTCATTAAAACAACGCTATAAAATAATGATTAAAATCATGGAAATTTTTATTATAATAATTGTAATACCGTCAATCACGTGATCCCAAAATTAACGGGTACTACATTCTCCCCCATAACAGAATTCAGTCCCCTGAATTCAAAAACTCACCACAATACTCAAAAGGTGCCATGTCAATTGAGCAAAAGCGGCATCCCCCAACTTCCATCGAAAACCGAAGCATATACACTGGCACTCATAGAACCCCGCATTCTCTGGGACCAAAGTGAGAACTAAGATCCCCAATTATTACACAACTCCAATATACCATGGAGCTCCACATCTTCCCTCACCTAAGGATGTGAACAAATTGCCCAAACGACCAAAACCCAAAACATAGAGTTTCTCACAGAAAGCCTCGGAAAGCCTCATTCCCGTGCTGTTCTAGTAATTATTACCACAACCAAACTTAAGGAAGTTAGGGTAGCTTAAGTACCTACCATACATAAGTTCATCTACCACTCAACCCCAAAAGCACCCATAAATATATGCATAAATATAAAGATGCCTAGAGATAATTATCATGCAAGATATCCAGTCGCCCTGAAAGCATATACATGATATGGTATCTCACTCACTGTTCACGTAAAGCATATTCTTAATACCATTATATGCTATCTCTCATTTATTAGCCTAATCAATCCTACACTTTACATTATACATACCAAAAACACAAACCATACACATATCTTAGAATGTTATAGATTATATGGATCCCACCCAAAGGTGTCATCCCGCCTGTAGGTGATATCCCTCTCATTGGCAGGTTGCCCTCGAGAGTCAAGTTTAACCTGGGCTTCCATATTGCCATCATATCCATAGTCACAACACAAGAATAAATTATTCAAGCTAGAACCTATGCTATCACATACACAAACCCATAAGCATATATCACACAAATAGTTTTCCCCATAGATTTACGATCCTATGGAATCCCTACTTAAGAGTCCTATCACGTGAGCCTGCATTCTCATAGATTGATTATCCCCACAAGGACTTCCCTGTGAAGGTATACATCCTCATATTCCTATTCCTCAACCCTTTTAGTTCTCAGGTGCATCTCTCTTGATCCCAACCCTTGTACCCTGCATTAGTAACTGCTGGTTTCTAACCTCAAGAGTACACCTGAACTACTCCCACAACGTTAACCAATAACCATATAACCAACATAAATCCCACAAGAGGCTAGTCTTGATTTCCATCCCTTCCTGAATGTTAGCATCTAACTTTCCAAAATGTCAAGTAGCTATAGTCACTGGGAGGCTTATTCTAGAAAACTAGCTCATGAGACGAATCACTCTACTGACTTCTAGCGTAAACCCCCACTATGATTATCACAAGACTCTTGTGTATACTAAGCTTGTCCCAACTCTTGGTCCATTGGGTCATGTCCGTGACCAACAACAGGTCAATGGAACATGCCCACAACCACAACACAATGACCTACAAATCAAGGCTTTAACCCCTGCCTATACTATCTATACCAGGCCCACTAAAGCCCATAACACACTTTCCCACCGTACACTTACTTTAACCATTAGTTCCAATAGGATTCCTTCCTTCAAGACTAGAAGACCAAAGGAGATCATCCTCCCCAAATAAATTCACATTTGGGATCTTTATGTAATTATGCGTATACATACATTCCATGCATGTTCATTGTGAATAATTATATTTCTATACCCATCCACATACACTCATCCTCAAACTAACACTTATATTACCCGAGCACTTGTTCTATCATCAAAGAGTCTAGGTTTAACCCAAACTAGTCCCAAGCTAAGTCCATGGTACCATTTCTCTATTCTCATCATGAAACACCTGCGATGCTCATTCTACTGATATACAAAGATTCTCAACTGTTCTCGGTCATACACAACTTGCTAAGCGTGATACATATTCACAAATATGTATACCGTATTGAATTATAGGCCCTCATTTATGGTAAAAAGGTAGGCTAAACCTCCTGTTAACCTCCAACATCACGCTATCACCACCCCTCTGCTCAACTCAAATGGCACACATGCCAATAGCCTACCCATGGTGCACTCAGACTATTCTAAGGTCATGAGATTTCCATATACTAACCATGATAGAAACTCTTGTAAATTATCATTTACTTCATTCGGCTTTCTTAGTATAAGGATCTTACACATCCTTACACCCCATAGCTACCTTATCCTTACTCAGAGCTAGTCTCACAGGTTTTTAACCCCCCGGGGCCACTCTTTTATTCCTAAGCATACTCACTACCCATTACTATCAAACCTCAACTGAATGGGTGCAACATAGACAAGTTGCCCCTAAAGAACTAATAACTTACTCCAACCTTCCTTATACCAAGTTTTACCTCACTATGGTGTCTCTTCCAGGAGAACCAATTATCTGCCTTGATTCCCTTAACTGGGTCTTACTATACCAACGTTAGCCAGAAAAGATCGAGTATACGCTCTAACTTGAATCGACATAGTCACTTTAGTGTATATGTCCCATAACGTAACCCATATCCTAGCCTTCAACCTACTTCTCATGATCATCATTTCATCAAAAGCACATGACTACGCACAGCCCTTCTAGGATGCCACCAGCACCTCGGGAAATGGATTGTGCACTAATCCATATAGATGTTGATTCATAAATGCCCAGACTTGTCACTCCACTTAACTAACCACCCAAGCCACAAAGAATGCCCACATCTCTCGTGCAGGTATGCATTTCCTACCCACAGTAAGATGCAATACAATACAGGCGTATACATAATGTATTTAGGTTACATCTACGATATAACCATTCTCTAACTCTTTTTAAAACTCCTGGTTTCAACATTCATTAAAATATCTTAATGAAAATTTGTGTAAAAAAAGGCACCCACCACAAGAAACCATAACAAGTTTTCCTCAACTTGCAAATATATATAAATATATGCAAACAAGCACCAATGTTAACAAAACAAACCTTATAATATTTTTCCGAATCAATAATCAATACCTCAATTTTACCCTTACCATTTACAATCTAGGGTATGTTCATTACCAACCAAATATAGACACATATATAAATATATACATATATTTCAGTAAACAATTAAGTTTACATACCAAACTTGAAATAAATTATCACAGATAATTATACATCACATGGAAAATCTGTGTTTTCACAATGCATATTCACACACGCACCCACATCCTTATCTAACAATTTACAACCACATCGGTGGTAAATTGTTAGATAAGGATGTGGGTGCATGTGTGAATATGCATTATGGAAACTGGAAAAAAAACACTTCTTATGTCAATAAAATTATTTTCAATTAGTGCTCCAAGGATTTTTCCTTTATCTAGAGCCAAAAACATGCATATAAGATGACTTGGGTGGCATGGTAAAGGAGAGGGAGAGAGAGCTTCTGGGAGGGTAGAGAATGAGAGAGAAAGAATGAGAGAAAAGGAAGGGAAATGTGTAATTTGTTAGTATGGTGTGGGCCCCACTTCCTTCCTTTTCCATTTAGTTCCTTAGGCGATCTTCATTAATTGGAAACTTGTAAGATAAATGAGGGCATGATTTAAATTTGGGCAGCCAACTACACTTTCATAAAAAATGCACACCGTCCTATCCCATTTCTCTAAAATGCCAGAACCCCATGCTCATTCACTTTAGTCCCTCTCGATGCCTCAAGATCCATTCTAGCCTCAACTCTGACATCTTAAGGTACCAAATCCACAATTAATCCTCAAAAGGTCTATTTCCCTACACGAGTTCCTATCCTGCCCCTTACCATTAGTACACCTTAAATTCTTTCCCTTTCACTTTAGTCCTTATTAAATTTTAAAATCTCTTATCCCATTAGCTACAAATCGTTAACTCACAAAAATTTTCTTTTACCCAAATTTGTGCACTTCAAACCACATAGTAATACCTAAGGTATTACAATGGTGTTATTGGAACCAGATCAGACTGGCAAATTGACTAAGAATCTGGCGACCTAGAGCCTAGATCGGTCCTGGTTGAGCTTTTAAACCAGTCTATCATCGACCTTTCCAGGTCTTGACTGACTCGGGTGACCCTGACTCGGGTTGACAGGTTAAAGAGAGAGAGAGAAAGAGGAGGCCAATTGGGGTTGTCGAAGAAGAAGAAGAAGTAGCAGAAAGAGGAGGAGGCAGCAACAATGGAGAAGGCGTAGACTATGTTCGCTGGAGATGGCAGCTCATATTTTCTGGATCTAAACATCCAGGAGTGCTATCAAGCTGGACTATTAAATCCAAATTGATCCAACCACTTCGTGCGCATCTGTGTAAAGTTAGGAGGAAGAAGAAGAAATGAAGAATGCGAACTACATCTCAGCATGTACGAAGTTGTTATGGATATATGAAGAAGAAATGAAAAATACGAAGTGCATCCGTGTAAAAAAGACCCAGCCTGCTACTTTAATCTACTCTCTTTGTAAAGTTGATTGAAATTTGAGTCACTTGAGAAGAAAAACTAAAAAAGGTGTATTGGTTTGAGTGTGAGGTGATTGAAAAATCAAAATCGTATGCGTGTGTTAGTAGTGAAACTAAACTTTTTTTTTAAAAAAATATTTTTTATATTCAAAAAACTATTAAAAATAAAGATTAAAATCTATATTTATATATATATGATTTTTAATTAATTATAACTATTATGAATATTTATGACTTTATGTTTAAATTGTTATGGATGTTTATGACTTTAAAGTGTGAATTTTGCATATACATTATTTATTTTACTTGTTTTTGAATTTATTTATAAAAATATATAGATATATATATGTCACGCCCCAAAAAGTAAACCCATGCAATTAGGGTGAATATGCCAAAACACATCAAATAGTCCTAGTTATCCACAACTAGCAGTACATAAGCGAGTCATTTTATATAAGTAGAATAATATACATACACATATGTATAGAAAATTCTACAATATTAGAACGTAGTAATTTCAATACAATAGTAAATTACAGCCGAATTTATAATGTACAGTTCTCGACCTAAGCCTAGGTGGCCTAACTGACTACAGAGCGACATCCTAAGCTTAGCAAAATTTGGTTCTAAGAACCCACCGACACCAAGAGAAGTATAACTCCAAAGAGCCACTAATTCTCCAGGAGGTACCCCTCTTCCCTAGCCTTCCCCTCTGAAAAGAATAACCACAGAGGGTGTGAGTTCATCAAAACTCAGTGAGCAATAGACTGTGCAGAAAAACAACTATAGAATACAAGTACAATTATCGTAACTCACCACCACCAATGAAAGCTATTCAACATAAAGAAATATTAAATAATAGTAACAGATTTTCAAATATGCGATCAACCATATGAATGCTTGCCATATTTTACCTCGCTACCCACTGAAGACCAACCCTCAATGAGTGTATTCCAAAGGCACACACCTTTGAATATCCATATCCTGCAGAAGACCAACCCTCTGCTTCCCACATCTATGCATTTTATGTCATGAGTGAATGCAATGATTCCAGAACACAACACAGTACAACACAATATTAATAACTACACCACTTATTGTAAAGTAAACATTCCATCTACCGTTCCATTCTAATTACTATGACCAAATAAAAATAAGACTAATTTATCTTTCATAAATGAGGGAGGAGGGATTTACATTGTACTTGAAATAAAATGAATTTGGCAAGGTCCACCAATCATCTTTGCCTCACAAGTTTTACCGTATACAAAGCCTCGAAACAAAGTCGATTAATCCTACCAATGCAAAACATAAGCCTCAAGAACCTGTTGAAAACCCATAACGAAATACTCAAAAATCCTTTTTCAGCTCCAAGGGTGCCTAGTTGCCAGCACCTAAACTCTACCAAAGTTTGTGGACTTGGCACCTGGGCGCCACACAGGGCACCTAGGGTACCATGCCCTAAACTCTCTGCCCCAAAAAAAATAGCACTTGGTGAACAAGAACTTTGGTTCTTCGCAGTTCATCACATATTTTGGCATAGGAGGATCGGTAGGTTGGACATGTGCAGGATAGATTGGTCCCCGAGCAAGTTCAAAAAATAATTGAGGACACTCCCTTCAAAAGTGACTTGGCTGACCACAATGGAAGCATCCACTACTGACGTCTTTTCCAAAACATATTCTTGTATGGAATCTCCCACACAAAGGACAGAGAGGTTTACCTCGTCCTCCCTAAACACTCCCATGACCAATAACTGAATAGCCTCCACTATACTCGATATGGGGTCTCACAACACTACCTGTAGATGCAGCCGGTCCTGAAGATATTATCGGTGTGACTGGAGTAGGAAAAGGAAATCTCTGAGTCCCTGAACTTCCCCCGTGCTCAAGGAACTTACCATCATTCTTTCATTTCTTACCTTTAAAATGATCTTACCAGCCCTTGGCTCTTCTCTCCATTCTCCTGGTAACCTCCACAGCATCCTTATAACAGATAAAATATTCTACCATAGGTCCTACCCGGTCATACAAAGGCTCCCAAAGTCCTTCAACAAATCTTGTAATCATGTCCTCTTTAATAAGTACCATATTTGGAGCATATTCAGCTAGGCGAACATACTGAGCATCGTATTCATCAACAGACATGGTATCTTGTTTCAACTCCTTAAACTCTTTTGCCCTGGCCGATCTCAAAGTCTTAGGAAGAAACTGATCCATAAAAGCCTTACGGAACTCAGCCCAATGCAAAGGCGGTGCATCTTGTGGTCGCCCTTTTCTCAAAGTTCCCACCATCTTTTTGCCCGTCCTCTTAGTTAAAAAGCAATCATTTTCACCCTTCTTACATATGAACATCCCAATGCATCACAGATTGCCTCACAATCATTAAGAAAACGCTGGGGATCATTATCAGGATCTTTCCCAAAGAACACTAGTGGTCCCATCTTCAGAAATTCAGTCATCTTAATATCTTTTACCATACCTTCTCTAGCTAGAGGAAAAGATGGTACAGGAGCTACTGGTGGTATAGTTGTGGAAGATGGAGCTACAAGTGGAACTAAAGATGCAAACCTTGCCTCCCATTTTGCATCAATGCAATCCATGTGAGTTGTAAACATATACAATTCCCTCAATTACTGAAGCATTAACTGCAGGAACCGAACCATATGTCTAAGCTGGATTCTAATTAGAACCTCCAATTTCTTCAACAAATTCAGTCTCGGTATGCCCAGAAGATTCATGCTGTGGGTTAACCATGGTGTTACCCTGAACCGATTCGACAACATTGCGACCATGTTCACTATGAGCATGTTCATTTCCAGAATTCTCATCCGCCATCAAGAATTATTACAATCTACACACAAGAAATAAACACTTCAATGTCAACAAAATATCTAAACCTACTCCACCTAGGAGCGGCTTAGTAACAAGGGACGCTCAACTCTAAATAGTGACTTTTATGGAACCTAAACCTATAGTCATCATCATGCCGCGACTCAGGACAATGGGGAAGGGCCCACAAAGAACACCTAGCTCTGCAATCCTTAGGAGACCTACAAAACTCTCCTTCTGATACCATTTTGTCACCCTTCAAAAAGTAAACCCATGCAATTAGCGTGTATATGCCAAAGCACATCAAATAGTCCTAGTTATCTACAACTAGCAGTACATAAACCAGTTATTTTATCTAAGTAGAATGATATACATACACATATGTATAGAAAATTCTACAATATCAGAACGCAGTAATTTCAGTACAATAGTAAATTACAACTGAATTTATAATGTACAATTCCCGACCCAAGCCTAGATGGCCTATCTGACTACAGAGCGACATCCTAAGCTTAGCAAAATTTGGTTCTAAGAACCCATTAACACCAAGAGAAGTATAACTCCAAATAGCCGCTAACTCTCCAACGGGTACCCTTTTTCCCCAGCCTCTGGCTCTGAAAAAAATAACCACAAAGGGTGTGAGTTCATCAAAACTCAGTGAGCAATAGACTGTGCAGAAAAACAACTATAGAATACAAGTACAATTACTGTAACTCACTACCACCAATGAAAGCTATTCAACATAAAGAAATATTAAATAATAGTAACAGATTTTCAAATATGCGATCAACCATATGAATGCTTGCCATATTTTACCTCGCTACCCATTGAAGACCAACCCTCAATGAGTGTATTCCAAAGGCACACACCTTTGAATATCCACATCTTACAAAAGACCAACCCTCTGCTTCCTACATCTATGCATTTTGTGTCATGAGTGAATGCAATGATTCCAGAACACAACACAGTACAACACAATATTAATAACTACACCACTTATTATAAAGTAAACATTCCATCTACCGTTCCGTTCTAATTACTATGACTAAATAAAAAAAAAGACTAATTTATCTTTCATAAATGAGGGAGGAGGGATTTACATTATACTTGAAATAAAATGAATTTAGCAAGGTCCACCACTCACCTTTGCCTTACAAGTTTTACCATATACAAAGCCTCGAAATAGAGCCGATTAATCCTACCAATGCACCTAAAAGAAATGCCAAAACATAGGCCTCAAGAACCCATCGAAAACTCATAACGAAATACTCAAAAATCCTTTTTCAGCTCCAAGGGCGCCTAGGCACCAGCACCTAAACTCTCTGCAAGAGTTTATGGACTTGGCGCCTGGGCGCCATGCCCTAAACTCTCTGCCCCAAAAAAATAGCACTTGGCGCTTGAGGCGCCAAGACCGAGAACTTCAGTTCTTTGCAGTTCATCACGGATTTTGGGAAAAAAAACTCCCAAAAATCCAGATTTTCACCCCTTTCTCTTCTTCCTTTTAGTTCCTAAGTCCAAATATGGTTCATGAAACATTTTAGAACATTTAAAATGTTAAACAAACGAATTTCACGAATTTCCTCAAATTCTCTTGAAATTTCTCGAGAATGTGTTCTTGAGTTTTAATCCGCGAAACTTGTTTGTTTTACCTTCATGAACTAGATTAAAACATAATGAACCGAACAGACTTAAGAAAGGAGACAAAGAGGTAAAGTTTTCATGAAGAACTTCCAAAATTCAAAAAAACCCAGGGCAAAGGAAAATTTAAGAATCTAAGAGAGATTAACAAAATGTAATCTTACCCGAAGTCCTAGAATAGTCCCAAGATGAAGAAAACAACCAGAAATCAAAGATTGATCGGTGAAAAGATCAAGTTAAGTGAAGAGAGAGAGAAGAGAAAATAAAAGGTTCAACTTGGCCAAAATATTCAAGTGTGAAAATGAAGAAGAAAAAGTGAAAAGAGACTATATATAGGTGGTGGGTCATGGGTTGACCCACGGGCCCCATACTCAGCCTACTTCTACAGAATCATAATTAAACCACATAAATTCCAGTAAATTGCTTGTTCATAATTTCCCGTATATAACATAAAATTACTACAACACCACACATAATCCAATTCAATCACATAATATTGAATCCATAAATAAATTACCAAAGTATTCCACCAATTTATGGAAATTAAATGATTAGAAACAGAAAAATAAAGGCAACACTACAAAACAATGTAATAAAAATAGGGCCAATTTCACAAAAGAAAATAATTACCGTAATACCGTCAATTATTATAAAAATAAAATTGGCGAGTATTACAATATATATATATATATATATATATATATATATTAATTTTTTAAATTTATTTATTCGAGTCAGTAATTGACCTGATGAACTGACAGTTAAGCCACTGACTTGGTAACTTGAAGGCCAGTATGGGTCAATGACTGAGTCGGTTCTAATAACATTAGAATAATACAATATCCATTAAATGTACCAAAATAAAAGATGTATAAAAAATTAAAAAAAAAACATTTCCCACTTTTAAATT
The DNA here is from genome assembly GCA_037074585.1 of Biancaea sappan. Lineage (NCBI taxonomy): Eukaryota > Viridiplantae > Streptophyta > Magnoliopsida > Fabales > Fabaceae > Biancaea > Biancaea sappan. The sequence continues at coordinate 38,906,269 of CM073494.1, forward strand.
AACCAATTTTATTAGTTTTGACCCTTTTTTTGATGAGCAGTTAACTCTATTAATCGGATTAGTTGTATGATTTATCAATTTTTCAGTTATATCAACCAACTTAATTTTTAAAATAGTGGTTCAATAGAAAAATTTGTGAAAATTATTTTAGTGTTAAATTATCTAAAAGTATATTTATATGGTAATAAAGATATTTAGAAAAATTTTAAAATAATTTAATAACTGAAAAAACTCGACTCCTCCGACGCGAACATTTTCTAGAAATGGACGGAATCATATATGTACATGAAAAAAAAAAAAAAAAAGGAGGATTCATTGAGATCCCTTTCAAAAGAACAGAGAAAATGTCCACATCCCCGTAAACCGTACGCGTTCAATGGGTAATAAAATAAATCCGGAACGAGCAATCACACCCTTGTCAATATTGCAAAAGCCAAAACAACCCATCACTTCGGGTTCTGGTAAGCGGTACCTGCTTCTCTCCAGAATCCAGATCTTCCATCATACGGTTTATCTCCTTCCACGTCGATTCCCCTCGCTCCGCCATTCTTCGTCTCTTCCTTTGCCCTTCCGCAGACAGAGAGAGAGAGAATCTAGCAACGAGAAGTAATCGGAGTATCGACATCTCAGCTCCGGTCGCTGGGCCCGATGTCGTTTTGAGCTTCCAGAGAGTTCGGACACAGCGGATCTAGATTCTAGAAGGCGACAAGAACGGTAAGCTCCCGCAACCAGGGATTTATGTGGTTTCTATCTACTTTTGGAAATAAGTTAATTCGAATCTTAAGTTTTTATTCATGAGGTGAGGACGATTGAGCTCTTCAAAATCCATCTCTTTGACAAGTCATACGCGATTTTATAGTTTTTTGAACTTGGCAAGACGGTGACTCAGTGAGTAAGGGCGTTAATCGGCGCGGAAGGAGCAGTTGTGACGGTGGTGAATCTGTTTCAGAGATGGCGCCGAGCACGATCCGTAAGGCGATTGGGGCGGTTAAGGACCAGACCAGTATTGGGATAGCTAAAGTAGCTAGCAATATGGCGCCGGAACTCGAGGTTGCGATAGTGAAGGCGACCAGTCACGACGATGACCCTGCCAGCGAGAAGTACATACGCGAGATCTTAAACTTGATGTCTTACTCCCGAGGCTATGTTCACGCGTGTGTGTCCTCTGTGTCCAAGCGTTTGGCAAAGACCCGGGACTGGCTTGTGGCGCTCAAGGCCCTCATGCTTGTGCACAGGTTGATGAATGAGGGACCCCCTTTATTTCAAGAGGAGATCTTGTATGCGACCAGGAGGGGGATCAGGCTTCTAAATATGTCTGATTTTAGGGATGAGGCTCACTCCAGCTCCTGGGATCATTCGGCTTTTGTGAGGACCTATGCTATGTATCTGGATCAACGCCTTGAGCTGATGCTGTTCGAGAGGAAGGGTGGGAGTATTGGCGATAAGGGTGGGAGTGTGGGCGGTAGTGTGGATGATAGATTTGGGGGCAGAGACAATTTTATGTCGCCACCATCACGGCCGTATGAGTATGAGTATGGGGACTTCAGGGGGGGAAGTGGTTATGGGAGTGGAATGAGACGAACCCGATCCTTTGGTGATATGACTGAAACAGTGGGCCGAGAAGGTAGAGATGAGAGGAGGGCTGTGACACCGTTGATGGAGATGAAGCCGGAGAGGATTTTTGGTAAGATGGGTCATCTGCAGAGGCTGCTAGATAGATTCTTGGCGTGTAGGCCTACAGGATTGGCAAAGAATAGTAGGATGATTTTGATTGCATTGTATCCTGTTGTGAGGGAGAGCTTTCAGCTCTATGCTGATATTTGTGAGGTTCTGGCCGTATTGCTTGACAAATTCTTTGATATGGAATACCCAGATTGTGTTAAGGCATTTGATGCTTACGCTAGTGCAGCAAAGCAGATTGATGAACTTGTTGGCTTCTACAACTGGTGTAAGGATACTGGTGTGGCCAGATCCTCTGAGTACCCCGAAGTTCAGAGAATTACTAGTAAATTACTGGAGACACTGGAGGAGTTCGTGAGAGACCGGGCAAAGAAACCAAAAAGTCCAGAGAGGAGGGAGGAACCTCCACCAGTAGCTAAAGAAGAGGAGCCAGTACTGGATATGAATGAAATCAAGGCACTGCCTCCACCTGAGAACTACACCCCGCCTCCACTAGCTAAGCCTGAGTCTGAGCCTGAGCTGCAGCGACAAGTTACGGAGGACTTGGTAAATCTAAGAGATGATGCAGTCACTGCAGATGATCAGGGTAATAAACTGGCTTTGGCATTGTTTGCTGGTCCAGCATTAAATAATGCAAATGGATCATGGGAAGCCTTCCCATCAAATGGACAGCCTGAAGTGACTTCCGCTTGGCAGACCCCAGCTGCAGAACCCGGGAAGGCCGATTGGGAATTGGCATTGGTAGAGACTGCTAGCCATTTATCAAAGCAGAAGGCAGCTTTAGGTGGTGGGTTTGATCCGTTATTGTTGAATGGCATGTACGATCAAGGAATGGTCAGGCAGCATGTCAGCACTGCCCAATTGAGTGGAGGAAGTGCGAGCAGTGTGGCATTGCCAGGACCAGGAAAGAGCACAACACGTGTTTTAGCTCTCCCTGCCCCAGATGGAACTGTTCAGCCAGTCAATGAGGACCCTTTTGCCGCATCACTGAACTTTCCACCCCCATCATATGTGCAAATGGCAGATACGGAGAAGAAACAGCAGTTGCTTGTGCAAGAGCAGCAGCTATGGCAGCAGTATGCAAGCGATGGGATGCGAGGTCAAGCTAGCTTGGCCAAGATCAGTGGGACTGGATACTATCCTGGGGGTCCTATGCCAGCGATGCCTTATGGAATGCCCCCGGTTAATGGAATCGGACCTTCGACTGGGTACTAGTTGATTTCTTTCTTTTGGCCTCCGAATCTACAGGTGACTTCGTTTTGTTTTTACGTTGACTCTGTTTTTCCTTTGTCATAAATGATGTCATCTTATTCTTGGGATTTGTTCCTTACAAGTATCATAGGGTTTGCTAGGGAAGAGACTGAGCCGAAGTCTGAAGAGGCAAATTCTTTTTGGGGGTTTGAGGTTAAGAGACGTGTAGTTCAGTTCTGATGTCTCTTTTGTAATGGTAAAGTTTTCTTTTTGATTTTGTACTCTAGTGATTCTTGCTCATAAAAAACAAACACATAACTACTGTAAATTTTACTGAATGTTGTGGATAACGTTGTTTATGGCGAATGATATAATCCATCCGGGGTACCACCTCAGACCGATATATTTAACAAGGAAGTGGTATTCTTCTTATAGATGAGGGCAATGCTTTTGGAATTGACTCGGTCATTGATACAAGATGACCTTTGAGTCTGGATCAATAATTCGAGTTAATTGTTAAACTGATAAATAAATTAAAAAAATTAAAAATTATATATATACTTAAAAATAAATAAAATAAATAATTTAGAAGTAAATTTTACACTTTAAAGTGTTAAAAATATGATCATTAGTTATAAATAATTAAAATATAAATATTTATAAAGTGATAAACATTCATAATAATTTAATCATAAAGTTAAATTTTAAATACATGTATCATTATATTAAAATCATAAAGTCATAATTCTTCATATTATGTCAAACAAACATCATAAAATTAATTAATTTATATAAATTGCGAGTTTTTGGATTTTTTGTTTCTTCGGGCATATTTTACGAGTCAACTAGTTGTCTATTATAGTTAATGTTAGCAATTCTATCAGTATTTTCACTGCCACCACCATTTTCGTTATTATCAATAATTTCATCCAAATTTAATTTTGTAAAAAAAATAACTTAAATAAATTAAAATCTTGAAATGATACATCATAATTATCTAACATAAATTACAATCAACATCATCATTTTGAGTACTACAAGTTGTAAATTTACGATTAAGAATATTCAATTCCTTAATAGTCAAGGTTGATGATTTTTCTTTCAATATTCAATTATCATTTTCTTTAAAGGATTAAAAGTTAATCGAATTATAATTCTTTAATTTGTTCCTATATATTTTTATTTAAATATATAAAATTATAAATGGTTTTTTATATGATTAAAAATTGCAAATAAGAAATATTTTTTTTTTGTAATTTCAAGTTATAATGAACATAAACAAAATCATTAAGTCTTTGATGCTCTCTACAAACACAGTTCAATTTCTTTCACGTTCAGAAGAATTGCATGTTTGGCTTAAACTTGAATTGCAAGGTTTTATAAATTTAGAGCACTTGATCTATAGCATTGTCACCACTCTCATCTAAAATATTACATATAACAAATTAATGAAATAATACTTAAACAAATTAAAAAAATGTTAATAAACATCAATATTACTTGACATCATTTTGCAACGATTATATGCTGCAAGTTTTCTTCCAAAATTCCCTTCTTCATCCTTGAAAATTTTTATTGAACTTGGTAATTTGGTTTCTAGTTCTCGATTATTATAAGTATATTTATCAATGACATCAATAACTTTCAAGATAGTGCTCTTATTCCTTTCCATTGTTTCAGTATCATATTGATAACTTGGATTAAATCAATAATTAGTAGCTTGAAGATTTTTGTCCATTTCAACTCTAGTTGCATGAAAAACTACAAACAAATAACTTATTGCAAGCTTATCTTCATTATCAACAATAGCAACACACAAATCAAGAGTTCAGTAACTTTCACAATATATGTACAATCTTTCTAAAAATGTGAATCCAAGACAAGATCCATAAATTTCTTTGCTTTATTTATGATCAGTTTATCCATTATTTACATGTCACTATGATTTGCAAAGCAACCTTGTGAGTTATTATGCTTTGCAAAGCAATGAAATTAATTGCAAAGCGAGTTGGAGTCAGACAGAGGACCTCTCTTCCATTGGTATGCTTCATCATAAAATGCAAAACAAAACAATAGTTATAAATGAATTTAGTTATTTTTGTAGCATGATCTACAACTTTTGTCATCTCATCTAATTTACCAATGTCTTACAATATCAAATTAATACAATGTGTAGCACATAGAGACCAATAAAGAATTGAAAATTCTTATTCCAGCATTCTACGAGTAGCAACATAATTTAAACATTATCGGTCACAATTTGGACCATATTTTCAGGTCCGACAATCAACACAATTTTCTTAAAAAGATTAAACAACATATATCACCAATCTTAGAAGCATCATATGCATCAATAAATTTTAGGAACACAATCTCTTTAGAACAATAAACTAAAAAGTTTATGAGGTTATCCTACATTGATCAGTCCACCCATCTACCAAAATCATACACCATGTTTTCTTCCAAGTCTTATGGTAACTATTAACATAATCATTTACTTCTTCCATATTTTACTCAATGAATAACCATGAAGGTCCCTGTCATGCCCCTAATTTGGATTATTTGACTGGCACGGTGTGGAATCTACCCCACAACCATAAGCCTAGACCAACATGAAAAATAATCCACAATAAATGAAAAATATGTTGACTATAACGATAATAAATGGAAGTAATTCAATTAAAAGTCATTCATACCTCATAATGCTATAGTTTACAAAAGAATACTTTTGTTTCCAAGCTTTCCTCCTTTCCATCACAAAACAAAGTTCAAGGAAAGTTCTAAAATATAGTTCAACCAATAGTCAATGGTATGAATTACATTTCCATCACATTTACCAACTACAGATCCTAGGAGTCCTACTAACAAGAAAAGTGAATGGACTGGCACTGAATATATTCCTTTAATTATAAGAATATGATTATATGCTTTGCAAATGCATCAAAAGAAATGCCTCTATAAATTTTCAGACACACAACTTTTTAACTTATATCATTTCTTGGTACCTAAACAAAAAATGACAATTTTAGAAGTATTGAATATTAGTTCTATTTAGTTTCTTGATATTGATTAATGGATATCACAATTTAATTATCAGCTACTTCAAGAAAATCCCATCATTTGGATCTTGTGGAAGATTGCTATTTGTTGGAGAGGGGGTGGTTTAAAGGTAGGTAATCCATCGAATGGCCAAAGCAATGAGCCTTGTTTTAAATTATGTGTGAAGGTATTATTTGTGTTTAGAATACAATAATTTCAACTTAGGTTTTCATTAAACTTCTGTCTTCAAGGTGGCGATGAGATAGAAGCAGTTATGTGGTGAATAACAAAAAAGTCTAATGAGAAGGAACTACGAATACAATTTATGGACCTGTGAGAGTCAAACTTTGACCATTTCAATGTGTCTTATAAAGTTTAGGTGATGGACAAATTATAACCCTGACAAAACTGAGAGATGATGGTTTGGAGTCTGACGTGGAATTGAAGGCTAAAGACAAGTTATAAAAGATGATCAAGAGCTATGGGACTTCATATAGCTTTTTTAGAGGGCCAGAAAAAAATTGACTAAGCTTCAATGTTGGTCAACATTCCAAAGTAGTTTTTATAAAATAATTAAAAAATTAATTAGTGTTTGTACAGCTAAGTGTAGGCTGAATAGAGCTTAGCCCTGTGTATATCACGTCCCAATCCGGACACGTGACTAGTACGGTAAACAGGAAACCACTCAAATATCTGTAAGCCTATTTTAAACTCGAGCAACACTAAAACACATCATATCCAAGTCAACACATACCAATAAAGGAAGAAAAACTCTTTATCCAATGAATATTTTCTAGGCATGGTAATAACTTCCTAGAAGCATTCAACAATCTTTCATGCAATAGATATGAGAAAACATCATCTTATTCCTTACATTCACATGCAACATTACCTAGGTGATCTACGTGACTACAGAGGAACTCTAGAATGAAAAGTTAACTTACAAAAAATTTATAAACAGTTAGCCCCGGAAAACAAAAAAAAAGGGGATGACGTTATCCCTCACGTTAGTATTCTACACTAGTCACCTGCTCTAAAATAGTAAATAGTATAAATGAGTCATAGACTCAATGAGCAAGACACTAATCTCTAAATAAGTTTCTTATCGATTCTTTTTATCATATGTAGGTAATTAACAAGAATAATAATAATAACAAATTTCAGTTAAGTACATAACATACCTGGACATTCCTCTGTTTCTTTCATTATGCTTCAATATGCACCCGTATTATCATATACAACGTTATTGAGTAAATAATAAAAATAGATGTACAAGATGTATGCATGCACATATATACATGTAATCATATCTCGCTATAATCAAGGCAATTTCAACATTAGAGGTATCACAATTCCAACCAATCTTACACAAATCATGGAAGTCAAATTGGATTGTTGTCACATTCAAAATCAAAAGTACACAACCAATTAAACAAATATTTAATCATACAAATTTTTTGTACCAACCGGGTCGTCTAGGGTACAATTGGATCGTTGTCCACGGACCCTGCCACATCTACCCTTATCACTCCAAATACAATCTCCACCCTTATGGCTCCATGTAAAATTTTCCATGAGGTGCACAACCATGTCTTTCTTTCATCAAACACAACCACACTCACAAAGCAAGATTTCAAATCACAATTCAAACACTTGGATTATAACATACCTTAACCATCCATAATAAATATATTGAATAATTCAAGTATGCCAAGACTCAATTCATTTTCCACATTATTCACAATTCATAACATAACCTCAACACACAAAATACATCACACACAGATATATATATATATATATATATATATATATATATATATATATCTATACACAATACTTAAAACTAATTACGTCTTAAAACTAATTATGTCTCGGCCGTTGTTTCTCAAAGACTCAAACAAATTCACTTGAAGCATCATTGGGAGAATTTGCTTAGGATTAAAAAGTTAGGAGAATAGCTCTTTATTGTATTATCTCTTTTCCACTTAACTTAGAGGTAAATCCCTCTTTAAACTATTTAAATTTCTCAAAAAGATCACACATGTTCTGGTTTGGACTGAATTTCGGACTCCAAACTTCCTAAATTTTCTGGGCAATAACTGCAACTCCAAAATTTATGAATTTTGGCAGCAGATATTCTTAACATGTCTAGAATCTTAGATAATAATTTCAGAGAAAAATAATATAATTTACCCCTCCAAAACCTCACTTTTGTAACCATTATACAGACTATCTCTGCAGTCTTAGGATCTCGGTTTTGCAAGCCTTTGACCTACTATTTCAACTCCAATTCTCATGAAACTTGGTAGCTTATACTTTAGTGCTATAACATCCTTCCATGAAAATTTCAAATTAAAACTTGACCAACTGGACATATACCAAGGCTTTAAACAAAATTAGTCAGATTATTCTAATTTCTCAGGTAGGTTCTGTTTTTTTGATATTAGGCTTAGAAATACTTTTCCAAATACTATGAAGCTGTCCAGATCAATTCTACACATGCCAAGGGATACTTCATAAAAATTTCAAGCCAAAAGAATTTGATTTAGATATGTTTTTATCTCAGAATGCATACCAACAGTGAAGCTGTCTATTATGGCTAACTATGTTAATTAAGGAGAAGTTTAGGATACCAAATGGGATTAGGTTCTAATAAGTGTTGGTGGAAACCTTCTATGACATCAACACGTGGGGCGTACCAATTCTCAAGTGTATAAGAGCTCATCCAACATCTCAACCAGACCGAGACTCTAGTAGCAACAAAAAGGCTACAATCACGTTAAACAATTGTAATTCCATGATTCATAACCTTGCATAGCTTCTTAGTTTTAGCTACCAAATTAAAATAGAACTTTTTGGCCTAGCTACGTCACCTTTCTATTATAACTCTGCCAATTCTTCCACTACCACAATCGAACATCCCAATTTTTTTTTTTTTGATTACATATATCATTTGGTCACCCAAATATAGACAAATCAAGGGTATATCACTTGCTGCACTTAAACAAAAATCTCATTTTGTATATGTCACCCCTTCTTCCTTAAATTCTAAATTTAATTATGCAATCTCTTTGAATTATTGAGGACAAAACAACCCATGGACCACACACCCGCATACATCTCTACACACAGTTTATAAAAAAAGGCAAAAGTGTGCTTTACGTCCCTAAAGTTTATCCCAATTTTCATTTATGCCCAAAAACTTTTTTTGTGTCAATCATGTCCTACATTTTTCAACAGTTTACAAATATATCCTTTTTTTAACACCGTTAGTGGCTTAACAGAAATGCTGACGTGGCACATGATGTGGATAAAATTATTGCTAAATCACATACCATGCCATTGCCACTTATCTGCCACGTGGATGGACCCTGTGAAATGCCAAAAACACCCCTCGTGTCATTTAACCCCAGCATTTGAAATCATTTGAGTGAAGTTACCATTCTAGCTCCCACTTGAACTCTATTCTCTCCAAATGACGTCGCCTTGAGGTGCTTTAAATTCGGTGGACAGCCGACGTCAACACTGGCGAAGACAGTGGCGTGGCCGGCGGCCAAGGACGCTAACGGAGAGGAACAAGTACCCCATAGTTTCTTTTCTCATTTTTTTTGCCCTAACGTCAAATTTTTTACCCCAATCTGAATCTTGTCCTAATAAACCACAAATTTAGCCCCAATCCGAAACTTGGCTTAATAAACTACAATTTTAGCCCCAACTCGTGATGAGTCAGGATGAAGGATTTCTCTTCTTTTATTTTTTGGAAGTGTAGATGTTAGCCCCAATCTGTGTTGATTCGGGATGAAGGAATGCCCAAAAGCGTAATCATATTACATTAAACATATTCTGTGGATTGATCTTAGGTGTTTTAGATGTATTAGGACTTTCAGGATTTTCTGATATTATACTTACATAAGTCTTGGCCTTCTCAAAAGCAAGCTCCTTTGTTCATTTTGGGTGGCCTTGTTGTAGAAAGCATCTGTGTTACTGTGGCTGTGTTCCCATGGCTTCTGTGTTGATGTTGATTTGAGTTGACCGTAAAATATTATATGTAGAAATATGTCTGTGTTGTGTATAGTATTGTTGAAGTGAAAAGTGTGAAATGAAACTCAATATTTTTTGTATCTAAAGCTTAACAATGTTAGATTCTATAGTTAACAACAAAGTTATATGCACATTACATTATGCTTTATAAATTATATTTTATTAACCTAAAACTCCTAAGAGCATTGGATCAATTTGCACTAATTTTTATGTAAAATATTGGTTAAGTCTTTACTCTAACATCAATATAGTCTATTACGGTTGCATAGCTGTTCACAAACCAAATTTATATTTGTTTTATATAACCCCTTTATTTTAATATAACTCCTGTTGTATGTTATTTGATTAGGTTTTTTTTATCTGAGCTTTCAATGGATAAATTCTCTGTGAAAGTATACCACGGTGGTCAGCTTATGGGAGGATCATATGTTGGGGGTGAAGTTGACATATGGAATGCTTGTGACTTTGATAGATGGAGTTACTTTGAGATTATAGACTTAGTTAAAGAAGACTATGGGTATTCTAACATTGAGGCAATGTGGTACAAGGCTCTGGGAGAAGCGTTTGAGCAAGGATTGAAGATGCTCATAGATGATGGAGGAGCAATGGAGATGGTAGACATTGCTAATAAGCATGGCAAGGTAATGAAATCTCAGTGATAAATCTCAATCATATCCAACTGCATTATCAGCATCTTTGGTCATTTGGTGTCATCATCCAGTTTTTATTTAACAAGTGTAACTGTTACCATTGGGATGCCTATATTTTAATAAAGACATATGATGTTTTCAATATTGGTTGAGTTTATATTTCATCTTATTTATAATCAAGCTTCTTTATTTATGTAACCTTTATAGGGTTTGGACAGCGCCCTTGAGACACTCATACCAGGAGGTAACCATCGGTTTTGTGTACATCATCTGTACAACAACTTCAGGAAAAAAATTCCCAGGCAGCCACCTAAAGAAGCTGGTGTGGAAAGTTGCAAGGTCCACCTACCCTCAAGCATGGGAAAGGACAATGCTTGAAATAAAGAAGCATGATGAAAAGGCATATCTACATTTGATAAAGATTTCTCCAAGGCATTAGAGTAGGGCATTTTTTAGGGCAAACCCCAAGTGTTATGTCTTTCTGAACAATACATGTGAGACCTTCAATTCTATCATTCTGAGTGCCTGGGAAAAGCTGATAGTGTCCATGCTAGAGGACATTAGAGTGTGGATGATGGAGAGGTGGCCAATGAATAGGAAGGATGTCGAAAAAATTGCTAATGAAGCGGTCCTCCCAAAAATTAAGGCTATGCTTGATCTAAATTATAAAAAGAGCGGTAAGTGGTTACCGACATGGGCCGGGCAAAAAATATTTGAGGTGATAGGCCTTAATGAAAAGTTTGTGGTGGACATTGATCTTAAGACCTGTACATGCAGGCATTGGGCAATTACGGGCATTCCTTGCCCCCATGTTATCAGTTGCATGAATCACATGGGAAAGAGGCCTAACTCTTTCATCCCATCATATTTCAGGAAGGAACATTATTGAGCATGCTTTTAGTTCATGGTACACCCAACAAATGGCCCAAATATGTGGCCATCTACACTATGGGATGATGTCCTTCCACCACTATATAGGAAACCGATTGGCCAACCAAAGAAGAAAAGAAGAAAGGAAGCTAATGAGGAGTCTCAAAACCCAACTTGTATGTCTTGTAGGGGGTAAACTGTGGTGTGGAAATTGTGGAACCATTGGACATAATAAATGGGCTTGTAAATAACCCAGATAGCCACCATCGTCTTCTGTGCAATTGGGACAACCTCAGACAATTGTGATTATTTTTTATGCTATATTTTTTTTATTGCTTTATCAATAGTGAACTTGATTCTATATTTCATTACCATGTTGCATCTTACCATTTAATTGTAAACTTGCAGTGCACACAGAGGGAAAAGATGCCAGTAAGTCATGTAAGAGTATTAACACAGCCACCCCAGACACAACTACCATAGACCATTCCTATGGTAATTATTACTTTTCCAAACAAAAGTGTTACCCCATTGTTGTTGAATACTTTACTCTATTGATGTTAATTCTTTATTGCAGCAAGGAGCTCCACGTAGGATACTCTAAAGCCATAGCTCACAGCCAGCGACTTCCATTCCTCCTGCTCATACTATGAATCCAACTCCCATATAAGCATATCATACTTTACTACTTGAATTGTAATTGCATATTTGGTTAATGCTATTACAAATATTGTAATGTAATTATTTCTTATATACAAGTTGTAGACTTCAGAAACCCAGCTTGCTGATTCGTTGGCTACAATAACAAGATATAAGACCATGGCAAGAAGAAACTTAGGACAACAAGGAGCAACAAGGAGAGTTGGTGCAACTGAAGGCTCACAACATACTGCTCTATGAATTTATACATAGGGAACTTTTTTGGGGACCTTTAGATTTGGTCACTTTTTTGTATTTATGTTGTTGGCCACTATGTTTGAGAACATTATATGTTGGACCATAGGTTTATTATTTTGTTATATACTATGAGTATTATTTTTTGGTTACATCCTATGGACCATTATGTTCTTTTGGATTGAATGCAAGAAATATGAGATATGGGATGCAAAATCCCTTTATGTTCTTTGACTATTTTTTTTGTGCAGAATTGAAATGTGATTATTAAATTGACACTCTTAATTTATGTGGGACTAAATTTAGTCAACAATTGTTAATTTTTATGAATAATTTACTATTGTCTTTTGTTCTATACATTATTTCTTTTGTAGGTGTTAAATAAGCAAATATTTTAAAGAGAACCAAATTTTTTATGAAAAAAATAATTAGAAGATTTTCTTTTCTTATTCTTTTTCTGTCTAAGTGAATAAAATTGCACAAAATTTAATAATGATTGGTAGTTCATTTAAAAATTTTAATAAGACGTTAAATCCATTCATTACATTATAGAATGTAAATTCCATGCCTAAAATTAAGGTTCAAATTAAGTAAAGACATTACATTGCATTCATAAAAGTAAAGAACGCCGTCTCAAATTTACCACATGACCATAACAAAGATTTCATAATATTAATACATCATTTGTTAAACTACAACAATGAAACATCATTAAATAAAGCATCCTAAACATCAAACAACATGACACCTGAAAACCTTTTAACTTAGTCACTTTACAAACCAAATATTGACAAAAAGAGAAAATATCAGGAGTAAGATTAACATCCTCTTCATCCTCAGTTCTTCTTTCAAGTTATCTTCAAGAGTCTTGACCTTCTTCCTAAGACAATACATGGCCAATGCATCGTCTTGAATTGGAGGATCTGCCCAAAGGAAGAAATCACAACCTTCTTCATCCTGTACATTCAATGTTAATATGGTTCAACTTCTATGTTTTTACATAAAGGTAAAAACAATAAAATTTAGAGTTTATCTATTAATTGTCATTCATATCATACCACATATTTTTTACATCACCAGAACCTCCGACTTGGATTTTCCAGGGTTTGTGAAGTTACCAATCAAGCATACTCGTCGCAATCACATATGAACCTTTCCTTCCGGGCACGGCAAGTTGAAGCTTGGGATGCCATTATTACTATTAAAGAGAGTGACAAATAATTGGTAAGTGACATTTAGTTTTAACATAAAAAATTTCATAGTGATCAACTAAAGCATCAATAGTTTTTCATGTGTCACGTTGCTATAATAATCTATTTTATAGTGTGTGAGGCAATTATTGAAGCAGAAGATTTGATATATACATATATTCAAAGTGGGTTGGAGTTTTGGACACCATATGACAGCAACAAACCAAAACCAGATGCTAATTAAGTAATTCATGACTTATTTCCCACTTTAATTATGTTATTTCCCAATGAGGTTTCGAAATAGATGCAAACAATTATAAGGCCAATTATCGAAATTTTGTTATTGAAACAGATACAACAATGGTCTCCTCTTCCTAATTTATAAACCCATTATAAATCTCACAAAATCAAGATATGATCAAAACACAGATTCAGACAAATGATTATAGCCACTAATCAGAAAAAAAAAATAGGGAAATGAGAATCGTAGTTAGGGCAAAAAATTCAGATTGGGGCAAAACATTTAAACCTAGGGCAAAAAAAAAAGAGGAAGAGAATTGATGACAGTACTTGTCCCTTGCTGTCAACATCCACCACCGCCGTGCCTGTCACTATCGTCACTGGTGTTGATGTCGATCGTCCACCAGGTTGAAGGAGACCTCTAGGTGACAAAGTTCCACTTCCTCGAGTAAATGTTGGAGCCAAAACGGTAACTTTTCTTAAATGATTTCAAATGTTGGGGTTAAATGACACAAGGGATATTTTTGGCATTTCACAGGGTCTATCCACATGACAGACATGTGGCAATGACATGACATGTGATGTGATAGTAATTTTATCCATGTCATGTGCCACGTCAGCATTTCCATTAAGCCACTGATGGTGTTAAAAAAAGGGTATATTTGTAAACTTTTGAAAAATGTAGGACATGATTGATACAAAAAAAAAAGTTTTGGGGCATAAATGAAAATCGGGATAAACATTAAGGACGTAAAGCACACTTTTGCCTAAAAAAAATTATGCAGGAAAAGATTTGATTTGAATAACCTTAATAATTTGAACATATTTCTACATCTTCATTATATTTATATATATGTTAACTCTAAGCCAGCACTGATTTATCAACCAAAACAACCCCAAATTCATAAAAATTACTTCAATTCATTAATCTTTTCCCATTACTGACAGTCCAAAAAAAATGATTAACTCATAATAGTTTCAAATCTAAAATTTTGCAGAAAACCTTCTTCAATTCTTCACTCACATTCTTGATTTCAAAATACCAAAGCTTTCCCTCTTTCCTCGACAGCCCGCACAAATAAGCAATTAAAAATAAAGAGGATGAAATAGAAGAGAAATTATGTTAGCCACTCACGACTACAATTCAATTCTTTACGCCAACAGATTTATGCTCTATCCTTCACTACCAACTTGGAGCTTCGAAGAAAAGAAAAAGGGATAACGAGAGAAAAAGGATACTCACAGGGAGATGATGAAGGATAGAAATGGTGGATTCAAACACTGATTCCTTCCTCATCGTTTCCTCTGTACCTTGCATCTCTGTTTCTCGGCTAAGCAGTAAGGGAAGTCGAAGGAAAAGGAAGAAGAATGGAAGCAAATGGTTTTCCAGTGAAGGGGATGGTGGTGGTGGCCAACCGTGACCACCACAGCCTAATCTTTCACTCTCTCCCTCATTCTCAGTGTTTCTCTCATCCTCTTAATGCCATGACTGAAAAGTGTGTGTGTGTATATTATTTAGAAGTTTTAAAAGGTCTGATGAGTAATCAAGACACATGACATCATCTCCATGAAAGTTTAGGACACTTGGCATCATCTCAAGTGCCATCTTGCCCACCTCCTTATTAAAATTATGCAAGACAACCTTTCGTAAAATAAGCTTTCATTTGGGTCCTTAAAATTTTGATAAAATTTCAAATTTCAACCAAAAATTCAAAATTATATATATATATAGTCCATTTCTTATCTCACCTTTTTCCATTAATTTAGTTCTCCTTCCTAATTTAAGAAATCTTCAAATAAGTCCTGAGAAATTTTCCACTATTTTATTTCCTATTGCAAATTAATCCTCAATATATCCATACTTAAACATTTTAATTCCACAAAATGAAAATTCTCTTCTTTCTTCTTTCTTTTATTATTATATTATATTTTATTTTTTTAAAATCCACTGCACCATTTTAAAATTTAGGACATTACAAGGCTGAAATGGTCTCACAAAGCAAGTCAACGTTAGTCAAAGAGCAAGTCAAAACAAAAACAATGAGAAGGTAGCAAGAGGGTTTTTGAAGTAAGAACTTGATTCAGAAAAGACTTTCGATTTGTGTGGCTAGTACTCGTTGAATAGTACTACCACAATCTTTGGAAGCAAATGATAAAAAGGAACCAAAAAAATATATTAAAGAAGAAACTATTTTTTAAGTGATACAAGAAATATTTGCAATTTGTTTTGGATAAAAGCATTTTTTCTTCATCCCTAACACATGAACCAAGTTTTAACTTCATTTTCAACTTTTCTTTTTTGTTTTTGCTAATTTTCTTACATATTTTCAATTAGTGTCAATTTCATCTTTATTATTAATTTTGTCAATATAGTGGATGGGAATATTGATGTGGACTTATGACAGTTCTATCCCTAAGGCAATGTTTAGTATAAATTAAGACTTTTGAAGGGAAGAGAATGAGAATCTTAAAATTATGCTTGGTATGATATGAGAAGAAATGGAAAATGATTGAATTTATTTTGTTTTTTGTATGGGGTTTAAAATAAAGTAAAGGAAAGAATTTGATATGAATTTACTAAATTGTCTATAGAAAAAAATAGACGCAGAGGCACCCGTCTCTCTCTGGCCCAACTCCTCCACTTCCGTATTTTGTCTCTCTCTCTCTCTCTCCAGCCCTTTTCCTTCCGTCTTCTTTCCTTTATCTCTCTCTATCTTTCTCTCTCCCCTCCCTCTCTCCTTTGTAATCAAGTTCTCATTCCATCTTCTCCTCCTCTCCTACTTCCATCTTTTTCGTTCGTCGACTACCAATGCCATCATCAGAAGATACGAGTCAAGCCGTGGTGGTTGTCACCGAGGAGTGCCTCCACAGTTGCCAATGGTGAACAAGAGGTGTTGATGAATGATAGTGTGGATGATGATGGGTGGTATTGCGACAGTGACTATGACAGATTCATCACACAAAGGTGAAGCTGACATTCCTAGTAGTCATAGAGGGGCTTTTTAGACAATTCAACATTAACCCAACTGCTAGGAATCCAATTACATTCTCTTGCAAATGGAATCCCATTTCATCCCATTCTAGCAACAAAATGAATACCAAACATAATTCAATAGTGCAATGGAATATGAATTATATTCCTTGAGTGAATACCAAACATGACCTTAATTCTTCATTACTTTCTTTCTTCTCTCATCACTCTAATTTTTTTTTTTTGCATAAAAGAATGAAGATAGCAGAAAGAAGGACAAGAATTACCTCTCCTATGTTTTTCTTGCTACAACATTGAAATCCATGAACCACACAATCATGAAAACCCTAATTTGGAACAAAAACTTTCATATTGTCTCCCTGGATCTAGACACTGAAGAAGAAGAAGAATAAGAATAAATTTGTACAAGAAGAAGAAGAATAAGAAGAAGAAGAAGAAGAAGATACTTTATTTAGATCAAAGAATAAAAAATTTATAAAAATAAAAAATAAAGTATGATATCCATTGATTTTAATCCCTCAACTATTTTACTTTGATTTCTATTCTTCTTCCACCTCTCACCTTCTTTTCCCACTTTATCTCCACCTCAGGCATGGACAGGGAGGAAGAAAAGGTGTTGTAGTGTTACCACTAGATACTTAAAAAATTATCATTTGTCTTAAAGCTAGGTTTTTGGATGTTTTAGTACAGTTTTGAACTGGTGGGTCTTTATAGGTTTCCAAGTGAAACAAATATCCCACCCCCTTTCAAATTTTTGGGTTTAGAGAAGATCAAATTTGGAATTGAAATAGCTAAAAGAATGCAATTTCTCATTCTAACACAAATATGCTATGTCGTTCACATCTCCTTGATTAACCAAGATGTTTTGCTATGGTTTATAATCCCCAACCCTTTCCTTGAAAAATAACCTTTTGCAACTAGTCTAGCTTTGTTTTTAATCACTACTTCATTCTCATCAAGTTTGTTTCTAAATACCTATTTTGTGCCAATTACTGTATGATTACTGGGCCTAAGAACTAAATCCTAGACTTGGATTTTTTCAAATTGATTTAGTTCTTCTTTCATAGCTAAAATCCAATATTCATCAATAATGGCATCATCAATGTTTTTTGGTTCAATATGAGAAAGAAAGGCAGAGTGGTTACAAACATTTTAAAGAGAGTTTCGAGTTGTTACCCTTTAAGATGCATTCCTATGATGAGTTCCTTAGGATGACTTTTTGTATACTTCCAATCCTTTGGAAGATCATCATTGTTGCTTGAAATGTTCTCCTTATGAGGTATATTTTCTTCTTAAGGCTTTTCTTCTTCTTGTAGCAAGTTGGTATCTTCTTTTGCATCTCTTTCATGAACTTCCTTCACTTTATCATCCAATGAAGATTTTTGAAATAATCTAACATTTTATAGTCATTGACACTATCTTTAAGAGAATGGTTAGATTTATAAAAAACAACATGTATGGACTCTTCAACAGTTTGAGTTCTTTTATTATATACTCTATATGCTTTGCTAGTGTTAGTAACCAATAAAAATTCCTTCATCAACTTTGGCATCGAATTTTCCCAAATTTTCTTTTCCATTGTTTAACACAAAGCATTTACAACCAAATACTTGGAGATGACAAATGTTCTTTCTTTCTTTATATAATTCATAAGGGATTTTCTTCAAAATTGGCCTAATCAAGGCTCTATTCATTATATAACAAGCAGTGTTAAAGGCATCAGCCCAAAAATATTAAGGAAGCTTCCCTTCATTAAGCATTGTTCTTGCCATATCTGTTAGAGTCCTATTTTTCCTTTCAACAAAACCATTTGTTGAGGAGTTCTAGAAGATGAGAAGTTATGCTCAATACCATTTTCATCACAAAATTCCACAAAGTCATGGTTGTCAAATTCTCCACCATGGTCACTTCTAATTCTCACAATGGTCAAGCTTTATTCTTTTTGAATGAATTTTGCTAATTTTAGAAATGATTTGAAAGCTTGATCCTTTTGAGCTAAGAAGAAAGTCCATGTGTACATTGAGTAATCATCCACAACAACTAGTCCATAGGAGTTGCCTCCAAGACTCTTTGTCTTGGATGGTCCTACAAGGTCCATATGAAGAAGTTGCAACGACTTTGTTGTTGAAACAATATCTTTAGTTTTGAGAGAACTTTTCACTTGCTTTCCTATTTGACAGGCATTACAAAGACTATCATTTTCAAATTTTATTTTGGGTAAGCCAATCACAAGATCTATCTTAACTAGTTTATCCAAAAGACTCATGCTGGTATGAGCCAATTTTCTATGCCAAAACCAACTTTCCTCATTAACATTAATTAAGCAAGTAGAGTCTATGGAAGGATATTCTTCAAGATTTATAACATAAACATTATTGATCCTTTGACCAACAAGCTTAATTTGGTTATCATTAATGTTCTTAACTATGTAGCAAGATGAATAAAAAATGACTTGATTTCCTTTGTCACAGAGTTGACTAATGCTAAGCAAATTATGATTGAGGCATTCAACATATAATACATTATCAATAGATATTGAATAGTTCTTACCAACCTTACTTATACCTTTGATCAAAACTTTGTTATTTCCTCCAAAGGTTACTTTGCCTCTTTTTGGAGTTAGAGAATGAAATTTGGATTTGTCACCGGTCATGTGCTTAGAGCAACCATTATCCAGCTACCAGTTTCCACTTCTCCCTTTGAGGCAAACCTACAGAAATTCAACTCCTTTTAGTTACCCATATTTATTTGTGTCCTTCCTTGTTAGAGGTTCCTTTCATAACCCATTTCATCTCATTTCCATTTGGAGTCATTTTATTATAGCAGTATGATTTGGAACTATGACCTTTCAACCCACAATGGAAGCAAGTAATAAAGGGGCTATTTGACATAATTGGTGGAACAAAGAAATTCCTGTAATATTTTTTATAAGCTTTAGGTTTGTAGCCTATTTTGACCTTATCAAAAACACATCTTTTTTTTTCCAAGCAGAATGTTCAAATTGTCTCTGCCTTGTGTAAATTTTGCAAGAGTGATTTTTAAATCTTTATCATTTTTTTCTAAATCAATGCATCTACAGCAAGGGCAATTATCTTTTGAAGAATGGAGCAATGATTTCAGGCTTGCATTTTCTTCTATCAAGATTGAATTTTGATTTTCAAAGTCTAGATTTTCTTTCTTGAGTGTGGTAAGATCATTTTTCAACTTTGAAATTTCACTTTCAAATAAGGAAATCTTTTGTTTTGAAATGCTTAACTTTTTGGCAAGCTATAAGGATTCATTATGTAATTCTTCAAAAGCTTTTTGTAATTTATCAAAAGAATATGAGCGTTCAATAAGGGTTACCTCTTCATTATCTCTTGCTATGAAACAAAGATTGGCTTCTTCTTCTTCTTCGTCATATTCACTTTCTGCCCAAATTAAAGAAAAAAAGCTTTCTTCTTGCTTTTGTCATGGCCTCTCTTTTCTTCTTGCTCTTTGATGAATTGTGGACATTTCCATTTGAGATGCCCAATATTTTTACATTTGTAGCAGGTGGGACCTTCCTTGCTATCTTGATCTCTTTTTCTATTTTTTGGTGTTTTTGTTTCTCATGAATTTGCTGATTTTTTTGATAGAGAGACTGTGATCTTCTTCATTGATTTCTTCTTCTTCATCACTTTCTACTTCTTGTCTCTTGGAGGAAGATGATTTCAAGGAAAGAGTTTTATTTTTTTTTTGGACTCATCCTCTAACCTCATTTCCTTAATTTTTGGCTCGTAGGTTTGGAGATTTCCAAATAGAGTTGTGAGAGATTTCATGGATTCTCCTTTTACCTTCATGATTACTGTTCTCTTTGCTTCCTACTCAGGTGTGAGATATCTCAATATCTTGTTAGTTTAAGAAGATTATGCATAAGTTACACCAAGAGCTCTTAAATGGTTAGTAATGTGAGTAAACCTTAATTGTATTTCACTAATGCTCTCATCACTCTTCATTTTGAAGTTTTCGTACTCATTTGTAAGAGTACTTATTTTTTATTCTTCGACTCCTTAATTTCCTTCATGTGCAACTTCAAGAGTATCCTACATCTTTTTTACAGTTGTACAACTAGAAACTCTAAAGTATTCATCTTGACTTAAGGCACTAACAATAATCATTATAGCTTTACCATTTAGATGAACAAGTCTCTTTTCTAAGTCAGACCATTCCTGTTTGGATATTGGAATATTTCTCCCTTCAATTACCTTCATAGGCATATAGGGTTCTTTGTCCATAGTATCCCAAAGGTCTAGGTCTACTGCATTAAAGAATAGTTTCATCTTGGACTTCCAATAGCTATAATAATTACTGGTGCGTATAATTTATAGCACATAAAATATTCCAGCAAGTATACCGGGTCGCAACAAGTAATAAAGTGATGAGTAGAGTATCGTCCCACAGAGATTGAGGTATCAAATAAAATTTAATTAGGCTAAGTGAAATGCTATTAAGACTTATGAGGGAAATTTCAGAAATTACACAAAAAAGGGGGGGTGATGATTGAAACAACACAATATAAATAACTGAAATTTAAATAACTAGATAGAAAACAAAACAGAGAAAAGATATGGATTGGTCACAAATTTCATGGAATTGTACATCATCATCATTTCCTTTGAATATTCCTGGCTAATTCTATTATGTAATCTTCAATCTAAAATTCTCAGAAAGTCTTCTAAGACTGAATTATATTAAAATTATAGTTAGGAAGATCTTCACTAATCTATAACTCAAATATAATCCGATGAAGTCCTAATCACATCAATGCCCCGCAATCGCATATGACATGTTATCTCTTGTCCTACTCGTTACAAATACATAGCAAACGCATGCATGTATAAATGACAAGCTTCATAGAACAATAAATAAAATAGAACTTTGGCCAAGAAAATACTCATTGGTCCAAATGAATTAAAGTACAATTTCCATTTCATCAAATGACCGACTACACAAGAAAATGAGATTGATTTCGTTGGTCTAATCCGATTAATTCATAGACAAATTAATATTTGAATCATTGAAGAACAATTCAATTAAATTACAATCCATTCAATGTTGGCCAATTTTCTAAAATATGATTGAATCCAAAAACTTTGAAATTACAATCTAACTTATCCAAAATAATTGACTAAAATCTTAGATCAACCATTCAATTAAGCCATGAAGCTCAAGAAAATTATTCAAGCCACATAAATAAAACTATCTATATCTAGATAATCTAATTTATGGTGGAAATCACAAGGTCAAGCTCAATATCTAGCTAACTCTAGCATAGACATAAAAATCCCAAACTCATTGAAGGTTCATCAAACATTCAAGAGGAAGAATAATCGGTAAAATCCATTCCATTAAACGAAAATGCATTAAAACTGAATATGTTCAACAATAAAGCTTCATAAAACCGAACTACATCAATCCTTAAACTCAGAAATTACATGGAAGAGAAGAAGAACATGACAGAAAATAGAAAATACAACAGAAATCTAAGAAACTATGAAGGAAAATGCAAGAAAAGGAAGGAAAATGGGAGAAGGAGAGCCATTCCCAAGTGGGAAGGCTTCCTTTCCCTCAAACCAAGCTAGAGAGTTGCCTCTATGTTGCTCCCAACCACTGCTGCCCAAGGAAGGCAGAAAAATGGTGCTAGGACTTCACATCAGAAAAATGACAGCTTCCTTAATAAATTTCGATTTTTGCAAATATAAAACTGATCTAACACATGCCTAAAGGGATATTCTGCCCTAGATGCCTCCTTGGATGCCTCTTCCATGATATGGCAGCACTTTGACAGCAAAACAGCAGCAAAATTAATATTTCTGCAGCAGCAGAAAAGTATGGCAGCAGCAGAATGGTATGGCAGCAGCAGCAGAATTAATATTTCTGCAGCAGAAAGTGACAAACAGCAGCAGAACAGCAGCAGAATATCATGGCAAAATTAATATTTCAGCCATGCTTTTCTTGACCTACGAAAATTAATATTTCTGCCCAAAAATTCTGACTACATGGCATTGAATAAGAGTTCAAGTGGGCCCCACATCCAGTATATCCTAGTAAGCATCTACATCACCCAAAAAGTGCCACATTAGCATCCAAATCATCATCTTTGTCCATGTCAACACTTTTCTCTCCAAAATTAAAATTTGTAGGAATTAAATTGAGCATTTTACAATTCAAGTTCTAAAAATATAAAAATTGAGACACATTCAATCCATAAATAGTTTATACCGAATAAATTCCAAAACATAATAAAATTAGAGAATTGACAAAATTAAAGAGGCAAAAAGGACTAAAATAGGGACTAAAATAAATGGAAAAAGTACGTTATCAAATCCCCCACACTAGGCCTTTTGCACTCCTGGGCAAAATCAATTAAAAACAACAGAGAATCCCAATAAGCACAGCAAGAAAAAGTGTAGAAAATATACAACAATGAAATAATTAAAATTTAGAAAGATTTACATTAGGAGAAATAAATCTTAAATTTCTAAAAAGTTCAAGCTCCATGGCAATTATTTCGAAAAGAATGAATTCAAGTAACAATCTCCTCACAAGGTAAGGTGTTTATCCTCTACTCTCTCAAGTGTTTAAGAGGGAATCACTCAAAGTCGTCCTATCACAAATTTCACTACCATAAGCTTGTCAAGAATCTAAATCTCCACTACTTGAATCTAATACATACTTGAATCAAAAGGACTTTACAAGGTTGTAACGTGGGTAAGAAAAATAGTGGGAAACAAAGGGAAAGATTGAACAATGAAACAAAATATGGTAACAACTCAAGAAAATGAAGAGCATTTACAAGTGAAATATAAGAGACTGAGTATAAATAAATTTGGGTCTCAATGTTCTATCTGCTCCTCTTTTTCATTATCTTTTTCTCTTCTTTTTTTTTTATTCTTTCTTTCTTTCTCCTTTTTTTTTTCTTCTTCTTGACTGGCCAGTCTTTTTCTTTTGCTTGAGAGGAAGTAGAAGAAATATAGTTCAAAACACCCCAAAATTCACAAAATTTTTCAGCATATCAATCCCTTAAAAGAATTTAAAATACTTCTCACATCTTAAGTTGAAAGAGAAAAATATTGTTCTAGGCAGAAAAAGTGGTGGAAGAACACAAGAAAGAAAATGGATAAGGCACAAAATGGCATACAATGGAAACAATGATAATGGATGGCTATTTGGCTAAAAGTGGTTACAAGAAACAAATGCCTAAATCATTTCCAAGTATGTACAAGATATGTAGCCTCAATCAAAGATTCAAGACAAGTTCTAGAGTGACAATCCATGATAGAGAACACACAACAAGAAGAATAGCATTTTTCACTTAGGCTCAAATCCTCACAGCTAAAAGACTATTACTACAAATTCATTAAAGTCAACGTCATTGCCATTTAACTTGAATTCCTTAGAGAAATAAGACTAAATTCTCTTCATGCTAAGTCAATCTACACTTTAGCTATTTCATCATGCATAATTCCACACCAAAACTCCAAAAATTTAAAAAGTGAGCATCAAATTCGGACAAAACAGAGTAGCAAAATTCTACAGTGCAGAATTTCTGGCGACACGGCTTTACCGACATAGAACGACCCCAAAACGGATATGAATCACTCCAAATAAAATTTTACAACTAGAAGACATATAAAGGTTTAAAAACATGTAAAGAAAGTGGCAAAAACCATAGCCAAGCAGTACAGAATATTCATGCAAGATGACAAAATTTTTGCCAAAACAGAGAAAACAGAGAAAAAAAATGGACAACAGAAAAAGACTAAAACAAAATTAAAATTACGAAAGAAATACAACAACAAAATTAAAAAGAGAAAGATTAGAAAAACTTGGGTTGCCTCCCAAAAGCGCTTGGTTTAAAGTCCTTAGCTAGACTTTATTTGCTGTCTATGCTTAGCGTCGCTTCTTCTTTGTTTTCCTCACTTTCTCTTTGATTTTTTTTTTATTTCCATCGTCAAGGAAAATGATCAAGTACCTCACATGCAACAAAGAGAAATAACATGAGAGATATATCAAATAAGCAAGGTAACAAGAAGAAATGAAACTAATAAAGACACTTGAAAAGCTAAAAACACTTGAAATTGTAAAAACTAAAACAAGAAAAGACAATGTCTAAAATAACATCACTTTGGCTTAAAAGAAAATTTGATTTGACAACCATCAATCCCCGGCAACGGCGCCAAAAACTTGGTGCGTATAATTTATAGCACATAAAATATTCCAGCAAGTATACCGGGTCGCAACAAGTAATAAAGTGATGAGTAGAGTATCGTCCCACAGAGATTGAGGTATCAAATAAAATTTAATTAGGCTAAGTGAAATGCTATTAAGACTTATGAGGGAAATTTCAGAAATTACACAAAAAAGGGGGGGTGATGATTGAAACAACACAATATAAATAACTGAAATTTAAATAACTAGATAGAAAACAAAACAGAGAAAAGATATGGATTGGTCACAAATTTCATGGAATTGTACATCATCATCATTTCCTTTGAATATTCCTGGCTAATTCTATTATGTAATCTTCAATCTAAAATTCTCAGAAAGTCTTCTAAGACTGAATTATATTAAAATTATAGTTAGGAAGATCTTCACTAATCTATAACTCAAATATAATCCGATGAAGTCCTAATCACATCAATGCCCCGCAATCGCATATGACATGTTATCTCTTGTCCTACTCGTTACAAATACATAGCAAACGCATGCATGTATAAATGACAAGCTTCATAGAACAATAAATAAAATAGAACTTTGGCCAAGAAAATACTCATTGGTCCAAATGAATTAAAGTACAATTTCCATTTCATCAAATGACCGACTACACAAGAAAATGAGATTGATTTCGTTGGTCTAATCCGATTAATTCATAGACAAATTAATATTTGAATCATTGAAGAACAATTCAATTAAATTACAATCCATTCAATGTTGGCCAATTTTCTAAAATATGATTGAATCCAAAAACTTTGAAATTACAATCTAACTTATCCAAAATAATTGACTAAAATCTTAGATCAACCATTCAATTAAGCCATGAAGCTCAAGAAAATTATTCAAGCCACATAAATAAAACTATCTATATCTAGATAATCTAATTTATGGTGGAAATCACAAGGTCAAGCTCAATATCTAGCTAACTCTAGCATAGACATAAAAATCCCAAACTCATTGAAGGTTCATCAAACATTCAAGAGGAAGAATAATCGGTAAAATCCATTCCATTAAACGAAAATGCATTAAAACTGAATATGTTCAACAATAAAGCTTCATAAAACCGAACTACATCAATCCTTAAACTCAGAAATTACATGGAAGAGAAGAAGAACATGACAGAAAATAGAAAATACAACAGAAATCTAAGAAACTATGAAGGAAAATGCAAGAAAAGGAAGGAAAATGGGAGAAGGAGAGCCATTCCCAAGTGGGAAGGCTTCCTTTCCCTCAAACCAAGCTAGAGAGTTGCCTCTATGTTGCTCCCAACCACTGCTGCCCAAGGAAGGCAGAAAAATGGTGCTAGGACTTCACATCAGAAAAATGACAGCTTCCTTAATAAATTTCGATTTTTGCAAATATAAAACTGATCTAACACATGCCTAAAGGGATATTCTGCCCTAGATGCCTCCTTGGATGCCTCTTCCATGATATGGCAGCACTTTGACAGCAAAACAGCAGCAAAATTAATATTTCTGCAGCAGCAGAAAAGTATGGCAGCAGCAGAATGGTATGGCAGCAGCAGCAGAATTAATATTTCTGCAGCAGAAAGTGACAAACAGCAGCAGAACAGCAGCAGAATATCATGGCAAAATTAATATTTCAGCCATGCTTTTCTTGACCTACGAAAATTAATATTTCTGCCCAAAAATTCTGACTACATGGCATTGAATAAGAGTTCAAGTGGGCCCCACATCCAGTATATCCTAGTAAGCATCTACATCACCCAAAAAGTGCCACATTAGCATCCAAATCATCATCTTTGTCCATGTCAACACTTTTCTCTCCAAAATTAAAATTTGTAGGAATTAAATTGAGCATTTTACAATTCAAGTTCTAAAAATATAAAAATTGAGACACATTCAATCCATAAATAGTTTATACCGAATAAATTCCAAAACATAATAAAATTAGAGAATTGACAAAATTAAAGAGGCAAAAAGGACTAAAATAGGGACTAAAATAAATGGAAAAAGTACGTTATCAAATCCCCCACACTAGGCCTTTTGCACTCCTGGGCAAAATCAATTAAAAACAACAGAGAATCCCAATAAGCACAGCAAGAAAAAGTGTAGAAAATATACAACAATGAAATAATTAAAATTTAGAAAGATTTACATTAGGAGAAATAAATCTTAAATTTCTAAAAAGTTCAAGCTCCATGGCAATTATTTCGAAAAGAATGAATTCAAGTAACAATCTCCTCACAAGGTAAGGTGTTTATCCTCTACTCTCTCAAGTGTTTAAGAGGGAATCACTCAAAGTCGTCCTATCACAAATTTCACTACCATAAGCTTGTCAAGAATCTAAATCTCCACTACTTGAATCTAATACATACTTGAATCAAAAGGACTTTACAAGGTTGTAACGTGGGTAAGAAAAATAGTGGGAAACAAAGGGAAAGATTGAACAATGAAACAAAATATGGTAACAACTCAAGAAAATGAAGAGCATTTACAAGTGAAATATAAGAGACTGAGTATAAATAAATTTGGGTCTCAATGTTCTATCTGCTCCTCTTTTTCATTATCTTTTTCTCTTCTTTTTTTTTTATTCTTTCTTTCTTTCTCCTTTTTTTTTTCTTCTTCTTGACTGGCCAGTCTTTTTCTTTTGCTTGAGAGGAAGTAGAAGAAATATAGTTCAAAACACCCCAAAATTCACAAAATTTTTCAGCATATCAATCCCTTAAAAGAATTTAAAATACTTCTCACATCTTAAGTTGAAAGAGAAAAATATTGTTCTAGGCAGAAAAAGTGGTGGAAGAACACAAGAAAGAAAATGGATAAGGCACAAAATGGCATACAATGGAAACAATGATAATGGATGGCTATTTGGCTAAAAGTGGTTACAAGAAACAAATGCCTAAATCATTTCCAAGTATGTACAAGATATGTAGCCTCAATCAAAGATTCAAGACAAGTTCTAGAGTGACAATCCATGATAGAGAACACACAACAAGAAGAATAGCATTTTTCACTTAGGCTCAAATCCTCACAGCTAAAAGACTATTACTACAAATTCATTAAAGTCAACGTCATTGCCATTTAACTTGAATTCCTTAGAGAAATAAGACTAAATTCTCTTCATGCTAAGTCAATCTACACTTTAGCTATTTCATCATGCATAATTCCACACCAAAACTCCAAAAATTTAAAAAGTGAGCATCAAATTCGGACAAAACAGAGTAGCAAAATTCTACAGTGCAGAATTTCTGGCGACACGGCTTTACCGACATAGAACGACCCCAAAACGGATATGAATCACTCCAAATAAAATTTTACAACTAGAAGACATATAAAGGTTTAAAAACATGTAAAGAAAGTGGCAAAAACCATAGCCAAGCAGTACAGAATATTCATGCAAGATGACAAAATTTTTGCCAAAACAGAGAAAACAGAGAAAAAAAATGGACAACAGAAAAAGACTAAAACAAAATTAAAATTACGAAAGAAATACAACAACAAAATTAAAAAGAGAAAGATTAGAAAAACTTGGGTTGCCTCCCAAAAGCGCTTGGTTTAAAGTCCTTAGCTAGACTTTATTTGCTGTCTATGCTTAGCGTCGCTTCTTCTTTGTTTTCCTCACTTTCTCTTTGATTTTTTTTTTATTTCCATCGTCAAGGAAAATGATCAAGTACCTCACATGCAACAAAGAGAAATAACATGAGAGATATATCAAATAAGCAAGGTAACAAGAAGAAATGAAACTAATAAAGACACTTGAAAAGCTAAAAACACTTGAAATTGTAAAAACTAAAACAAGAAAAGACAATGTCTAAAATAACATCACTTTGGCTTAAAAGAAAATTTGATTTGACAACCATCAATCCCCGGCAACGGCGCCAAAAACTTGGTGCGTATAATTTATAGCACATAAAATATTCCAGCAAGTATACCGGGTCGCAACAAGTAATAAAGTGATGAGTAGAGTATCGTCCCACAGAGATTGAGGTATCAAATAAAATTTAATTAGGCTAAGTGAAATGCTATTAAGACTTATGAGGGAAATTTCAGAAATTACACAAAAAAGGGGGGTGATGATTGAAACAACACAATATAAATAACTGAAATTTAAATAACTAGATAGAAAACAAAACAGAGAAAAGATATGGATTGGTCACAAATTTCATGGAATTGTACATCATCATCATTTCCTTTGAATATTCCTGGCTAATTCTATTATGTAATCTTCAATCTAAAATTCTCAGAAAGTCTTCTAAGACTGAATTATATTAAAATTATAGTTAGGAAGATCTTCACTAATCTATAACTCAAATATAATCCGATGAAGTCCTAATCACATCAATGCCCCGCAATCGCATATGACATGTTATCTCTTGTCCTACTCGTTACAAATACATAGCAAACGCATGCATGTATAAATGACAAGCTTCATAGAACAATAAATAAAATAGAACTTTGGCCAAGAAAATACTCATTGGTCCAAATGAATTAAAGTACAATTTCCATTTCATCAAATGACCGACTACACAAGAAAATGAGATTGATTTCGTTGGTCTAATCCGATTAATTCATAGACAAATTAATATTTGAATCATTGAAGAACAATTCAATTAAATTACAATCCATTCAATGTTGGCCAATTTTCTAAAATATGATTGAATCCAAAAACTTTGAAATTACAATCTAACTTATCCAAAATAATTGACTAAAATCTTAGATCAACCATTCAATTAAGCCATGAAGCTCAAGAAAATTATTCAAGCCACATAAATAAAACTATCTATATCTAGATAATCTAATTTATGGTGGAAATCACAAGGTCAAGCTCAATATCTAGCTAACTCTAGCATAGACATAAAAATCCCAAACTCATTGAAGGTTCATCAAACATTCAAGAGGAAGAATAATCGGTAAAATCCATTCCATTAAACGAAAATGCATTAAAACTGAATATGTTCAACAATAAAGCTTCATAAAACCGAACTACATCAATCCTTAAACTCAGAAATTACATGGAAGAGAAGAAGAACATGACAGAAAATAGAAAATACAACAGAAATCTAAGAAACTATGAAGGAAAATGCAAGAAAAGGAAGGAAAATGGGAGAAGGAGAGCCATTCCCAAGTGGGAAGGCTTCCTTTCCCTCAAACCAAGCTAGAGAGTTGCCTCTATGTTGCTCCCAACCACTGCTGCCCAAGGAAGGCAGAAAAATGGTGCTAGGACTTCACATCAGAAAAATGACAGCTTCCTTAATAAATTTCGATTTTTGCAAATATAAAACTGATCTAACACATGCCTAAAGGGATATTCTGCCCTAGATGCCTCCTTGGATGCCTCTTCCATGATATGGCAGCACTTTGACAGCAAAACAGCAGCAAAATTAATATTTCTGCAGCAGCAGAAAAGTATGGCAGCAGCAGAATGGTATGGCAGCAGCAGCAGAATTAATATTTCTGCAGCAGAAAGTGACAAACAGCAGCAGAACAGCAGCAGAATATCATGGCAAAATTAATATTTCAGCCATGCTTTTCTTGACCTACGAAAATTAATATTTCTGCCCAAAAATTCTGACTACATGGCATTGAATAAGAGTTCAAGTGGGCCCCACATCCAGTATATCCTAGTAAGCATCTACATCACCCAAAAAGTGCCACATTAGCATCCAAATCATCATCTTTGTCCATGTCAACACTTTTCTCTCCAAAATTAAAATTTGTAGGAATTAAATTGAGCATTTTACAATTCAAGTTCTAAAAATATAAAAATTGAGACACATTCAATCCATAAATAGTTTATACCCAATAAATTCCAAAACATAATAAAATTAGAGAATTGACAAAATTAAAGAGGCAAAAAGGACTAAAATAGGGACTAAAATAAATGGAAAAAGTACGTTATCAATTACCATTAAAACTAGGGGGTTTTGTAAAGGAACTTCCTTCAAGTAAATGCAATCACCAAGGCCAGCAATAATATACTCTTAGACTGTTAAGTTTTTAATCAAGAGCCCAAGCTCTGATACCAATTGATATTAATGACTAGAGAGGGGGTGAATTGAGTTTTATAAAAATTTTCTGAAAAACTTGATAGAGCATAATAAAAAATATATGATAATACAAAATAGAGCAATGTCAAGATGAAAGATGACTAAGTGCAA
This sequence comes from Biancaea sappan, assembly GCA_037074585.1. Lineage (NCBI taxonomy): Eukaryota > Viridiplantae > Streptophyta > Magnoliopsida > Fabales > Fabaceae > Biancaea > Biancaea sappan. The sequence goes on from CM073494.1 coordinate 38,937,418, forward strand.
TTAGTCAAAAATAAAGCTTTCAGTAATTAGAGAAATAAGGGAAAGAGATATAAACACAGATGTTTACACCGGTTCAGCTTAACCCAAGCCTACATCCAATCCTCAAGATCACTTCTTGAGTGTTTCACTATCAACCACAAGTTTATGCAATTGGGCACTTGTGAGCCACTATAACAAATATCTTTTCTTCAACAAGGGTGTCTTGCCCCCTCACTAGGTGTTTTCTCTCAAACACAAACTTAAGGAAAATTCCTTGATCAAATCACTCAAAAAAGAATGGATAGCAGAAGTAACTCTCTAAAACAGAGTATATATGATACAACGAAAATCTCTCAGAGATAAATGATAGATAAGAGAAGATATTCAAATGATGTACAACAATAGAAATGTTCTCTAATATAGTTTGAAGGTCTCCAAGCAAGGTATTTAAAGAGCTAGAAGGAATAATCCTATTGGAGACATCTGCTAGTTGAATTTGTAAAGATATGTCAGCAAGTACTTCAGAAAATAGCCATTACAACGTACTAGCAAATGTTGGTGGTCGACTAGTGTACTTCAGAAGTTTTTGAACAATCACGATGGTCGACCAGTTGCATTACAGAGGTCAACTAGTTACTTGCTTTACTTCAAGGGATATAGCTTCCGGACTTAGGTGGTTGATCAGTTCAAGGAAGTTGGTTGACTAGTCACTTGTTATCTTAAAAGACTTATGCTTCTGGAGCTTAATGGTTGACCAGTCCAAGGAAGGTGGTAAACCAGTCATTTGTTATCTTCAAAGGACCTTTGCTTCTGGAGTCACGATGGTCGACCAGTCAAAGGAAGGTGGCTGACTAGTCACTTGTTATCTTCGAAGACCTTTGCTTTTGGAGCTTAGTGGTCGACCAATCAAGATAGGGTGCTCGAATGGTGATAAGCTGAAATTCAAAAGTCTTTTTAAAGCACTGTAGAACATCTTATTCTAATTTATTTTGTTAGTCATCAAAATTTAAATAAATGCTTTAAATGCAATGGGGGTCAATAGTTTCTCCCCACCCTTGGGGATTTCTACAACGACCCCTGTATCCATGGATTTTCTTTTTGTAGGGATGAGGACATGAAAAAAAAAAGCTCTTCGTCTAAAGGGTCCCACTCCTGAAGAGTATTTTAGTAAATTTACTTGAATACCCGTAATATATATATATATATATTATAGGGTTATTTATGTAATTTTATATTTAAAATATTTAAACTTATTTTGTAAATAGAAAAGAAGCCCTATAATTAGTATTATACTCTCCATATATTTGCCTTTAGCCTCTAACTACTTAGCGTGAAAGCCTTGACTCTTTGCGTCCATATATTAAAGTCTATGAGTTGTTATTCTCACTTGTTCAATATATTGATGACTTATTCCTTCTTTATATCCGATTTGATTTAGGATTTGATGGCTTTTTCTTTCTTCTAGTCTTGTCTCTTTTTTCTTTTTCTTTTTTTTCCTTCTCTGCATGTAGACTTGGATGAGAACAAGTCCTTGATTTTGAAGGTTTTCGAAAGCCAGAACTTTGACAAGTTGAACAAGTCCTTGATTCTTATATATATATATCTTTAATTTTTTTTATTAAATTAGTAAGGACCCACGAGGAGTTAGGGAGTGAGGATGGAAAAAGATATTCCCTTTGCGGTGGGGATTAGGACTGGGACGAGGGCAAGAATAGCTTGTGGGAATGAGGAGCAGGAAGGCACTCCTGACCTCGTTCCACCCCATTGCCACTCATATTTGACATTGATTATCCCATGTCTAACTGTTTATGGTGATTTTTGGTCTAATCATAATCTGAAAACTAATTTCCTATGTGCCAGTTTGTTAACAGAGATCATTCGGCCAAATTTGACAATAAATACTTGATTCTATCGAGAACAATTGTGTTTTCAAAGTTATGTAGTAATCTCATTTAAAAGAACAAATGTCGAGTTCTAATGCTTTGATAAGTTTTGTTTGAAAAATCGTGAGGCTTGAAAACAAGCTTTTTGTAGAAGTTAAACGAAAATGGTAAAATTGCAGGAAAGTAAGTTGCGGAATGTAAAGTGCATGAAAAAGGTAACTGCAAAAGGTAAAGAACAAAAAGTAAATGACAGAAAGTAAAGTGTAAAAATATAAAGAGTAGAAAATTAATGTGCAAAATGTAAATGAAAGAGATTAAACGAAAGCATTTAAATGACAACGATTAAATTGCTGGAAGATAAATGAAAGCGAATAAAGGACTGGAAAGATAAAGGACTTTGAATTAAATTTGACTGAAATGTAAGGTGAAAAGCATACTTTGATGTTGATCCTTTAATCTGTTTGTTTGATATGTTAGGATTTTTAATCAAGAGTTGCTAACCCCTTTTACAACAATTAACTCAATATTTATAGACAAATAATCAAAGTAACTGCATTTCTATTTAATTGTCACGTATGTGACGGTTTGTATTACATTAACCATTACCCTAAACCACGTAAATCGATACCCTAAGCCGTGTAAATGACAGTTTACATATTCAATATAACTATTTTGAATTAGTGTAACAGTCTTTGATGGCTTCCATCTGACATCTTCTCTTGCCTTCAATGTTCAACAAGCAAGTTACCTTGACTTGCCCTCTTCTTTGACAACCTTAGACTTGACTTGTCCGTCTATCGTCTGAATTTAGCTGTTGAATGGCGTACTTCTTACAATTTCACTTTGACAGTTGTACATAAATGTTTTTCAGAGATGTCCATCCTTACTCTCCTCTGTCGAATTCATCTTTACTGAATAACTGACTTTTGTCGAATGTCTGAGCCAGATCTGTAATACCCGTTAATTTTGGAATATAATTCGCCTAAGAGTATTTTAGAATTTTACAACGTTACTTTAGTTATTTATTTTGGTCATTTTTAATTGTTCTCTTTGAATATTATTTATGAAAATTGAATTAAATGACTGGACTGAATATTTGCACCATGTGGGATATATTCTAAGAATGGTGAAGTTCATGAAAAAGTGGTTTAAGAATGGTCAATTAGTCCATTTATTGTAAATTGACTGGATGGGTTTGGATGTTGGGTTATGGATACCCATGGGTTATTCAATAACCCATTAGAAATATTTAATACAAAGCTTCAATAGTACCCCCTCATTTTCTCACGCAACCGAAGCAACCGAAGCAAAGCGTTTTCTCTCATTTCTTCATCCTCTTCTCAAATCTTTTCCTTGATCTTCAGAGTTTTGATTATTTGTTCGGTTCAAAAGCTTTGTAAGGATCAAAGGTAAGCTTTAATCTCATTATTTTCCTTAAATTTCAGTTTATATAGAAGATCAGAGGAGGTTTTGTTCTTGAAGATTTTGATGATAATTCATGAATCTTAGTTGTTTTAGAAGTTATTTTTAAGTTAGGATTGAGTTATATCGGTCAATGGAGTTGAAATTCTGGTTTTGAAACAAGAAAGGAAAGGATGAATGTGAGAAACTTCTGCAAAAACTCGAGTTACTGTAGCGACCAGAAATTTCGAGAAAATTTTTCGAGTTACTGTAGTGTCGGCAGTCAATGGTACTGTAGCAGTCAACGTTACTGTAGCGAATCGTCACTGTAGCGAACCGTTACTGTAGCAATCAGAAAATTTTGCGTATTTTCGTGATTTTATTTCCTTTCTTATGTTTCCTTGTAATATATTTTACTAGGAAATTTTCCTACACAAATTCTAGTGTGGAACAAGGTAAACTTGGACAAACATCAAGGTGAGTGAATAACCTTGCTAAGCTAGTTTGATATTACTAGTCAAAGTACAATATAAGTCCCATTTACAATATTATTTGAATATTAATCAATCAATTTTTCATATGACAGTATATGATGATTGATATATTTTTATAGAAATTCAAAGGAACAAGAGTATGTATAAATTATTTTGTTTCAAGGAAATTGTACTATGTGATAAATTCTCATTATTTTATTAATGAGTAAAGATCTACGGGTTCTAATATATGAGTTTGAAAGGGTTAAAGTCCCATACTTGATAACATGCTTTTTTCATTTATTTTAGTCCCTATTTTAGTCCTTTTTGCCTCTTTAATTTTGTCAATTCTCTAATTTTATTATGTTTTGGAATTTATTGAGTATAAACTATTTATGGATTGAATGTGTCTCAATTATATATTTTTAGAACTTGAATTGTAAAATGCTCAATTTAATTCCTACAAATTTTAATTTTGGAGAGAAAAGTGTTGACATGGACAAAGATGCTGATTTGGATGCTAATGTGGCACTTTTTGGGTGATGTAGATGCTGACTAGGATATGCTGGATGTGGGGCCCACTTAAACTCTTATTCAATGCCATGTAGTCAGAATTTTTGGGCAGAAATATTAATTTTCGTAGGTCAAAAAAAGCATGGCTGAAATTTTAATTTTGCCATGATATTCTGCTGCTATTCTGCTGCTGTTTGTCACTTTCTGCTGCAGAAATATTAATTCTGCTGCTGCCATACTTTTCTACTGCTGTTTTGCTACTATTTGCCATGCTGTTCTGCTGCAGAAATATTAATTTTGCTGCTGTTTTGCTGTCAAAGTGCTGCCATATCATGGAAGAGGCATCCAAGGAGGCATCTAGGGCAGAATATCCTTTTAGGCATGTGTTAGATTAGTTTTATATTTGGAAAATCGAAATTTATTAAGGAAGCAAAGTCATTTTTCTGATAAGAAGTTCTAGCACCATTTTTCTGCCTTCCTTGGGCAGCAGTGGCTAGGAGCAACATAGAGGCAACTCTCTAGATTGGTTAGAGGGAAAGGAAGCCTTCCCACTTGGGAATGGCTCTCCTTCTCCCATTTTCCTTCCTTTTCTTGCATTTTCCTTCATAGTTTCTTAGATTTCTGTTGTATTTTTTGTTTTCTGTCATGTTTTTCCTTCTCTTCCATGTAATTTTCTAAGTTTAAAGATTGATGTAGTTTGGTTCTATGATGTTTTATTGCTGAACAATTTCGATTTTAATGCACTTTCGTTTAATGGAATGGATTTTACCGATTATTAAGCTCTTGAATGCTTGATTAACCTTCAATGAGTTTGGGATTTTGATGTCTATGCTAGAGTTAGCTAGATATTGAGCTTGACCTTGTAATTTCCACCATAAATTAGATTATCTAGATATAGATAGTTTTATTTATGTGGCTTGAATAATTTTCTTGAGCTTCATAATTTAATTGAATGGTTGATCTAAGATTTTAGTCAATTATTTTGGTTAAGTTAGATTGTAATTTCAAAGTTTTTGGATTCAATCATATTTTAGAAAATTGGCCAACATTGAATGGATTGTAATTTAATTGAATTGTTCTTCAATGATTCAAAGATTAATTTGTCTATGAATTAATCGGATTGGACCAACGAAATCAATCTCATTTTCTTGTGTAGTCGGTCATTTGATGAAATGGAAATTGTACTTTAATTCATTTGGACCAATGAGTATTTTCTTGGCCAAAGTTCTATTTTATTTATTGTCCTATGAAGCTTGTTATTTATACATGCATGCGATTGCTACGTATTTGTAATGAGGAGGACAAGAGATAACATGTCATATGCGATTGCGGGGCATTGATGTGATTAGGACTTGATCGGATTATATTTGAGTTATAGATTAGTGAAGATCTTCCTAACTATAATTTTAATATAATTAAGTCTTAGAAGACTTTCTAAGAATTTTAGATTGAAGATTACATAATAAAATTAGCCAAGAATATTGAAAGGAAAGGATGATGATGTACAATTCCATGGAATTTGTGACCAGTTCCACATCTTTTGTCTGTTTTATATTCTGTTTAGTCATTTAAATTTCAGTTATTTATTTTGCGTTGTTTCAATCATCCCCCCCCCCTTTTGTGTAATTTCTGAAATTTCCTTCATAAGTCTTAATAGCATTTCACTTAGCCTAATTGAATTTTATTTGATACCTCAATCTCTGTGGGACGATACTCTACTTATCACTTTATTACTTGTTGCGACCCAGTATACTTGCTGGAATATTTTATGTGCTATAAAATATACGCACCAATACTACTCAGTGCATATATGTGAAACCTATACACGAGTTTGAAAGGGTTAGAGTCCCATACTACTCGGTGTATACCTATGAAATCTTATTCATGAGTTTGAAAGGGTTAAAGTCCCATCCTACTCAGTGCATATCTGTGAAACCTATACACGAGTTTGAAAGGGTTAGAGTCCCATACTACTCGGTGTATACCTATGAAATCTTATTCACGAGTTTGAAAGGGTTAGAGTCCCATACTACTCGATGTATATCTATGAAATCTTATTCACGAGTTTGAAAGGGTTAAAGTCTCATACTACTCGATGTATAAGACAATTAATTATATGAGTAAATGTGGTATTTGTACTTTTGATATTTTATGTAGTACAGTTATTTACTTACTGAGTTTTTAAATAAACTCACACTCCCTATGATTATCTTTTCAAATACAGAAAACAAGGAAGAAGAGTATCCGTTTGAAGAATAGAAGCCCCTTGGAATTATCCTCTATTTCTGTCTGGTGGGATACCAGTACTTATTAATGTGGATACTAGGAATGCTCTGTACTTTCTATAGGTCTCCTAGGCTTGCGATAAGATAAAACATCAGATTATGTATGCCTATATTTGCTCATCAGATGAATATAATTCTGTCATGTGGAATGAATGATTAAGGTTGACTGTAAAACCTTACAGAATATATGCAAATAACTTATGTTTGAGAATTTTATCAAATGAGTAGTATCTTTTCACATGTTCAATTTTTGGGATGTGACAAGATCACTTATATTAACACTTAAGCAATCGGTGTTATTTTGTTGTGCTACTGAGAATGATTACTTATTTGCGAAGTAGCTTATTTATTTTATTTTAAAAAAATCACCCAGTTGATGCCCCACAAAATTTTGTTCTCGACAGCCACAGAGAGAATTAAATTTTAAATGGCCTCGTAACTGACACCAAATTTCTAGGGATTTGGCTCAGTATCATGATTATCCTTAATATGATAGCCTTATATCGGTACATGAACCATCACTGCCCTCTTGACATTTCTTGTCCCCCAAGCCTTTAAAACCCTAAACCTTAGTCGTCAGGCCACTTGCTTTGATATCTGTGCTATCTGCATTATCTTTACGCCTTTTTATTTATTTTTTTGAGCTATCGAAAAAACCTTCAAACCCAAGCTACTCAACAATGGCTTCTTCTTCCCACATCAGAGCTTCTTCTTCTGCTAAGTAATCTGCCATTGCTAAGAGCAAGAATACGGTCCGTGACCCAATTGTAGATCTTTTAGAGATGTGGCAGAAATTAAAGGTAATCATCCTTGTCTTCGATTCTTCTTCTACTGCTCCATCTACTTTTCTGGGACTTGTACTGTCCCCATAAACTTTCTCGATGAACCTCTGTCCAATGTTCCCCTACAAGACTCCTGACAAGGCTATTCTTGCCTCGAGCTAGATAGTAATATCCCATATTTTAAAATAGTGTGGTGAACTTTTAAATTGAAAAGAAAAATTTTAAGGAACTAAAATTGTAAATTTTTGGATATACCAAGAATTAATTTGTAATAGGCATTAAAATAGCACTTATTAGAAATTTTTTTAGTAGGAGAATTAATTTTTATGAGAAGGGTGAGATAAGAAATGGAATTAAAATAATAATAATAATAATAAATTAAATTAAATTAAATTTTTGGATTATACAAGACTTATAAGGACCTATATGAAAACTTATTTTGAGGAAGGGTGTTTTGAATAATTTTAGCAAGAATGGGCATACGATGGCACTTTGGGTTGGTGCCACATGTACCACTTCTTCATTAGACCTTTTGTAGGCTTCTAGATGAGGGTGGAGAAAGAGAAGGAAGGTGATCCGGTTGTAGACTCACCACCATCACCACCACGAGCACTTCACCAGAGTCCCTTCTCTTTCCTCTCCCTTTGTCTTCGAACCTTCTCCTGTTCTCGTGTCAGTAAAAATGTGAGGAAGATCATGTGGCAGTAAGGAAGAACAATGGTGAGAGGGGTCGTGTGATAAGGATTGTTATCGCCGTGAACCACCGTGGTACCTCATCTCTTTGACCCCCTACTGTGCAACCCAAAAATAGAGCATGAATCAGAGAAAGAAGAAGTCAAAAGTGAAACAAAGGCTACAATGAGGTAAGAAGTAGAGCCTGATTTTTACTAATCCGAAAAGTCATAAGTGGGGTGTTGCATGCGGGTATGCCGTGGAATAGATCTTCAATCGTGAAAGTAAATTGCAACTTTATCTTCATCCTTAGTTATTAATAAGTGTAAGTTTCTACAGAAAATCTAATATTAAACCGAGAGGGAAGTAGGAGATGACTAATTATAAGAAAATTTGCTTAGACTATGTTTTGAGGGAGTTGTGGCATTATAAATTCTGATTTGAGTGACTAGTTATGTGTTTGGCTGAGAGAAAATTTCAGAAAAATAGGGAGAGTAAAATCAAGTGACTGAGAGGTTATTAGTGGTGATTGTAAGTTTACCTTGCTACAAGATTTTCCATGTTCTGCCACTAACTATTGGTTCTACAAATATCCCTAATTGATATTGTGCTAATTGGAATAATAAGGCCTTTTTTATGAAAATAGGTGTCAAGTAGGGGTGTCATTTGAAATTGAGTTGTTGCATGGTTTGAATGATGAATGGTGGGATTGTGAAGGATGACTTTGATGGACTGATGAGAAAATGTTGCTTGAAATATCATTGGTAGAATTCCACGAGTTTATCCTACTTTATATTTACTAATGCATATGGTAATGATGGAATGATAGTTAGAATTAAGGATCGGAAATTTGCTAATCTCCCTTGTAGGGTACTGTCAACAATTCTTCTAAGTTTTTGGGGCTGGTTTGTTAGAGTTCTGCATTTTCAGGTTGTGCATGGGATTATAATGCTTTTAAAAAGTTAATAGAAAAAGCAATAATGAATTAAAATTCTATAGAGGCTATGCATGATGTAATTTGGAATAATATGACCCTAAACTAAGGAGGGTAGTACAGAACCAAGAGAGAAAAATAATTCTGCAGTAAATAAAATCTGTCTTGGTCTAAAATGGGTCTGAGCCATATTCCATTTTAGTCCTTTTTCATTGGCTAAACCACATTATTTTGACTTGAAATTTTTATACACTAGCTAAGGCATCATACTAAGTATCTACCAAATTTCGTAGCATTTGGCTAAGATTTGATAGGCTTATTAAACAGAAAAGAAAATCCTACGCCAAAATTAGACAGTTCTGACCTATGGTTGCTATAAGGGTCTCTAAAGAAGTCAAATGACAGAATTTTGATCTAAAATTTTTATCCTTGTATGTCAACACATAGATATGGTTGCGTCTCAAATTTCACAATTTTTGGAATTATAGATCAATACCAGAATTTTTCTAAAGAATGGACTCGAAAATTGCTTCAAAACAGAACAAGGATAAATGTTTGGTAACTTATGTTCTAATTTGATGTTATTCTTGTTTGACTTGTTCTCTAGGCCTTTAGTGGGATTTTTGGTATCCATTCTTTGCGATTATATAGTATATTTGGCTCGGATCTAAGGTGAGGGGATCTCTACTATGCCTTGGTTTTATTTTCCGTATATACTTAACCCAATTAATATGGATATAACAATTTGAAATAATTGTAATAATTGATATATGTATTTATATATGAGTTGTGTGATATGATGAAAATCATCGTCATGGTAAGGTGTTGAAATGATGATAGCATGTGCTGAGGAATATAATACTTGACATATTTTTAATACTGTGAATGATGCTATATATTGTTTTGGATTATGTTGTACATATGTTGCGGTGCTGGATTGTGTTGATTACACTGTGACTAAATTATGCTCATGACTCTTGGTTATGATTGTGTTTGATCGAAAAGGAAAAGGATAGCGGTGCACCCCATGGGATGAGATAAATAGAGCGATAAAGGTGGCTTCTTATCATTAGAGCGAAAAGGGTGGCTTCTTATTATTGGAGCGATAAGGGTGGATGCAACAGGGGCTATGGGCAATGGTCCAGTGGTACCCTGGACGACTCGGTTGGTACGAAAATTTGTGATATTATGTGCCTTATGATTGTTTGGGAAGTATTGTTGATGTGATATGTGATGTAGCATAAATATGTTGTTAGTGTTGTGCAATGAATCGTACTTAATGTTATGGTTATACTGAAATTGATTGCATATGTGTGTGTATATATATGTGCGTGTATTTAAATGAATGGGTATACTGTATGTGGTTGTGGTAGAGTAGGGTTCCTCACTGGGTTAGTTTGACTCAAACCCAAACATTTTAAGGTATAAAAGAAGAGAAACTATCGAGATACATATGGTGATTGACTCCCCATTTGTTCAGGGTAAAGTGTACTCGTTAGTCTTTACTTTTATTTTGTAAGAATTTAGTTGAGGCTCTATAATTGGATAGGTTGTTCTAGGATATGAATTTGTTGAATATGCTATGTAATAGAATGTGTTGATGAATCATGGATCATGAATAATTAGTTGTTAAGGAAATGTAAATTGATAGTTAATTGTGATCATATTTATATATATTGAATTTGTAAATTAACGGAAATAAAGAATAAAGTTATGTAAGACAGGTATATAGAGGTCAGGTGAAGTTCACCATCTGTGCCGGTCACATGCCGATGCTTGGGATGTGACTTCGACAATACCCACCCACTACTTTAAGAAGGCTCAAAGGATATTCTGGACTTTGCTTCCCAAGTTGATGGATATCACGCCTGGCTTGACAGAGTACAAGCACAAAAAGGTGAGCTATGGAAGAAGATGGGTATTTTCAACTTCATTTAGCCCTCCTGACATACCATCAAAATAGACCTTGCCATGGTGGGGGCTTCGGTCTTTTTCTGGAACAAAACCACCAACAATTTCCATTTTTCCTGTGGCGTGATGGGTTCAACGGTCTTTGATGTATCAGCCATCACGGGCCTTCGACCAGATGGGAGGGTTATCCATCCATTCCTTTGACCTCGTCATGTTATAGAGATCTATTCTTCCAAGCACACCTCCTTCTCCTCTTTTGTCAATCTCCACCACAAGGATTCAGACGACGTGTTAGATGAAGAACATGTGGCCTTCTTTTTGGTCTAGCTGTCGACTTGTATGTTTGGTTCAAAGTCTATTACTATAGCCAAATCTCTTCAACCCCTAGCCAACCTCATCTATGAAGGTGCTCGACTGGCCCTAGACCAATGGCTTCTCTTCCAAAGTATAAGTCAAATGGTTGACAACATCAGGGCTTAAATGAAAAAAAAAGGTCAAAGGCCCTATTTGGCTGTTGTAGCTGTGGTTGAATGTAGTTTTAGAGAGGCGATTGTCCATCAAGTCTCTATCCGACTATTTGGCTAGTTACATGTCAAGTCATATGGACTAAGGCTCTGCTACTTGACATGTGACTCCCTTACCAAGGACGAGAAGAAGAATTTTTTCCATTTCGTCAAGATTTTCCACTATATTGCCTTGGACTCGGCGACAATAAACTTTGCTCCATTTGCTAGTCGTCAAAGAGGCCATAGCTGATTCACTTGTCCAATAACTTCTGACAAAGAAGGAATCTAGATCTAGTCAAATTTTTATGTCAAGGATCATTTTGGAGATGCTCCTAACATGGAAGACATAAGTTTTTACATCTATCTACCCAACACAGTTGTTCGACAGCTAGGCTTCTTCCAATCCATTCTTGTCTTTTACTCATCAGCATCGGAGGACCATTTCATCAATGCCTATATCTCCAAAGAAAAAGATGTCAAAGAGCTAATGGGGGAAAATGACAGGCATAATAAAGGCTTGTGCTTGTCCCTTATAAAGCTTCAGAAGGAGTATCAAGTTACTTTGTGGATTGGTGGTTGAAATACTACTGGTCTTACCACCAAATCATTAGAACCTGTTTTGACGTCCTTATGGATTCTTCTGTAGAGGAACACAATCCAACAAGGAAAACCAAAAGATAAGCATTTGGAGAAAATTCAAGCCTTTGAAAAATATTATAAGATAAAGTGGGACCTTCACTACAACCATTGGATCGTTCAAAATGTGGAACAAATCATAGCCAAACGAAAACAAGAGTATAGGGCTTGACATGGGTTCAAATATTTAGAATTTTTGGATGTCGAAACTCCACAAGAATTAATTAAAAGAGTTCTTTTCTGGACCTAATGCCCTTGCTTTGTGCTCACTTTGGTTTGGCTTATGCATTTCTTGGGGAATCGATGAGAGCAATTAACTTTAAATTTTTCGAAAGACATGGGTTTGTCACGAATCTTTTTTAAACAAAGAATGGCGAAGTTACTTTCGCACATCGGTTTGCCCTTCCTTATGAACAATCTGATGCTTTTACGATTGCCAGCGAGTTTCCCTAAGGTATACAATCTTTTTATTCAAAGGCAATAAACGTTTCCGACCACTGATACTTATAAGTTTGCTTGTAGCGCTCCCCCTAAAGGAACCCTTGGCTTATAAATAGCTAGTGAAGCAAATGGTTATCGTCAAATCAAAAGAAGAGGAAGAAGATTGTCAACCTCTTCAGTGGAGGAGAAGGAGATTAGTGAAGGCTGTTGACCCTAAGGCTTTATGCCATAAGTTTTGATGATGACAAATGTATTTGAATTATAGCATTGATATATATATAAAGATTAATTATCATATATATGCTACAAGTACTTAAGCATGATTATGTTATTTAATATGTTTGTTGCATATATTGAATTATGTTATTGAACTAACCATTGGGTTTGCAAGTAAGATATGTTTTATAGGTTGGTTCAAAACAAGAAGAATAAGCATTATATTGAAGAACAAGGAAAAGTAATATCATGCTTCACTCAAGGAAGACAACATGCAAGGATAAAGCTACAAGAAATGAAGAATTAGAATATTTGAAGTCTTGGAAGCTTGGATGCATCAAGATAGCCTATGTGTTTACATTAGGTATATTTTATATAGGCTAGTATACTTGTGTAACTCAATGATTTAGATTTGCATACATTGGCTCAAGCATTTTAAACAAAAAGATAGTGAGATATGAAGTTTTACAAAAGTTAGTTTTGACCTTTGGTCACTCATAATATAATATCACATAAATAAAAAATCGGTTTTTCAAGTATCTTAATCTCAATTGATAGTAGACTCAAAGATCTTTCCAACGGTATATTATTTATTCAAAAAAGAGTCCAAATCAGAATTATATGACTATTTAAAATATAGTTTGAAAAATTGAAAATTGATTTTACTGTACTCAAAAATTATTCTGTTCTGACCTATAGTCAGTGTTTTGATTATATATTTTAAACAAAAAATAATTTTTGAGTAAAGCTTTGCTCATTTGTAGCTAGACTCCAAGAGCTTTCCAATGATATATTATTTGTTTAAAACAGAGTTCAAATGAGGAAGTTATGAATTTTTAAAGAAAGCTCAAAATCTGTATTTTTCTACTGCCAGCCGATGGTCGACCAGGCAGCTTCAGCCTGGTCGACCAGTTGCCCTGAAAATGCTATATTTTGCTACTGTCAGTGGGTGATCGACCAGGTGACTCCAACTGGTCGACCAATCGACATCTAGACTGCATTATAAATCTGTATTTCGCTACTGCCAGCCGATGGTCGATCAGGCAGCTTCAGACTGGTCGACCAGTTGCCCTAAAAATGCTATATTTTGCTACTGTCAGTGGGTGGTCGACCAGGTGACCCCAACTGGTCGACCAATCAACATCTGGACTGCATTATAAGTGCTGTAACGGCTATATAACGGCTAGTTTTTTTAAATCTTATATATATGACCTTAGATACACGATTTTGTGCCAGAACCAAGTACTACAATGACATATTAACATGTTCTATCATCTTTGAGAGAAATCCAAATATTCTTGAGCCAAATCTTGCATATTCTCTATCATTAGAGTTATTAGAGCTTCATTTGTATTCATCTACTCTTTAGAGAGAGTTTCTTTGTATTGTTGATTTTGATCAACACATAGATTATTCCGAGTTGATGTTCGCAAGTACCAGTGTTGGAAGAACTTGCTTTGGGTTGAGGAGGAGCCCGGATTCATAAATTCTCCATTGTGGTTTCGCAAATACCCGGATCAAATTTGCGTGGTTGTAGTGGTTTGCAAGTACCCGGATTAAACTTGCAATTATAGTGGAAATACTCAAGTGGTCTCTTGAAGACTGGATGTAGGCTTGGATTAGCCGAACCAGTATAAATCTCCGAGTTTGCTTTCTCTATCCCTTACTCTTTAATTTGTGCATATTGATATCTACTCTTTAATTCCTTGATCTTTATAACTATTTATCTTGACAGCACATTGATTTTCTGTATTGTGTTTATTATCTTAAGTATTACACTTCTACAGAAAATCATTTCAACTTCTAATTAATTCTTGTGAAAAATTTATAAAACCCAATTCACCCCCCTCTTGGGTTCCAACCATTACTTTCAATTGGTATCAGAGCTTGGGCTCTTGATTTGAGACTTAACCATCTAAGAGTAAACATTGGATTTAGTGAGTGGTTTATGTTTGAAAATTGTTCTTTCACAGAACCTCCAATTTTTAATGCTAATCATTTTCAATATTGGAAGTATGAAATGAAAATGTTTTTAATTTCAGTAGACCATAAACTCTGGGAAGTTATAGATAATGGTTTTTATATGCCTGTCAAGGAAGAACAAGGAAAATGCATTCCAAAACCCAAGAGTGAATGGAATGATACTGAAAGAAGTTTAGTGCAACTCAATGCTAAGGCAAAATTGATTATTTCTTGTGCATTGAGTCAAGATGAATTTTTCAGAATTTCCAATTGTGCAACTGCAAAAGAAATGTGGGAAACTCTTGAAGTTGCATATGAGGAAGATCTTATTGCTGAGGAATTAAAGTATAAAAGTTTCATTAATGAACTTGAAATTGCTCAAATGAAAAATTGTGAAACCATTAATGAGATACATCTTGTGCTTAATCAATTGCAAGCTCTTGGTGTTGAACTTACAGGAAAATCTCAAATCACCAAGGTGGCAGACGAAGAAGAAAAAGGAGAATAAGAGAAACCACAACCAAAAGCAGAATCGTCAAAGAAAGCTTACATATCTTCCATTTGGGAAAATGGCAATTATGATAAGGAGGACACAAATGAAGAAACCAACATCTGTCTTGTGGCCAGAGATGAAGATGGGGTAAATTCATTTGACTACTCTTTTGATGAATTACAAAATGCCTGTGATGATTTACATGAAGAATCTCTAAAACTTGCAAAGAAATTAAATGCTTGAAAACAGAAAAACTCTTTTCTTGAAAATGAATTAGAAAAATTGAAAAATGAATTGTCTATTTCCAAGGAAGAGAATTTTGGTTTCGAAAATCAAAACAAAACTTTGCAAGAAGAGAATTTGATTTTAAAGGGAAGTATCTCTACCAACAAAAGCTGCTTTTGCACCAAGTGTGATTCTTTGAAAAAGGAAAATGATGATCTTAAAAACACACTTGCAAAATTTTCTCAAGGTAGAGAAATTTTAAATACTTCTGTTTTGAAACAAAGAAGAAGGTTTAACAAAGTTGGTCTTGTTTCTAAAAGTAAATCAAACCAAAAGCATTCTAAAAACTTCTTTGTTTCTGCAAAGATGTCCAATAGTCTAACTTGCACTTGTTTCTATTGTGGACTGAAAGGACACAAATCTTACTCCTGTTTTTATAAGAAAAATCTTGTTCATGGAGTAAAAATGAAATGGGTTCAAAAAGGAACTCATGACCCAGGCAAACCCAAAGAAATTTGGGTACCAAGGACAAAGGATTAATTTACAGATTTGCCTCGAAGCAAGGAGCGGAAATGACTTTTCAATGGCTACATCATTCAAACTCCACTCTCTTGCATCAAAAGGAGGCAATGGATAAGTAAACATATAAGCTGAAATGCATTGTAAGAAATTTGACTGATATGTTTACTGCTCTCTAATGCTTTTGTCTGTTCTCTAATATGCCTTTCATCTATCCTTGATACTCATGCATGCTATATCTGAAAACAACTGTTAGGTGTGCGGCCTATAGATTCAAATTTTGTTTTGAGCTAAAATCTTTCTTTTAAATTCTGCTCAAACTATCCTTTTTACCGCATCACAAAAACTTGCTTCCATTACATGCATATTTCTCTTGCTTTCACAACAATAAGATTACTCTTGCCTATAGTTTTTTCCCTTATTGTAATCTTATTCAAATATTTTCAATGAAATGAAATTTCTTGCAAAATTGCATTTCATGGAAGCATATCACTTTTATTAATATGGCATATCTTGAACATAATGTTGCTCTTGATTATTTGGACATTGCTAATTTAAGCATCAAAGTGCTCCACCAAAAGTGTTTTGCAGGAGTTAATCCTCAAATTTATCCTCTAAGGCACACTCTTTCCTCTACTCTATGAAATCAGTAAGATTTATAGTTTTGAAGTTGGTTGGTCGACCAACGCTCCTATCAGTGGTTGACCAACGAAGGCTATAATGAACTAACACCCAGAGCCAGGAGAAGAATGCTGAAAGCTGAGACAAGTGGTCGACCAAGGTCCTCAGACTGGTCGACCAACTCGAGACAGTGGGTAAATAAGGCTATTCTGGTGAGGAGTGGTCGACCAGCTCATTCACGATGGTCGACCAATGCTTGACAGTAAGCTCCTTCCACTTTCTCATCCTCACAATGGTCGACCAGTGTGGACACGTTGGTCGACCAACGGATGACAGTAGATGAAGGATTTAAATTTTGCTACTATATACTTACTAATCTCTTCAAAAGCTTCATGGGTGATCTTATAAGAGATTATTTTTCAGAGGATCTTGCAAATAATCAATCAATTAAGATCATTAAAATTGCAAGAAGATAGGATTAAAAGAATAGCAATGAGCAAAACATGGATATCAAAATCTTGAGGAGGAACTTCAAGAAGCAACAAGAGTTTGCCAAAATTGATGAGTATCTCTATCCTTTACTTCTTTATTATTTAATTGAATGATACTTCTTGATCTCAATTGAACATTCTGGCAAATCTTTTTACTGACATACTTTCATTGCAATTACATATTGTTTTCTGACATCTTACATACTTGATCACATCATTGCATATAAAAATATGTTAAATACTTAAATTATATTTTTTAATACATCATGGTTTGAGTATTATACATATCATCTCTTTTACATAAGCTGTAACTTATGAACCATTGTTTATGGATTATAGTTTATATCTGATTATATCTTATTAATCCATATTACCTCAATTATGTTACTAAATACTCTGGTTATAATATGCTTTACCTTGAATGAGTATGTAACTTGCTTCCGCTATGTAATGATGATATATATATATTCATGTGAGAAAATGCTTTTCTAGCCTTAAAGGAATATATGTATACTTTTCAAAATACATAATGCCTCTACTGAGATAATATGATATATCCTGGATATAAAATGTTTTATATATGTTAATGGATATATATTTTCTTCTATTGTGCTAAATCTGGTGACATTCTTTCAATAAGAATTATTTCGAAAAGTGTTGGAAAAGGATTTGAAATTGCTTTATCATATTTTGAAAAGAAAAGAATTTGGAAATCCTTATTTCAAAATTACATCTGCTAATGTACTTAAATGTCTCTATACATAAGCAGAAAATTATTTTCAGAACTTTTGAAAAGGGAAAGTGTACCCTTATTTTCAAAAGAAGATAATGGCATTGAAGAGAATGCCAAACTATCTCAAGAAGAAGAAAAGCCTCAAGAAGAAAAATTACCTCATAAGAAGGAGCCATCAAGCAACAATGATGATTTTTCAAAGGATTTGAGGTATGCCAAAAGTCATCCTAAGGAACTCATCATTGAAGATGCATCTTAATGGGTATTCACTCGAAATCTTCTTCTGCCAATAGACTATGCCTTATATTGGTTATATCTATTGCTAATCCAAGAAAATTGTTGTGCTATTATATACTCCAATTTTAAAATGGTATATCTTATATGAGTATATAATTTGCATTTGCTATGATATATATCCTGTTATAATATCTTATGTTATTATCATTAAAAGGATATATATGTTGCTTCAATTGTAGTATTATCATTAAAAGGATATATATGTTGCTTCAATTGCGCTGCATCTTTTTCTACGTCTTATGCTTTTTGAAGCAAAATTTGTTTTTCAAAGTAAAAGAATTTGGAAATTCTTTTTGCCAAAGTTTTTCAGATAATCTTGTTATAAAATCATTCTTTCAAAAGAGTTTGTTTCAAAAATTGCTTTATCATATTTCGTTTTGAAAAGAAAAGCATTTAGAAATCCTCATTTTAAAAGGATTTCATCTTGTATGCTTCTTATGATATCAATCATTAAAGAAGAACGATTTCTCTACAAATTTTTGGATTTCATGAATGCATAGCATTCTTATTGAACATCTTCATTGTTTGAGAATTATGAGCTAACCTATTAAGGACCCAAACTAGTTGGGTACCTAAGATTAAGAGTCACATTGTTTTGTGAGGAAAAGTATTCTCAAACTCAAGCTTGCAATGACGACAAATGAATCTTGAGGATGAAGGACTCTACAATGAAGATGGTAATTCTAATCAAGCGTGCACACTCAAAACATTGGTAATATCTAGCCTTGCTTGAAATCGATCTTTAATCGTTAAAGTATTACAAGCTTTCTGTGGAGATTAGATGAATGGCAAGAAAGAGTTTTTAAATTGATTGAAAAACACTTTGAAAACTCATATATTATTTTCAATTTCTCTTTTGCACCTCAAGCTAAATATAAACTATAGTGGCTCATCTTTTAAAGGAGAAAAACATTTCTTTTGCCACTAAAATTCTTTGAAGTAACTTTCCTTGCCTATCATCTATCAAATGATTATATGATTTTTAGATCTATTAATCACATCTTGAGCAAGGATATTTCTTAGCTGATAAAGAAGCTTAAAGGTACAAATGACTCTTCCAAAAGGATAGTCAAACTATACAAGTTTGAAATCTTCATCAAGGATTAAATAGTCAAGGGTTGCAAAATAAATTGTCTATACACCAAGACAATTCTTGGATAAACAAGCTCTTGCAAAAGAAAGGTAAGAACGATCAGTTGATTGGATAAAAGAATTTTGAGAGGTATGATTACTCATCTCAAAATGGATATTATATTGAATATGCTTGACTGATCTTCTTTAAATATATGTCCTTTGCACTTTGGCCTTAATGATTTATATTGCTTCTGTTGTGATGATATATATTATATATATCCTGCTTATAATGTTTTACATCTTGAACGGGTATATAAATTGCTTCCATTATGCTTAAATCTATCTTATCCTTTATGAAGCAAATTTGTTTTGAAAAAGGACTTTAAAAATGCTTCCGCAATGCGAATATGTTTTATCATATGAAGCAATATTCTTTTTGAAAAAGAAAAGGTCTTAAAGATCTCTTTTGTTGTTGATGACAAAGGGCTATTGATGTTTGATGTATGGATTATGAACTATATCCTTGATTATATCTTGTTACACTAATCCATATATATTGCTTCCTTGGATGAAACATTTCTAAATTCCTTTTGAAGCAAAATATTTTAGAAAAATATCATGAAATTCTTGAATTGCTTCTACTCTGCTGAAATTGCTTTGCCATATTGAAGCATTATCTATTTTGAAAAGAAAAGGATTTGAATATCCTTATTTCAAATTACTTCTGCTATATGCTAAAATGTTTTTATACATATAAGCAGAATTGTTTCCAAAAGTTTTGAAAAAGATATGAATATCCCTTCTTTTAAAATATTATAATGCATAAATTTTCAAAAGGTTTCATATCAAACTTCTGTAGTTATAATGTTGAAAAATTGAACTTCCCGTATGATTATTCAAAACCAATTTCAAAGGAAAAGGGATGTAAAATTCAGGGGGAGCTTTGTCTCTGCTGAATATATATAAATGTTCTTGAAAAAGAATACATTTTGAAAATTGGATATTCATTATTCTTTTTCAAATTATGCAAGGTTTAAGGAGGAGCCTAAAACTCTTTCAAGTTTTATCTTTTGGCTCATTTCATTTGACATGAGAAATTTTTCTAAAAATTATTTTTACATGTCAATGAAAACAATGATATGTTTTGATGTATCCTAACCCCATGTTATATTGACATCTTCTGACATCCTAGCTTAAAGAAGGTATGTACTTTAACTTCTATATATTGTGTTCCTTACACCTTTTTGTTGATGTCAAATAGGGGGAGAAGAAACAATAGAAAAATATGTGTATGTGCTTATAACATTGCATTCATTATCTTGTGATACATATTTTTCTGTGGTGATTTGTCATCATCAAAAAGGGGGAGATTGTTGACCCTAAGGCTTTTTGCCATAAGTTTTGATGATGACAAATGTATTTGAATTGTAGCATTGATATATATAAAGATTAATTACCATATATATGCTACAAGTACTTAAGCATGATTATGTTATTTGATATGTTTGTTGCATATATTAAATCATGCTATTGAACTAACCATTGGGTTTGCAAGTAAGATATGTTTCATAGGTTGGTTCAAAACAAGAAGAATAAGCATTATATTGAAGAATAAGGAAAAGTAATATCATGCTTACTCAAGGAAGACAACATGCAAGGATAAAGCTACAAGAAATGAAGAATTAGAAGATTTGAAGTCTTGGAAGCTTGGATGCATCAAGATAGCCTATGTGTTTACATTAGGTATATTTTATATAGGCTAGTATACTTGTGCAACTCAATGATTTAGATTTGCATACATTGGCTCAAGCATTTTAAACAAAAAGATAGTGAGATATGAAGTTTTACAAAAGTTAGTTTTGACCTTTGGTCACTCATTATATCATATCTCATAAATCAAAAATCGATTTTTCAAGTATCTTAATCTCATTTGATAGTAGCCTCAAAGATCTTTCCAACGGTATATTATTTATTCAAAACAGAGTCCAAATGAGAAATATATGACTATTTAAAATATAGTTTGAAAAACTTAAAATTGATTTTACTGTACTCAAAAATTATTCTGTTCTGACCTATAGTCAGTGTTTTAATTATATCTTTTAAACGAAAAATAATTTTTGAGTAAAACTTGGCTCATTTAAAACTAGACTCCAAGAGATTTCCAATGATATATTATTTGTTTAAAACGGAGTTCAAATGAGGAAGTTATGAGTTTTTAAAGAAAGCTCAAAATCTGTATTTCACTACTGCCAGCCGGTGGTCGACCAGGCAGCTTCAGACTGGTCGACCAGTTGCCCTGAAAATGCTATATTTTGCTACTGTTAGTGGGTGGTCGACCAGGTGACCCCAACTGTTCGACCAATCGACATCTGGACTGTATTATAAGTGCTGTAACGGCTATATAACAGCTAGCTTTTTAAAATCTTATATATATGACCTTAGATACACGATTTTGAGCCAGAACCAAGTACTACAATGACATATTAACATGTTCTATCATCTTTGAGAGAAATCCAAATATTCTTGAGCCAAAACTTGCATATTCTCTATCATTAGAGTTATTAGAGCTTCATTTGTATTCATCTACTCTTTAGAGAGAGTTTCTTTGTATTGTTGATTTTGATCAACACATAGATTATTCTGAGTTGAGGTTCGCAAGTACCGGTGTTGGAAGAACTTGCTTTGGGTTGAGGAGGAGCCCGGATTCATAAATTCTCCATTGTGGTTTCGTAAATACCCGGATCGAATTTGCGTGGTTGTAGTGGTTTACAAGTACCTGGATTAAACTTGCAATTATAGTGGAAATACTCAAGTGGTCTCTTGAGGACTGGATGTAGGCTTGGATTAGCCAAACTAGTATAAATCTCTGAGTTTGCTTTTTCTATCCCTTACTCTTTAATTTGTGCATATTGATATCTACTCTTTAATTCCTTGATCTTTATAATTATTTATCTTGACAGCACATTGATTTTATGTATTGTATTTATTATCTTAAGTATTACACTTCTACAGAAAATCATTTCAACTTCCAATTAATTCTTGTGAAAAATTTATAAAACTCAATTCACCCCCCTCTTGGGTTCCAACCATTACTTTCAAAGGCAAGTGACCAAACGACGATTAGAATGAGTGACCGTCTGGCTGCTGCTTCTCCTTAACCTGACATATCCAAGACAACTACTAGGCTTGGAAAAGAAAAGGCTTCGGTGAAAAGAAAAATAATCTTCTCTGATGCTAATCATGTTGCCAAGAAATTTGAAGCATGCAAAGGCCTAGTAGTACCTGACCTAGCCATCGAGTCTCAAGTATATTCATCTATCAAGTGTTATGATTTGTCGAAATGAAATGTACTCATTTTGTTTCTTTTAGCAAGACAAAGAGCCTACTCCTGAGCACTCGACTTCACCTACGGCGTCCGACGAACCAAACCTGTAGATATGATCCTAAACAAAAATTTGCTTTTACATTGGACAATGCATTCTATCTTGAGACTAACAAAATTATTTTAGGATCTGGGTCAGGAGGTCATAAGTCCAATTCTGAAGAGTCCATTAGAGCTCTTGAGGTCGAGACTCCTATTGTAGAAACATCTGTCGGAATACCTTAGATCGAGACTACACAAGTTGTTTTTTAGATTGAGGCTCCGGCAACTTCGCTGCCAGCCGAAACCTATCAAGGATAGCTAACCAATGAAGCTGTTAAAGCTTTTCTTATCAGGGAATCGACAACTGTACATTGTCCATCTTGATGATCTCTATCACCTGAAGAACATGGCCAGGTGGTAGCTTCTTCTAGTTCCTAACAATCCAAACAAAGCCACACCATGGTCGACTTGGACTCATAGGGAGATCTACCTCTTGTGATTTGTGGTAGTTTTGACATGGAAGCTTTGATGGCCGACATCTCTCCTATGTCTCCCGTCTCTAATTTAATTCATCTGACAGACCAAGTGGGACCTTCTACTAGTCCAATTGCTGGTAGCCCGAACATAGATGCATTGATCAATCTTCTATTAGGTGGTCTGACTCCGTTGGTTTCTTCTCGATTCCAGAAGAATCTTAAACATATCTGAAGGTTGTAAAACTTATAAAAGAGTTGAAGACTTTCCTGGATTACTCCTTCGAGGCTATTGCTTCTAATGAATCATTAAGAAGAAGAATTCAAGTCATATTGAATGAACTTGAACTGGTCAGATGATAACTTCTAACTCATCCATGCTCTGACAGAACGTGTGGCAAAACGGGAAAAAATAGTAGAAAGTACCACAACTGTTGCAGTCAGTGCCCAAGCTTTTGCCAAAAAATAAAGTCTTTGGAGACTGGATATTTGTTAGCCTGCGCATATAAAGAGACATTGGCTTCTGTCTAGGAACATCTACGTCAAATGTAGTTATGTCAGTTAGGCTTATCCAATAGATTTATTTGATTTGTATCGTTGGTCCTTTTGATTTGAAAAAATTGAATAAACTTTGTATTATTCATTTATTCATTCATAACATTGACAATCATTTATACAAAGTTGAGAGCAATAATAATTTTTTATTCAATTCTTACTTCGTATATTGTCAGCCTATATGGCTTTAGGTACTTGCCATTGGTTGATCTTACCTTTAGTCCAAAGTTAACTTCGTCGAGTGCATAAAAATTACCAGAAAAGACTTGCGTAACTATAAATGGTCCTTCCCATTTTGTTGGGTGACATCTTTTAACGTGATTGCTTCAACCCACTTGGTCAAATAGTTAACCCCAACTAAAATATATTTATGCCTATTCAATGAAGGAGAGTGTATTTGACCAATTAAGTCCAAAGCCCTTCCTCTAAATGGCCAAGGTTTAATGATCGAATGTAACTCACTAGTTGGAATGCTTTGCATATAACAATGTCTTTGACATTCTTAACAAGACTTGGCAAACATTATACAATCTTTGACTAATTTCGGCTAGTAAAATCTCAATTGTTGAAAGATCCATTTCATTTTTTTTCACCTGCTTGATGAGCTCTGCAAATGCCTTCATGGATTTCTGACAAGGCAAAATAAGCCTCTGACTCATTCAAGCACTCTTCCAATTGTCTGTTGACAGTCTTCCTATATAATTGTCCACTCGACTTTACAAAATTTAACACTCTATACATAAGTTTCTATTCTACATCAGAACTTGGAGTCTCTAAATAATCAATGATTGCTTTTCTCCAATCATTATTTGTATAAACGTCATTTTGTAACACTTCCCTTTCCTCCAAAGAATATAAAAGCTCTCTGATTTCTATTAGATCCGACAAAACATTTTGACAAACTTTATACCAAGAAGCTATCTGAGCTAAGTCATTGGCTTCTTCATTTGATTCCCTAGGAATTTGTTGAACAATTACTTCATCAAACATTTTCATTAACTTACTCGCCGAGGCACAATACTTAATCAAATTTTGATTAACACATATATATTCATGACTAAGTTGTTTGACTACTAACTAGGAATCTCCAAGTATATGCACCTTTTGTGCTTTCATTTGACAAAGTATCTTTAACCCAACAATTAAACCTTCATATTCAGCCTCATTGTTTGAACAAGAATACTTTAGTTTAAACATAAATTTGGTTGGTGTTCGCTTTGGGGAAATTATTAAAATCATGACGCCACTTCCTTTTTTGTGCCTTGATCTGTCAAAATAAAGATGCCATGGTCTCACTCCGACAAAATTTATATCATTATCTATGTCTAGGCCAGGATGGTTAACTAAAAAGTCAGCCAATGCTTGGCCTTTGGAGAAGCAGAGGAGAGGTAGAGAAAGAAGTCAAAAATCAAAGAAAAGGAGAAGGAGCTTCATCAATCCAAATCTTCGAATCAAGAAGAGGGAGAGCGGGGCTACATTGAAGAGAAAGGGAGCTTAGTAGGAAGAGGAGGCCTTTGCTGGAACATATTGTAAGGAAAATTTTGATAATGCAATAGTCCATTTCTCAATGCGTGGTTAGAGCCACTACGACCACCGAGTCGCCCAGAATTAGGTTCGTGGCAACTTGCAATATAGTGATCATCCCAGGTCGTATTCTCTCAAGGAGCCTTGCTTCTAAATTGCCTAATTAATTGTTTAAGCACTAATCTACCTTAATTACCTACTAATTAACTACCTAATTACCACCAGCGGGTGAGTGCATAATTAAGTATAAAACATAACACTAATCCTAAACATAACAGAAATTAACAAAAATGAAATTATACTAACACAAACACAATCAACCATATAGTCCCTAGAGTTGTAATTATCATCATTCTCATCTTTAGATAAGTTCTAATTGCATTCTGCCATAGGTTTTCAACTAAGATTCTTAGAAAACATTCTAGAAGTGGATTACAACTAACCCTATGAAGCCTTAGCCAAATCAAGTTCGATAATCATCTAAGCAGCAATTTCTATTCTACTTGCTACACCAACCAGTAATAATAAGAAGGCATAAGAACATATAGGTTTGACCAGAACTTAAACAAACATAAAAATAAAGATGAAAGGAAAGAATAGAAATGAAATAAAGATATCAACAAGAAAACTCATCTGATTGCTCAAGAATTCAGGTACAAACTCCAAATCATCCATAGATTGATTACATAAGACGTTTAGCCTTCCATGGAGGCCAAAATACACAAAAGGGGGAAGGGGAAGAAGACCTACAAATTCTGTTAACCCCATTGCATTCAAAGACTTTCTTAAATTTTGATGATTAAGAAACAAATTTAAATTATATTTCTCTTGTGCATTATTGTCTACAATTTCAGGGAAATATCACAAGACAAAACGAATTTCTCAAAAGCTCAAGTGAAGACTCTTTTCTTTTTGTCTCCTTTAGAAAATATTGTAAAAGCTTTTAAATGGCAAGTGAAAGTATTTTTAAAAGTTGGAAATGGTTATTGATCCTTAGCATTTGCAAATTTTTTGAAAAACTCAATCACGAGCCATTAGTAGACTGATCTCGGTACAACAGTTGACTGATTATTGTCTAAGATTCAGCAAAGGATCAATGTTCATCAGTCGACTAGTTAACTCTCATTAGTCAATTGATCAACCACTGTTTTAATTTCAAAAATGATTCTAGCAGCCATTAGTCGACTGATCACTTGGCATCAGTCGACTGATCACTTATGGATAATTTTAAAAACTTTTAGACAGAGGCTCATCAGTCGACTAACACCAAACCATTAGTCGACTAATCAGTTACTGTCTCATTTCAAGAACACCTCTAGTAACCATTAGTCGACTGATCACTTGGCATCAATCGACTGATCACTTCTGGAAGAATTTTTAACCTCGAGATAGAGACTTACCAGTCAACTAACGTATACTCATCAGTCAACTATCATCTCATTAAAGAGCATCAATTGACTGTCGAGGGTCAATAGGTCAACTATCGACATGATGAAATTAGATACAACAACCATTTTTGTGAAGATTTCACTGATATAATCATAGATCCTCTTCCAATAGATCTCTATTCTTTTAGGGCTTATATATGGACTTCAGAGGTTGTTAAATCAGAGCATATACATCCTATTTTCCTCTGAATCTTGCTGAGTCAAATCAATTTGCCAATCATTTGCTTCTAGAGTGCTTTTCACTTGTATACTTACTTTGTTTTAGAGAGTTATCTTTTTCTTCTCAATCCTACTGTTGTATTAATCAAGGAAAGGTTCCTTGAGGCTATGATTGAGAGTAATCCGACTATGAGGGGGAGAGATACCCTTGAGAAAGCAAAGATCTCTGTTGTAGTGGTTCACAAGTACCTATATTGCTTAAACTTGTGGTTGATAGTAGAATACTCAAGAAGTGATCTTGAGGACTAGATGTAGGCTTGATTTAAGCTGAACCAGTATAAATATCTATGTTCATTTCTCTTTTCCCTATCTCTTCAATTTGATTAAAAGCTTTATTTTTGGTTTTTTGTACTCTATCTCCATTCATCTTGACATTGCTCTGTTTTATACTTTCATTTGTGTTTGGCTTTGATTTAGAAACTTCTTAAACTTCCACTAAGTTTTAAAGAAATTTTTTTAACCCAATTCACCCTCCTCTTGGGAACTAACCATTTATATCAAATTCTACAAAAATGGAAGAAGAAATATTTCTTCAACAGATCCAAATGGTGGTCTAAAGTCTTCTTAAGCTACAGGAGAGAATGATTGACGAATTTGGCTTTGTTTGACTTATGGACAAGTCCTTTTCATATGTATTTTTCTACTATTGCCTATTGTGTTTTGCTGTCTACTACAGAAAGCAATTCAGCTACTATTTATCTTTTTCTGCTAGTTTTGCTGCACTTTTTTGGTTGCTGTTTAAGGCTGTAAAGTGCTGAATTATGGGCCCCCATCAGTCTAGTCAGCCCTAGTCAATGCCCAGTCAACGCATAATGCCATGTCAGCGTCTAAGTGGCCTTCGAGTAAGCAAAAAGTCCATGTCATCAATTTAGCTCTCTAATTACGAAATTAAAGCACAATTAGTCCATGATTAGATTACATCCAATAAATTCTAAAATATAATAAAATTAGAGAGTATATAATATTTAAGGTGCAAAAGGGACTAAGATAGGGACCAAATTGGATATAAAAAGCTCGATATCAAATCCCCCACACTTAGCCTTTTGTACTCCTGGGCAAAATCATATTTAGAATACCAAAAGACACCAAAGGAAAAGCGTGGAAAGCATGCAAGGATGAAATAATTAAAATTTGAAAAGATTTTGCACTTAAAGAAAATGAATCATAAATTTCTAAAATTCCAAGCATCATGGCAATTTAATTTGACAAGAATGATTCAAGTAATTAGCCTTCTCACATGGTAAGTGTATATGCTCTGTTTTCTGAAGTGTTTAGGGGTAAATCACTCAAAATCAACCTATCATAAAGTCACTACCATAAGTTGTCAAGTATCTAAATCTCCACTACTCATATCCATATGCATGCTTAAATCAAAAGGACTTTACAAGGATGTAATGTAGATGGAAGGAAAACAATGGAAAGAGAGAAGGAAAACAGAATAAAGGTGGAAAAAAACTTAAGAAAGAAGGTGAAAGAAACAACTGAGAAAATGAAGGGAAACAACTTAAGAACATGAAGAGCAATAGTTACATTGCAAGAGATTGAATAAAAATAAAATTTTGGGTTTAAAAGTTCTTTCTACTTCTATTTTTTTTCTTTCTCTTTTTCTTTCTCTTTTTTTTTCTTTTGTTTTCTTCTTTTTCTTTCTTTTTGACGTTGAAGCATTTTGTTTTTCTCATAATTTATATTTTTTCTGCTTGAATTTTTTTTTCTTTTTGCATATGAGTAGAGAGAAATATTTATTTCAAAATATTCCAAAATTCACAAAAATTTTCAGCACATCAAATCTCTAAAAGAACTTAAATGCTCTTCACATCCTAAGTTGGAAAGCAAAAATTCTGGTTTGAGAAGAAAAAAGTGGTGGAAAATACAAGGAAAGTGGAAACAAGGCACAAATTGGCATACAATGGAACCAACACATGGGGTGGTTATTTGGGTAGAAATGGTTCACAAAGGAATGCCTAAATCATCTCCAAGAATGCACATATAAATTGTAGCCTCAACAAGATTCAAGACAAGTTCTAGAGTGAAAATCATGATAAGTGCAACACAAAACAAGAAAGAATAGCATTTTCGCAATTAAGGCTCAAATTCTCACGGTTTAGAGACTATTACTAGAATTTCATTGAAACCAAATTTATTGCCATCTAAGCTTGAACTGTAGAAAAGCAAGATTAAATTTTAATCATGCTAAAACAATTCAAAGATAAACTATTCTAGCAAGCATATTTCCACAACAAAATCTTCTTCCAAAGCCAAAAAGAAAGCACTAAAAACTAATCATAAAGTAATCTAAAATTTTGCACTAGAAACATAAACTAATTACTCCAAAAAGTGTAGCAAAAGGCACTAAAAACATAACAAAAAGCATATAAAAATAAAACAGAAAATTTTAAAATGCATGAAATTTTAAAAGCAAAGACCATTTCATTCTCCCCCCATATTTAAATTTTGCATTGTCCTCAATGCAAATTAGCACATATATCATCAAAGCATAGCAAATAAGAGGACATGGAAATAAAAGAGAGACAAGGGAAAAAGAAATAGCCTTATCAGTTTGGTGTGCCTTTTTCTGTGTCTTCCAATTGTGTGGCACTAGCTTCTTCCAAAAGTTTTTCTTAGTAGCAAGTTGATGATGGAAAGAATTGAATTTTTGTCACCAACCTGAAGAGAAACATAAAAAACTCTGCTTGCCACGAAGGGGTGAGAAGAACGAAGAGAAAAACTGAAAGAGAAGGCAGAAGAACTGCTAACTAAAACATAACTTAAAACAAAAAGAGAGCTACTTTCTAAAACAGAATTGAAATTAAAACTTCTACTCCTACTCCTATTCTTACTAAATGTAGAACAAGAATTAAATCTATCATCTATGCAAGAATTGCTATCTAAAACAAAGCTATCATCTTGGTGCGTATAATTTATAGCACATATAAAATTCCAGCAAGTATACTGGGTCGCAACAAGTAATAAAGTGATAAGTAAAGTATCGTCCCACAGAGATTGAGGTGTCAAATAAAATTCAATTAGGCTAAGTGAAATGCTATTAAGACTTATGAAGGAAATTTCAGAAATTACACAAAAAGGGGGGGTGATGATTGAAACAACACAATATAAATAACTGAAATTTAAATAACTAAATAGAAAACAAAACAGAGAAAAGATGTGGACTGGTCACAAATTCCATGGAATTGTACATCATCATCCTTTCCTTTGAATATTCTTGGTTAATTCTATTATGTAATCTTCAATCTAAAATTCTTAGAAAGTCTTCTAAGACTGAATTATATTAACCTTGATCTTGGTCTTGCTCTTGTATTACATTATTTGGTTCATTTTAACCTTGATCTTAGGCAATAATCGCTTGTTTTGTTTGGACATTTTCAGGCACAATAATACCTAAGGCCTGAGTTAGTCTACCCATTTGTAATGCTAATGTATTACATGCATTATTTGTATTTTCCATTAAGGGTTTCAGTACAACACCTATTTGTTGTATCAATATACTCACCACATCATGATTACTTTCATCCATTTGCTATCAAATATTAGCCAATGAACTTACAGTGGATGGGGCGATAGTATTTGGCATATCTCTAGACATATTGGGGCATAAAGGTCCCAAATTCAGTCTTTCCTATCGGAGCATAGTGGGAGTACTGGTTCCTGCCATATTTACCAATGCAGAACTTATTGCTTGGTTTTGAGTCATCTGACACGTGAGATTAGCTAACTGACTTCCAATCCCAAGTTAAGTCATCACAAGAGGAACATATCCTTGAGGTAATCCATATTGAGGCACAAACCTTGTTGTTTGACTGCCTACTAGACTTGGTGACACTGGTGTTGACCCAAACACTTACTCCAATATGGGGTTTTCCCGAAAGGGATACGTTTGGCACAACATCTATAGGATTAGCAGTTGTCATAACTGCTGGCACATTTGTCGTGATTACGGCAATTAGTGAACTTGTCACTTGATTATAACTGTTTACTTTACTCATGATTTCAAAATTGTAAGTGTGAGAAGAACAAGATATGAATTTACCATATTTCAAATGCATACATGTCAAAGTTACTATAAACTTATCCCACCAAATGTGCCAACTTGTTTATAGTGATTTTTGGTCTAACCAAAATCTGACAACAAATTTCTTGTGTGTCAATTTGTTAATAGATATTGTTGGTCGAAGGCCAAATCCGACAACAAATACTTAATTCTATCGAGAATGATTGTGTTTTCAAAGTCATGAGGTAATCTCATTTAAAATAACAAATGTGTCGAGTGCTAATGCTTTGAAAAGTTTTGTATGAAAGATCGTGAGGCATGAAAACAAGCTTTTTGCAGAAGTTAAACGAAAATGGTAAAATTGCAGGAAAGTAAGTTGCAAAATGTAAAGTGCAAGAAAAAGGTAACTATATAAGGTAAACAGTAGAAAGTAAACAACAAAATGTAAAGTGTAGAAATGTAAAGAGCAGAAAATTAAAGTGTATAATGTAAATGAAAGCGATTAAATGAAAGTATTTAAATGAATGTGAATAAAGGATTGGAAAGATAAAGGACTTTGAATTAAATTTAACTGAAATGTAAAGTGGAAATTATACTTTGATATTGATCCTTTAATCTGCTTGTTTGAGATGTTGGGATTTTTAATCAAGAGTTGTCAACCCCTTTTACAACAATTAACTCAGTATTTATAAGCAAATGACCGAAGTAACTACCTATCTATTTAATTGCCACATATGTGACGGTTTGCGTTACATGGACCATTACCCTAACCCACGTAAATCATTATGCTAAGCCACATAAGTGAGACTTTACATATTCGATATAACTATTTTGAATTGGTGTAATGGTCTTTGACGGCTTCCATCCGACATCTTCTCTTGCCTTCAACATTTGACAACCAAGTTACCTTGATATGCCTTTTTCTTTGACAACCTTATACTTGACTTGTTTGTTGATCGTCTGAATTTACCTCTCGAATGGCGTGCTTCTGACACTTCACTTTGCCAGTCGTACATAAATGTTTTCAAAGACGTCCATCCTTACTCTCCTCAGTCAAATTCATCTTTATTGAATAGCTAACTTTTGTCGAATGTTTGAGCTACATCACTTATATTGACACTTAAGCAATCAACAATATTTTGTTGTGCTACTGATGATGATTACTTATCGGCCAAGCAGCTTATTTATTTTATTTAAAAAATAATCACCCAACACCAACCAATATCAAAGCGAAGATAGATGTGTACCTATAGCCTTTGATAGATGTATTGAAATTTTTGTGGGAAGAAGGCATGCCATCCTATGACACCTCGTCAAAGCAAAACTTCCAAATGTGAGTTGTACTTATGTGGACTATAAATGATTTTCTAGCATATGGTACATTATCTAATTAGTCCACTATTAGAAAGTTATCTTTCCCAAATTGTGTATGGAAGAGACAAGGGCATTTACACTAAAATATAGGTGCAAAACATCTTTCTTTTTATTCCTACCAATGGATCATCCCTACCGGAAGAATAAAAGTGCATCTATTAAGAACAAGGTTCTCCACAATTGGATGGGGGCCAACTTTCACTACTATGAAAAAGTAAATTTGTCATGGAAAACTCTCACTAATTTAGAAACACTAAAACTATTTTTAGTTATAGATTTGTGATGAAAATTTCTATCACAAATTTGTTAATGAAAAATAGCATCAATAATTTTTGTGATGAATTTGCTTCCATTACTAAAAATTTGTGACGAAATAAATGACCGGTGATGGGCAAGTGGGTAAGGCCAAACAACCGGTCAGTGGGCGCCCATTATTAATTTTTTACAATAGTGTTCATGGCTTGTTAGGAACCCATGTCCTTTGTGAAAGTGCCAAAACTCCTTTGTAATTTGATCCAACTAAAATTTATGTCTTTTATTAGTAAATTACTTTAATATAATATTATTTTGACAAATTCAGTGATTTAGTGATGAAATTGATTGTCACTAAATTGGTGATGGGATGTATTTTTTGATGGAATTAGTGACAGAAAAATTTCATCACTAAATTCAGGAAATTAGTGATGATCTCGCGTTTTGTGACGAAATATAGTGATGGAATGAAATTTGTCACTATTTATTAACATATTTTAGTGATGGATTTCAACTTATTACTAAAATTTCAAAACGTTGAAAAATTAGTGACAAATTCTAAGTTCCATCACAAATTCATCCCACATGATAGAGATTAGTGATGAATTTCATTTCATCCCTAAAAATTTGTCACTATTTTTTTAAAGTAGTTTTTGGAGGAGAGTTTGCAACATGTCAAAGATTATAAAAAGTGGACAAGTTTAAACCATAGTAGGGTACAAAGTCACTCACAATTGGACTAAGAAAAACATATTTTGGAAATTACCCCATCGGAAGACAAATCTTATTCAACACAACTTGGATGCCATGCATATTAAGAGACTCAAATGGAAATTCTGTCTCGAAAATAGACATTGATTCTAAAATGGAATTTCATCTCAAATTTGAAAGGGATTTTGAGATGGAAATTCGATATCATATTTGAAATGGATTTTCCTTGCCAGATCAAAAAACCTAAACACTAAACTCTGAGATTGACTTTGACATGAATTTTCTATCTCTGATTTGAGACAAAAATTTCGTCCTATATCTGAAATGGAATCTGAAACAACAAATCCATCTCAAATTTGAGACTGATTTTTTGTCAAAAATTTTGTCTCATATTTGATCTCAAACAAAGACAATCATTATTATATGTCAAAAATAATATTTTAATCTACAATGGAATTTCTATTATGAGACAAAACTTCTTGTTGTAAAATCTACAATCGAAATATTCTCCTTTCTAACTAGTCAGCAATATCAATATTTGAGAGAACAATTTTTTTTCTTAGATTCTATCCTAGAAATGCCTGCAACATAATTTTATGTTGATGACTTTTACATATGCTCACAACTTATTGTGTTTAAACACCAATGGCTAGATTAGATTAATGAAGTAAAAGGAATTCCTGCGCAGATTTGATGAAAAGATTCTAATTGTGATTCTATCATTTCATGTTTTGGAATAGCTTGAGTACTTTGTGCTCACTTTTCGAGCATGAGGCAAACAACATTATTAATGGTTATATTCCCATCATTGCTCTAATTTATTGGCCAAGATAGAATGAGTAAATAATTGATTAATTTTTTAAAAACAATTTTTTTAATTTAATCATCTAAAAATAAAGTCATTCGAATCAATTTTAAAATTTTTTTCCTTTAATTAAAATAATCTTGAAGAAGCATTTGTAAATTTTTTATGTAACGAACTGATAAAAAACAATACCACTATAGGATACATGGTTAAGTCCATAAATTTATTTTTTGCCTAATAATAAAATTGAGAACTAAATTAGAAAATATTTTTAAAGGACTAAATTATAATATTTTAATAATCAAATTATCGAAAGAAGGAACTGAGTATTTTATAACTTATTTGAATCATATGTATACACCAATCATGGTAAGTTTAAGTAATTTAAAACATATTATCCTTAATCCAAGTCTTGAGTTTAAGTTTTGTGAATAAAGAAAGTTACTATTGATAGAGCTAACATCTTTGTGATATAATTTGACTAAAATCAAATTGGTTGAAATTTAACAATTTTTTAGTACATAGCTTTTAACCCTAAAAAAAAATTACATGCATGTTTGATGTGGCCCTAGGTTGCAATTTCTCATTTATGTAGCAATGATTCTGTGCATTCCAATGAGGTTAGTCTGAATCAACTAATGCTACCAAATAATTGCTTTGTATTTGAGTAGTTTTGTTTGTGATGGATTCTTTTGCTCCATTCTCAATTCACACCTCGCCTTCTAAAATAGTGGTTTGACTATGATTTTTTATTTTTACATAGAATTAAACTTACAACCATTAAAATTCTTTTTTCTTTTTTCTAAACTTCATTTTCTCCTTTTATATTTAAATTTTGAATTAAGAATTGAGAAATTCTTTTAATTTAGAAACCTTTGTATTTTTTCGTTACTTTTCAATGGATTAGATCAACTTAATCAACAATGGGCTATGAATGATGTTCTCATAAATTTATGCTGAGACAATGGTGTGGAAATTAATTATGAGAAATCTAATGCTTGGTTCTCAAAATCTGCCAATTAAAATATAGTGGAGCCTTTCCAACATATTTTGAACATAAAAACCACATCCCAATTAGGAAGCTATCTAGGATACCCTTGAAATCAACCTACAAAAAATCTGATTTCAACTTTGTCCCAGACAGAATTGAAAGTAAGTTGCAAGGATGGAAAGGAAAACTTCTTTCTAAAGCAGGCAGAATCCAACATTTAAATTTCTTTTTATGTAATCTCTCAAGTTACATTATGAAATCTTTCACACCAAAACAATGTTTTGTTTCTAAACTTAGTCAAGAAATTAAACTAGATCCCACCTCATCATTGGGCACAGATTTTCATAAATAAATATGGTTCCTTTCATCCAAAAAGAAAATCTAATACTTTGTACACTTGCAGAGGTATTCAGAAAGTCCTTCTTCTTTTCAAAACTTGCACAAGATGGGCCCTAAGAAATGGTGAAAATATTATTCTTTGGTATGACACATGGCTTGGTCAAACACTTAGCAAACAGTTAATTGGTCCTTTTCCAAAACACGAAGAAGTGAGGAAAGTTAGCTCCATTATTACAACTAACCAAAGCATTAATCAATGGAATCTAAATGACCTCCCTTTTAATCTTCCAAGAAACATACGTCTTGAAATTCTCTCACAACCGTTACCACAAAATAATACCCCCTAAATAGATAGATTAACATGGAATCTAACCCAAAATGAAACCTTTACCACAAAATCTGCCTACCATCATGTCATCAACCAATACATGAAGATTGAGAATAATCAGCATGGTGAAGAAAATGAAAGCTTGAAATTGATATGGAAAACCTAATGTCATCCACAGGAACAACTATTCTTATGGTAATCCTATGTAAAGGTTTGCCAACAAATTTCAAACTAGAAAAATAAAAAAATTGTCAACAATAACCATTGTCCCCTTTGTCTCTTTGAACCTGAAACACATCTTCATGTGCTTAGGGATTGTCTGTATGTAAACCCAATTTGGCTCTCTTTACAAATTCAACAACAAGATTTCTTCAATATGAATCTTAAACTTTGGCTGCATAGTAACTCCATTGTGCATGAAAGAACTCATCTTACAATCCCTTGGAATACACTCTTCTTGTTTTTCATTTGTAACATTTCGCTTAGGAGAAATGAGAAAATTTTCAAGTCTAAAATGATTCCCAAAATATAATTAAAAAATCAAGCTCTGTTTAAAGCAGTAGAATACTGGTCTCTTATTCCTACCATTACTCCAAATCAAAATCAAATAAATATAGATTCTCAAATCATTTCTACAACCTGGTGTAAGCCAAAATCTAGTTGGCACAAACTCAATATTGATGGTTCTGTGAAAAATTGAAAAATAGAAGCTAGTACAGGGGAAATTTTCTACCATTTTAATGGAATAAAAAGAAATATGTCCTTGGGTTCTATTGCTAATATTTTATTGAGTGGCATTAGAGGGCTAGTGTCATGGTATAGTATCAAAAAAGACGTGTGGATAAAGAGCATAGATAAATAAATAGTGTAAATACTTAAAATAGTGTAAGTTAGATAAATAAATAATAAATAGAAGAAGACGTGTGGCATTAGTGTAGGTTAGATAAATAAATAATAAAAGAGGCATGTGGTTTTTTTTTAACTAAATGAATGGATAACTATATGAAAATATAATAATATCAATATAGGAATGGCTAACCACATGTATATATAGTAATATAAATAAATAACTACATAAAAATATAATAAAATAAATAAGCATATAACTACACAAAAAAATAATACAATAAAAGGGAGAGAAGTCGCAGTCCACACTTAACCTAAGACAAGTGGGTGGCCATTACAGCTCTCACACCTCTCACACATACATGCCACCTAAGAGATCAAAACCCTAGAAGCCACTTAAAAGATTTCAAAACTCTAGCTACCAAAACCAAGTACTTACACACGCCACCCTAGA
This sequence comes from Biancaea sappan, assembly GCA_037074585.1. NCBI lineage: Eukaryota > Viridiplantae > Streptophyta > Magnoliopsida > Fabales > Fabaceae > Biancaea > Biancaea sappan. The sequence goes on from CM073494.1 coordinate 38,974,154, forward strand.
AGATCCAAAGACAAGGACTCTTTCATGTTCTTTGGAAAAATATCAGTCTCCAGCAACCTTCCCCAACATCGGAAAACTCCAAGGACCGAGATAAGGGATACAATTTTAAATATATCATATTTTTGTTATCATGATCCCTATTTCGCACGTTTGGTGAATTGGGTGATTAGAGTGGGAGAAATTAGGTTGTAATGAGTGCCTTTGCTTCCAAATGTCCCTCTATGTAATTATGGACATCTTGGGTGGTTAGAACATTTGATTTTGATAGTGGAATTTGAGGTTAAAGTGTTGAGGAATTATGCAAAAAATTTAGGGAAAGATTCAAATTTAGTCTTGTTTGATGTTTAATCTTGTCTAAATGTAGAAATTATTTTGGGTTTTAGTTGGGATTGATAAAGGGGCCTTGGAAGCAATTGGATAGCAAAAACAAGGCACTTTTCATGTGCTTGTGTAGATGCCATTACTTAGCGCTAACATGCCAGAAGGGTAGTCCAGCGCTAATTTTCAAGGGTTTTTCAAATGGTTATGACTTTCTAGTTTGAATCTCTATTATTGGGGGTGACAAGTGATACCAAGGAGCAACTTTATTCCCAACTTCATCCATAAAGTCTTCCAAAAGTGACTAAGAAATTTAAAGTTATGATATGAAACAGAACTCTTTGGAATGCCATGAAGTCTCACAATTTCTTTGAAATATAAATTGGGAATATGTGTAGCATCATTGGTCTTGTGACATGGAATAAAATGAGACCTTTTTGAGAAACAATCAACAACAACCATGACTGAATCCTTACCTCTATGTTCTTGGCAAGCCTAACACAAAATCCATGCTAATATCTATCCAAGGTTGATCTGGAACATGTAGAGATGTATAAAGTCCATAGGTAGTTCCTTGTTCTTGGTTTTCTTGCAAACGTTACACCTCTCAATGTTTAGCCAATAGAAATGTTCTTTTAGCATCTCTAATGTCTTGGTTTCACCAAAATCCAAAGCTAATCCTCCCCCATGATCTTCTCATGTGAGTAATTCCTCATAGAACAGTTTGAAATTACAAGCTTCCCCAAGCAAAATAAGAATCCTTCTCTAATACTCGCTGGGTATTTTTCCGTTTGACTGTTGAGTTTTATTTCACAATTTTTGAGTTTACAATTTTGTATGCAAGATGTGTGTGTAATGCTATATTGATATGATAATGCCTATATTTGTGTTTTTGATCTGTAGGCTAGTAATGAGTAGTACTAGGTTGTATAGGGACTAAAGTGAAAATTTTGAAAGTTTGTTGGGGCATAGCGAAATGGCTAAAATGGGTTAGGAATGGAAGGATAAAATGATAGGGAACCTTGATATGAAATAAGAAATGAAAAACAACTCTTAAATCTTAAGATGTGAGTTTTTGAAATAGATAGTATAATCAAATTATTAGTTATATCAAAGGAATAAAAGAAAAATAAATAAAAACAAAATTATTAGCTAGCGTTGTGCAGTTTATTAGGAAATAAATAAATAATTAAATCTAAACTATAATTGTTATTTTATTTAGATTTGATTGGAGTTTAGAATATCAAGTGAATTTGAATTTAAACAAATAAATTATCAAGTCTTAACATGTAAAGGGATAATTAGAAGTAACATTAATAAATTATAAATGAATAATCTAAAAATATATCATTCAATCTAGTTTAAACCTTTGGTTTTATTTACATAAATTATGTTAAGATATTAGGTTGATTTTCGAAACACAAGAAAGGAAATAGATAGGAAGAATAATTTCTTATAATAGATAGATATCAAGATAAAAAAAAATACTATGCTAAAGACTATAGTGGGAGTTGAAATAATAAATAGAAATGTTATCATAAAGATATAATAACATTAATTGTGATTAAATAAAATAATAGCATAGATTAAATATAAATAAGTAATATAAAAGCAATTAACAATGGAAAGTAGAATTGAATTGAATTATGAATATTATAAACTATGATGGGATTATCAAGCTTTTGAAATTTAAACAAAGGAACTAATAGGAATATGGACTCTAGAAAGATAAATTAAAAGACAACACAAGGATTAAATCAATTTTGAAACTAATCAAACCAATTTGAACTATGCCATCTTTTGGTTCCCTATTCACCTCCAACATAATGTAATCTCTTCAAATTAAATCAACATCTCTACCTCTTGTTGTCACATATACACCAAGCTCCCCATTCTTCAAACTCACTAGCCACCACACCAACCTAAATACACTACCTCTCTATCTCTCCAACATACATACATATACAATAATCCAAGATCCTCAATTCAATCCATAGCTACCATCTCCATTTCACCAAGTACACTCACACACAATACTTCAATAATCCAAACATTCACACCGTCCCTTATATTAATTCACATCCCAACCATCTTTGTACACACACCTTCCAAAGTGCCATCAAGCCACTTCAATCCCAAATCTTCAATCTAACTTCATACACACACCAATCCACCACCACTCTCTATTAAGGTAAGTTTCAAAAGTTTAATTATATATATATATATATATATCTTCTTACAGAAGTCTTAAAATTTTAGATTCTAAAAACTTAACTAGAAAGATAATTAATAGCACTTTGAATTTCTTAAATAATATGGTAGCATCTTCAGAATTTATCTCCATGACAACATTCGGGTGATGATAAAGATGTTGTTTGTATCCAAGTGAGTGAACTAACTCTTCTTTAATATTATCTTAAATGTTAAAGTGATAGGGTATAAAGATAGGTAATAGACATGGTAGGAAAGAGGGAATCTTATTAAGGGATTTGGGTTAGAAAAAAGGTTGAGAGTTTTGTATAGTTCAGATATTGATGAATTGCTAACAGGAAATGTTAGGAAAAAGATATGATTTGTGAGACAAATATGATTATTTGTGATTTGGGATACTTTAAAGTTATCTGGTCGACGATTATATTGATGAATACATTGATGAATATATTGATTATTATTTCGATGCTTATTTGGAATTACTTAAACTTTGATATGTTTGGATAGAATAGTATCCTCTCTCACGTCAAGCGAGAAATCCAGGTTATAGGATGGCATGACCTCTAAGAGTGGAGATAACAATTCCCTTAGTAGGAAGTTGATCCTGGATTTAGTCCGTGAGGCGCCTTAACCATTGAGGATGAGGTTGTTCATCATGGCGGGTTTTGATAAGATTGGTTGAGTGGGATTACAAGCACTCCTGGGTATTTTGCCATTGATGAGTACCAGTTCTGTTGGCCTGAATTGTCTGACTGAATTGCAAACTCTCTAGTATGTATCTTTGCTTGTGATTTGTGTTCTATGCCTATGCTTTTATTTTATTACTTTAGCATAGCGGATTTTACTAGAATGGAGATTGGCTCGCTCACTGAGATATTTATCTCACACTTATTAATTTAATTTTTTTAGATCAAGTAGTAGAAGAGGAGTAGCTGCAAGAGGGCTAGAGTTGCCGTTGGACTTTCCCATTGTTGAGTGGGTCCCAAGTTACTAGTTATGATTTATTTAAGATTAGAAAGCTCTGTGATGAACCAGGACACCTAGGGGTCTGGGGTGAATCAATTATTTGGACAATGTGTTTTATTTAGACTGGTTAATTATAAAGATTAATTCTATTTATTTTATGATGAATTAAATTCCATTGAAGCAAGATAATATGTTATTTGAATATTGGTATGTTATTATTTTCCTTTTAAATTCAAATATTATTTCTTTTAATTGTGAGAGATTGCGAGGAATTCGGGTAAGATGTTCTTCTCCCCTTATGAGAATGTATGATATATGGTCACAATAATTTATATTATTTAAATTATAAATTAATATTTCTTTTAATTAATATTTTATATTTGGTAATATCTATTTTAATTAATGTTTATTTATATTTAATTAATAGTTTCAAATTTCAGGTCTTTATATTATATATATATATATATATATATATATATATATTTCAAACTCTATTTTTTTTTGAAATCTAAGTTGTTTTGTTGTATGACTTCTACATGATGCATGATTAAGACATGTTTTGGATATGTTGAGTTAATACATGAATTTATAATTATATTACATATGTTTAATGATAAATAATAATGAAATTGGGAAAAAAAGATTAGATATAACTATGAATTTCCGTAAATAACAATAGCAGTAAAGGAAAGAGAAAAGTAGAGAATGAGAAAATAGAGTAGAAGATGTTTTAGATAGACGAATAACTTCGAAAGATGTTTTATTCTGTTAGTGGTGCTGAATATAAATAGAGGAAGAAGGCTATAAAGCAAGCCACTCAATCCTTCGTAGATGGAAAATAAATATTAAAATAATCTTTATCCTAATCTAATATATTAAACCTATTCCTAATTGGACTTTGAATAATAAATAGATAATAAGATACAACTTAACTAATTGAAATAAAATAAATTGACTTCTAGAATTTGAACTAAATAAATAAAATAAAATAACATAGCTAAAAAGAATAGTAATCTCATCCACACTTCCCTCAAGCTTTGCTATAGATGTTGATAAGTCCAAGCTTGCCTTATAGAAATGTATGGTTCTATTCTGAGAGTCCCTTTGTAAGAAGATTAGCCAACTGGTGAGATGTAGGTGTAAGACCTGCGTTTTAGAAGGGATGGAAATTTTAATGGATAAAATCTTTTTCTTCATGGCCTGACTGAGAACTTTTCCCATTAGACAATTTTGGATTTTAAAAACTTTTGTTGGAACTTCCATGTTTTAGTCTCGTGCTTATGTGTAAGGATGGTTGTGGGCAATGAGATAATAGGTAAATGTGGTTAGATGACGGGTGGAGGTCACATGGCGAGTCATGGTATTGGGACCCTTGTGTAAGGACCAAAGTGAAAAGGAATGAAAACCCTAGGGTAGAGGCGAAATAATGAATAAACTTATTATTTTATATTGGGTGTGATGGTCATGAAGTGTGGTTGGGGGAAAGTATGTGTAATACTTGTTAATTTTAGATCACGTGATTGGCAGTATTACGGTTTCTATAATAAAAAATTTTCATTATTTAAATAGCATTATTTTATAGCACTATTTCTACGATGTTTTTTAATGTATTATTTTAATAGAATTAATTTATCATCTTAATTTCCATATTTACTTCATCCTTTTGGAAATAATATATGGAAATCAAGTTATATAACTGGACTGAGTATTTCATTTCGGGAGGTATATTTTTGAGACTTAAGGAAAGACAAAGGAAAGAGAAAATTAAATAAGATTAGTAACTGAGCCTTGAACCAATTAAAAGTAAACATTGGATTTTTCATTTTTTCTTAATTGCTCATTTTCCTCCATGTGCATCTCAGCAAACCCTCTCTCTTTCTACAAAAGAATATTGCTTACTATTTTGAAGACAAAAGGATTAGTAACTGAAAAGGAGGATATAGGAAATGTAGAAAATAAGGGAGTTGGAAGATGACATGTGTATCTCTCGGTCAAAAGCAGAAAACTGTGACAGTATGTGGAAAGTGAGAATATGTTGCACTTGAACGTGGAAGGCTTGGGTAATTTGTCATCAAGCTTGGCCAGCTCGTAGAACCACTATCCTTACCTTGGGGACACCTACTCCATTCCTTAGCCACCTGAGGAGTGAAGCTGAGAAGAGCATGACAGTAGATTTTCATAGTATATTCTCAGCTAGTAGGCAGTTCTTTTTCTAGGTATACAATGAATTGTCAGCTCCTTTATGAGCTTGTCATCCATGTTGAGAGCTATGGCAATATCAGAGAACCTGTGAGGTACTATAAAATTCTTAGTAAAAGTTGAACAGTACATTTTACATGTGAACAACATATAGGTGTAAAATGAGGAAGGCAATAACATAGGTAAATGTTGTTTCAGTGTTAGGCTGCCACATAAGGCACCATCCAAACTTTAGAGGATCCTTTAGCTTCATCCTTATTGATTTAAGTGATGAAACCAAGAGGGAACAAAGAGAGCAACTTGTTATCATATCCTTTCTACAGAAACTGAGAGATAGAACAAGGGACTTCTTCCCCAACCTGTGAGCCTTCCTTCTGCTGGTTAAAACCCAGTAAAGAAGCAAACTTGGTATGCCTAATTTCTGCAACAAAAACCAGCGCACCCACTTGAGTAAATAGTGCAGACCAAGGCTACAAAATTACCTCTGTTTTTTGCACTAAAAATAGAGGAAACCCCATATATGTTTGAGGAAGCATTTCATCAATTTCTTCCAACACAAACCGTAGGCTTCTTAGAGCCTTTTAGGTGCAGACTTAAGGGGCAACACAAGGTGACTTTTGGGGATGTTTAGGAGTCCTTGATAGCATCAAGAAAAGATCAAGTATTGTGCAGAAAATTCAAAGAGAAATAGAGCTTGAAATTCTTGGTAAGCCTTGAATCTTTTCTTTTAGGCTTGCATGTGTTTAAGAAATGATTAAACATGGCTTATAAAGTCTTTAGATGAGTTTGGGAGAGCCATTCAGCAAAAAGAATGGAAAAACATGGAGTATAGATGTATGTGTGCATGTTAAGGACTAAAGTGAATAAAATCAAAGTTTGTAGGAGTACCTATAATTTTGGAACAAGATATATTTGTGACCTATGGATCTAGAGGAAACTAAATGTGGTCTTAAATCATGAAAAAGATAAGAAAAAATAATTACTAAAGACCTAATTGAATGAAATGAAAAGTTAGAAGGAAAGAGTAAAATTTATAAAAATGTCCAGTACCAGTATAAATGGGCTTTTAATTAGAATTTGATGCAATTTACCAAATTTTGAGGGTTATTATATGGTTAAAGTTTGTATTAAGGTCAAGAGTGAATTAACTCAAGGTTCTTGAGGAAAAAGGAAATAAGTTGAAAATTAGGAGAATAAATTAGGATATTTTTAGTTAGATATATTCATTTAAATTTGGAACTAGAAATAGGATTACGGGTATTACGTAATTAGTATTTAGTGGACTGAAGTTGGATTTAAATGTGGAGTAATATTTTAAAGTCTTACATATTAGGATTTTAATGGCTAATTTATTTTACTAGCACCTTGGAATAATTTTGAGCAGAACCGCAGGAGATGGTAAATTCAAGTAGCCAGTTCTATTTCATCAAAGTGCTGTTCATATATTCTTGACATTGTTATATACTAGAAATGATTTATTGATGAATTATGTGATATTCAACTCTATGCATTGTTATGTATGTATATGTATTATTATGGTACTCATGTGCTAAGGCAATGTACGTTAAGCATCTGGGGTAAGATGGAGTGTAAGACTTACCACGGTTAGGGCTTAAGCAGCAATGCATGACGATGCTAGTGTCAGTATTGCTGACCTTTAGCCACAGGTATAATTAAACCTTAGTGGTAAGGATTGGGAAGGGTGATGATCATTGGCGCCACTTGAGGTGGAAAAGACTCCTAGGGTACTAAGACTAATTGAGGATCCTTGGCACTACTGGAGGTGAAAAAGACTCCATGGGTACTAAGACTAAGTGATGATTTTTTACATGACAATAGCATAGATGAGTATAACTAAATTATGAATGGGTTTATGAATTGATTTATGAAATGACATATGAATTGATTTATGAGATGAATTATGATGAACTTGCTTTTATGACTGGGAATGGTTCTTGTTTTCAAATATTAACTACTGATTACTGATATTTCTATGTCTCATGATTTTATATTGTATTAACCATTTCCAGGTGCTAATCAAAGTGGGAATAACGGGTTGTGGTGGGGAGTCAGTAGCTGTAGCCAAGATTTTATAGTTATTATAAAATAATTTAGAATTAATCTCCAGTGATGTATATATAAGTGTAAATGACAGTGATGTAAGACCTATGATGGTATTTTGAGGATTTTAGCTATTGATAATGTTGGTTCCTAGTTGCTTTTATTTAGTATGGATTTGAGATCTTCGAAATTTTAAGGTTTTGATAATTGGCATAATCATTAAATGAGGAACCTTAGCTTAAAAATCTATTAGGCTGGAGATAGTGTTCAGTGATTTTGAGGTGTTACAGATTAAATGATATCAGAGCACAATTATAGGCACTAAATGGGTTAGAATGGGTAGTTTAGAACACTAGCTCTATGTTTTGGGTTATTTTTTGAAATAATCTCACTGCTCTTTGGATTTAGGGTTCTATTTTGCATAACATGGCAACAAGGAGAACTCATATTGATATCCTAGAAGAAATAGTGACACAGTTGAGGGATCAGGCCAATAATCAGGCTGAAACTACTGAGATCCTTAGGAGATTATAGGATAAAAGGAAAAGGGAATGTAATGAGGAAAGGAACCAAGGCAAAGGCGAAGAAGATGAGGACTCCAACTCCTTTACAAAGGTACTAGGAGATTTTTGAAAGGCAAATCCCCCTTCATTTGTAATAACACATGATCTGACTATGGCACAAAATTGGATCAAACAACTAGAAAAATATTCAAGATAATCAATTGCACCCCAGCTCAGAAGCTCACCTTGACAATGTATAAACTAGAAGGAGAGATAGAATACTTGTGGGAATAGGCAAAGAAGCTACTTGAGTCAAAGGGAGAATAAATCACTTGGGAAAATTTCCAACTCACTGTGTTCAACAAATACTTCCCCGATGGTGTGAAAAAACAGAAGGAAGCTGAATTCCTCTAGATAAAGTTGGGGGCAATGATGATAAAGGAATACGAGGACAAGTTTGAAGAGCTTTCTAAATTTTCTTTGTACCTTAACAATATGCACGATGAGGCATGGAAGGCGAGCCACTTCGAGAGAGGCTTGTGATCTGAGATAAAGGATAGAGTGGGGACTTTTGATATATCAAACTTCTCTCAATTTATGAACAAGTGTCGGATAGCTAAAGCTCACATTTAGGAGCTAAGCTAGAGAAAGAGGTTGGAAGGAATTTTAGGGACAAAATTCTTTTTGAGGGAGGTAGTAACTGTAACATCCCAATTTTGTATTTATTACTAGACAAAGTAATGTATAAAGGACTATTATGAAAAGAATATTTTTAAAGAGAAAAATTTGTAAATGGAAATAAAGTGAATTTTTCAAAATTAGAGGTTAGAGAAAAGCTAGAGAAAAATGTTAAAAATAAATTTTGATATCAAATTGAAAATTTTCCTATATGACCAAAGACTTAATTACAAGGACAGAAAAGTGTGAATTGTCTATCTAGAATTTTACCTAAGCCATTTGAGATGACATTTCAGTATTAAGCTACGTAAGAAGGCATGCACATGTGGCTCTATTCCTATTCTCACCAAACCTTGAACCAATTAAAAGGAAACATTGGATTTTCATTTTTGCTTAACTACTTATTTTCCTCTATGTGCATCTCGGCTAACCCTCTCTTTTGCTATAGAAGAATTTTGTTTACCATTTTGAAGATGATATAGGAAATGTAGAAAATAGGGGAGTTGGAAGATGATATGTGTATCTCTCGATCAAAAGCAGAAAAGTGTGACAACATGTGGGAAAGTGAGAATATGCTACGCTTGAACTTGTGGAAGGCTTTGGCAATCTGTCATCATGCTTGACCAGCCACCTAAAACCACTATGCTTGCCTTGGGGACACCTACTGCATTCCTTAGCGACCTAAGGAGTGAAGTCGAGAAGAGCATGACAGTAGATTCTCAGAGTATATTCTCAGCCAGCATGCAGTTCTTTTTCTAGGTATAGAGAAAATTTTTAGCTTCTTTATGAGCTTGTCCTCCATGTTGAGAGATTAGGGTGTGGCAATATCAGAGAACTAGTGAGGTACTTCAAAATTCTTAGTAGAAGCTGAAAAGTGCAGTTTACATGTGAACAACATATATGTGTAAAATGAGGAAGAGAATAATATAGGTGAATGTCGTTTTAGTGTTGGGCTGCCACACAAGGCACAATCCAAACTTTAGAGGAGCCTTTATCTTCATCCTTGTTGATTTAAGTGGTGAACCCGAGAGGGAAAAAAAAAGCAACCCGTTAGCTCATCCTTTCTGCAAAAACTGAGAGAGAGAATGAGAGACTTCTTCCCCAACCTATGAGCCTTCCTTCTGTTAGTTAGAACACGCAAGGAAGCAAACTTAGCATGCAAAATTTCTACAAAAAAAAATAGTGCACTCCCTTAAGTAAATAGTGTAAACTGAGGCTACAAAATTACCTCTGTTTTTTGCACTAAAAATAGAGAAAACCCTGTGTGTGTTTGAGGAAGCACTTCATCAAATTCTTCCAACCCAAACCGTAGGCTTCTTAGAGGCGTTTAGGTGCAGACTTAAGGGGAAACACATCGTGGCTTTTGGGGGATGTTTAGGTGTAATACCCGCTAATTTTGGAATTATAATGTATGGAAAATTGTGAAAGAGGAATTAATTGGAATTAATGTAATTAATTGAGATTTTATTTGAAGTGGGTCAAGTGGATCGGGTATGAGTCCATGGGTCAACCCATGACCCACCACACTATAAAAGGGTTTTCCACCCTTTTTCCTTCATTTTCCAACTTAGGGATTTTGGGGTTTTGGTGAAAACCCATTTTCTCTTCTCTCGCCTCATTCAGATTTGTTTTCTATCGATTAAACTATAGTTTCTAGTTGCTATTCGCATTTCTGGACAATTCTAGGACAAAAGGTAAGATTACATCTCATTAATCTTTTCTAACTTCTTTAATTTGTCCATGCCCTAGATTTAGAGGAAGTTTGGTTTTTAGGATTTAAGATGAAAATTTGAGGATTGAGACTTTGTTTGTGGGTTAAAATTGGGGATTTTGGAGTCAAAAGATTCCTAAAACATCAAGGAAAAAAACCCATGAAAGAAATCAAAAGAAATGGTGTCTTGGATGTGATTTTGGGATTTTTGGACGAAGAACACAAATAATGCTGCTGTTCATTCCAGAAATTTTCCAGAAAAATACTGTTCATCGAGAAAAAAATTTCCAGATTTTCGCAGTTACTATAGCATTGACTTTGTCAATGTACTGTAACATTGACTCGGTCAACGTACTTAGCATTGACTCGGTCAACGATACTGTAGCATTGACTTTGGTCAAAATTACTATAGCTACGTTGACTGTTGACCGTTACTGTAGCAATCCGAAAATATTGAATATTTTTATGATTTTGTTCCCTTTCTTATGTTTCCTTGTGATATCTTTTATTAGGAAATTTTCCCACACAAATTCTAGTGAGGAACAAGGTAAATTTGGACAATATCAAGGTAAGTGAATAACTTTGCTAAACTAATTTGATATCATTAGACAAAGTACAATATAAGTCCTATTTACAATATTATTGAAATGTTAAACAATCAACCTTTCAGTTGATAATATATGATGATTGCTATGATTGATGATAGAAATTCAAGGGAATACTAGTATCTATAGTTATTTATGCATAAAGAATTTGAGAGTTAAATTCGCAAGTCACTCGGTGCAAGTATCTACGGCACATAATGCAAAGTGATTGAGGGTTTGATCACCCAAGAAATCATATGCAAATTCAAACAAATGTAATACTACGATTATGTAAAATGAATGATAGATTGACTTTGTTAGTAAATGTGGTATTTGTACTTGTAATATTCTAGATGGTACAATTATTTACTTACTGAGTTTTTAAATAAACTCACACTCCCTATAGCTGTATTTTTAGATACAGTAAGTGAGGAGCAAGATTATCCAACTGAGGATTGGAAGCCCCTTGGAGTTGATCTCCATCTTTGTCTGGTGGGATACCAGTACTTATTAATGTGAATACTAGGAACGCCTCTGTACTTTGTATAGGTCTCCTAGGCTTGCAATGTTTTAAACATGACAGATTATGTGTACCTTTCTTTATTATTTCAGATGTTTATAAATTCTGTTGTGTGGAATATATAATAAATGTTGAATGTAAAACCTTTTGGAGTTTATGTAAATAACTCATGTTTGAGAAATTTATCAAATGAGTAGTTGTAGATATTAAGATTGTCCAGGACTTCGGGATACCTCTGAGGTTTTCCCTAAAAATAATATCTTTTCACATGTTCAATTTTGGAATGTGACATTAGGAGTCCTTGACAGCATCAAGATAAGATCAAGCATAGTGCAGAAAATTCAAGAGAAATAGAGCTTGGAATTATTGGTAAACCTTGAATCTTTTCTTTTAGTCTTGCATATGTTTAACGATTAAACATGGCTTATACAGTCTTTAGATGAGCTTGGGAGAGCCATGTAGCAAAAAGAATGGAAAAACATAGAGTGTAGATGTATGTGTGCATGTTAGGGACTAAAGTGAATAAAATCAAAAGTTTGAAGGAGTAGCTATAATTTTAGACCAAATATATTTGTGACCTATGGACCTAGAGGAAACTAAATGTGGTCTTAGATCAATAAAAAGATAAGGGAAAAATAATTACTAAGGACCTCAGTGAATGAAAGGAAAAGTTGGAAGGAAAGAGTAAAATTTATAAAAATGTCCAGCACCAGTATAAATGGGCTTTTAATTAGAATTGATGCAATTTACCAAATTTTGAGGGTTATTATATGGTTAAAGTTTGTATTAAGGTCAAGAGTGAATTAACTCAAGGTTCTTGAGGAAAAAAAAAAGTTGTAAATTGTGAGAATAAATTTGGATATTTTTAGTTAGGTATATTCATTTAAATTTGGGACAAGAAATAAGATTACGGATAATACTAATTAATATTTAGTGCACATAAGTTGGATTGTAATATGGAATAATATTTTAAAGTCTTCCATATTAGGATTTTAATGGCTAATTTATTTTACTAGCACCTTTGAATAATTTCGAGCAGAACCATTAAAAGATGGTAAATTTAGGTAGCCAGTTACATTTCATGAAAGCGTTATTCATATATTCTTGTAATTGTTTTATACTGAAAATGATTTATTGACGAATTATGTGATATTCAACTCTATGCATTGTTATATATGTATATGTATTATTATGATACTCATGTGCTATGGCAGTGTACACCAAGCATCTGGAGTACGATGATACGTGCCAGTGTAAGACTCACCATGGTTAGGGTGAAGCAGCTATGCATGATGATGCTAGTGTTAGTCTTTCTAACCTTCAGCCACAGGGTATAATTAGCCCTAGTGGTAGGCATTGAGAAGAGTGATTATCATTGGCGCCACTTGAGGTGAAAATGACTCCTGGGGTACTAAAACCAATTGATGATCCTTGGCACCACTGGATGTGAAAAGGACTTCTAGGGTACTAAGACCAAGTGATGATTTCTGCATGACAGTAGCATAGATGAGTTGAACTGAATTATGAATGGGTTCATGAAATGACATATGATTTGATTTATGAGATGAATTATGATGAACTTGCTTTTATGACCGGGAATGGTTATGGTTTTCAAATATTAACTACTGGCTACTAAGATTTCTATGTCTCATGATTTTGTACTATATTAACCATTTCCAGGTGTTAATCAAAGTGGGAATAATAGGGTTGTAGCAGGGAGTCAGTAGCTATAGCCCGGATTTTATAGTTATCATAAAATAATTAAGAACTAATCTCCAGTAATATATATATAGGTGTAAATGACAGTGATATAAAACCAATAATGGTATTTTGAGGATTTTAGCTAATGATAATGTTGGTTCCTAGCTGTTTTCTTTAGTATGGATTTGAGATCTTTGAAATTTTAAGGTTTTGATAATTGGCATAATTATTAAATGAGGAACCTCAACTTAAAAATCTATCAGGCTGGGAATAGTGTTGAGTGATTTTGAGATGTTACGTCATAGGCCTCTATGGATGACATCCCCCTGAACCTCATAAGTGGGAGTAATACTCTATTGAGCCTCATAGGTCTCTATGGACCATGTCTCATAGAGCCTTATGAATTTACCAAGAATTAATCATAAAGGAGGTGGTGCACCACCATGCTAAAACATATTATGAAGTAACATTCATATATGCCTATGGTTTACCCTTACTCTAACTAACCTTTAGGCCTCATTCCATAGCAATGATCTTATGTTAACAATAATAATTACATACAAGAGTCTACAAGAGTTAACTTGCATACAGTTAGCCTAAGAGTTGTCTGCATGATACTTACTTAAAGAAAATCATACTAGAGCAGGTTTAACTACTCCACACTCAGGTCTACAGTGTGCACACTTGAAGAGGGCTCTCGAGTTCATGTGGCACCTTGGACACCATTCTTGTGGCCCTAGGCACCAGGGTTTGCTATAAACCAGAACCCAAGAGCTCTTTTTCGTTACTTCCCAAACCATTCCCTTAAGTCCCTCTCACAAAGCTTTATTACAAAACCATTTTAAAGTATTTTAAGTGGCTAGATTTCGATTAAATACCATCAAAACGATTCACTAAGTCTATGAAGCCATAATCCAACTCAGATATCCATAAGAAGAATTTCAAATTATAAAAATATGGCTCCAAAAACTCTAAATCACCAACCCAAGTCTTATTTTAGCTTTCCAAAGATAAGGACCAAGGAATATATACATAAAAACTCAAACTTTCACTCACTTTGCAATCAAAACAACATTTCTCTCACCTAGGTTTAAGAAGGATGAAAATGGAGAAGAAGGAGAGGAATTTCACTTAACAATTCCTCCCAAAGCTGGCATGAAACTACCCCAAGTGTTGGCGGTGAGCCATGATGATGGGGACTTGGACGTTAGAGATATGTGTGTGAGTCATGGGGAGAGGAAAGAAAACTTGAGATACTTAATTGTGTGTGTCCTTGAGGAAGGGGTCCCAACATTTTAAAAGAAAATATTTGGCCACACGGAAAAAAAATACCCTTCCCATGAGAGACTTAGGCATAATCACGATTTATTGGATATAATTTATCTGCCATTGCATATAGAAATTTTGGAAAGCTTTCATAAATTGATCTTTTTTTCATTTTAGTCCCTTTTATCACGAGCTCAAGCTAGACAATTAACTAAATGAGCATATATCATTACCCAAATTCCATAGCTCCTAGTAGGCTTAATATAATAATCATTGCAACATGAGAGGCAACACAAGAATACATACAAGGACATGCATAAAAACTCGGTAATACATTCTCCCTTTTAAAGAAATTTCGGTCCCCCGAATTTGAACAATACAATTAACTAAGCTCCAAATAATAGTGGGTATCTAGCTTGTATGACATCTTCGGCCTCCTAAGTAGCCTTATCATGAGAGTGGTTCCGCCATAAGACCTTGACAAAAAGAACCTTGTCACACCCCAACCTGGAAATGTGACCGGCACGGAGGTGGATTCTATACCACCACCATAGGCTTAACATCATACAATACAACACACAGGGTAAGTAAGATAACAACGCTTTGATATAAGATATAAAAAAGGGTTTCCTTTCCAATAAAAGTAATCCAAACAAATAGATATTTCACATTACAATTAAAAAGGTAGTTCCAAAGTATTACACCCAATTTCTGCTCAAAAGTTTACAAACCCAGAAATGCCCTATCCAGCTGGAAACGATTGACCTTGATTCATCGTTTACTCCAATCGAGATGAGTATCATACCAACCTAGCTATACTACATGGTACATCATGTTCCATTAGATGTCTGCAAACTACTGTAACATCTATGTTCCAGGGGCTTCATTTTTGTGAATGTGTGGGTATGCCTTTGTGCTTTGTTATGGTGCTTAATTAGTGGGACTTCGACCATCTTAAAACAACTTTTGGAGGCATGATTACGTAAGGAGTTGATGTCTACAAGTAATCATATTATATTGTAAATAAATTTTGGTGTTCGAGATTCATAGTGGTGATGATTGATGTTGTTGAGAAATATTGTGTTTATCTTAAGTTTGGATAAGTATGGGTTGGTTGATTTTGGCATGAGGGAGTCAAGAGGATATAGGTGGTATTTCAGCAATTGTTCTAAAACACTAAAAATGATGTTTCTCTTATGTGAATGTAAAGTATAAGATGATGTTTCTCTTATGTCCGTTGCAGGAAAGATTGTTGAATGCTTCTTGGAAGTTATTACCATGTATCAAAAATGTTCTTTGGATAAAGAGCTTTTCTCCCTTTATTGGTATGTGTTGAATTGGATGTTATGTGTTTTAGTATTGCTTGAGTGTAGAATAGGCTTACGGATATTTGGGTGGTTTCTCATTTATCGTGCCAGTCACATGCCTGGATTGGGACATGACAACCTACTTCCTCTTGAGCCACATGGTTGCATCACGTATCGAATAGGCATTTGCCACATACAAGTCACTATAAGTTGCCTTGACAACATGCTATAGGGATGGCCTAGCAATGTAACCAACTCGCAAGAATTTAGGTATTATAGTATGAATTCTTAAGACCACACTATCTTACAGTCACCCTCCTTAAGAGTACAGTCACTTTAATCACACTATCATATAGTCACTTTACAAAACACAACTTCCACAGATAGGATAATCGCACTTCAACCATTCTAATAAAAGGTCCAACGCCATTGGTTCCCATTGCACCTCTATATTGCACATACACAAGAGTATAATATCCTAAATGTAACTAACCACTCCTTCCAACTCTCACTCCCTCATAGATGACATCTATCACTACAACGTGTATAACACCTTTCCACACATGGGTTTTTATCCAATGCTCTACACCATTCAGAGGCCTAATTCCAATGCATATAGGAGATTACCTAAAATGTCCTTATCCACTAGAGATATGTCCCAACCTTTATGAATGCAACAAGCACTATTCAACATAAACTGAGACATATTTAACACTTCCTATGTGATGAAAATGCACTTGGTACAAAAAGGTAAATCCAATGCATTCTATGCAACAAGGCATATTCCATGCAGTCCAATATAATTCAATTATGTTGTCCCACTACTAATTCCTTTCTATTATGATTTATCACCCAATTACGCCCTTAGGATACAAGCTAATTGATGCAAATCCAAAGCCAAAGGAGAAAAGTAGTAGCCCAAGTCAAGAAGTTCATGTTCCAAACCCAAATGATCCATTATTCATCAAGGGTGGCCCAATCACAAGGACTAGAGCCAAGAGAATAAAGAAGACACTAAATGGACTTATTCAAGACATTTAGGCAATGCCTACTACAGCCCATGAGGAATTAAAGTTAATCAAGCATACTAGTGTTATTAACCTAATTTAGCATGTTGGGCCATGATTCCATCTTATTTGGGCCAAAAATGCATTAAGGAAGCAAGGAGGCACCTGGTCAAAGAAGTATTAAAAGAGGTGCCTAATTGGAGTCAAGAATCAGATCAAGATTGATTTTTATTAATTAAGTGGGGCGCTTGATTGATTTAGTCAATTAGGAACATTTAATTACTTGATTTAGTCACATTTTCAAATCAAATTGCCCATTTTATTATTAGAAAACATTTATTGATTGATTTAGTCAAATCTCTTATTGTCACATCCCAAACTCAGGTATATGACCGACACAGATGGTGAGCTTCACCTCGCCTCCGTAAGCCTGTTTAACATAATTCTATTCCCTATTTCTGTTAATTCACAAAATCAATATATAAATATGCTCACAATTAACTATCAATTTTTACATTTCATTAACAAAACTAATTTTACAAAAATCCATGATTCATCAAAACAATTCCAATACATAATATATTTCAACATATTCATACATATTCAACTTATTCCATCCGTACATTTCCATCCTAGAACAACCTACCTAATTATAGAGCCCCAACTAGATTCTTACAAAATGAAAGTAAAGACTAAAGGGTACACTTTACCCCAAACAAATGGGGAGTCGATCACCATACGCAACTCGATAGTTTCTCTTATTTCATACCTGAAAATGTTAGGGTATGAGTCACACTAACCCAGTGAAGAAATCACTACCCTATCACAATCACCCACAATGCATATTTATATACACATTTATGTACACATAATAACATGCTTAAGAGAGATACAATTCACACATACAACAATAATCTATGCATCTTTGACAAATCCACAACCAACACCATAATAAAATGCAACACAATTCAGAACAACTCATAACAGTCAGTCAATCAATCAATTAGACATATTCTTGTACCAACCGGGTCGTCTAGGGTACCTCTAGATCGTTGCCTGTGACCCCCACCGCATCCACCTTTATCGGTTCATATATAAATCTCCACCCTTATGGCTCCATGTAAGTTTTCCTATGGGGTACACCACCATGCCTTTCTTTTTCAGTCAAACACAACCACAATCACAATCATAAATAGCATGCATATCTTAATTATCCACAACTAGACACAATATCATTATCCATGATGTTCTACATATCTATTTATATCATCATCCACAATACACAAAGTTTCCTCAATCATGGTACAACACATACACAGACACTCAAGAGATTTTCTCAAGATTGATATTAGACAATACAAACCAGGCTCAGACAAGCCATATATTCAATCGTATATCACACCTGTCACACACCATTTTGTTCCACAAGTTATTCCTAGTGGTGTTCATACGTCCCATTTCTTCCAAATAAATGATTTGGGAATATGTACCAATTCCTAAAATAAAAGAGTCTGAATATGTATGAGTAGGTGTATGTGTATATAAACTCCTCTGGGAGGAAACTAGATTTGGCACACCCATGTACAAGCATACCCTTAAACACAACCCATGAAATCTCTTTAGTATGTGTATGTGTGTGTATGTTTGTACATGTGTGTCCATTTCTCCCATGCACAATTTGAAAAGTAGGCAATTAAATAGACACATACATGCACCCTTCTTTGATCTTCTTAAATCATTTGGTATAGACATATATATACATACATATAAGTACCATTTAGTTCCACAATCATACACAACTTAACTTAAGAGATGCACGTACATTATTAGACACAAGCTTTATTGGAAGAAGTCGCTAATCAACCATTCATAATCTCATTCACATAATTACCCATACATCAACAATCATCATACACTTCACACACTTGCCTAATTGCTCTTTAGTAGCATGCATAGAGGGTTCCAAACCTTGAGCTCATGTCAAAAAAATATAAAATGTATATTTAGAAAAATACAATCAAGGTAAGATAGGATTCTGTCACCTTGGATCCGAGTCAAATATACTCTTTAATCACAAAAAAAGTATACCAAAAATCTCACTAAAGGCCTAGAAAACAAGTCAAACAAGAAATAACATCAAATTAGAACATAAGCTACCAAACATTTATCCTTGTTTTGTTTTGAAGCAAAATTTTGGGTCTATTCTTTAGAAAAATTCTGGTATTGATCTACAATTCCAAAAATTATGAAATTTGACACACAACTTTCCTTATGTGTTGGCATACAAGGATAAAACTTTCAGATAAAAAATCTATCGTTGGCCCCTCTAAATACTCTTTTAGTGACCATAAGTCAGAACTGTCTGATTTCTGCATAGGTTCTATGTTTCTGTTTAATAAGCCTATCAAGTCTTAGCCAAATGCTATGAAATTTGGTAGACAATTAGAATATAGTCTTAACTAGATGCCATAAAATTTTTGAGTCATAATAAAATCTTTTGGACACTAATACGGGCTAATTTCCCAACCTATCCAGATTTGATTTTACATTGAATAAGGTTATGTTCCAGAGTATTTCACCAAGCTAGGCCCCTCTAAAATTCACGAAACTTTCTTATTCATGCCTACACATGTCAAGGAAAACCTCAAAAAAAAATTTAGGATTTTTAAACTTCAGTAGGTCACCCAAACTACATAAAATCATAACCATAAAGATACTGTCATGTTCTATGTGACAGCATGTGTTAAACACTCTGATATCTAGCATTTTTTATACATATTAACCACTATCTTAGTCTCCTTACATTTTCATCTTTAGAATTTCTCTAATTTTATTACACTTTGTGTTTCATTGGGTCTAAGTTAAATTTAGATGGAAAATGAATTATATTCATCTTTTAGGACTTAAATTATTAAAGACTCAATTTAATCCTTCTTGTGTAATTTTCAGAACTAATTTTGGAGATTTTTTTATGATGTGGTGCTGACATGGCATTCCTGATGAGCTGGACGCTGATGTGACACATTCTTGGATGACTTGGCAGCTTATTCTATTTGTCTGATGACATGGACGCGTGGGACCCAAGGCTGCAGCACTTCATACTAACTTTATGCATCCCATCCCTCTAACCTTTCTTAAAGAAACAGCCACCATACCACTTTCTGAAAGGCAACCACTCTTCTGTAGCAGCATGCTTTTCCATACCAGAAATCAGACAGAAGTCAGCTTCATCCATCGACTTTTTGGGCATTAGTTTAGTAGTTTTCCAGACTTTAGTTTTTAGTGCTAGTTTTCTGTAACTTAGGCAATTTTCATAGACCAATTCTCCTCCTCCTTTCTCCCTTCTATTTTTCTGGTTTTTGCTCTTATGGAGGGCTGAAATCTCTTGTAATCAGCCTTGGTTCAGACTAGAGTTGTAATTTGAGTTCCCATGCTTTATAAGATAAGTTTAATTCACTTTATTCCAGCATTCATCTATTTCTCTAAGCCTCTGTTCTATTATGTTTATGAATATTTCTGATTAGAGTTTCATGAACTTAACAACCTATTTTTACTGCTTTATATGAGGATTTTTCTATCATGACTGATTGGAATGGTAGAAAGAGATGAAAATGGCATGTAATGGAGATCTTCTTACATGATTTGATTATCTTTATTGTGGTTACAACATTATATAGTCAGAGAATGTTTTCTTTGAGTATGTTTTAGTGTAATCCATATTAAAAGATTTTCTGGACTTTTTGGTTAAAAATCAAATGATAAATGAATGAAACTTAGCATATGAATAGGAACTAGGAAGGTTACATCCCCAGGAAAAACCAAGACTGGTTGCATTCTTCTGTTGTTGTTCAAATATGTTGTTTGTTGCCTTGTTTGTTGTTGTTGTTACTATCCTTAATTGCAAATTTCTTGTTTTGTCACAACCAAACCCTCCCTCCCGGTGTGTGTTAATTAGCTTTTAATTAGTATTTATGTGTTTAGAACAATTAGTTAGTAGTTAGAGGTGAGGCTCCAAGAGTGAAAATGACCTGGGGACCATTATGCTGCAAAATTGCCATGATTTCAATTTTGAGCGATTTGGCATCGTAGTGGCGTGAACCAGAATTTTGCCGTCGTTACTGAGGAGCCAACTCACTTCTAAGTTCTCTGATTAGTTGTTTATGTGTGTCTTTGTTTGATTTCCAGTCATTTCAGTGTTGTTAAAGTGGTTTACAAGTTTGAGTCATTTTATCGGAAAACTAGTCAAAAACTAATCATTTTCTTACCGGTAAAAAACCTAACTGTCTCCGATTGACCTGGAACTTGGTAGACCACTAGTTTTCAATGTTTCGAGAAAGTTGCAACCCCTACTATGCTTTGCCTAGTACGATGTAGCTATTTTTCCAAATTCCATCATTTAGGCCCTCTTTTCTATTTTTTAATGTTTTATTATTTTTTTTAATTAATTATGATTTTCGATGTGATTTTTGTGGATTGAATTTTTAAGTTCTGTTTTTTGCACTTGTCCATCCAACCTGAAAAAGATTTTTCCAAGAAAAATCAGATTTTTCTAAGATACTTCATTTTTTGTGACGGTTCTCGTCGGTTGGATCCTAATTGTGCCGATTTTTTCGATTTTCAGTGTTTTTGTTGCTTTGTTGTTTTCTTGTGAATTTTGTCCTTCCTAGTGTATGAGAAGGTCTCATAACATGGACTTATCACCTTTTGATCCTGAAATTGATAGGACCTTCCATAGGCTAGTAAGAAGCAATAGCATTAGGACTAGTATAGTTTATGAACTTCTTGCTGAAATTGTTGATCTTACTGTCAATAGTGTAGAAGTAGAGTCAGAGCTAAAGTCTGATATTGTGTTAGAATCAAGTGATTTTGAATCAGCTGAGATAACTGGGATGGATAATCAAAATGCACAAGTGCCTCAAAATAGGCGTGAACAATCCATTAAGGAGTTGATTGCACCTGATGTGCATTATCAACCATTGTGCATAAATTATCCTAAGTTGGATGCTAATTGTGAACTGAAATATGGTCTAATCCACTTGCTGCATAAGTTTCATGGTCTTCTAGGAGAGGATCCATACAAACACTTGAAGGAATTTCATGTTGTCTGCTCTACCATGAGACCGCATGGAAGTAGAGAAGAACAGATTAAATTGATAGCCTTTCCCTTTTCTTTGGATGGGGCAGCCAAAGATTGGCTCTACTACCTGTAACTGCCTTGATCATAAGATGGGATGAATTAAAGAAAATGTTCCTAGAGAAATTCTTCCCAGCTTCCAGAACAGCAGCAATCAGGAAAGATATCAATGCGATTAGACAAACAAGTGGTGAATCTTTACATGAGTATTGAGGGAGATTCAAGAAGCTGTGTTCAAATTGTCCAAACCATTAAATCTCAGAGCAGATTCTCATCCAGTATTTCTATAAAGGATTATTGCTTATAGACAGATACATAGTTGATGCAGCTGTTGGTGGGGCATTGATGGACAAGACCCCTACTGTAGCTAACGAATTATTGGCCAAGATGGCCCAAAATGCACAATAGTTTGGCACTAGACTGAATGATCCAGTAGCAGTTACTGTTAATGAAGTGAGGACACTTCCCATAGAGCAGCAAAGGATAGAAAATAAATTATAAGAGTTAGCTTCAATGGTGAGGCAATTGGCATTAAATTAGAGAACACCACAACAACAACCTGCCCTTCCTCCTCCTTCAGTTTGTGGTATTTGTGCCCTAAATACCCACCATACTGATCAGTGCCCTCAGCTGCAAGAGACCTTAACTGAGTCATGTGCTGAGATATTCCCTAGTAGACCTATGTAGCCACAACAACAGAGATATGACCTATATTCATCTACCTACAACCCTGGGTGGCGTGATCATCCAGCTTTCAAGTATGGAAATACCTCAAATCTTAATCCCTTTCCTTACCAGCCACCCCATGTAAGATACAACCAACTTGGACCTAGCCATGTACCCCCTCCAGCACCCAAGAAGCCTGAGACTAGTCTGGAAGATTTAATGAAAGAGCTGACTACCAACACCTTTCAGTTTCAGCAAAGAACAGAAACCAATATGTAGAATTTGGAAACTAAGATTGGTTAGTTAGCCACAACAATCAATGAGACAAAAAGTCAAGGTTCAGGGAGTTTGCCATCTCAACCTGTGATCAATCCAAGAGGCAATGTTAGTGCCATCATTTTGAGGAGTGGCAAGCAAGTAGATGGTCCCCCTCCAGAATCTGAACCAGCAAAGTCAAATGTACAGCAAAGTGCTCCTTCACCCTCATCCAATGAGCAAAATAAAGAGGATGAAGAAGTGGTTTAGAGAATACCTCTTGCGTTCCCCAATAGATAAACTCAATCAAGGAAAGCTTCTAAATCTGACATAGATAAAGAGATCATGGAGACCTTCAGAAAAATAGAGGTCAACATTCCACTTTTGGAAGAAATTAAGCAAATTCCCAAGTAAGCCAAGTTCCTCAAAGAGCTGTGCACTCATAAGAGGAGTTTAAGGGGTAATGAGAGAGTGAATCTGGGGAGGAATGTTTCTGCACTTATCCAGCCACCCATGCCACCCAAGTGTAAAGATCCTGGAACTTTCACAATCCCTTGCACAATAGGCAATATGGAGTTCTCCAATGCTATGATGGATTTGGGAGCCTTAATCAATGTCATGCCTAAATTAGTGTACTCAAGCCTCAAGATTGGTGTCCTTTCACCAACTAGAGTGATTGTCCAACTTGCAAATAGAAGCATAGCAAACCCAATAGGAGTTCTGGAAGATGTCTTGGTAAGAGTTAAAGATTTAATCTTTTCTGCTGATTTTTATGTGCTAGATATGGAAAATGATAACACTCCTGGTCATGCACCATTGATACTTGGTAGGCCTTTTCTGAAAACTGCAAGGACCATTATCAATGTGCATGAAGGAACTTTGTCATGGAGTTTGCTGGCAATAAGATTGACTTTAATATTTTTGATGCCATGAAACGTCCTATGGAAAATCATTCAAATGTGCATGTGGTTAATTTTCTGGATTATTTAGTTGATGAGGCATGTGATGAATTCCAAGCTGATTTAATTTATGATTTTCCTGAGTTATCTAATTTAGTTCATGCCTTTGAGTGTAATTGTGCTGCTGGTTCTGAGTTTTGTCATGCTTGTGCTGAATTGAGAATTCTCTAAGTCTTGATAATTCTGAGTTGCAATCTAATTCTATCATTTACTCTAGCTTAGACTTTGATTCTGTTTATATTTTAGGTAGTTGTAGTTTTAGTAGTAGTGATTTAAATTGTAATGTTATACATTCTTCACCTCTTTCTTTTTGTGCTGCTGACCCTTCCTCCTCTTTAGCCAAGGATTTTATTTTTGAGCAATCTGAATTTATAGGTGCCTCCTTAGATGTGATTCCACAAAAATTGATTTCATCCTCCATCCAACCACCTGCATAGGAGTTGAAGGCTCTACCAGAAAACCTCAAGTATGCTTTCTTGGAAGTAGGAGACTAACTTCTAATGATTGTAGCCAATAATCTGAAGTCTGATCAAGAAGAAAAATTGATAAATTTGTTGAAAAAGAACAAGAAGACAATTGGGTGGACTCTAACAGACATTCCTAGGATTAGTCCTTCGGTGTGCATGCATCGCATTCTTCTTGAAGAAGAGACGAAACCAGTGAGACAACCCCAAAGAAGACTCAACCCTTTGATTCTTGATGTGGTAAAAAATAAGGCAAGTAAGCTCTTCAAGCTGGCATTATTTACCCTATCTCTGATAGTAAGTGGGTGAGTCCGGTATAAGTAGTGCCAAAGAAAATTGGGGTAACTGTTATAGCAAACAAAAATAATGAGTTAGTACCCACTAGAGTTCAAAACAGTTGGCATGTTTGCATTGATTATAGGAAGTTGAATCAAGCTACTAGAAAAGACCATTTTTCTCTTCCTTTTATTGATCAAATGCTTGAGAGACTTGTTGGAAAGTCTCACTACTATTTTTTTGATGGTTTTTCTGGATATTTCCAAATTCATATTGCTCCCAAAGATCAAGAGAAAACCACCTTTACCTGTCTCTTTGGCACTTTTGCATATAGATGCATGCCTTTTGGTCTCTGCAATGCACCTGGCACTTTTCAAAGATGCTTGATAAGTATATTTTCTGAATTGTTAGAAGATTGCATGGAAGTGTTCATGGATGATTTTTTTGTTTATGGAGATTCATTTGATGCATGCTTGAAAAATTTGGAGAGAGTACTTGAGAGATGCATAGAAAAGAATTTTGTTTTGAATTATGAGAAATGTCATTTCATGGTAGAGCAAGGGATAGTTCTAGGCCACATAGTGTCATCCTGTGGCATAGAAGTAGATAAAGCTAAAGTTGATGTTATCTAAGCTAAAGTTGATGTTATCTCCTCTTTGCCTTACCCCGCTTCTGTGTGAGAAGTTTGTTCTTTTCTTGGCCATGTAGGATTCTATAGGAGATTCATCAAGGATTTCAGTACAATCACTCTACCTCTATCCAAACTCCTCCAAAAAGAGACTAATTTTATTTTTGATGATGCTTGCAGGTTAGCATTTAATGAGTTGAAGAAGTAACTCACTTCCCCTCCTATCATCCAACCTCTACGGTGGGAGCTCCCCTCTGAGCTCATGTGTGATGCATCAAACTATGCTGTGGGAGCGGTACTTTCATAAATAGTAGAGAGGACGTTGCATGTCATAGCTTTCGCTTCTTGTACCCTTGATTCAGCTCAATCAAATTATACAACCATAGAAAAAGACTTTTCAGCAATTGTCTTTGCTTTGGATAAATTTAGATCATATTTGCTTGGCTCTAAAGTGATTTCGTTTTCTGACCATACAGCATTGAGATATTTGTTGAAGAAGCCGGATGCAAAGCTAAGATTGATTAGATGGATGCTATTTCTCTAAGAATTTGATGTAGAGATCAAAGACAAGAGTGGAGCGGAGAATGTAGTAGCGGATCATTTGGATAGGCTTTCGGAGCTTCCTTTGGAGCATCTCCCTATTAGAGACAACTTTCCAGATGAGTGTTTTTCCCTTTTGCATGGTACTAGTGAGCCTTGGTATGCTGATTTAGTAAATTATCGTGTAGCATCTGAATTACCTACATATCAAAACAAACATCAATTGAATAAATTAAAAAGTGAAGCTAGGTACTATATATGGGATGACCCTTATTTGTAGAAGAATTGTAGTGATCAAATTATTAGGAGATGTGTTCCCAATCATGAATTTGCATATGTGCTGAATTTTTGTCATACTCTTATATGTGGTGGACACTTTGGTCCCCAAAGAACAGCTAGGAATGTGTTAGATTCTGGTTTTATATTGGCCTACTTTGTTTAGGGATGCCTACGAATTCTGTAAAAGTTGTTCAAGGTGTCAAAGAACTGGAAATATGTCTAGAAGAAATGAGATGCCTCAACAATCTCTTTTCTTTTTATGATATTTTTGATGTTTGGGGTATAGACTTTATGGGTCCTTTTCCAATTTCATTTGGCTTTATGTATATTCTAGTTGCTGTGGATTATGTGTCAAAGTGGGTGGAAGCACCTGAACTAATGATTCTTTTATTGTTGTAGATTTTCTTTGTTCACATATCTTCTGCAGATTCAGTGTCCCCAAGGCCAATCAGTGATCAAGGATCACACTTTTGCAATAGGAACATGCAAGGGTTGTTGAAGAAATATGGGGTGGTGTACAAAACTTCTACACCTTACCATCCCCAAACCAATGGGCAAGCAGAAGTCTCCAACCGAGAGATAAAGCACATCTTAGAGAAAACTGTGCAGCCCAATAGAAAAGAATGGAGTAAGAGGCTTGATGATGCACTTTGGGCCTATAGAACCACTTTCAATACTCCCATCGGCATGTCTCCCTATCGCTTGGTATTTGGTAAAGCATGTCACTTGCTGGTGGAGATTGCACACAAGGCATATTGGGCGGTTAAGCAATGCAATATAGACATGACCCTAGCCGATAAGGAAAGAAAGTTAAAATTTCAAGAACTAGAAGAACTAAGGCTAGCAGCTTATGAGAATGCCCGCATCTACAAGGAGAGGACCAAAGCTCTACATGGTAAGAAAATTGAAAAGAAAGAATTCCAAGTGGGAGACAAAGTCCTTCTCTACAATTCTCGCCTCAAACTCAAGCCCGGTAAGCTTCGCTCTAAATGGATTGGCCCTTTTGTTGTTACTAATGTATTTCCTATTGGTGCAGTAGAAATTCAAAATGAGGCCACCAATAAACAATTCATGGTAAATGGGCAAAGATTGAAGAAGTTCTATGAGGGCTTCCAAGAAGAAACTGTAGCGGAAATCCAACTTTACAGTGTACCGGCTCCGTGATAAGGCCGTTTTCTTTCCCTCATTTTAATTCATGTCCTCCTTATTTTATGTGATGTTTAGTGCTGATTTGCATTGAGGACAATGCAATATTTAAGTGTGGGGGGGGAGAGAATTTAATTGGAGAAAACATTGGTTGCTGATTTCAAAATTTTTCTGCTATTTTCTCTGTTTTTCCCTATTCTGTCCAAACTTTTTTGAGCTGTCTTGCACTAATTTTCTGTACTATTTTGGCTACGAATTTTCCACTTTCTTTACATGTTTTTTAAAGCTTTATATGTCTTCTAGCTGTAGAATTTTATTTGGTGTCTTTTGGATCCATTTTGATGCACTTTTGTGTTGGTAAAGCCGAGCCGCCGAAAATTCTATAGTGCAGAATTTTGCTACCCTATTTTTTTTCGAATTTAATGCTCTCTTTTTGAATAATTTGATGGATTTTTTTTTGTGTGAGAGCATGCATGATGAAATAGCTTAAGTGTGTGAATTGATTTATCATGAAAAGAAATTGGTCTTATTTTTTTCTAAGGAACTCAAGTAAAATGGCAATGACATTGTTTTTAATGAATTTTTAGTAGTAGTCTTTAAACCGTGAGAATTTGAGCCTTTATTGCAAAAGAATATTCTTTCTTGTTGTGAGTATTCCCTATGATGATTTTCACTCTAGAATTTGTCTTGAATCTTTGTTGAGGCTACATTATATGTGCATGCTTGAAAGGCAATTGTTTCTTATTCCCCACTTTCAATCAAATAGCCATCCATTATCATTGTTTCCATTGTGTACCACTTTGTGCCTTACTTCCACCTTTCTTTCTTATGTTTCCAACCCCTTTTCCACCTTAAAACAAATTCTTTCTTTTCCCTACAACTTAGGATTTGAAGAGCTTTAGAAAATTCTTTTGAAAAAAGAGATTGATTATGTGCAAAAAGAAGAATTTGTGGGCTATTTTGAAACTTAGTTTTGCTACTCAAAAGAAAAGAAAATTTTGACAATTCTTCATGAAAAATATACTGTATGAAGATCAAAAAAAAAACTTTGAAAAGTAAAAACAAAAAGAAGCATTAAAAAAAAGCAAGAAAGAAAGAAGAAGGAAAAAGAAGTAGCATTTTTTGTGCCCAAGTATCATGGTTCAATTTCTTATGACTTGATTGATGCTCTTCAATTCTTTAAGTTTTTGTAAACCTTGTTTCTTGCATTTCTTCCATCTTTCAATCATTCTTTTTCCTACCTTACATCTATAGTAAAGTCCTAATAATTCAAGCATGTATGTGATTTAAGTAGTGGAGATTTAGATTCTTGACAAGCTTATAGTAGTGAATTTGTGATAGGTTAAAAGGTGAGTACACTACCTTAAACACTTGGGTGAATAGAGCATATACACCTTCCCTTGTGAGTGGATTATTACTTGGATTCATTCTCGCCAACATAATTGCCATGATACTTGAACTTTTTAGAAATTTAAGATTAGTTTTCTTCGAGCATTAAACCTTTTCAAACTTGAACTATTTCATAATTGCATACTTTCTTCACTTCTTGCTGTGTTCCTTTGGTGCCTTTGTTGCTTTTAATCGATTTTTCCTAGGAATGCAAAAGACTAAGTGTGGGGGATTTGATATCTAGCATTTTTTATACATATTAACCACTATCTTAGTCTCCTTACATTTTCATCTTTAGAATTTCTCTAATTTTATTACACTTTGTGTTTCACTGGGTCTAAGTTAATTTTAGATGGAAAATGAATTATATTCATCTTTTAGGACTTAAATTATTAAAGACTCAATTTAATCCTTCTTGTGTAATTTTTAGAATTAATTTTGGAGATTTCTTGATGATGTGGCGCTGACATGGCATTCCTGATGAGCTGGATGCTGATGTGGCACATTCTTGGATGACTTGGCAGCTTATTCTATTTGTCTGATGACATAGACGTGTGGGACCCAAGGCTGCAGCACTTCAGACTAACTTTCTGCATCCCATCCCTCTAACCTTGCTTAAAGAAACAGCCACCATACCACTTTCTGAAAGGCAACCACTCTTCTGTAGCAGCATATTTTTCTATACCAGAAATTAAAAGAAAAAGGCAGAAGTCAGCTTCATCCATTGGCTTTTTGGGCATTAGTTTAGTAGTTTTCTAGACTTTAGTTTTTAGTGCTAGTTTTTTGTAACTTAAGCAATTTTAGTAGACCACTTCTCCTCATCCTTTCTCCCTTATGTTTTTCTGGTTTTTGCTCTAATGGAGGGTTGAAATCTCTTGTAATCAGCCTTGGTTCAGACTGGAGTTGTAATCTGAGTTCCCATGCTTTATAAGATAAGTTTTATTCACTTTATTCCAACATTTATCTTTTTCTCTAAGCCTCTATTCTATTATGTTTATGAATATTTCTGATTAGAGTTTCATGAACTTAACAACCTGTTTTTACTGCTTTATAAGAGGATTTATCTATCATGACTTATTGGAATGGTAGAAAGAGATGAAAATGGCATGTAATGAAGATCTTCTTACATGATTTGATTATCTTTATTGTGGTTACAACATTATGTAGTCAGAGAAGGTTTTCTTTAAGTATGTTTTAGTGTAATCCATATTAGAAGATTTTCTGGACTTTTTGGTTAAAAATCAAATGATAAATGAATGAAACTTAGCATATGAATAGGAACTAGGAAGGTTACATCTCCAGGAAAAACCAAGGCTGGTTGCATTCTTCTATTGTTGTTCAATTCTGTTGTTTACTGCCTTGTTTGTGGTTGTTGTTACTGTCCTTAATTGCAAATTTCTTGTTCTGTCACAACCAAACCTCCCCCCCGTGTGTGTTAATTAGCTTTTAATTAGTATTTATGTATTTAGAACAATTAGTTAGTAGTTAGAGGTGAGGCTCCAAGAGTGAAAATGACCTGGGGACCATTATGCTGCAAAATTGCCATGATTTCAATTCTGGGCGATTTGGCATCGTAGTGGCGTGAACCATAGGCTTTTTGTTTCAGTAGGAAGTAAGTCAAAAAATAATTAGTGACTAATGATTTTCGTACTAAAGAATTTCAGTGGGAAATCAGTAGGAATTCAGTATTTCCTACTAATCTCCTCTTTTCTTCTGATATTGTTGTCACTGGTAAATGGAATTATTGTAGTGGGATTTCCAACATTTAAGATAATTTCTGTCTCTAATTTTGCTTTTTCTTATAGTGGAAGTCCCTTATCCCTTCGTAAATGAATCACATATCCCTCCATGTACATACAATTATATATACATTATACCTATATAAATCCCTCCAAATAAAGTTCCCTCCACAAATCCCTTATCCCTCCATGAGCACATGTGTAAAGCTATGTGTATATCCCTCTATAAATCTTTTTTACTCCATCTGCCACACGACCAACATGCTTACCCTCCATAATCAACCCTTACCCCTCCATGTATCCCTTATGTCTTCTTATGTCAAGATAGCTTTAAGCATAGTATCATATCCGCACTTGCAACAATTGCCATCAACCATTTAAGAAAATCTCTTTATCATAACACAATATTCAAATGCTCAAACACTTTTCAATACATTGAAACAGAGAAAGAATGTAAAGAAAGATTCCATATTCTGTATGTAATTTGGCAAAGAAACCTTTTTCTAAACACAATCATTTTTGACATTTCATTCTTGTCATATATTTATAGTCCATATTCATCAATTAGTCGAAATATAACATAATAAACTATAGTTTATATATAGTAAAGGTGCCTAAATTATG
Source organism: Biancaea sappan (assembly GCA_037074585.1). Classification (NCBI taxonomy): domain Eukaryota; kingdom Viridiplantae; phylum Streptophyta; class Magnoliopsida; order Fabales; family Fabaceae; genus Biancaea; species Biancaea sappan. Next base: position 39,005,285 of record CM073494.1, read on the forward strand.
TGACAAACATCAATAAGTTAATTTATGTAGAATAAGGTAACTAAGAGTGACCACTTAGTTGCAATGCAAGTTTCATGTTTCCCTTTTGAATAGGTAGTGTGAACCCAGGAAGGTTAAACCTATGAACCACAACCAATCCAAATATACTCACCTCGAGAATGCTAATTATTAGGTGGATTGATCTACTTGAATCCTTGAGTTCGAAGAAACAAGGGCCCAAAGTGTTGAAGACACCACAAGGTTGTTTAAGCCTTGATAAGTCAGAAAAAGGTTCAATGAAGAACCAAAGAGAAAACTCTCTCAAGTATGTAATTTCCAAAAAAACACACTTTAATTAATTTTCAAATATGATTACAGCATGCTTGGATATAGGGTTTTTATAGATGGACTAACTAGCCTAGAAAAGGAGAACATAAGAACTCAAAACTAGACTTAATTAGCCTAGGAAATACAACAGACTACTTGGAAACTTAAATCATTTAAATTGCCAAGAAATACAATGCATATTAATTTTTCTAGAAAAAAAATTTCGTCTAAAAATATTAGAAAAATACAAAATAGAATTTTTAGCCCAAAATAACATAATTAAGCCCAAAATGAGCTGGCCCATGTTTAGCTTTTGGTCCAAGGTACTTAACTTGTAGTGTTTTGACCCAAAATCCCTTCAACAGCTCCATCTTCAGCCCAAATGATATTAAGCACATCTTGGTCATTATTTGACTTGGATTTAAATGGAAATTGCTTAATCCATTCTTGAATAAGGCCATTTAGCTCCTCTTTGATTTCTTTAGTTCGTGCTCTTGTAATAGGCCCACTTGGAATATGCAATGGATCCATTGAAATGCTTGAGTCAGATGGCTCATGGCCTTGATCTGCATCATTCCCCCTCTCCTCAAAAGGATTTGTCCTCGAATCTTTACGTGCATCAAAAGGAGATAAATCAACAATATTAAATGTAGTACGAATATTATACTCACTAGGCAACTCTGTCTTGTAAGCATTGTCATTTATCCTTTCAAGAACTTGGAATGGTCCATCCCCCCTTAGAGCTAAATTAGATTTTCTTTGAGCTAGAAACCTTTCTTTTCTCATATGCACCCAAACCCAGTCTCTGGGTTCAAAAATAGCACGCCTTCTTCCTTTGTTTGCTTCATATGCATATTGCTCATTTTTCTTCTCAATTTGCTGTTTAACACATTCATGAAGTTGTTTCACCATTTCATCCTTCTCTTTACCATCAAGATAAGTCTTTCATCAATAGGTAATGGTAACAAATCCATGGGAGTGAGCATATTGAAACCATAAACTATTTCAAAAGGTGAATAGTAAATAGATGAATGAATACTTATGCTATATGCAAACTCAATGAATGGTAAGCTATCTTCCCAAATTTTCAAATTCTTTTGAACAATAGTTCTGAGCAATTGAGTTAAAGTTATATTCACAACTTTATTTTGACCATTAGTTTGTGGATGATAAGCAGTATAAAGTAACAACTTAGTTCCAAGCTTTCCCCACAAAACTTACCAAAAATGATTGAGAAACTTTGTATCTGTATCGGACACAATACTTTTTAACACACCATGAAGTCTTACAATTTCTTTAAAGAACAAATTAGCAATGTGGATATGATCAATTTTATGGCATGGAATGAAATGCACCATTTTTGAAAATCTATCAACTACCACTCGGCCCCTTTTTGATCTAGGTAAACCCAAAATAAAGTCCATAGATTGTTGACCCCATTGCATTGAAAGCTATGCTTAAATTTTGATGATTAAGAAACAAATTTAAATAATATTTTCCTATGTTTTAATGTCTATATTTTTAGGAATATTTCTTAAGGCAAAAAGAAATTGTAAAGAGCCTAAAGTGAAGACATTTATCTCTTTATCTCTTTATCTCTTTATCTTAAGAATCCTTGTAAAATTTTTTGAATGGCAAGAGAAACTTTCTGTAAATCTTTTTAACTAAGTTGGAAATAGGTTAATGATCATTAGAAGATGCAAAACTTTTAAAAATCATAATCAAGAGCCATCAGTCGACTGATGCACCTACAACAGCCGACTGATCACTCTTTGGTTGAATTTTAGCAAAGGATCAATATCATATCAGTCAACTAATTGACATTAAATAGTCGACTGATTGGTCTCTATCTCAAATTTTAAAAGACCTCCAATAATCATTAGTCAACTGATCTAAATGAATTAGTTGACTAATCGACTCTGGAAGAATTTCAACCATTGAGACAGAGAATCATTAGTCGACTAATAGTTTACCATCAGTTGACTAGCATCTCATGAATATGCATTAGTCAACTATCGTGGCTCTATCAGTCGATTGCCAGCATGATGGCATCAGTTTCAACAGTTATTTTCTAAAGATTTTAGTTGATATCATCATGGATCCTCTTCCACTGGATCTCTAACTCTTTGTCTTATATATATTGACTTTAAAGGTTGCCAAATCAATAAGAACTTATTCCATTTGACTTTGAATTTTTTGAAATCAATCTTTTGTTAATCATTTGCTTTTAGTGAACCTATTATTTGTAAACCTACTCTATTTTAGAGAGTTGTTTCTCTTCATCTCAATCTTTCAATTGTATTAATCAAGGAAGGGTTCCTTGAGGCTGTGATTGAGAGTTATCTTAGTGTGAGGGGGAGAAACACCCTTGGGAATCAAAATTCTCTACCGTAGTGACTCACAAGTGCCCATCTTTTACAAACTCGTGATTGTTAGTTGAACACTCAATGAATTGTCTTGAGGACTAGATGTAGGCTTGGTTTAAGCTGAACTAGTATAAATATCTGTGTTAAATTCTATTTCTCTTTTCTCTTAAATTATTTATTACTTCATCTTTGATTATTTGCACTCTTCAACTATTCATCTTGTCTTTGCTCTGTTTTTCGCTATTTTAGGTATTTGGCTTTGGTTTCAAAACTTGTTGAACTTCCGTCAAGTTTTTAAGAAAATTTTTATAAATCCAATTCACCTCCTCTTGGGAGCTACCTATTTTTATCAATTGGTATCAGAACTTAGGCTCTTGATCAAAGACTTAACAGTCTAAAAGTTTATCATGGCTGGTCTTGGTGATTGCATTTTGCCTGAAGGAAATTTCTTTACTAAACCCCCTGGGTTCAATGGCAATCACTACATTTATTGGAAGTCTAAGATGAGATTATTTTTTGATGTAGTAGACCTAGACTTATGTGATATTGTGGATGGTTCTTATATACCTATAAAGATAGTTGATAGGGAAAATGTTCCAATACCCAAAAGTGAATAGGATGAAGCTGAAATGAAACTTGTGCATCTAAATGCTAAAGCCAAAATGATTATTATTAGTGCTTTAAGTTAGGATAAGTACTTTAGAGTTTCTAGTTGTGCAAATGCTAAAGAGATGTAGGATACCCTTGAAATTGCATATGAAGGAACTCTAAGAGTCAAAGAATCAAAAATAAGTATTCTCACCAATAAATATGAAAATTTTAAAATGAAAAATGGTGAGAGCATTAATGAAATACAATTGAGATTTACTCATATTACTAACCACTTGAAAGCTCTTGGTGTGACCTATGCAGAGAAATCTCAAACCACCAAGATTCTAAGGTATCTTAGTTCATAATAGTAAGAAAAGAGGACTGCCATCATAGAGGTTAGAGGGGCATCCGTGAGCTCAGGAAGAAAATAAGAAAAAGAAAACTTCTCTTTAAATTCAACATCTTCTAAGAAAGTAGAAGCTTATAGTGATGAGGATGAAGGAGAACTTGATATCCATGATGAAGATCTTGGCCTCTTTGTCAAAAAGTTCAGCAAATTTCTGAGAAACAAGAACACTAGAAGATGGAGAAAAGATATAGAAAACAACAAGTAAGGTCCAACTTGCTATGAATGTAAAAAGACTAGACATATCAAGTGGGATTGTTCACAATACATCAAGAACCAAGAAAAAAAGAAAACCTATGACAAAGGCAAAAAGAAAGCCTATATCTCTTCAATTTGGGGAGAAAATGAATCCGATGAAGAAGCAAATATGTGTCTTATGGCAAGAGACAATGAAGAGGTAACATTTCTTGAACCTTCACATTGATTTGATGAATTGCAAGAAGCTTTTGAAGAATTACACATGAATCTTTGAAGCTTGCTAAAAATTTGAATTTTTCAAAGCAAAAGATTTCCTTGCTTGAGAGCGAAATTCTAAATTTGAAAAATGATCTTACACACTCAAGGAAGAATATCTAGTTTTTGAAAACAAAACTCCCATTTACTAGATGAAAATGCAAGCTTGAAATCATTATCTACTTCTTCAAAAGAAGATTATCCTCCTTGTAAATGCATTGATCTTGAAAAACAAATTAAGGATTTAAAATCTACCCTTGAAAATTTTACTCAAGGAAGAGACAATTTAAAGATATTACTTGGGAATCAAAGATATGTCTTTGACAAAGCGGGATTGGGATATAAACCTTAAGCTAGTCAATAATACCATAAGAACTTCTTTGTACATGCAACTATGTCAAATAGACCCTTTACTACTTGTTTCCATTATGGATTGAAAGGACACAACTCCTACTCTTGTTGGTATAAAAAGAATACTCCAAATGGTAACAAGAAGAAGTGGCTACCAAAAGGAACCTCTAACAAAGAAGGGCCCAAACAAGTTTGGGTACCTAAAGTGAAGTCTTAAATTTATGCTGTAGGTATGCCTCAAAGTTAGGAGTAAGAAATGGTATTTGGATAGTGGATGCTCCAAATATATGACTAGCGATTAATCCAAATTCATCTCCTTAGTTTCAAAAGGAGGCAAAGTGAACATTGGAGGTAATGACAAAGGCTTCATCAAGGGTATAGGTAAAGTTGATAAGAACTCTTCAACTTCTATTGAAAATATTTTGTTTGTTGAAGGCCTTAATCATAATTTACTTATCATTAGTCAACTATGGGACAAAGGCAGTAGAGTTATTTTTTATTCAACTCATTGCATAGTTGAAAATATTAATGATAAGCAAATTAAGCTTATTGGCCAAAAGATCAATAATGTTTATGTTATAAATCTTGATGAAGATCCTTCTATAGAATCTACTTGTTTGATTAGTGTTAGTGATGAAAGTTGGCTTTGGTATAGGAGATTAGCTCATGCTAGCATAATTCTTTTAGAAAAACTAGTCTAAAAAGAACTTGTAATACCCAAAATCAAATTTGAAAAGGAAAAGCTTTGTGATGCTTGTCAAATGGGAAAGCAAGTTAAAAGTTCTTTCAAGATTAAAAATATTGTTTCAATAACTAAACCTTTGCAATTACTCCATATGGACCTTATAGGACCATCTAGAACAAAGAGCCTTGGAGGTAACTCTTATGTGCTAGTTGCTGTGGATGATTACTCAAGGTTCACATGGACTTTCTTCTTAGCTCATAAAGACCTTCCTTTAAATCCTTTCTAAAACTTCCAAAAATTGTTCAAAATGAACAAGGCTTGACTATTGTGAGAATTAGAAGTGACCATGGTTGAGAATTTGATAATTATGAATTCATGGAATTTTGTGATGAAAACCCCTCAACAAAATGGTGTTGTTAAGAGGAAAAATAGAACTCTAAAAGAGATGGCAAGAACAATGCTCAATGAAGGGAAACTTCTTCAATGCAATTAATACTGCTTCTTACATAATGAATAGAGTCTTAATTAGGCCAATTTTAAACAAAACCCTATATGAGCTATATAGAGGAAGAAAGCCCAATATCTCTCATCTCTATGTATTTGGTTGCAAATGTTTTCCCTTGAATAATGGAAAAGAAAATTTGAAAAATTTGATGCCAAAGCCGATGAAGCTATTTTATTAATAGTTTAACACTAGTAAAGCATATAAAGTCTATAACAAAAGAACTCTTACTATTGAGAAAGAATCTAACTCCTCTCTTAAGGATAGTGATGATCAAAATGGAGTGCTAGATTTTTTCAAAGATTTATCTTTAAATGATGAAGTGGAGAAAGAACAAGAAGTTACTCCAAAGGAAGACAATGACTTTGAATAGAATGCCAACTTACCACAAGAAGAAGAGAATCCTCAAGAAAAAGAGAAACCTCAAGAGGAAGAGCCACCGAGTAATAATGAAGAACTTCCACAATAATGGAGGTATGTAAAAGGCCATCCTAAGGAACTCATCATTGGAGATACATCTCAAAGGGTAACAACTCGAAACTCTATTAGAAATATTTGTAACCACTTAGCCTTCCTTTCCCAAGTTGAACAAAAAAATATTGATAATGCAATTATTGATGAAAATTGGGTCTTGGCCATGCAAGAAGAACAAAGTCAATTTGAAAGAACCCAAGTTTAAGATTTAGTCCCTAGACCCAATGATCATGCAATAATTGGCACAAAATGGGTTTTAGAGACAAACTTGATGAAAATGGAGTAGCAATTAGAAATAAAGCTAGACTTGTTACAAAATGTTATAATCAAGAGGAAGGCATTGATTATGATGAAACTTTTGTACCCGTGGCTAGACTTGAAGCCATGAGAATGATGCTAGCATTTGCACGAATAAATAATTTCAAACTTTTTCAAATGGATGTTAAAAATTCTTTCCTCAATGGCTATATCATAGAAGAAGTTTAAGTTGAACAACCCTCGGTTTTGAAAATCATAGTAAGCCTAATCATGTATTTAAATTAAAAAAGGCTCTTTAATATCTCAAGCAAGCTCCTTAAGCTTGGTATGAGATATTAAATTCATTTCTTTTGGAAAATAGTTTTTCTAGAGGAAAGGTTGACACAACTCTCTTTTTCAAAAAGGAAAATCATGATTTAATCATTCTTCAAATTTATGTTGATGACATAATCTTTGGTGCTACTAATGAAAGTTTATGTAAAGAGTTTGCTAAGATCATGCAAGGTGAATTTGAAATGTCAATGATCGGAGGACTCAACTTCTTCCTTGGGCTCCAAATCAAACAAATGGAACATGGCACATTTATGAGTCAAACCAAATATGCCAAAGAGTTGCTCAAGAAATTTTGAATGAAAAGTACTAAACCTATTTCCACACCTATGAGCACCTCAACAAATATGGATAAGGATGAAGAGGATCTATCCTATGACATAACAAAATACAGAGGTATGATCAGCACCCTTTTATATTTAACCGCTAGTAGACTAGATATCATGTTTAGTGTATGCATGTGTGCACGTTTTCAAACTTGCCCCAAGGAATCTCATTTTAAAGCTATGAAAAGAATTTTTAGATACCTGGTTGGCACATCTAAAATGGGTTTATGGTATCCTAAAGATCCTCAAATGTTTTAATTGGCCACTCAAACGCTGATTTTGTGAGTACAAAACTGATAGAAAGAGCACAAGTAGAGCTTGCCAATTCTTTGGTAATTCCCTTGTTTCTTGGTTTAGCAAAATGAAAAATAGTGTTGCTTTATCCATAGCTGAAGCTGAATATATTACAGCTAGAAGTTGTTGTGCTCAAGCAACAACTAGAGGAACTTGGTGTTTTTTTTTTTTGAAAATATGGCCATTAGATGTGACAATACAAGTGCCATATGTCTGTCCAATAATCTTGTACAACACTCTAGAACTAAGCATATTGAAATTAGGCATCATTTTATAAGAGATTATGTTCAAAAGAAAGATGTCTCTCTTGAATTTGTGCAAATAGATTTTCAATTGGCTGACATTTTTACAAAGTCTCTTGCTGAGGATAGATTCAGCTTTATAAGGAGAGAACTTGTGATGGTTAATCTAAATGAACTATAGATATTGCTTTTCATTGCATTCATTTTAAAATTCTGATTCCTTGATTGATTTTCTTTGCTAACTTAAGCATTGGAGTGTCCACTAAAAGTATTTTGCAGGTTTGAATCCTCAAAATATCCTCTAAGGCACTCATCTTTCAAAGTTGCTACTAGGTCATCAAAATTTGAGGTTCTACAGTCAATTAGTCAACTATCTGCAGCTCATCAGTTGACTAATTGCTCAATAGATACAATTTTTCAAATATTGAAGGGATCATTCTACTACTATTAGTGAATTAGTCGACTAATAACTCTTTGCCAAAATCTTTTTTTAGTATAGAAGTCATCAGTCGACTAATATCGATGAATCTGTTGACTAACGACTTTTTTGTCCAAATTTTTCATTGAAGTGCAAAAGTCATCAGTTGATTGATTAAGGACAATTAGTCAACTGATATACCACGAGATGTAACGTCCTTATTTTTTGTACTAAAATTTGAGATAATTTAAATAAAAAAACTCATATTTGAATGCTTAAAACTCATACTTACATTTCTTAAATAGTAAAGAACATTCTACAATTGTTCATAATAGAAATAATAATTTGCCATACATAATAATTTGACTTATAAACTCGAGGGCTCTTAAATTGTTCCAAGATTATACACCTAGGGTTCAATCATTCCTTACACCTTTTCCCTTAAACTTAGCCCTTGAAATGGTCAGTTGGAAAAACATAAAAGGTGAGATAAAGATATCCTAATAGCTAGCATAATTTTTCTTAAACATTTAAAATATACCATTTTAGTCATAAAAGCATAACTTCATAAAAATCAGTCCATGATAATCTCAATAGCGAGCTATCTCATAAAACGTGAAATTCAACAAGCTCAATAACTTGATGAAAATTAGCAAGCTGATATATAAATAAACCATGGAATCAATAATAATTGGTGGCAGACACAACAACATGGAAAAAGATAGTCTACAGAACCACTATTCCAAGCTAAACATGAGAGAAAGGCTACTATAATCCTTTAACCCAAGCTAGAAAGATTTCAAGCTGAAACATGAAAATATAATTTCCAAGCTGACATGGAAGCAGAGCTCCCAAGCTGAATATGGAAGTAAACTTCCAAGCTAATACCATGCTAATTTCATCACAAAAAACATATTTCACTTTAAATAAACTTCATTGACATATATAATATTCAAGTAGTAAAACAAGTTTTATGAATTGCTCAACTACGTAGACTTTGCAGTTTGACTTTTACCTCAAATGGCTATTCAATCATTCTTGAAATTCGTTTCAAGAATTCTAACCTATTCAAATAATATATATAACCTTATTTAAAATCTTAAATATAAAAAAAGACTCTAAAATGTCATCCTTCCCCTATCTTCTTAAATTCCTAATTCTATTCCAAATTTCTGCTCATAGAGTTTAGTCTAATCTCATCTCAAACCAATGTTCTTTTTATAATATTTTTGAGATGATGTGTATAAATATATTAATTTAAATAACATATGTATATATATATATATAGTTACATGTATACATAATTATACATAGCTAACTATCCATATTTATAAAAATATATATCTTAATCAATTAATCAAATACTTATTTATTTGTAAATAATTTATGTATATGTAAACTTATCAAGTTAATACATACACTTATGTATCTAATTATATATATATTAGTATATAAATATACTAAAGTAGATAAGCATATAAAAATATATGCATACCATATAGCTAAATTTAATTATTCATATCTAAAATATATGGCTTAATTAATCAAATGCTTATAAATTTGTAAATAATTGATATATATATATATATATATATATATATATATATATATGTAATCTTATAAAATCAATATATATACACTTATGTATATAAGTTTCGGTGAACATATACTCATATATGAGTGTACTTAGATATATATATATATATATATATATATATATATATATATATGTATATATGTATTTATATAAATAGAGGTGTAACATAGATGACATAACTTATGAAATATAAAATATTCTACATATGTATTTATTCATGTATAAGATATAGATACAAATATAAATATAATTTTATAAATTTTCACATAATGATATAAATAGCTAATTTGATTAAAATAACTTAGTTTTTAGATAACATATTACATAGAATTATATTCTAGTTAAAACTAGATTTTTCTTAAATTTCATTTTTCTCTTAAAAATTTTCCTTTTATTCAATTAGGTTATTTAGGTAATATTTTTTCCATTGTATTTTTCATGACTTGAGATCATATATAGCTCCATCTAGGTCCCTAATCCTAGAATATATTTTTTTAAAATTAAAATAGCCTATACAAACTTTTTATTTCTTTCAATTTAGTCCCTTTTTTTGTGTCTCACGTATTTGCTTGTGGATTAGAAGCTAAAACTTGCCTAGTTTTCTTTCTTAGGTGTTTTTAGGAAATATGTGACCATTTCTACCTATAAACTAAGCTAAAGAAGCCATTTACAACAAAAACTCAAATTTTTCGAAACATACCTGAGATGTCTCGTGAAGGTGGGGCTGGTTTAGACTGGTTTTGGTTTTGGTTTTTGCTCCCTGTTTACTATCATTCTCTCTCAACACTTGTATAGGTTAGTCACAGAAGAATCTCCCCGAAACAGCCTAGAAAAATCGAGTTTACGGTTGTTGTTTTCTTTTTCCAAAAATCTCTGTTGTATGGTTGAAACAGAGGAAGATTTTCTACTACAATCCTTGTTGTTGTACCTTCTCCTTCTCACGATTTATGGGTGTATGGAAGGGAAGGAAGCTAACCTATTTATAGGAGAGGATGGGAGGTAAATGGTGATGTCCAAGAGTCAAAGATTTTAACTTCAAGTGGGAGGATTTAACTGTCATATTTCGACCATGTCTTGGCTGTGAAAAGAATGCAACTGTACTCCTAAATGGTTGTGATATAGGCTGGAATGGAGGCCTACTTGAGAGAGGCGTAATCAAATTCTCTTTTGCTACCTTGCTAGCTGAGAATAATGGAGAGGCTTCTATGTATACTGTCATGTGCTAGCATACGTTATCATATTCCTTTTATCTATCTATTACGTGCTGCCACTAACTACTCTATATACATATATATATATTGTTATTTTAAATCCTATATATATATATATATATTATGTTCATGCTCTTAATATATTTTCTTCCACCGAAAATGATGGGCTGCACCATCTCTACTTATATATATATATATCATGGTCAATATAGTTAATTTAACTAATATATATTTGTATATGTATCATTATAATATATGCATGTTATTATTAGCTCCAAAACTATTTTATTGATGTGATCACGAAGGCTGTCCTTGAAGAACAAGAGGCTGAATCTATACTTGGGCCAATAACACGTTCAAGGGCCAAGAAGCATCAAATGGCATTGACTTGGGTTTCTTTACTTATGTGCAATGATGGGCTGGGCCAAATTAGAAGCTTGGACTTTGAAGAATAAAAGAACTACAGATTTTTCTTATTGTTTTAATAATTTTCGTGCATGACTTTTCGGGACATAAAATCTGATGTAATTTAATGTTTTTAGAGTTGTTGTATTGTCATTTAGCTTTCCAAGTGATTGTAATTGTTGTTGTTGCATTAATGAGGCGGCTATAGGGTAGCTGTAGTTGTTGTAGGCTAGGTTCATTAATGAGGTGGCTGTAGGTTGACTATAGTTTTTGTAAACTCATTAATGAGGTGGTTGTAGGGAGGCTATAGTTGTTGTAGGCTCATTAATGAGGTGGCTGTAGGTTGACTATAGTTGTTGTAGGCTCATTAATGAGGTGGCTGTGGATGTATTAATGAGGCAGCTAGCTGGCTTTTGTTATCTATAAAAGGGAACTTGCCCCTTTGTGGCAAGATAATCAGATTTGATGAATTATATTTCAGATTGCTTTGTGCACATCTATCTTCTCTTATCTAACAATTGTGTTAGTGTGGCGAGAAAATCTCAAAATTCTTATCATTCCCATTCCGTTCTCTAATCTGGGGTGTGGCGAATTCCACCCATCTTAGCTTGATTGTGGTGCCATAGGCTTATAATTTAGTTGAGTTGGTTTCTTCTCTTTATTTTCCTTGTGGTACAGATTGTGTCCTCTTTTAGGCACATCATATTGGTATCAAAGCAGTGGTTTTGTGTGGGAAAACTCTTGTAACTTGATAGTAGAACACTTAGAGAGAGAGATCATATCTGGAGATAACAGTTCTGAACTTCCAATTCCAATGGGGCTTACTTTAGAACAAGCTCAAATTCTGAAATTGGAAATGTCTCAAAGTCAAATGGAGAGATCTCAACAACAAATGATGGAGCGGTTGGATAGTTTGGTAGAACAAATGGAGAGGTTAAACTGTCAACCAAGGCGTAGCAATCGGACAAAGAAAGCAATACAGAAGATGAAAGGTCTCCAAGGCCAAGGAGGCAGCAAAGAGAGCAAGAATTGAAGATTAAGATGAAGGTCCCTACTTTCAAGGGAAGTAGCTCTCCAGAGGAATTTTTGGAGTGGGTGCAGCGTGTAGAGAAGGTCTTTGAGTGCCATGAGTACTCGGAGGCAACCAAATGTCATCTTACAGCCCTTGAATTCACAGATTATGCCAATTTATGGTGGGAGAATTTGAAGAACCAACGGAGGAGAGATGGTGAAGAAGAAGTTAGAAATTGGAGGCTAATGATGAGACTTATGCAAAGAAGATTTGTGCCAGAATATTACAAGCAAGAGCTCTTCTTCAAATTTCAATCTTTGAGACAAGGAGGTATGTGTGTAGAAGACTATGTGAAAGAGTTTGAGATGCTAATGATTCGATGTGAGCTAAATGAACCTCAAGAGCAAATAATTTCAAGGTTCATTGGTGGTTTGCATAGGGAGATTAGTGATTTGGTGGAACTACAAAATTATGTAACCTTAGATGATGTTATTAAACTTGCAAGCAAGGTGGAGAGACAAAGGAAGAGAGTTTCTAGTAAGCAAATGTCACAGCCAACTAGAAACAAAATCACAAATTTCTCTACAACACCATCATGGGTTGCATCTAAAGGAGAAGAAAAAAGGTGGAGAAGAGGGAGTCTTCAAAACTTCCATCAAGTTCATCAAAAGGGAAAGAAAAGGGAGCTGATTCAGAACCTCCTAAAAGGAATAGAGATGTAAAGTGCTTCAAATGTCTTGGTCATGGGCATTACACATATGAATGTCCAAACCATAGGGTAATGATCATCCAAGACACGCATGGAGAAGTGGTAAGTGAAGATGAGGCAGTGATTGAAGGAGTTATGGAAGAATGTTCTAATAAGGAAAACATGGAGTATGATGATGAGGGAGAACTCCTTGTCATAAGGCGTGCTCTAAATTTACAAGCTAAGCCTAGTGATGAGCAAAAGGAGAACATTTTTCACACAAGGTGTACTGTTGAAAAGAAGGTTTGTGGTGTAATTATAGATGGAGGGAGCTGTACAAATGTGGCTTCTACTACTTTGGTGGAGAAGTTGAATTTAGCCACAACTGAACACCCTCATCCTTACAAATTGCAGTGGCTAAATGAAGATAGAGTTGTGAGAGTCACTAAACAGGTTGTTGTGCCATTTTCTATTGGGAAAAATTACAAAGATAAGGTACTATGTGATGTTGTTCCAATGAGTGCTAGTCATTTGCTCTTGGGAATACCATGGTAGTATGATAGAAGAGCTTTTCATGATGGGTTTAAAAACACATATTCCTTTGAGAAAGATGGAAAGAAGATTGTGTTAGCACCATTAAGTCCTCAACAAGTGAAGACACATCAACAAGAAGCTGAAAGGAAGGGTAATTTACTTGCCAACAAAGGAGGCATTGAGAGAGCTTTATCCAGCTCTAATTTAGTTCTTTTATCGCATTTGAAGGAGATAGTACTAGAAATTGTGGGATCACTTCCACCACAAATTCAAAGGCTCTAGGAAGAATTTCATGATGTATTTCCATAAGAACTACCAAAGGAATTACCATCAATTCGTGGTATTGAGCACCAAATTGATCTTGTACTAGGAGCTACCTTACCAAATAGGCCAGCTTATAGAATGAATCCGGAGGAGGCAAAGGAGTTGCAACGTCAAGTAAATGAGTTGCTGGAAAGAGGATATGTGTAAGAGTCCATGAGTCCTTGTTCAGTACCGGCCTTATTAGTGCCAAAGAAAGATGGGACCATGAGGATGTGTGTGGATAGCAGAGCAATCAACAAGATTACAGTCAAGTATCGTTATCCCATTCCAAGGTTAGATGACATGCTTGATGAATTACATGGCTCCAAAGTGTTTTCAAAGATAGACTTGAAGAGTGGTTATCACCAAATTCGTATGAAGAAAGGAGATGAATGAAAGACAGCCTTTAAGACAAAACATGGGCTGTATGAATGGAAGGTCATGCCATTTGGATTATCCAATGCCCCAAGCACCTTTATGAGGTTAATAAACCATGTGCTTCAAAAATTTATAGGTATGTTTGTTGTCGTTTATTTTGATGACATTTTGGTTTATAATAAAAATTCTGAAGAGCATGAAGAGCACTTAAAGCAAGTATTTGAAGTATTATGACAACAAAAGCTATTTGGCAATTTCAAGAAGTGCCAATTCTGTCAAGACCAAGTTATTTTCCTTGGTTATGTTGTCTCTCAACATGGGGTGCACGTGGATGAGGAGAAAATAAAAGCAATCAAGGAGTGGCCAATTCCTAAAAGTATTTCTGAGGTACGAAGTTTTCATGGCCTTGCTTCTTTTTATAGACGATTTGTGAAGAATTTTAGCACTATTCTTGCACCATTAACTGAATGCATCAAAAAAAATTGTGAGTTTAAATAGACCAAAGCTACACAAAAGAGTTTTGACTTAATCAAGGAGAAATTGTGTTCAGCACCTATTCTAGCTCTTCCAGATTTTATAAAGGTATTTGAGATTGAATGTGATGCATCTGGAGTAGGGATTGGAGCTGTCTTAATACAAGATAAGTGTCCCATTGCTTATTTTGGTGAGAAGCTTGGTGGAGCAAGTCTGAATTACTCAATCTATGATAAAGAGTTCTTTACACTAATTCGAGCTCTTGAGACATGGCAGCATTATTTATTACTAAAGGAGTTCATCATTCACACTGATCATGAGTCCCTAAAGCATTTGAAGGGGCAAGGGAAGCTGAATCGAAGACATGCCAAATGGGTGGAGTACTTGGAAGCTTTCCCCTATGTAATCAAATACAAAAAGGGAGAGACGAATGTGGTGGCTGATGCATTATCTCGGAGGTATGCTTTGATTTCTCTTTTGAACACTAAACTGTTGGGCTTTGAACTTATTAAGGAGCAATACTTGCTTGATCCTATGCTAGCTAAAATCTATTCAGCTTGTGAGAAAATGGCCATTAAAGGGTTTTATAGGCATGATGGTTATATGTTCAAATTTGGGAAACTTGTGATTCCTAATTGTTCTATTAGGGAATTGCTTGTTAGAGAATCACATGCAGGTGGGCTAGCTAGATATTTTGGTGAAAAGAAGACATTTGAAATGTTGAAAGAGCATTTCTATTGGCCAAATATGATGAAGGATGTGCATCGGATTGTAGAAAGATGTGTTGCTTGTAAGAAAGTGAAGAGCAATGTGGCTGCACATGGCTTGTACATGCCATTGCCTATTCCAGATCAACCATGGATGGATCTAAGCATGGATTTTGTGCTTGGATTACCCAGAACATAAAGGGGAAAAGATTCAGTTATGATGGTTGTTGATAGATTCTCTAAAATGTCTCATTTTATTTCATGTCACAAAACTGATGATGCTTCTCATATTGCTGATTTATTCTTCAAGGAAGTTGTGAGATTGCATAGCATTCCAAGGAGTATTGTTTCTGATCGTGATTCCAAATTCTTGAGCTATTTTTGGAAGACATTATGGATAAAGCTTGGAACAAAGTTGCTATTTAGCACAACCTGTCATCCTCAAACTGATGGGCAAACTGAAGTGGTAAATAGATCTCTTTCCACTTTGCTTAGAAGTGTTATTAGTAAAAACTTGAAGAATTCAGATGAGTACTTGCCGCATGTTGAATTTGCTTATAATCGAAGTGTTCATAGTACTACAAAGAAATCTCCATTTGAGGTTGTGTATGGATTTAATACTAAGACACCAGCAGATTTGGCACCTCTTCCAATTAATGAAAAACTTAGCTTGGATGGCAAAAGTAAAGCTGAATTCATGAAGAAAATGCATGAAGCAATAAAAAAGCAAATTGAGAAGAAGAATGCTGCCTATAAAAAGTCAGTAGACAAGAGGAAAAAGCATGTTCAATTTAGCCTAGGAGATCTTGTTTGGATTCACCTACGCAAAGAGAGATTTCCAAACAAAAGGAAGTCTAAACTTATGCCACGAGCTGATGGTCCTTTTCGAGTACTAGAAAAGGTAAATGACAATGCATATAAAATTGATCTCCCAGGAGATTATGGTGTTTCAGCAACATTCAATGTAAGGCACATAACCCCTTATTTGGAAGATAACATGGAGATGGATTTGAGGGCAAATCCTTGTCAACCGGGGGAAGATAATGTGATCACGAAGGCTGTCCTTGAAGAATAAGGGGCCGAATCTATACTTGGGCCAATAACACGTTCAAGGGCCAAGAAGCATCAAATGGGATTGACTTGGGTTTCTTTACTTGTGTGCAAAGATAGGTTGGGCCAAATTAGAAGCTTGGACTTTGAAGAATAAAAGAACTACATATTTTTCTTATTGTTTTAATAATTTTCGTGCATGACTTTTTGGGATATAAAATCTGATGTAATTTAATGTTTTTAGAGTTACTGTATTGTCATTTAGCTTTCCAAGTGGTTGTAGTTGTTGTTGTTGCATTAATGAGGCGGCTATAGGGTGGCTGTAGTTGTTGTAGGCTAGGCTCATTAATGAGGTGGCTATAGGTTGACTATAGTTGATGTAGACTCATTAATGAGGTGGCTGTAGGGAGGCTATAGTTGTTGTAGGCTCATTAATGAGGTGGCTGTAGGTTGACTATAGTTATTGTAGGCTCATTAATGAGGTGGCTGTGGATGCATTAATGAGGCAGCTAGCTGGCTTTTGTTATCTATAAAAGGGAACTTGCCCCCTTGTGGCAAGATAATCAGATTTGAGTGAATTATATTTCAAATTGCTTTGTGCACATCTATCTTCTCTTATCTAACAATTGTGTTAGTGTGGTGAGAAAATCTCAGAATTCTTATCACTCCCATTCCGTTCTCTAATCTGAGGTGTGGCGAATTCCACCCATCTTAGCTTGATTGTGGCGCCATAGGCTTATCAATTTAGTTGAGTTGGTTTCTTCTCTTTATTTTCCTTTTGGTACAGATTGTGTCCTCTTTTAGGCATATCATTTATGCACAAGACCAATTATATAGATTAGTATAATTATTATATTATAATTATTTAAAATTTCTATAAATGATTCTTTGAGTAAGGACTAAATTGAAAATAAGATAATATTAAATACTTAGTATTTATTATATATTTTATTTTCCTTTTTAGTCAAATATTTTTTGTCCTAAAAAATTCTTTTATATAAAAAATTCCTCTTAAATATTGAATACCTAATATTTAGTAATAATCTCTCATAATTCTTAAAAATATTAAATATTTAATTACTAATAAATCGGGATGTTAGACCGAATGCTGGATGCTGGAACGAGCACCAGGCTCGATGCTGGAATGAATGCTAAAACATATTTCCCCTAAGCACCCAAGAAGGACAAATCAACTAAGCCTCCCTCGATAGTCGACTGATTCACGTCTGCAACAAGAATTCCCAAATCTGCTATGATCAGTCGACTAATCTCCCCGCGATAGTCGACTAATAGGTCATTTAATTGCACAAATATAAGAGAAAGGTCAGACTTTAGGGAATCATTTTAAAACTTTCTCAATGCATTGCTCTCATTTTCCCTCAGTTGTTGAAGACTCTTTGCACTCCAAGGCATCTATCCTCTACTTTTCTTCGTTTCAACCTCAATCTCCTCTCAAATTTGAAGTTCTCGGTACTTCTCAAAGCTTTTCAACTGATTAGGTTTGCACTTCTTCACTTTCTGCCTTTGCATTTTTGGCTCTCTTACCTCTTCTAGAATGGTATCCTCCTCTAAACGACCTCGAACAAAGGCTATATCAAACCAACCTATGGCCAACCTCCTGAACCCTGATCAAGTACAGAAGTTTGAAGAATCTGAAAAACGGAAGGTAATCCCCAACAAACACCTTGATTAGAATTATTTTGCTTGTAAGAACTTTTTCTTTATTGGATTGCTGAATGAGTTTGGATTGAGAAACTTTGTTAGTAGAAGAAGTATTTAGAGTGATAGGCATAGGATAATTATTTCAACTATGAGAGATTGAGAGTTGAAATCACTGAAGGTTCCCTGGCTAGGATTTTAAGTATTCCTACACCTAGTCTTGGTGATTTATGCTTTATAAAACACTCCACATCACTCAATCCCATTTTTTACAATAAACAAGAAGTATTCAATACAATTATGGGGATAAAGGACTAGGTAGGTCAGGAAGTCAGAGTCAGTGAGATAAATGCCAATGATAGACTTCTGCTGAATGTTGTAACTCACATTCTATTTATCAAGTATGGGAGTTTTGCTAATCCTTCTAAGTCAGAGTATTTTGCTATGGCATGTATAATGCAAGGAAAGGCATTTAACATTCCATATTTTATCATGAAGAGAGTGGAATCATGTACTCGAAGAAAGTTGCCTCTTCCTTGTGTTGGTATCATCATTAGAATGCTTGAAGATGCAAGCATAAATGCTCATTTTGGGCAAATGATGAAATCATCTATCATAGATGAAAATTCTCTTAGAAGAATGGGCTTCATTTATCTCAAGGAGGAATCGTTAAGAGTAGAAGAAAACGAGCTATCAAGACAGCAAGAGAAAGAAGAGAAAGAGAAGCTAATATTGCGGATGATATTGAGGGGGATGCAGACCTTGAAGACATGGATGAAGTTGAAGAATTACTTCCTAAACCATCTGACCATGGCTTCCAAACTAAGGTGCAAACTAGACTGCTAAATGAGTTGTTTGACAACTTGTCCAAGATTATGGGTATGATGCAATCCATGCAAGACGGTATGACAGAGATAAAAGACGGCATAGAGACTCTTGAAGCTCGAATCTCTCATTTAGAAACTACTTTTACTTCTCCACCCGAGGAGATCCATGTCTTATCAGAGTTGGTTTGTGACCTTCATCCTAGAGATTAAGTGGCCTTGTGGATCAAGGATGAAGACCCCCTTCTTTTTTGTTGATGATAAAAGGGGTGAAAATTTAAAGTTTTATGATATCTATTATCTACTTTATAAACTAACATTAGAACCTTTACTCTAAATTTTAAATGCTTCTGGTATTAATGTTTATAACTTTCTAATGTTGCTACCCTAATTATGCTATGCTTATGTAATAGGATATAAATTTCAGAGGGAGCCTTCCCCTTTTGAACTCAAACCAATATTTCAAACTATCCTAACCCTTTTAAATTTGTTTGTCATCATCAAAAAGGGGGAGATTGTTGACCCCATTGCATTCAAAGCTACACTTATATTTTGATGGTTAACAAACAAATTTAAATAATATTTTCTTGTGTTTTAATGTCTATAATTTTAGGAATATTTCTCAAGGCAAAAAGAAATTGTAAAGAGCTCAAAGTCAAAACCTTTATCTCTTTATCCTTTTATCTTAAGAATCCTTGTAAAAGTTTTTGAATGGCAAGAGAAACTTTCTGTAAATCTTTCTAATACAAGTGCATAACATAATCTATCTTTGAGCACATTGAATAAATGATCTTGTGCCTTACCCCATTTAATTCCTATAGATTTTTTAATCACCTCAATGAGTAGTGCAGCGAGTCTACTAAAATGCTTCACAAAATGCCTATAAAAACTAGCTAGGCCATGAAAGCTTCTTACCTCAGTAATGCTTGTAGGTATGGGCCACTCTTTTATTGCCCTTACCATTTGTTGATCAACTTCAACCCCTTAAGCACTTATAACAAAGCCAAGGAAAAACAATTTTATCTATGCAAAGGCTGCACCTTTTCAAGTTAGCATACAAATTTTCTTTTTTCAGCACATTAAGCACACAACGTAAATGACTCATGTGTTCATCATTATTCTTGTTGTATATCAAGATATCATCAAAATAAACTACAACAAACTTCCTAATATATTCACATAAAACATGATTCATTAATCTCATGAAAGTGATGGGTGCATTTATGAGTCCAAATAGCATGACTAACCATTCATAAAGTCCATGTTTTGTTTTGAATGCAGTTTTCCACTCATCCCCTTCCCTCATCTTAATTTGATGGTATCCGTATTTTAAATCAATTTTGGAGAAGATACTAGACCCATGCAACTCATCTAATATAGGGATAAGATAACGATACTTTATTGTGTATTATTTACAGCTCTGCAATCAATGCATATCCTCCAAGTTCCGTCTTTCTTAGGAACAAGAAGGACTAGAATTGTAGAAGGACTCAAACTCTCCCTGATATATCCCTTTGCCATTAACTCATCAACTTGCCTTTGAAGCTCTTCTGTCTCTTATGGATTACTTCTATATGTTGAACAATTAGAATTTCTTCAGGTAACATATCTTTAAATTCTTGCAACAAAGAGTCAACAACACTAGGAAGAGAATGATTAAGTTCATTAGTGTTTAAACGAGCCTCCTCGTAGGCAAAAACAAGGAAAAACTATTTAGAAAGATAAGCAATCATCACTTTACTTTCTTTTGCATAAAAACTCATTTTTCTTTCCTTTTCTTCTTTTTTGTGAATTTCCTTTTTTTGAACAATCATTTTTTTGTCAATCTCACACTCTTTTTTTTTTATTTCTCTCTCTTATTTTTCAGCTCACTCTCCTTTTGTCTTTCTCTTTTTTTTTATCTTAAGCTAATCTTCATATACTTGCTTTAGTGTCAAAGGTGCAAGTGTAATAGGTCTATTGTTCATTACAAATGAATATCGATTTGTATACCCATCTTGATATGAACCTTGATGCAATGCAACAATACCCAAATTATAAAAAAGAATAAACAATCCAAAAAGTCTAAATTCAAATCCAAAAGACCTTGACCCAAATTGCAGAAAAGATTAACTCTAATTCCTCATGGGCTATAGTAGGCGTGGCCCAAATGTCTTGAAAAGTCTATTTAGTGCCTTTTTCATTCTCTTGGCTCTAGCCCTTGTGATTGGGTCTCTCTTGATGAACAATGGGTTATTTGGGTTTGGGAACTTGAACTTCTTGACTTGGGCTACTACTTTGCTCCTTAGGCTTTGGATTTGTATCATTTCCCCTTTCTTTAAAAAGATTTGTCCTCAAATCAGAATCTACATCAAAAAGAGTTAAGTTAGCAACATTGAAAGTATCACTTACATTGTACTCACCGATTAGGTCAAGTTTGTAGGTGTTGTCATTGATCCTTTCAATTACTTGAAAAGGAACATCTCCCCTTGGGAGTAACTTAGAATGCCTTTGAGCCAGAAACCTCTCTTTGTGCATATGAACCTAAACCCAATCGCAAGGGTCAAAAATTACTTTCTTTCGCCCTTTGTTAGCTTGAGTAACATATTGCTCCATCCTTTTCTCAATGTTCATCCGCACTTTGTCATACAATTGCTTCTCATATTTGGCCTTCTTTGCACCATCCAAGTTAATATGCTCACGTATAGGAAAAGGAGATAGATCTAATGGAGTTAAAGGAATAAAACCACAAACAACCTCAAAAGGTGAATACTTAGTAGTAGAATGCACATTTCTATTATAAGCAAACTTAATGTGTGGCAAACATTATTCTCATGTTTTCAAGTTTTTTCTTAATGATGGCACGCAATAAAGTAGACAATATTACTTTCGTTTGACCATCGGTTTGTGGATGACAAGTAGTAGAAAACAAAAGTTTAATACCTAATTCACACCACAAGGTCTTTCAAAAGTAACTCAAGAACTTGGCATCTCTATCACTAACAATAGTACGAGGCATGCCATGTAATCGCGCAATTTTCTTGAAAAATAAATCAGTAATATGTGATGCATCATTGGTTTTATGACATGGAATAAAATAAGCCATCTTTGAAAACCTATCAACAACCACATACATGGAATCCTTACTACTCCTAGACCTAGGTAATCCAAGCACAAAGTCCATGGAAATATTGATCCACAATTTATTAGGAATAGGTAATGGCGTGCACGTCACATTTCATATTAGGCTAAAAGAAATGTTCATGTAAAACAACCAAAGTCGTAGCAATGCCAAAATGCCCCGTTAACTCACCCCCATAAGCCTCTCTTACGAGTAGCTCACGCAAAGAACACATAGGCACACATAAACATTTTTCCTTAAACAAGTATCCATCATGCCTATAAAACTTACCAAATGCAACCTCCTCACAAGCATTAAACATATTGAAAAAATCAAAATCATTTGCATACAAATCCTTAATATGCCCAAATCCTAACAGCCTTGCATCTAAAGTAGAAAAAAGTGCATACCTTTGAGATAATGCATCCACAACAACATTATCTTTACCTCGCTTGTATTTAATGACATAAGGGAATGACTCAACGAACTCGCTCCACCTTGCATGTGTTTGTTTTGTCCTTTCAAATCTTCAAAGATTCATGATCGGTGTGGATCACAAATTCCTTAGGCCAAAGATAGTGTTGCCAAGTCTCTAATGCATAAATAAATGCATACATCTACTTGTCATATGTTGGGTATTTTAAGGCTGCCCCATTCAATTTCTCACTAAAATAAGCAATTGGGTGACCTTCTTAAATCAATACAGCTCCAATGACAATACCTGAAGCATCATACTCAACTTCGAAAGTTTTAGCAAAGTTAGGTGAAACAAGTATAGGTGCTGAAATTAACATTTCTTTGACCACATTAAAAGCCTTGTCTTATTCTTCACCCCATTTAAAGCCAACAGTTTTCTTAATTACTTCAGTTAAAGGTGTGACTAAGCTACTAAAGTCCTTTACAATTCTCCTATAGAAACTAGCTATGCCATGAAAACTCCTTACATCCCTTACACAAGTAGGTTTCAACCACTCCTTAATGGCCTTGATCTTTTCTTCATCAACCTCAATCCCATTAGCACTCACAACAAAACCTAAGAATGTAAGCTTATCAATGCAAAAACAACATTTTTTAAGGTCGATGTACAAAGATTCCTTGTGTAAAACTTCCAATACCATTTGTACATGCTCTAGATGCTCATCCAAATTATGACTATAAACAAGTATATCATCAAAATAGACAAATACAAACTTAACTATAAAGGCACACAAAACATGATTCATAAGTCTCATAAAAGTGTGAAGGGCATTAGTTAATCCAAAAGGCATAACTAACCACTCATACAATCTATGTTTTGTTTTAAATGCAATTTTCCATTCATCACTCTCTTTTATGCTAATTTGATGATAACCAATTTTCCAATCAATTTTAGAAAACACACAAGCACCATGTAATTCATCAAGCATATCATCTAACCTAGGAGTGGGATGTCTATACTTTACACTAATTTTATTCACGATGCGGCAATCAACACACATCCTCCATGATCTATCCATCTTAGACACAAGTAGAACAAGGACTGCACATAGGCTCATACTCTCTCTAATCAATCCTTTGGACATTAATTCTTCAACTTGCCTTTAGAGCTCCTTAGTCTCCTTGGAATTACTTATATAAGTAGGCCGATTAGGAATTGAAGATCCTAGAACGAAGTCAATTTGATGTTTAATTCCCCTTATTGATGGTAAACAATGTGGAATCTCTTTGGGACATATCTCATCAAACTTCTGTAACAAAGACACAAAAACACTAGGCAAAGAAGAGGTATGTTCATTATGGTTGCAATAAGCCTCTTTGTACATAAGTACAAACATAGGCTAGTTGGAAAAGGAATGCTCTCTTCACTTGAACTTCTTTTGTATATAAGCTCTTTTCCCTCTTTCTTTTTCCTCACTTTGCACTTCCTCACCTTTTTTCTTTTCTCTTATCCGATACCCTCTTTATTTTTTATTTTTTTACATTACCACTCAGTTGTTTTGTATTATTCTCCTTTTTCATGTACATTTGATCTTCATACACCTCTATAGGTGTCATTGGTACAAGTGTAACAAATTTATCATTCATTACAAAAGAATATTTGTTGGAAAACCCGTCATTAATGACTCTCCTATCAAATTGCCATGGACAACCTAAAAGAATATAGTCGGTTTGCATGGGCACTACATCACACAACACTTCATCCTTCTACCTACCAATAGATAAAGACACTAGCACTTGTTTAGCAACCTTAATTTCTCCACAATCATTCACCCATTGGAGCTTATATGGCCTAAGACACTTAAAAGTGGATAAACTTAATTTTTTAACAAGTTTAGTACTAGCGACATTGGTATAACTACCTCAATCAATTATCATGCCATATACCTTGTTGTCAACTCGACATCTAGTATGAAATATATTGTCTTGTTAGACTTCATCCTCTTTTGCTTGCAAACTCAATGCATGCCTTGTGACTAACATGTCGCCATGCTGAGTATATTCTTGGTCAATTGCATCTTCTAATGGCGACATCTCTTCATCATCTTCACTCTTAGATTTAATCTCATCATTATCCTTCAAAGTCATTATTCTCTTGTTTGGACATTGACATACAATGTGCTCCATTCCCAAACATTTAAAACACTTAGTGTCTCTTATTTTATATGCTTAAGGATTGGCTTTTCCTTGAGTTCTATTGCTGCTCTCCACCCTTTGATCTTTGAAAGTCTCAAATTTAGGCTTATAAGTAGCCTTTTTGTCATCCATCTTCCATGATGAAGTTAAATTCGAATCAAATTTGGCTCCTCTAGTCTTCAATTGTTTTTCAACTTTCATGGCCATGTGCACCATGTCTTCAATCTCCACATAATGTTGAAGCGCCACCACATTAGCTATATCACGATTTAGACCATGCAAAAGCTTCCCATTGTCGCTTCGCAATCTTCTTCTACTTTGCTCTAATCATTGCGATCTTCATCTTCTTATTGTATTCTTCCATACTCTTAGAGCCTTGCGTGAGACTTTGTAATCTATTATGCAATTCTCTATAATAATGTTAAGGAATAAATTGTCTCCTTATTATGGCCTTCATCTCCTCCCAAGTTAAAATTGGCCTTTTCTGATTCCTCTTCATACTCGTCACAAGTTGATCCCACCAAACAATAGCATATGTAATAAATTCAACGGTAGTAAGTTTTACCTTTTTCTCCTCAAAGTAATTATTGCAATCAAACACAAGCTCCACTTTCTTTTTCCACTCACAGTAAGCTTCAGGATCATTCGTTCCTTAGAAAGTTGGGATTGTCATCTTGATGTTTCCGAAATTACCATCCGTTTTCTTGCTCCTCAATTTGCCTGCTCAAATATACCCTAGTTATGTTGGAACCACGTTCATCCTCTTCATAATCTTCTTTGAAGTATTCTTCATTGTCCACATTACGTGTATACTCGGTCTCCCATGGTTTTGATTGAAAAGCTTAGGCTACCTTCTTTAGGAATTGGACTCCACTCGCCCTAGCCTCTCATCCATACTATCAAACCTTATATTAAGTCTTTCTAAGGTTCCTTGAATAGCCTTCATATAAAGTTTTATGGCTTCCCATCTTGGTTCCTCATCCATCACACCTTTGTCTCTACTTTGAGATATATTTTTCATTCTACAAAACAAAGATTAGAATAAAACCTCACTCACACTCTCACGTGTTTGCACTTAAGGAATGTCAAACTATCGTGTTTCACACAATTTTCGGTTTTTACCCTCTTTTGAACTTACACACCCTTGCCTTTTACCATTCAAATTCTTTTCTTTAGTTCTTGTAAGAACTACAGTTTCTCAAACAAAACAGCCCTATTAGAGCACAATTAACACCAATCACACATAAATTTTTTTTGAAGGATTGAATGCAATGTTCTTGGGAGAATTTTTTTTCCAAAAGGATCAAATAGGATTAACAAGGGATTTAGAAATAAAAGAATAAGATGAATTCAAACAACAATAGAATAGCAAAAAATAAAATTGAATCAGTTCAACCTTAATGGACTTGAATATTGCAAACAAACAAGCAACAAAGATAATCGCATTCAACTTGCAATTTCAGTAACTATGAATTCTTTGTTTTCTTTTTTGAACCGAAACTTTTGCTCTTTTTTTTGGTTATTTTCTTTTTTTTGTATTCTTCTCTTTTTTTTTTGAACTCTTTTTTTATCATCTACAAAATTGATAAAAGTAATTCAAATAAAAATGAAAAATGAAAACTTGTAAGGCTGAAATTTTCAGGAAAAAAAGTTAGGGAAAGAAGGGAAAAGAGGGTGGCAGCTGGGTTAAACTAGCAATAGAGGAAAAGAACTACAAGCAAATTTTGGAAGAGATAATAGAACCTGATTTAGCATTGCAAACTCTGATACAATGATATGAACCTTGATGCAATGCGACAAGACCCAAATTGCAGAAAAGAATAAACAACCTGGAAAGTCTAAATTCAGATTCAAAAGAACTTGACCCAATACTTTACTAGAAGTACGAACCTTGGTATAAGAAAGGAAGTTGGATGCCACATTCAAGAAAAAAGAAGAAAGTGAGTGATGAGTCTCAATTGAGTGCCACAAGATAAATCTTGATAATTTCACAAGTTCTTAGAATGACCAAGAAGTGAATTGCTTACAAATAAAATTCAAAATTCATGTGTGTTCTTCACCATGCACCATACATATTATTTATAGGAAAAAATAAAAACCCTAATTCTCATATGCATAGTGAATCAATCTAGATCAAAAAATAAGCAAAATATAAACTAATTGAAAAGTTTTCCTAACAAGCAACTTGATTGATTTAGGCAATCTAATTATATGAGATATGACCAAATCAATCAATAAATGTTTCCTAATAACAAGATAGGTAATCTTATTTGAAAATATGACTAAATCAAGCAATTAAATACTCTAATTAACTAAATCAATTAGGCGCCCCACTTAATTAGTAAAAGTCAATCTTGATCTGATTCCTGACTCCAATTAAGCGCCTCTTTTAATACTTCTTTGACCAAGCACTTCTTGCTTCCTTAATGCATTTTTGGCCCAAATAAGATGGAATCATGGCCCAACATGCTGAATTAGGTTAGTAACACTAGTATGTTTGATTAACTCTAATTCCTTATGGGTTATAATCACTACAAAAAAATAGTTATTTAGTGGCAGTTTTCAAAACCGCCACTAAATAAACACACAGTGGCAGTTTTACCTAAGCACCACTATATAGTGGCGATTTTCTTTGAACTGCCACTATATAGTGGCAGTTTTGGATAAACCGCCACTATATAGTAGCTACAATATTTAGTTGAACCTTTATTCAAATAACCATGACTATTTCATTCGGATTTCATTTTTAGTAAATTTTATATCGTTAGAAAGCTCTTTGAGTCTAGCTTCCAATGGTAAGTTTCATTTGGAAATTCTTTACCAATTAAGAGTTATGACCACAGGAGTATATGAAGGTTGGGATTAATAGTAGTAAATTTCTCTATTTTGTAACCCTGACATATCTTTGCATTGTTACTTCATAGGGATGGCTTACTTTAATGGCAAGTGTGGAATCCAGGTGAAGGAACTAGCTCTCCTGTATAAGAGTATATACATATATGTATGTGCATATATAAACTTGTTAAAAAAAATTTTTGGATAAAGAAGAAATATCTTAAAACAGAATAGGCCTATCTCTCCTTATATTTTCATCCCTATATGAAGTTAAATCTTTAACCCCTAGTGTTAATGCGTTTCTTTTTATTTTCATCCATGTCTCTTTAATGTTGCCTCCACTATTCAGCACCAAAGCAACTTAGAGAACTCACCCCCACAAGCTAACTATTGAGGTGGATGAGCCAAGCTACTTAAGTACCTCATCAGGCAACCCATACTACTATATGGGACTTTGGCATCCCATACTCTATCAAGATTATAGTGACAATTTTAATTAAACTATTATTAAACTTGTTAAATCCCTCAACTCTAAAACTTATACGTATATATGCCTCCTCTGTCATCGAACGTACGTGTTTCTTGTATGTCTTGAGAATTACAAGAACCATCTTATGATGGTACTAGTTATATACATTTCACATTCTATAGCTATATCGCTATGAGATTTTTAGCATGAACAAGTGTATGATAAGGTATATTCATACATGTGATTTGTTAATTAAATTGGATGGAATATACTCCTTGCATTTTTATTTATCATTGGATCTTCGAGTATATTCTCCCTTGTAGATTATTCATGATCAATAATTGTGGGTTCATGAATTCCATATATTATGGCTTAATAAATTACATACTTATACGTATGTATTGACCTCTGTTATATACAATGTTACTGCTGTTATGATAGAATTTCACTGGGTAATTAAGTTACTCACGTTGTTGCCTTGATCACTTTTCAGAGTCCATCACCAAAGCGAAGGGAAAGAGGTATAATAACGATTCTTCTAGCTTATTAGCCTTCTTCTATTCTAGGTGTTGATCATTCTTTATAAGTAAGTCTTGTATTTGAAATTGTTTTAAGGTTTATTCTATGAGATAAACTAGAATTTTTTGGAATGATCTGTCTAGGTCAATTTTGTATGTAAATTGGTACATGTGTCTCAATTTTGATGGTTGAGTCAGGCTTTCGATATTAAGGGGTAAAAAATCAATTAGTATATTTTAGCATGTTATATCTCTTGTGGCTTCAGTAGTCATCTAATAGCATGTTTCTTAGCAACCATTTTAATTTGTTGGTTTTTTTGCAACATTTAGAGTTATAGACTAGGAAAGTGATTATAAATACTAGAAATTATAGTTTGACCGTAAGGAATATATGGGTAAAGTCAGTAGCAAGTAAATCTAGAATTTTTAAACGATTACTCTAATGTTGAGTTTGCATGTGTGAGTTGTTTTCGGCGGATTCTGGTTGAGTGAGAATGCCACGAGATATTGAGCTATTAAAGGATGATTTTGGGTAAGTTATCAATAATAGATATTTTTGTATGAAGTGTCTATTCCTTTTGGAAATGATTCTTCTTGGCTCAAGGCCCAAGCATGACTTTCATATATTAAATTTAACCATTTATTTTATACTTTTAATCTGAATTGTTTAATTTAAAATGAATGATTATTTGGATTGAAAACATAAGGAAAGGATGATGTTTATGCCAGGGAAGAAGATTCATTTTCATCCTCTTACTCTAGGTAATGTAAAAGATATATAATGAAGGATGGATTGATATATATATATATATATAATTTTCTAAAATATATGTTTTTATATATAATTTTCTGAAATAGATTTTTTAAAATTGTTTTACACTTATGAAATAATAGTGGCGATAGACCTAAAACCGCCACTAATTTAGTGGCAGTTTTGGCTCTAGTAGCCATTAAATTTGTGGTAGTTTTGCAATCAAAACTACCATTGATTTAGTGGCGATTTTGGCTCCAATTACCACTAAATATAATTAGTGGCGGTTAGTTTTGCGGTTATGCAAAATCGCCACTAAAAGGCTTGTGGCGCATGATTCAATGGCAGTTTTCAAAACTACCACTAAATATTCTAATGGCGGTTAGAACCACCACTATATGTAGGTAAAAACCGCCACTAAATTCAATTTTTTTTATAGTGAGTCGGCATGGCCCTAATGTCTTGAATAAGTCCATTTAGTGCCTCCTTCATTCTCTTGGCTCTGGCTCTTGTGATTAGGCCTTCCTTGATGAACAATGGATCATTTGGGTTTGGAACTTGAACTTCTTAACTTGGGCTACTACTTTTGCTCCTTAGGCTTTAGATTTGCATCACATCTTTAGTTGCCTTACGATCAAACTCCCAAGGTCTTCCCAAAAGTATATGACCAGCAAGCATCGGAACTACGTCACATAATACATTATCTTTGTACCTACCAATGAAAAGAAAATCAAAACTTGTTTGTCACGACCCGTTTCCTAGGCATATGACCGGTACAATGATGAATCTCCCACCACTGTAAGCCTTTCAATAAATTCTACCCACGAGTTAAATTATTAGTTATTATCTCTATGTTAACAAAATAACCATTCTTTAATAAATACGAAGAAAACATATCAAATTATCTTATTTGAATACATAGAGATGATTTGCATATAATAAGAGAACCTCCTTATGAAATACATTATTATACTGAAATACAAGCCAAATATACCAAACCCCTCACCTAGATGTCCTAGATGATTACAAAGCAACATAATCTACAACAAAAGAGGGGCCTACTCGATAACGAGAAGGTCCAAAGTAATATACTCTTCTAGTGGATATTTTTAACCAGCAGCCTGATCTGAACAAAAAGATTTCACAGAGAGTGTAAGCTTTAAAACTCAGTGAGTGAATCGGCCTCGCATTAATAAAATTTAAATATATCACTAGTCATGCAAATATACCCGAAGGCTCAAACTCAACTAATAGACATAGTTAGAAATTACATACTAAAAGATATCAGTTCATTCAATTCAACCAATGATACTAGTACTCATCAATGGCAATATATCCCAGAGAGCGCACATGGACTGGCTCACCAAATTTATTTATTTCTGCCATGATACTTAACCTCTTCCTCTCAGCTAGGGCGCCTCATGGATCTGTTACCGACCCGGGCTATATCCCTATTGAGGGAATTGTTGTCTCCATGCTTATTGGTCAAGACACCCTTTAAACTAGTTTTTTCGCCTTGCCATGAGAAGGGGTACTATCCTGCTTAATCACAATCAACAATACAGTATTTCTTATCATAATCAGAAGTACAATGTAATATTCATTCATACAACAAGTATCGTATACAACTATATTATAAGTTCATAAACCACAAATCAAGATAACAATTAGGTTGTTTTTGGAGAGATTCAAACTTTCCATCACCATGAAATACTTGTTTCGTCTTATCCATACTTCTAGATTAATTTGAATTATCTCCCTAGATTCGCCACTCTGAATCCAGTTTACCCTTATGAATCTTGGGAGTGTTCTACGACGTACTTTTTATCACCAGTAATGCTAAAACCTTATAAAACGAGGTCGTTTCACTCACCTAGATTCGTATAAATATCACTTCTTTAAGTCGTTATGGATAGAGTACGCAGGTGAATTTCAGTGTTCCGCTACGGAGATTTTCATGAAAGATTAGAGAAAACAAGTTAAGGTTGTTTTCATACAGATACTGTTCATACATATGGTTATTATTCATACTATGGATACTATTCATGCATACGGTTACTGTTTATACCAGAAATAGTGAATATAATCTGTAGAAGAGTACACTAGGTAAGTTCCCAAAAAAGAGTAGAGGGTCGTAATGGACACACTTAAGTACCAGGTCTTTCCTTAGCCAGAACTTTCCTAGACATATATTCTTCACAGTTTACATTCAATTTTGTTGATGCGAGGCAACGGGTATTTGTTTTTTATAGTTACTTTGTTCAGTTGCCTGTAATCTATGCATAGCCTCATCGATCCATCCTTCTTTTTCAAGAATAGAATAGGAGCTCCCCAAGATGAATAACTTGGCCTTATAAAGCCTTTGTCTAACAGGTCCTGTAACTGAGCCTTTAGCTCTTTTAACTCCGTTGGTGTCATCCTATAAGGGGGTATAGAGATTGGGTAAGTCTTTGAAGCTAACTCTATTGGAACTTAATCTCTGAATCTGGGGGTATACTTAGTAGATAATCCAAGAAGACATCTACAAACTCCTAGACTACTGGATTTTGACATCCTTAACAAATGCCAAGTATCCTTGATAACCTTTTTACAATAAACGTTAGGCATACATTAAGGATATAAAATTTCTAGGAATCTCACTCCGTTCACCATGAAATACGAAGGAGGGTTCCCCCGGAATATTGAACTTAACTATCTTATAATAGCAATATAGGGTAGCATGGTAAGATGCCAGCCAATCCATGCCTAAGATGACGCCAAAATCTGTCATATCTAACAACATTAGGTCTTTGCTTCTCCGATTTTCACTTTGCAATCTCGATAACCTCATTTTATTAGAAAGGTGCCTCCCATCGGTGTAGTTACTAAGAACGGACATTCTAATCTAACAACTTTTTGTGTAAAGTTCTTAGCAAAGAATTGTGATATATAGGAATGCGTAGAGCTAGAGTCAAACAAAACATGTGCAAAGTTTGATTTAATCAAAAGGGTACCTGCTACCACTGTATTAGATGCCTGAGCATCCTGATGGGTTAAGGCAATTACTCAAGTGGTCCCTTAGCTTGCTGAAGCTTGACCTCGGCCACCTTGTCCTCTACCAGTGCCTCTTCCAATTTCATTACCTCCTACAGTTATAGGAGTTCTGTTGGCAACAGTGGCCTCCAATTGATTGAGGTGTACATATCCTTGGCCGGATCTCGTGTATAGTTGAGGGCAATCTCTCTTGAAGTGGCCCTGCTGACCACATTAGAAATAGATCTTAGTGTTGTTGTTGCTAAGACAAGCTCCAAAGTGGTTTCTTTCGCACTTAGGGCACCAGGGCTTTTGTTGACCCCCTGTACTACCTTGTTGACATTGTGGTGCACTGGCTGTAGAGGGTACATGTCTAACAATTTTAGTGGGTACAAAACTCCCTCTGTGGCTGTGTGATTTCTTATCTTGTTTCCTTTTTCTTTTGTTATTCCATTTTTCATTATGAATATCTCTTTCTTCCATCATACGGGCGATGTCGACAACCTAAAAGAGTCATATTTGTGATCCCACCCTTGAAAATAGGGAATCTTGAAGGCCATTAATGAAACGTCAGATCATTCATTTCTCATCTAGGACCATGTGAGTAACATATTTGGACAACTCTATAAATAGATTGTCGTATTCATCGATGATTTGCGCTCCTTGTCAGAGTGTCTCAAACTCGTTCATCTTCGCTTCTAGTATGCTTTCTAGAATAAATTGTTCTCAAAAATTTCTCTTAAAGTTCTTCTATTTGAGGGGTAGGGCATTACTAGCCATGCTATCCTTCCATGTTCCCCACCAGTGGTCTACCTTACCTCTTAATTGAAAGGTAACAAGGGTCACTCTTTGAGGTTCAGGGCACTCGTGTCAAGGATTTTCTCACAGTCATCTAGAAAATGTTGTGGGTTTTCGTTAGCATCTCCTGCTAAGGTTGGCGGATTTAGCTTTATAAATTCTGAGATCTTGACCTCTGTCCTTACCCAATCTTTAGGGCTGGGGGTAGCATCTGATTTGTCTTTTGTACTTTTGCGGCATGTACTGATGCCTGTGAGCCATCTTTGGATGATTGTCCCATCAAAAGTTCCTTTAGCCTATTTACCTTGTTTTGCATTGCAGCTAATGCTTCCATTACCACAGTTGCGTCAATTTGTGGTAGTACTCCACCACTTTTCCTAGGGTTTATAGTAGGTATCTCTCTATTTTATGTATGGTTACCTTCTACACGGTTAGGTGTCTCCAACTTCCACCTACTAAATGAGTAACTGGAGGGACCAAGGCCCTACCAGATCTTGTACAGATTCTAAAAGCGTTGGATTTCCCTCGTGCCATTTAAACTTATTCTACAATACTATGTATCGTCACCATTATGCTTCAAGGGTAAGACATGAAAGAAAAGGATTTAAACTCTATAGGGCTTTTGGTGGATCTTCATCCTATGGTCGTGCTATAGTTATGACAATAGGGAGGGCCCACTAAAGACACCTTGCTCTATAGTCACTAGGAGACCTAATAGCCTTTGCTCTGATACCAACTTTGTCACAACCTATTTCCTGGGCACATGACCGACACAATGATGAATCTCCTATCACTATAAGTCTTTTGATAAATTCTACCTACGAGTTAAATTGTTAGTTATTATCTCTATGTTATCAAAATAACCATTCTTTAATAAATACGAGGAAAACATATCAAATTTCCTTATTTGAAATACATAGAGATGATTTGCATATAATAAGAGATCGTCCTTCTGAAATACATTATTATACTAAAATACAAGCCAAATATACCAAACCCCTAGCCTAAATGTCCTAGACAATTACAAAGCAACATAATCTACAATAAAAGAGAGGCCTATCGACAACGAGAAGGTCTAAAGTGATATACTCTTCTAGTGGATATTCTTCACCTGTAACCTGATCTGAACAAAAAGATTTCACAGAAAGTGTGAGCTTTAAACCTCAGTTAGTGAATCGGCCTCGCATTAATAAAATTCAAATACATTACTAGTCATGCAAGTATACCCAAAGGATCAAACTTAACTAATAGACATAGTTAGAAATTACATACTAGAAGATATAAGTTCATTCAATTTAAGCAATGGTACTAGTACCATTAATGGCAATATATCCTAGAAAGCGCACATGGGCTGGCTCACCAAATTTATTTATTTCTGCCATGACGTACAACCTCATCCTCTCAGCTAGGGCTCCTCATGGATCTATTACCAACTCGGGCTATATCCCTACTGAGGGAATTGTTGTCTCCACCCTCGTTGGTCAAGACATTTTTAAACCAGGTTTTCCACCTTAACGTGAGAGGGGGTACTGTCCCACTCAATCATAATCAATAGTACAATATTTCTTATCTTAATCAGAAGAACAATGTAATATTCATTCATACAACAAGTATCATATACAGCTATATTATAAGTTCATAAACCACAAATCAAGAAAACAATTAAGTTATTTTTGGAAAGATTCAAACTTTCCATCACCATGAAATACTTATTTCGTCTTATCCATACTTCTAGATTAATTTAAGTTATCTCCCTAGATTCGCCACTCTGAATCCAGTTTACCCTTATGAATCTTGGGAGTGTCATACGACATACTTTTTACCACCAGTAATGCTAAAACCCTATTAAAACGGGATCATTTCACTCACATGGATTTCGTACGAATATCACTTCTCTAAGTCGTTATGGACAGAGTACGCAAGTGAATTTCAGTGTTCTGCTACGGAGATTTTCATGAAAGATTAGAGAAAACAAGTTAGGGTTATTTTCATATAGAAACCATTCATACATAAGGTTATTATTCATACGTATAGATACTATTCATGCATACGATTACTGTTCATACTAGAAATAGTGAATACAATCTATAAAAGAGTACACCAGGTAAGTTCCCAGGAAAGAGTGGAGGGTCACAATGGACATACTTAAGTATTAGGTCTTTCCTTAGCCAGAACTTTCCTAGACATGTATTCTTCACAGTTTACATTCTATTTTGGTAATCCGAGAATCAAATAACATATAGGCAGCTAAGGATAGTTTTTCCGATGTGGAAGATCAGCCAAAGCTGTGACCACAGAGCATACTTAAGAAAATAATTTCTAAAATTTGATAGACATAAAGAAAGCACAGTATCCTCATCTCGTATCTAAGTTGAAAATGAAAGACCCAAAATTTCAAAGAAGAAGAAAAGTTGAAGGTGTGAGTTTAGAAGTGAAATAGAAAAGCCTATTTATAGGAAAAGTCAAAAGTACTATTTAGTACTATTCCATCTACCGTTCTCCTATACTATTCCATCTACCATTTCACTTACCCGTCTCACTTACCAGTCTCACTTACTAGTCTCACTTACCAATTTCACTTACAAGTCTCATCTATTAGTTCCACTTATCAGTCTCATCTATTAGTATAATCAATTTACTATTTAAGTTTCCTTTCAATTTACTCCCTTAGGGGATTTTCTCATATAAAATATCATTTTTCTCCCAGTTTCTTTCTAGTTTTCTCTTGTGACCAAACCACATCTAGTATTTGACATTTCGATCCTATATGTGAACAGTACCGTATACATGGATAGTATTATACAGGTGAATAGTATCATATACTAGAATAGTAATCATAGTTTGTAAACATACATTTATATTTTATTTTCACAGTTATTACAATGTTGATGCACCTTAATTTCTGCACAATCATTCAACCATTGCAATTTGTAAGGTCTAGGATGCTCAACGGTAGTCAAGTTTAGCTTCTCAACTAATATAGTACTTGCAACATTTGTGCAACTTCCCCCATCAATTATCATACTGTATACCTTGTTTATGAGGCATCGAGCATGGAAGATGTTTTCCCTTTGTTGCTCCATGTCATCTTCTCAAGCTTGAGAATTCAAAACTCTTTTGGTCATAAGTGCTACTCCCTCTATTGCATATTTAATCCCATCATCGCTATCATCTTCAAGTGAAGGTGTAGAATGTTCACTAATATTTTCGGTCACCACTTCATTGTCTTGCATAAGCATCACTCCCTTGTTGGGGCATTGTGAAGCTATATGACCTGTTCCCAAAAACTTGAAACATTTTATATCTCTATTTCTAGAAGATTGGGAATCATATTTACCTTTAGCTTGAGAGGTTTCTCTTCACTATATATATATATATATATATATAAGAGTTGTTTGTATATATCTTTTGATTTGATTTTCTAGCTTCATATGATGGCAATTAATTCCTGGTAAATTAAACTGCAAGGTCCACCATATATATATATATATATATGTATATTTCCCTCTGATTTTTTTCTCTCTTTCTCAACCAAAGAAAGCTTTCAATTAGATCCTATATACAAAAAGCACTGCCTTTTCTTTTTTCCTTCTCTCTTTACATTTTAACTCATGTATATATATGATAATATATAGATAAAAGAACATAAAGGGGAAAAAAAGAGGTACTATATATTAATATGTTATTAATTATTATCGATTAATTCCTTCTACAACATAATTCTTGTTATAATTAAGAACAATATAATCATGATATATAGCTTTTATTCTTGTCTTATTTTTTAAAATTATTTTCATGAGGAAATTGCTCTTGATTTGATGAGCATATTTGAAGAGATGGAAGATTTGATGAGCACAGGTATAAAAGATTGAACTGATGAGTAGATGACAAGAAGAGATTTGAATAGATACAATAAGGAGAGAAAGCTGTGAGTAAATAAAATTATTTCAAGAAAAAATCTAAGTTAGCTATTGGATTAAGTGGCAGACATGTATCTTAAAAGGTAATGGAATGTGGGTTCGAATCCTTTTTTAATTGTCATATTGCTAAATAACCATGCTTTTATATATTTAATAAAAATCGAAAGGCAATTAGTTGAACTACTAGTAAGAGTAAACTTTGTTAAACAACAGGTTGCGAGTTCGAATCATGATTTCTTTTTTCAGTTGGCTTACTTTTTGAAATATTAAAAAATAGAAAAAAATCAGCAACGGTTTTTTATTTGGCCAAATCCGTCACTAAAAATAGAAATTCAATCAGCGACGGAAATTGTCGTCGCGAAATCCGTCGCAAAATTGATATAATGTAATTTCAAATTAGCGATGGAATTTGCGACGGGAAAATTTCGTTGCTAATTTTGAGTTTTCTTGTAGTGTTCCACCTTGGTTCGTGCCATAATGACCGCCAAGTCACCCAGAATTATATTTGTGGCAACTTGCAGTATAGTAGTCATCCCAGGTCGTTTCACTCTTGGAGCCTTGCTTCTAAATTTCCTAATTAATTATTCCAACACTAATCTACCCTAATCTACCCTAATTATCTACTAATTACCACAGGGGGTTGCAGATTAAGCATCATATCAGAATATAAATCACAAACCTAAGCTAAAACAGAAGAATAGAATAGATCGGAAACACAATGACAGAAATGAAATTGAATAGACCACAAATATGCAATCAGTCATGGAGTCCCTAGAGTTGCAACTATCAACATTCTTGTCTTTAAATTAATTCTAGTGTTCTCTATCATTAGGTTTTCTAACTAAAATTTCTAAGAGACTTCCTAGAACTAGATTACACAATAGCTAAACCTAACCAACATGCAATGTAACTAAACCCTAACCTAAATCATGCTTGATAATTACCAAAGCAAGCCATTTCCATTCTACTTACTGCACCAACAGTAATAGCAAGAAAACATCTCAAATTTAAGCCATTCAAACCAGAAATCACATCCATAAAAGTCTAAACTGAACAAATATGAATATGAAACTATAGGAAAGCTAGAACAAAAATGAAATAGTGAAAACCACAAGAAAACTTATTGATTAAGCTCCAAGAATTCATGTTACAAACTCTATTCTTCCATGGACTGATTACACAAGAGTTTTAGCCTTTCGTGGTAACTAAAACCCACAAAATAGAATAGAAATACAAGGGGAAAATGAAATACAGAACAAAGGTGGAAGAAGACAACTCTTTAACAAGGTGAAATGGTGATCTGGAGGCCCTTTGTAGCTGTTGCAAGAGAGGAGGATGAAATTTCCATTTCAGAATGTCTTTATGTGCTGTCCCTTTCTACCTGCTGCTACTTTTCTGCTTTTCCTGATGCTGTGCACATGCTGGTTACTTTTCTATTTTTTGGTTGCTGCAGAAAGGCTTTTTGGTTGCTGTCTAGTTGCTGTAAAGTGCAGAAACAATGGGCCCAGTCCAGTCAGCTCTAGTCAACAGTATTTTCCATGCACAGTCAGCTACCACAGCATCAATTTCGTTCATGTCAGCATCAACTCTCTAATTAATTAATTCTGGAAAATTAAGCACAAGGATTAATGGGTCTCTAATCAATTAAGCTCATAAAAATATGGAATTAAAACATATTGGTTCTATAATCATTTTAGACCCAATAATTACCAAAATATAATATAATAAGAGAGCTGGCAACATTAAAATAGCAAAAATGACTAAGATAGGGATTAAATTGCATAAAAAAATGCCCAATATCAAATCCCCCACACTTAGCCTTTTGTACTCCTGGGAAAAATCATATTCAGAACACCAAAAGACACCAAAGGAAAACTGTGGATAGCATGCAAGAATGGAATAATTAAAATTTGAAAAGATTTAGCACTTGGAGAAAATGAATCTTAAATTTCTAAAAGTCAAGCAGCATGGCAATTATTTGACAAGAATGAATTCAAGTAATTAGCCTCCTCACAAGGAATGTGTTTACTCTCTATTCTCTCAAGTGTTTAAGGGTAATTCACTCAAAATTCAACTTATCACAAAATTCACTATCATAAGCTTGTCAAGTATCTAAAATCTCCACTATTCAATTTCACATTCATGCTTGAATCAAAAGGACTTTACAAGGATGTAATGTAATGTTGGGTGGAAAACAATGGAAAGGAAGAGAGAAAAACAGAACAAAGGTGGAAAACAACTCAAGAAAGTGAAGGAAAAACAAGGATAAAGTGTGGAAACAATTTGGAGAAATGAAGGAAACAACTTAAGAACATGAAGATCATTAGCTATGACATTACAAGAGATTGAAATAAATTTTGGGTATAAAAAGTTATATCTACTCCTCTATTTC
The DNA here is from genome assembly GCA_037074585.1 of Biancaea sappan. Classification (NCBI taxonomy): domain Eukaryota; kingdom Viridiplantae; phylum Streptophyta; class Magnoliopsida; order Fabales; family Fabaceae; genus Biancaea; species Biancaea sappan. The sequence continues at coordinate 39,044,537 of CM073494.1, forward strand.
TTTCTTTCTATTCTTTTATTTTTTTTTTTCCTTTTTCTCTTTTTCTCTTTTTCTTCTTCTCTTTCTTCTTTTCAACGTCGACGTAATTTTTTTTTTCAATCACAATTTTTTTTTGAATGGCCATTTTTTTTATTAGGAATAGAGAGAAATATTCATTTCAAAGTGTCCCAAAATTCAGAGAAATTTTTCAGCACATCAAATCTCTAAAAGAATTTAAATGCTCTTCACTCTGAAATTGGGAAGCAAAAAATCTGGTTTTGGAAGAAAAGTGGTGGAAAATGCAAGAAGGAAAGTGAAAACAAGGCACAAAATGGCACACAATAGAACTAACACATGGAATGGCTCTTTGGCTAAAAATGGTCATAAAGAAATGCCTAAATCATCTCCAAGCATGTACATGTAAAATGTAGCCTCAACAAGATTCAATACAAGTTCTAGAGTGATAATCCATGATAAGTGCAACACTCAACAAGAAATAATAGTATTTTTGCAGTTAGGCTCAAAATCCTCCCGGTTTAAAAGACTATTACTAAAATTTCATTGAAACCAAATTTATTGCCATTTAAGCTTGAACTCTACAGAAGAAAGATTAAAATTCTAATCATGCTAAAACAATTCAAATCTAAACTATCCCAGCAAGCATATTTCCACAACAAAATTCTTCTTCCAAAAATCAAAAAGAAAGCACTAAAAACTAATCTAAAAGCAGTCTAAAATTCTACACCAAAACACAACCTAAAAGCTCCAAAAAGTGCAGAAAAAAGGGTAGAAACATAACATAAAGCATATAAAAATAGAACAGGAAAATTTTAAAATGCATGAATTTTATTTGCATGAAATTTATAAAAACAAAGACCATTTCATTCTCCCCCCACACTTAAATTTTGCATTGTCCTTAATGCAAACAGTTATCAGCATATATCATCAAAGAGACATAGAGGACATTAAAATAAAAGAGTGAAAAGGGAAAAGAAAACAGCCTTATTAGTTTAGCGCGACTTTTCTGCATCTTCCAATTGCATGGCACTGGCTTCTTCCAGAAGTTTTTCTCAACAGCAAGTTGAATGATGGAAATAATTGATTTTATGTCACCAACTTGAAGAAAAACGTAAGAAGCTCCGCTTGCCATGGAGAGGTGAGAAGAACCAAGACAAAAACAAAAAGAAAGGGAAGGACTACTAACTAAAACACAATTTAAAACAAAAAGAGAAGTACTTTCTAAAACAGAATTAAAATTAAAACTCCTACTCCTAAATCTACTCCTACTCCTAGTCCTACTCCTAAATCTATTAGAACAAGAATTATCTAAAACAGAATTACTATGTAAAACACAATTAACTAAAACATAATTATCTAAACGAAGACTATCACCTAAAACAAAATGTAACCTAGAAATAGAATTAAAAACACAAGGGACAGAATCAGAATTTACAGTAGAAACAGAGGTGAAATTAGAGTCATATTCAGATGCAATGTCAGGTATACTTGCACATTCAAATTCAAAATTAAATACACATTCAGATTTAAAAGCCTTAAATTCAGGTGCAGGTGCAAAATCAAATGTAATTGCATAATTTGATGCAAGTTCATGCATATTCAGATGCACTTACAGAATCAAATGCAATTTCAGATTCAAATTCAGATGCAAGTTTAATTCAAATTCATTCAATTCAGGTTGAAGTATAGATTCAGGTGCAAGTGCATTCAGCTCATGTTCAAAAAAATATCAAAATTGCCAAGTTTCAAAGCTTTTTCTATCTCAATGCATACATGGCAAGTATGACAGTCACAATTAAAATCTAGATCTCCTACAAGCTCATTCTTATTTTCCAACTCTAACTCCAGTACTTTTATGTCTACCTCTTCTTCTCATAAGGGTTCTATTTCTTTTTCTAATTCAAGTTCAACAACCTCATATTGGGTAGCATTATTTGAAGAAGGTAATGGTCTATGAAGGAAAGGGAACTCATCCTTATCAACATCCTCATTCTCATTTTTCTCACTTATGCCACTTGAGGAAGAGGACTCCCTATTTTTCCCATCTAAATCTTATAATTCAAGTTGGAGGGTTAGACCATCTAATTGAGTGCCGTCATTCAGAAAAATGACACTATCATTGGCTCCTAGGTCAGTCATGGGTAAAGAAGGTAGACTACTATCAAACCTCTGATGGATCATCTCATTAACAGTGCAAGCTAGTTGGCCTAATTGAGATTCTAAACTTTGTAAGTTCACCTCAGTTCGCTCTTGGAACAGGAGGTTATTTGTGGCCAATTGTTGAATCATGTCTTCTAAACTTGATTCTTGCTCTCTAGGGGTGGCTGAAGGAGCTATATCACTAAGATATGAAGCATGAATTTCGTGCTCATATGGTGGATAGGATAAGCTCTCATACCTCAAATCTTGAAGCTCATAACTAGGATGGCATGGTGTGGGGTAAAATGCATACTGTTAAAGATCTTACTGAAATTCCCTAAGGCCATGGTAAACTCCTATATAGGACTTTGTACTTTCTTGGAATTGTGGAAATTGGTCAGTCCTATATGTAGATAAGGAATCTATGCCACTCACAAATAGAGAAGGGGAAGGGGGAAATGGTGGTGGCTCTTTTTGTTCTTGCCTAAGGGTTAGGTACCTCAATATGGATGCTAGTTCATCTAAGCTATGCTCAACTCTATATGGATCCATGGGTAAGGTCCTAATCTGACACACTAAAAACAACCTCAAACAGGATTAAATTCTAATTCTATGCGAAAAACAACAATGCTACAAAAAAGAAGGAAAACTAGAACAATTACAATAACTACACTATAGACAACAACAATTACAATACTCCTAACACAACTACTCTAACTAGCCTACAAACAAGGGCTATCCAATGCTTGATCAAAATTACCCAGTTCTTCATGAGAAACCTTATTATAGGCTAGCTAGAAAGATGATACACACAAGAAAAACACAAAAGAAACTACTCCTAATGCTATTGCTTCTTACTAGCCTATGGAAGGTCCTATCAATTTCTAGATCAAAGGTGGATAAGTCCATGTGAAGAGACCTTCTCATACACTAGGAAGGGTAAAATTCATAAGAAAATAGAAGAAAACATAGAAAACAGCAAAAGCACTACAAAAAAGCTTCAACCGATGAAAATCACCAAAAAAAATGAAGTATCTCAGAAAAATCTGATTTTTCTTAGAACAATCCTTCTCATGTTGGAGGAACAAATGCAAAAAACAAAACTCAAAAATTTGATCTACAAAAATCACACCAAAAATCACAATTAATCAAAAAAATAAAAAAATTTAAAAATAGAAAAGAGGGTCTAAACGATGGAATTTGGAAAAAAGGCCACCCCATACTAAGTAGGGATTGCAACTTGCTTAAAATGTTGAAACCTATTAGTCTACCAAGTTTAAGGTCAATCGGAGATAGTTGGTTTTTGCCGATTTTGAAAATGACTAGTTTCCAAGAAAAAAACTCAAAACTTGCAAACTATTTCAACAACACTAAATAACTGAAAATCAAACAAAGACACACATAAACAACTAATTAGACAACTTAGAAGTGAATTGGCTCCTCGGCAATGGCGCCAAAATTCTAGTTCGTGCCACTACGACCACCGAGTCAACCAAAATTAGATTCGTGGCAACTTGCAGTATAGTAGTCGTCCCAGGTCGTTTCACTCTTGAAGCCTTGCTTCTAAATTGCCTAATTAATTGTTCCAGCACTAATCTTCACTAATCTACAATAATCTACCTTAATTATCTACTAACTACCACAGGGGTTACAAATTAAGCATCAGATCAGAATATAAAACACAAACCTAAGCTAAAACAGAAGAACATATTAGATCGGAAACACAATGACAAAAACAAAATTGAACAGAACACAAAGACGCAATCATTCATAGAGTCCCTAGAGTTGCAACTATCATCATTCTTGTCATTAAATTAATTCTAGTGTTCTCTATCATTAAGTTTTCTAACTAAAATTTCTAAGAGACTTCCTAGAACTAGATTACACAATAGATAAACCTAACCAACATGCAATATGACTAAACCCTAACCGAAATCATGCTTGATAATTACCAAAACAAGCCATTTTCGTTCTACTTACTACACCAACAGTAATAGCAAGAAAACATCTCAGATTTAAGCTATTCAAACCAAAATCACATCCATAAAAGTCTAAACTAAACAAATATGAATCTGAAACCAGAGGAAAGCTAGAACAAAAATGAAATAGAGAAAACCACAAGAAAACTTGCTAATTAAGCTCCAAGAATTCATGTTACAAAATCTATTCTTCCGTGGACTGATTACACAAGAGTTTTAGCCTTCCATGATGACTAAAACCCACAAAACAGAAGAGAAATACAAGGGAGAAACGAAATACAGAACAAAGGTGGAAGAAGACAACTCTTCAACAAGGTAAAATGGTGATCTGGAGGCCGTTTGTAACTGTTGCAAGAGAGGAGGATGAAATTGCCATTTCAGAAAGTCTTCATGTGTTGTCCCTTTCTGTCTGCTACTGCTTTTCTACTTTTCCTGATGTTGTGCACATGCTGGTTGCTTTTCTATTTTCTGGTTGCTGCAGAAAGGCTTTTGGTTGTTGTTTGGTTATTGTAAAGTGCAGAAAAAGTAGGCCCAATCCAGTCAGCTCTAGTCAACAGTATTTGCCATGCCCAGTCAGCTGCCACAGCATCAATTTCGTCCATGTCAGCATCAACTCACTAATTAATTAATTCTGTAAAATTAAGCACAAGGATTAATGGGTCTCTAATCAATTAAGCTCATAAAAATATAGAATTAAAATATATTGGTTATAATATCATTTTAGACCCAATAATTACTAAAATAAAATATAATAGGAAAGCTGGCAACATTAAAATAGCCAAAAGGACTAAGATAGGGACTAAATTGCATATAAAAATGCCCGATATCACACCTCTACATAGTTCTATAACTCAACTATATTAGTGATGTCTCTATTTAAGCCGTGAAAAAATCGAGCCATAATTTCTTTTCTGTCCTCCTCAACATTAGCTCTTATCATGGCTATCTCCATTCTTTTGTAATACTCTTCTACAGTCTTTGAACCTTGCTTCAAACTCTGCAATTTTTTGATAAAGATCTCAATAATAATGACTAGGTATGAAACTCCTTCTTATGACAGCTTTTAACTCTTCCTATGTTTCTATAGGTCTCTCATGATTTCTTCTTTTAGTAGTCACAAGTTGATCCCACCAAACAATAGCTTAATCAGTGAATTCAACTATTGCTAACTTCACTTTCTTCTCTTCTAAGTAGTAATTACAGTCAAAGATCAACTCCATTTTCATTTCCCATTCCAAATATGCTTCCAAGTCATTTCTCCCTTGGAAAGATTGAACTTTCATTTCAATGCTTCCAAGATTCCTATCAACCACATTCCTCATTCCTTGAACATTTCTCCTAAATTCGCTCTCTCTCTTACCCCCTTTATTATTTCTATACTTTTCACCCTCAACTTCAGATTCTTGTTCTTCCTCTTCTCTCTCAACTCCTTCTTCATACTCATCTAACTCAGTTCTTCTAACTCTCCTTCTATTAGGCTCCCTCACATTCTAATTCCTTCGTCTTCTATTTCCCATTTCACACCTTTCAAAGTGCATTCAATCTTTCAAAGTGTCATTGTACGGCTTGTGTAGTGAAAGCTTCATTCTCCTCTTTATTATTGTGATCTGAATTGTTTCTTGAAGACATTTTTTTAACCTGCAAAAAGATGTTAGTGATAAAAATCCTCACAACAATTCCTCACTTGTATTCACTCAAATGATGTCACACACTCTCGTATTTCATACTTGATTTGGCTTTTTCTTCCTTCTATTGTTCTCACCCACTGTTATCTTTTATTCACATTCATGTTTTCTCTACTAATTCTTTAGAGAAACTAATCAGACTCAATCAAAGGCTATCACTAATCTTTAAAATTTTAATTCAACACTTAGGGACAAAGTGTTGGAAGAAAATAAATGTTCAGACACAAAAACTTACGGAATTAACAAGAGAACTTGAGAAGGAATTTTACAAAGTTCTAAATTCAAATCAAAAACAATTCTTGACAATTAGCATAATTTTTTTATTTCTCTTTTTTCCCTTTTTTTTTGCTTTTTTTTCAGTAGAGTGCTCAAAGTGTACAGACCAGAAAACACAAAACAATGACGAACAAAATGAACCAAAAGCGAATTCAGAACAGAAAATCATAGTTGAATTCAAGACAGAATAGAACAACACAAAACTGATGCAGGAATAGTATTATGAACAATGTACGTAAATAGTACTATGTGAACAATAACATAGAACCAGATTTTTTTTGTGGAATGAAATAGAGAAGGTGAATAGACACAAGAAGAACAATTGTAGGAATATAAGAACTACAAAATAGAAATAATATTTGGGAGGATAGAACCTAACATTATTAGTGAAGCCCTGATACCAAGATGGTGCAAACCCATGAAGGTTAAACCTATGTTCCCACAACCAATCCGAATATACTCACCCTAAGAACACTAAGAATCAAGTGGATTGATCCACTTGAACCCTTGAGTTCAAAGAAACAAGGATCCAAAGTGTTGAAGATGCCACAAGGTTGGTCAAGCCTTGATAAGTCAAAAAAAAAGGCTCAATGAAGAATCGAAGAGAAAATTCTCTCAAGTCTAGAATTTCCAGAAAACATACTTTGATTAATTTTCAAATTTGATTACAACATGCTTGGATATGGGGTTTTTATAGATGGACTAACTAGCCTAGAAAAGGAGAACCTAGGAACTCAAAACTAGACTTAATTTACCTAGGAAATACAATAGACTACTTGGAAACTTAAATCATTTAAATTGCCTGGGAAATACAATGTGATAGAAATGGGTAGCACCCAAGAGGGGGGTGAATTGGGTTTAAAAAAATTGCGAAGACTTGATGGAAGTTTAAGAAGTTTTAAAATCAATGCCAAGCTTTTTATGAAAGTAAAATAAGTATGATCAAGATGAATAAATATAGAGTACAATTAATCAAAAACAATTAAAGAGATGAATGAATATAGAGTCCAAGAAAGTAAAGAACATATAAATAATTAAAGAGCAAGGGAAGAGAAAATCAAACAGTGAGATTTATACTGGTTCGGCTTAAACCAAGCCTACATCCAGTCCTCAAGATAACTTCTTGAGTGTTTCACTATAAACCACAAGTTTATGCAATTGGGCACTTGTAAGCCACTACAACATAGAGATCTTTTCTTCCTCAAGGGTGTCTCTCCCCCTTACAATGTGTTTTCTCTCAAACACTAACTCAAGGAACCAATCCTTGAGCAACTAAATTTGAAGGCTTAAGGAAAATAATGGTGGACACTCTCAAAGTGTAGATAACACAGAAATTAAGCTCACAATATTTCTCCAGCAATTTAGAGAGAATGAAACTCAAGATAATATGAGAAATGAACAATTGAAGCTTGATACAAATGGTGTTGTGAAGTCCCCTTTATATAGTGAAACCTTGCTGCTACAGTGACTGCTTTAGTCAGAATTGCTACAGTAAGCTTCATCATCATTTTTCAACCTTTCTACAACAACCAAAAAAACTTTATCAACCTTTTTCAACAATCAATATTCTTTTTCAAATTTGCTACAGTAAAAATTATTCTTTTTCAAAATTTATTACAACAACCAATAAACTTTATCATACTTTTTCAACAATCAAATTTCTTTTTCAAAAGTGCTATAGTAAAAGATATTCTTTTTCAAATTATATTACAACACCCAATAAACTTTATCATACTTTTTCAACAACCAATAAACTTTATCATACTTTTTCAACAATCAAATTTCTTTTTCAAAAGTGCTACAGTAAAAGATATTCTTTTTCAAATTATATTACAACACCCAATAAACTTTATCACACTTTACTAATATATTTAAATATATAAAACATTAAATATATTTGGGCTAAGAAAGATTGAATCATGCATTTGGGCCAAGAAGATCATTCATCTGGGTCAAGAAGATTAAATCATACTATTTGGGCTAAGAAAGATTAAATCATACAATTGGGCTAAGAAGTTAAATCATACTATAATTCTCACATATTTGTCATCATCAAAACTTATAGCATAATACATTAGAGCTAACACAATGCATATTATTGTTTCTAGAAAAACAAACAAAATTTTCAGCCCAAAATAACATAATTAAGCCTAAAATGAGTTGGCCCCATGTTTAGCTCTTGGTTAAATGTACTTAATTTGTAGTATTCTGACCCAAAATCCCTTCAATAGCTCCATCTTCAGCCCAAATGATGTTAAGCACGTTTTGATCATTATTTGACTTGGATTCAAATAGAAATTGCTTAACCCATTCTTGAATAAGCCTATTTAACGCCTCTTTGATTTCTTTAGCTCGTGCACTTGTAATAGGCCTATTTGGAATATGCAATGAATCCCTTGAAGTGCTTGAGTCAGATAGCTCAAGACCTTAATCCGCATCAATAGGCCATAGCATTACTTTGGAAATGTTGTCTAGCATATTGTATATATATGTTTAGACTAATATTTTAGGTTTCAATCCATTTGATTTCAGGGTCTTGAACTCTTTATTTTATTTAATTATGGTGATATTGCAAAATTAGATATGTTCAAGCTAGTTGGATGTTCAACTTATGTTTTAGCCCATTAAAAAAGTAATCAGGTAAATGAGAGAATATAGTGAGATTAGGTTGGGGAGAGTTTAGTAATGGTGTGGACTTGGATTTGTGGTTATCATTTAAAACAATCATGAACATGCTTCATTTGCATCCCAACATGAAATTGATATAGTTGTTGTTTGGACAAATTCAGGGGCCTCTAATTGAAGATCTGCTAAGCGACCAAATTTGCAAACATTTGCTTATTAAAAAAGTAATCAGGTATATGAAAGAATATAGTGAGATCAGGTTGGGGAGAGTTTGGTAATGGGTGTGGGCTTGGATTTGTGGTTATGATTTAAAACAATCTTGAACATGCTTCATTTGCATCCCAACATGAAACTGATATAACTGTTGTTTGGACAAATTTAATAGCCTCTAATTGAATATCTGCTAAGTCGCCAAATTTGCGAACATTTGCTTATTGAAGAAATCCCAGAGTACTTTCTTCTTTGAGTGGTGTGTTATTGAAAAAGGAGTATAGAATATATATGGGGTAGCCCATGAGATTAAAAAGATCATAAGGAATTTTTTGTGGTTTGATGGAGGGGAGAGTAAAAGGGATAATCTATTTAGCTTGGAGCTGTGTTATAGATCACAAGTATGCTTTTGTTTTAGTATATTTTTGTTTTAATATGTTTGTGTCTTACTTAGCTTACGCCATCCAACAAGGCCGTTGAAAACAGGTCTATTTTAATCATGCCTAAATCCAAGCTTTGTTTAGTTGTTTTTTTTCTTTTTTTCATTTAAATTACTGTCCCGAAAGGAACACAACCAACTTTCATTGTTCCTTGAACCATTGTATCATTGGTAGTGTGTTAAATCAAAAACTACTCGGATGGTCCCATGGCTTGCTAATGGGGGTTTACTTGGGTGGGTTTTGGCCAGGTGTGCTAAGCAAGTTACTGTATGTTTTCCCGTTATTGTTGTCTTACTCATAAATATGCAATACCACAACTTAAAGATATGCTATATAATAACAATATAGTAGAGCCAAAAGATAATAGGTATGACTTATGTGAGTAATTATTAACTAGAGAATCACAATCATATAAGTGTCATGAAAATAACAAATCGATTTTCTTAATTTGAATCACAATATTATTAGTGCCATGAACAGTAATGGCACGTTTAGTAGTGTGAAGGAAAAAAAGATAGAGTGATAACTTTAAAAAATATTAAGTTGTTTTCCCTTTTTTTTTAATTGGGGTATTTTAGTAAAATATTTTATTTTTATTTTCATTTATTTTTTCTTTATACGTACCAAATGTACTGTAAGTTGATAAATGAAAGAGAAAAATACATTTTTGGTTTCTTAATTTTATTTTATATTTTATGTTATTTTAATTGGTTCTTTAGTTTTATTTCAGGTTTCCTTTGTGTTACGTAATTTTATCTTGTTTCAAATAGATTCTATAAGTTTAACAAAAATCAATAGAATATTTCGTTTCTTTTTAATTCTATAAGGATATTGGTTTCTTGTTGTTCTGTCGACTAAAATCTAAATCAAATATATTGAAGTTTTTAGTAATTAAACACAGCCTAATTTTATAATTGGTTTCTAACATTTATTCTATTATAAGGATAATCTTAAGATTCATCTTTTTCCCTCATATTACACTTATAAATTTTCCTTCAGAGTATATTGTTAACCCAAGAGGTTATAAACCGAATGATCGATATAGTGGATGATTATCCAATATGTTGTAAGTCAATGAATATTGATCCATTGGAAGAGAGATCAACATTTTGATTGAAAGCATGTAATGAGATTTTTGAGACACATATTTTCAAGATGGAGGAGAAAAGTGAAGAGTTTATATATATATATATATATGGTAGATTTTAATTTTCAGAATTTGCGTTTGGTGTGTAACTTTTTCTCCTTTTTACCTAAATATAATAATAAAAATGGACAGTTTAACTTATAGCATGAAGAAAAATATTTATTCTGTTTTTTCTTCCTTGCACCAGAATGTGTTATTGAGCCATGGGCTATTTCAAATATATTATATATGTATTGAACCTTCTATTTGACTATTTAGAAAGTAAACTTTATTTGCCATTGAAATCTTTTGGACTCAGGAGTTATTTCAGATATTTGCTTGCATTTTGTAATGTGGGTTGTGGTATTTAGACCTTGATTATGTTGTTGATTCTGTTTTGGCATTTAGTGCAACTCTCTTGCTCTAACCAAGCAGAAAAATTATTTAATTATATGAGCTGGTTCATAAATAAAAAATATCAAAAGAACTTACATGAAACTAGATGAAATAGGAAACGTTAATCAGAGAGAGACAATAAAAAAAGAACAAAATTGGGTCTTTCAACCATTATGACTTCTAGCTAAGTGGTAGTTGAACTGTTTCTTGTCTTCACCAAATTTTGAAACCTATGAAATTAAGATTTTAATAGCAAACAATGTGCTCCTATGCATGCAGGCCTCACCATTCTTGATCAAGTTCTTGGACATTTCTGTATAATTAAAGTGTTTTTGTGGTTCAGTGAACTCATTTTATCTGTTAAAGGTAAGTTGCATTTATCCTTTTTTAGGCTTGATATTCTTTTTCTATCTTAACTCTAAATTTGATTTAGTAATTTTTACTATAATTCGTTTTAACACCCAATGTTAGTAACGTTTACTATTATTATTGTTTTTTTTTTTGGCTATCTCTTGAAGTTGTTTACTACTTAGACAAGGATGAAATGAATTGATTGTATGTATGATAAAGAATTCATTGTTTACTATATATATGATTGTCTACAGTGGCGTATCCAAGACCCCTCGATCAGGGGGCAAAATTTTCATTTACTTTTCTAGATCTGACGGCAATTATTCTAAATTCATTTTAATTTATTGCTCATTTGATAATAATTTCTTCTTAAAAAATATTTCCATTACAAAAAAAAAATTGTTCTTCTTTTAAATTCTAATTACATAATCAATCAACTAATTTGATAGAATTAGACCTACGTACAAAAACCACAAATTTCAAGCATTTGCAAAGAGGTTCCTAATAATGAAATGATAAATTAACCATTATAAAAAAATTTCATGAAATTGACTTCATAAATATGTTAGTCATGATCATAATTTTATAATCATTCAACCAATTTGATCAAATTAGACTTATGTACAAAAATCTCAAATTTCAAGCTTTTACAAAGAAGTCCCTAATAATGGAATGATACATTAACCATCATCAAGAAAAAAATTCATGAAATTGACTTCACAAATATATTACTCATGTTCCTAATTGCATAATCAATCAACCAATTTGATAGAATTAGACCTATATACAAAAATCCCAAATTTCAAGCTTTTACAACGAGGTCCCTAACAAATAAATGAGAAATTAATCATCATCAAGAAAAAAAATTCATGAAATTAACTTCACAAATATGTTACTCATAATCCTAACTACATAATCAATTAACCAATTTAATAGAACTAGACCTATGTACAAAAACTCTAAATTTCAAGCTTTTACAAAGACGTACTTAACAATGGAATGAGAAATTAACCATCATCAAGAAAAAATTTTATGAATCTAGGGAGTGGGGGTCTTGTGACTGTGAGTAGTAGAGAGGGACTGAGTCACTGAAGAGGTTCAAAAAATATTAAAGGGGTTCAAAAAAAATAAGGAGGGGGCAAAATGAAAAAAAAATTTACATCAAAATTTGTAAATTTCAGGGGGTGCAACTATACCCCCTGACTTGCATGTGGCTTCGCCACTAATTGTCTGTATGATAAATATATAAGCAATGATTAAAAACCATCTATATGCACATAACATGTCAATATTATTGTTTGTTGAGAGATTATTACAATAAAGGGATGAGAGTGGGCTTAGAACTCATAAGAAGGAAAGAACATAATAGGGATTAGAAAACCTTTTGCACCTATATATGCTACTCCTACGTCTACGAGTATGGATACTAGCTAGTATACATAATTCATGTTCTCTTGTTATGCCATTATATCTAGTTGTTTGTTCTGTTATTTTGCTGTGTAAGTTGCCATGTAATTTCACAATGTCTTTTATTTATGTTAAGTTTCATTATGTTTGTATGTGTAGGCTACACATGTATATTCCAAAAATTTCCCTAATTGAGATTTTCTTGCATAGTAATACTATTGGAAATATATGCATGAATGTATGACTTGTATGATGTAGTATTCTATAAATGACCCATTTAACATTATGATTTCATGTATTGGTGTTTTTTAATGTCAAAGAAATAAATCAAGGTTTCTAGAGGATTAAATCAAAATTTATGAAAAGGACTAGGGGAAATATAAATAATTTGTATTTAACGTGGGGTAAATTATTTTCATTGAGGAAGGAAATTATTGAGGGGTGGGGTACATGTAAATGTGGCCAAGTCATGAGGTTTCCACCTTATTTTTGCACTCTCAACACTATCTTTCATATAAGGTGACTTTGGTCGTTTTACATAAATTAAATCATATATGCCTCACACTTAGTTCCGTTTCTCACTCTACTCTTATAGCACTCTCACCTCCACGCCTCATTCCTCTTCATTCAGCCACATGCTTACACACTGCATCTCAGCCTCCTTTATTCTTCCACCTTCTCCATTGTTGCCAAAGGTGCATTCAAGCTAAGGTATGGTTCCATCTTCTTTTTCCTTCCCTTTACTGATTATGGAAACCCTAGGTGGTCTTGGGGATTCTTGGGTGGGCCTTGATGGTTAAAATGGGGTAGCATTTCAACTACTATTCATTTCTTCTGCCAAAGTATGGCTTTATGAACTAATTTGGAGTGATGCTGAATTTTGAAATAACAAGAAAATTCTGGAAAGAAGATAGATGAATCTTGGTGAAAATGTGTTTAATGTTTGGATACTATTTTGTGTGATTTGGAATCGATTTTATGGCACTTAGAACACCCCATCTTAACCTAAAAAGGGTCTTTAAAGCTTAGGGATCAAAAAAGGTGAGATTGGTATTGTTTGGTGTTAAATTTCGTCAGGTGCCAAGGCCTGGGCAACAACTCGTGGATGTTTTGCTATCCAGCCATGGGCACCTCAAGCACTAGCCTTGGCACTCAAGGCACCATGGTTTGGACAAAACCCTTGGTTGTCTAGCCATGGGTGCCTAAGGTGCCTTAGCCTAGACAACAACCTGAGAGCTCTTAAGGTGGAGCCACAGGCGCCAATGAAACATCTGTGTCTTAGGGGTCTTTGATTTATGATTGTACAAGCATGGAATTTGGAGAAATGTTTTTAGTTGACTAAACCTCATGCTTGCCTCTCATATTAAACCTCATGCTTGCCTCTCATATTCATTCTTATCTTTTTCAAAAAATTATAAGAAGCACTCTCCGTTCTCTCCCTCTCCTAACGAAACCCCTCGCCTTCTTATCTTTCCTGCACATTTCTCCTCCCAAAGGCTCCTCTTGTATGGAAATCATCTTTCCTTAATAGTTTCTTCAAATCAAGTAAATTTCTACACTTTCTCCTCCATTTTTGCATCTAAGTAAACCCTAAGATTCCCTAAGATTGTGTTGGGTTGATTTTCGATTTTAGGGGTTTAGGTATGGGTTTAAATTGTTCTTGAGTTGGTTTTGGCACCTTGTGAAGAGAATTTAATAAGCTTTGGGTTTGTTATGTATGTTTCTAGTCGCATCTCTTTTGAACTAGAAAAATTGGGGAAAATTAGGTCTTTTGGTTAACTTTGAGGAATATAGGCTGACTATTGTATCTAAACTCTTTCATTGAGTATATTTTAGTGTGGGAAATGATAAATGGAAGCTTTGGCTGGTTGGAATCTCATTATATGTGTGAGAAGAAGAGTGTTTAATATAGTGGTTGCTGTCATAAATTCCCTATTTTGTTATAAGTGTGTAAAAATCAAAGATTTCAAGAGCTCAATCTTATCTTTGTGTTTTGTAATGCTTTGGGTCTAGTTTCAATTGAGTTTTAGTGCCTTAATGTCGTTAATAATCATGAAGAGGGGTTTGGGAAGCTTGGGAGTGGTTGATGCCCTCTTCCCACTTAAGCATGATAAATTCCTGTTTAAGCGCCATTAATGGCCATAACTCCCTCATCCAAACTCCATTTTTGGAGAACCTTATATTGTTGGAAAGATCTTTGAGTCTAGTTTCTAATAGTATAGGTTTTGTTAGAAAATTCCTTACTATTTAGGATTTATGGCCAAAAGAGTGACTAAAGGTCAAAGTTGGTACCAAGCTTTTCTCTATTTTGTGACCTTGACATGTTTTTACATGGTTATCTCCTAGGGATGGATTATTTGATGTATATTCCACATACTTGGGGATTAGCCAAGTTAGTCAAGCATGGAATCAAGGTGAAAGATCAACTTATTTCTTCCAAATTTTATTGGATTCTACCTCTAATGAAGTTGGACAACTTTTCCCTCTTAGAATCAAAGGTCGGTGATTAAGCAATTTGAAAGGTATGTATTATAGTTTATGATTGAAGTTATGTGGTTAAATCCAAAATGGTACGATAAAGAATCTTGTTGCCTTGCTAATTGAGTAAAATTAATGTAATTATGGATTCCTTATTAAATCGTGGATTGACTAAATTAATTCAAGAATTATGAATTTAAATTTGAGTTAGTATGTTTTTCCAAATTGGAACTAATGCAGTTATGGATACCCTTGAATTATAAATCTGAGTATGGATAGTGTTCTGCTGAAAATACTTATATTGTCCCTCGATGTCAATGGTATGGAATACTTATGTTGTGCTGACATCATATTAGAACGTTCCCCATATATACCAAATTTTTTTCCTCAATGTTTCTAGTATGAGATATGATTTCTATAATGGAAAAAGTATGCTTAGTTGTCTCTAATTGGTGTAACTTCAAACTTTAATTCGATACATGATTACGAATCCTTTTGGTTTGGTCATTGATGTTAGAAATCGTAACATCTTAACTCGCTTTACACTTTACTATGGATTTTTTTCCATTGTTGCTTTAAGGTTATGTTGGGATCATAGGAAATTGTTTATGTTGGACTATCTTTGTCTTGCTTTGGCATGGAAACATCTTCTCGTGTGTGTATTTCCTGCTATGGTTGCTAATGTGGGAAGATTACACAATATTGATTTATTGTTCTTATGCTTTACCTTGAAGAGCTTTTATTTTATATGTTATTATATGGTTATGATGGATTGTTTGTGCCAGGTGATTTGGCACATACGAAGGCTATTTGAAGGTATACATATGAGATATATGTATATCTTTGGCATTTAAGCCAGAAGGGTACATAAAGATGGGACTTATTCATATCTTTGTGACATAAAGATGGGGTTATTTATTTATTTTCCTTGTTCTACACATTCATCATCTTGAATACCTCCTTTGTGCTAAAGAATGGTAATGGGTGAATGTTGAAACTATATATATATATGGTTATGGCTAAAGTGATAATAGGATATGAAATTACCTTATTTAGTTATTTAGTTGTGACTCTTATGAACTATAAGCAGAGGTGTGGCACTTGCATATTATATAAAGTGTTGAGGTGTGGCACTTAGTTATTTGATAAATTACTGAGGTTTAACACTCAATTATTTTATAAAGTGCTAAGGTGTGGCACTTATGAACTATAACCAGTACTGAGGTATGGCACTTGCATATTATATATAGTGCTAAGGTAAGGCACTTAGTATGAATTCTGATGATAATGTGAATTTATATAGTTTGACTTAAATCACTCTTCATTATTATTCTTTTAATTGTTGTTTTAAATTTGAGGATTATTCACTGAGTAACTCATTGTACCTTTCTTTTGATGTTTGTACAAAGTCAATAGCTGAGGAGGGATGATCTTCTAGAGGAGAAGCGGCCTTCTATTATATTAACCCATCCTCAATCCTGGGTTGGCCCTCAAGGTTTTAGAATATGTTAACCTCCCTTGTATATTCTAGTAGTCGTTCTGTGCTTTCGTAAGTCACCTAGGATGTTTGTATGAAATTTTGGGATATAGGTCCTCAGTTATGGCTTATCCCTTAGAAGGTCGAATTTGGTTAAACAAACGTTCTCTATATGGTATTTTATGGTTGGATGTTAAAATTAAAATTAAATTATGTTTACCTTCACCAAAGTCACATAAGGAAATAATGGTATACTTTAGTCATGCTTCATTATTGTTTCATATTGTATATTGTAAATATCTGCTTATTGTATTGCATCGTACAGGCTTACACGGTAAGGGTAATCTTACCCCTATGTCAATCATAGGCCAGGTTTTGGGCTGTGACAGCTAGGGTGGGTGCCCAAGGCGCCACCACCTGATGCACCTTCAAAATTTAGGAAATTTAATCCTATTTCTTTCTCACATGGTCAATAAGTATTGGGTGTGTTCTTTGGGTCCTTTTCCACTACTTTAAGGCTTACAAATCCTACTCTAATTAAGGGGAATTGGTAAGGGAAGCTCAAGCCAAGGTGAGGAGAAACTCTATTCTTGTTTGTACATATTTTTCTAACTAAATGATATTATGTTCCTCTTGATTAAGGATATGCACACTTGTGATTATGTTGCTATAACTTTATGAAATTGTTCTGAATTCAATAGCATGTTTATGCCTTTTGTGACTAGTTGGTTTGGATCCACTTTATATATGAACTTGTATGGGCATTCTTGAGTTATGAAATGCTTGTGTTGAATCCATAAGACCATTGTGAGTAGTGGATGTTATTAGAGCATAGGGAAGACATTGAAAGTATAGGGAAGGTATTGGGAGCATAGGGAAGGATTGATGATCATGTGTCCTTGGCCTCATGATACCGTATGCATGAGTATATGGGAGTTTTCGTGCTTACTATTCATTGAGTTGCATTGGACTGACTGGCCTATTGGATGACTAACCTACGGGCATGAAAGGGAGAAGGAAGATTGTTGCACGATGACTTTGCGATAACTATCTTGTTTCTATTTTATTATTTCTCTATATTTATGTTTCATAGAATAGATTGTTTTTCCTTATTGAGTCGATATACTTACTCTTTTTCAATATTTCAAATTCTACCATAGTTGAAGATGTCCCCGCTGAGCCTTGATCTAAGTCATCATTCCAATTGCTTTGGGGTATCACATTTGGTTCCTCACCAATTCTTTTGTATTATTCTAGTTATGCTTTGTAATAAGGTAGGTGAGGTCTTAGGATGAGTTTACTTTGAGATGCCAATTCTTTTGTATGAACTTGAACTCCTTTGTGAAAGATCTATTTGTAATATTCTTAGCATCTCAGAACAACTAGAATGTGAATAAATAGATACTTGAATATATTTTATTTATTGGCAATATAAATGAAACCCTGATTTTCTTGTTGCTCCTCTAGATGGATATATGTTAGTTGGATTGTTATTATTATGTGTATGAATCTTTTGTGAATTGATTGTCTTGTTTGAGTTTGAGGCTTACGGTGAAGGGATTGGGTCTCTTCCACCGTGCCGGTCATATACCCGGTCGAGGGTCATGACAATTGTTTTGTTGTTTTGTTGTTAAATTGTTCTAAAATAAATTGTTTTGTTGTTAACATAAATGCATAGACTGTTAGGCATGATGCATAATATTATATGCTTAAATTTCAGTACTCGTCTTTTATTCCTTTAATATATTCTTTAGACAATTATCATTGTCAAATTTAGCTGGTAAACATTTAGGTCTTAGCATTATCATCCACTTTTAACCTAAATACCACTGTAATACCCTCTTTTTTTATTTTCTTATAAACTGTTAAATTTTTGCTTCAAACATGTTAATTGCTAAGTCTTGTGCTTGAAATATGTTTGGTATGATGTTATGGTTTGATAATGTCACGGTATATGATTTCAAGCTGTAGGCTCGCAATATGTGGTGCTAAGCCATATAGGGACTAAAGTGAAAATTTTAGGGACTTAAATGAGTTTGGTAGTTGTGTAGCTAAATATCAATAAGAAAGGAATATTCTAGGGAACCTTGGCGTGAAATAAGAAATTAAAAATGACATTTAAATCTTAAGATATTATTGTTAGAGTGAATTGTTATAATTAAGAAATAATTAAATATAAGACAAATGAATTTAAATAGGAAGATAATTAAGAAATTAAGATTAATTAAAGAAGGAAGAGGGTGGCATGAGATGGGCTTATGGAGTAAGAATTGAATATTGAAAATAATAAGAAGATAAGTGGTTTAAAACAAGGATAATTCAATAATTAAAATAACAGTGATTACTAGTTATCCAAACTAACATAATCTAGCATAATATTAGATTTAGTACTTCCAAATAAACAGTCTTTTAATTAAGTCTAGATGTTAGTTAGACTAATCCATGATTTGAATATTTAAGATAAATTTTCAAAATTTAAACAAAGGAAAAAAAAATAGAAGATTAATAGAAATATAAACCTTAGAAGATAACTAATAAAATAATCAAATAAAGTCCTAAGATAATAGCTAGAGGGGAATTCGAAAAATGCAAGATAATAATAAATGTAGTAACAAATAATATCATACAATAGTAATTATTATGGTCAAATATAAAAATAAGACAATGAGACTAAATTAAAAGATTAATTAAAATCTTTCTACCTAACACAATCTTATAAATAAGATTTGGTAAATCTAAATCAACTATTAAAAAAATATTTTAAACAAGACCATTACTCATCTAACTTTTAAATTAAGAGTCTTCAAATTCAATTCAATTATCTCAAATTAAATTAAATAAACAATTACATAAATCTAATTAAACTCATTATTCTTAAACAGAAACAAACTATGAACCCTAGCCTCCATCTCCACCCTTTGGCCGTCGCACACTCATCTCTCTCTCTCACCATCAAGTAAAAGAGAACCCTAGCCCTATCCCATCAACCAAACACACAAAACACCTCTAAGGTCTGCACATTTGAAATCCTAGCAAAGACTTAAAGGAAAACACTTCAAGAGGAAAAACACAAACAAAGTAAGATCAAATCATCTGAAATTTGTACTTAGAATTTTCACACTAATTGAATCAATCATATCTCCCAAACGAGACCTCCAACCTATCAATGGAAAGATCTTTCTGTCTAGTTTCAAACAAGACCTGTTTTGTCAAAAAATTCCATACCGCTTGGAAGATATGACCGAAATAGTGAGCAAAGATCATAATGCACGATAAACAATTTTTCTATTCTAAGTTTTAACTTTCCTTTTCAAACGAAGGGTAGGAGAACCGATCACGATATCCTTTAACATCAAGGGAACCAAAAGAGATTAAGGTAAGTTGTAATTTAATTTCATTTTGTGCACGATAAACTATTTTGTAATTTAATTAGAACACACCCTAACATCAATGCTCTTTCTTTTCAAAAACACTAAATCTCCATGGCACACGAATTCTCTTTCACATTGAAGAAGCTTAACTGGTTTTGAAAAGAAGGATTCACTGGAATCTAGATGAGTGATGTTAACCCTGTTTTAATATTATCTTAGCATTAATTTAGCAAAGTGGGAAGGTAGGTAAATTCATGCAAACTTAGGAAGGGGTGAATTTGACTATGAGATGTGAGAGGACACTAATCAAGAATTTTGATGGGTTTTTGCTAATGATGAATGTTAAGGGAAAGAATACCATGTGGCGTGTTTTATGAATTTTTATGCATCTTGAATTTATTATCAATTGATTACGATGGGATTTGTTTATCGTGATGATCGGATGGTTATTGGCTTTATTGATTGTGTTTGAGTGAGATAACATCCCTTCTCAAGTCAAAGTGGGAAGCTCGAGAGATAGGGTGTCTTGAACTCTAAGAGTGGAGACAATGACTCTCTTAGTAGGGAGATAAGCCTAAGTTCGAGAGTGGGACTTGTGAGGTGCCCTGACCATGTGGCCGAGGTTGTGCGTCATGGCCTGTTAATGATTGGTGAGTCGATCTATGTGCGCTCCGGGTATGTTAGCCATTGAGAGTACTGATTTCATTGGTCTGTTGCGTGGATTTGAGTTGTTTCTCTCTGCTATGTATTTTCTTTCCTTCATGTTTGATGCCTCCGGGCATGCTTTATTATTGTTAATGTATTTGGATTTTGTTAGAGAGGGGATTGACTCACTCACCGAGATTTTTATTTCACGCTCGTTATTTTATTTTCAAATAAAATAGCGGACAAGGACTTTCTGCAAGAGGAGTAGTAGCCATTGGTCTCTTCCTACTTGTTAGGTGGGTCCTAAGTCGAGTTTATTTATTTATTTTGATCTTGAAAGCTCCGTGATCAACTAGGACATCTAAGGGGTCTTGGGAGGTTTGTTTAATTTATTCAGTAGTGTATTTAATTTAATTAACTACTCGGTTTTATTTCGAGAATTTATAGATGAGACTTTTATCGAAATTGCAATAAGGAATTTGAGTAAATTATGAAGTTCATGTTTGTGTGAATGGATTTATGAAAGATATGTGTATGTCTTTAAATTTAAATGTTGAATTTTAATTGTGGGAGATTATGATTATTGGCTGCTTGGAATCCAGGTATGCTCTCCCACAAACTCTTGTGTGTTGTTTTCCTAATTGGATTTTAAATTATATTAAATTAGCATGTTACCTCCTAATTATTAATTGAACAACTAATGTTAAGCAATTAAAAATATAATTAATAAAAAGGGCTAGAATAAGGGAAGTTGATATTAAATTATATATAAGAATTGTTTTAAAAAGGAAAAATGGAAACTTGAACTATGGAAATAAAAATATAAATAATGGGACTCATTTAAATTAATATGCGTAATAATATAAGTGCATGCCTAGAAAATGTTCTGACTAGGAAAGACTTGGTATTTAAGTAGTTCACTTTGACCCACCTCTCTTTCTTGGGAACCTACCAGTGCACCACTTACATTATTTCATGTTTTGCAAAACACTAATTTAAATACTAAAATCTCGGTATCTTAAGGATATAGTTTATTGCTAAGTTAAGTGACGTTGGATAAGCTTACGATGGTATGGGATTCGCACCACCATACTGGTCACATACTCAGAATTGGATCGTGAGAACCACTTTGTTTTAGATCTTAATATCTTCAAAAATTTTAAATAGGCTACAGGTTCTTATGAAAAAAAAAATTTAAAGAGCATCATATCTCTGAACTTAGCTTCCCACCACAGGCTAAAACCATGAAATAGTCACTTTCAAGATAAATAAATTTCACTAAAATATGTAGGATCATGAATCCAGGAGAAGGCCTCGCTTGCTGAAGTTGTTAATGAGTACCCATAAGAAGGAGAACACCAGAGAATTTGTCGACCAATGCTAGGCTAAGTCCATGTGAGTTCAGTGAAATCTGTTACTTTTTCTTCTAATACTTATCTTAATTATCTAATTTTAATTATCTGATTGATTATTCTTAATTAATTATGTAGTTGTAGCTATTTAACAGGCGGAGTATAGTGGCCTTAGATCATCTCAAGCATTGGCATCAGCTAGGGGTTCTGAACGAGATAATGAGGTCGACAATACACAATTATGGTTACAAGCAGTAGGAGGGAAGAACAAGAAGTGTTGAGTATTTGGCACAGGGTCAGAGGTGCATGAAATCAGATGTTCATCTAATTGAAAATCTGTCCCATATTCTTCAGGCCTCCATCTTGACTTCGAGAAGGAGCTAGATTGTCGCGTTTATGAGAGGGTTCAACCTCTGAAGAGATGATTCAGAATCAAGCGGAGGTGATTCAGAATTTGAAAATGATGATTTTGAGTCAGGCATTCCTACTCCAGGATATACAGAAAGTTATAGACCTCTTCCTAAGCCAGCAGTCCCCTCTTGCAGATGATGATAACGAATAACTCCTAGATGCCCCCTAAATTAGTTTATTTTTGTGAACTTTGGTTTGAATTTTTTATGATAGTTACAACTTGTATTTCGTGACTAAAACTTGTAATTTCATGGTTTGAGTTTTTAAATAATAATTTTCCCTTTCATAAGTAGTTCATGTTGCTGGCTACTGCTTGAAATTGGCTATATTGTTATGTTTTTCACAAGTTTTAAATTATGTTCAAATTAATTTTTCAATATATATATATATAATTTGTTAGGAACTGTAATATCCCGGATTTTAAAATTAGTGTGGTGGACCTTTAAAAATTTTTTTAAAAATAATAATAAACTTTTTCAGAACCTATTTGAAAACTTTCTAATTTTTGTAGGAGAATTAAATTAATTGGAAAAGTGAGATAAGAAAGGAAAAAAAAATAAAAAAAATAAAAAAAAAATAGATAAAATTTTGAAATTTAGGTGAAATTTGGAATTTTTACAAAATCTTAGGGACCCAAACAAAAACTTATTTTAAAGAAGGTGGCTTTGTGTAATTTTAACAATAACATGGGTAGGTGGCTTTGGAGATGAAGCCACGTGTGCCTTACCTCTCTTCATCAGAACTCCTAGAGAGTTCTAGAGAGTAAAATACACACACACTTCCACATTTTTGGCTAGGGGCTTAGGAAGAAAAAAGGGACCGAGAGCTAGGGAGAGGAAGGGAGAAGCTTTGCTGTGGAGGTGACCGTCAGCCACCACCACCACCACCACTGGCGTCTTCATCTCCCTTATGAGTGCAGCTGGGCAAAGTGCAGAACTAAGAGCAAAGTAAATGAAGAGAAAACAGAATATGTTGACAGTGAGAAAGAGAAATAGAGCATTGAAAGTTTGGCTTTCCATGGTGGTTCACGGCAGAAGTGCAGGAAGGAAGTGGAAACACTGACTTGGTTGCTGGTACACAAGATTTGATGGAAGCCTTGAATTTCTAATCTGGAAAGGAAAGTCAGAACAGAGAAATAGAGAAAACAAAGGAAAGAACAGAGCACAAAGAGGTAAAAAAAATACTGACATGATATTTTCTTGCTACATGTCACAGTTAAATTCACTCTGAACCGTAAAAGAAAATCCAATTTATGTGGTCTGGATGATAAACTTGGAGCTCACAATATTGGAATTAAAAACTGATTAAATATTGCGTAAATGCTTTGGGCAATAGAAAACCTATAGAAATAGGTGAAATTGGGTCTTTTCTGTAGACCTTAAGTTGTTTCTTTGAATGTGCTGGGTAAGAGAGCTTGGTATATTCTGAAAAGTGTGCTATGTAACATATTTAAAAGGAATTGTATCGCTGGTCTACACATTGTTGTAGTGTGATGTTAAAGCAGAGCAATTGATTATGTGGGTATGGTTCTAGGATTGAATGATGATATATGGTGAAGCTTATGTGACGTTATTTCTGCTGTGATTTTCTTGTTCCTTGTAGCTACGAACATGGTTGAAAACTGAAAAGTAGATGATGAATTACTTGAGAGGTTAGATGGGTGTTTGTGCTATTTAATGAATTAGAACAAATTCATTTGGGGTGTTAATCACAGAATATGACAATATTTTTTTTATGCTTCTAATTTTGTGTAGATTGAGTGACCAAATGAAACTATTAAATTTTACAATTTTTATGGAAAATTGCTGACATATTGCTGAATTAGACTGGGAAGTTTTAGAATTTTATGAGGTGTTTTGTTTTGTCAAAATTGCTGCAACTAGCACCTAGTTTAACTTTAAGGACAACTCTAGCCTGCTGGTAAATAAAATTCCATTTGACTACTTAAACAATTTTATTTTGGCCTACAATTTTTATATGACTTATAAGTCATTAAAGTAACTCCACACCAAATTTCATGGCATTTGGATTTGATTTGGTGGGTCAATGAAACAATTTTCTGAGCTTCTGCAAAACTGAGACAGAACTTATATATGGTTGATAAAAGAGTCTTTAGAGGGTCAAACGATAGAATTTTGATCTGAAATTTTTATCCTAATATGTCAACACATAAAGATCGTTGTGTCAAGTTTTGTGATTTTTGGAACTATAAATCAATACCAGAATTTTTCTAAAGAATTGACAAGATTCACAAGGGAATAGGTTAGGAGATTAGTAGCTTATGTTTTGGTTTGGTGATATTTCTTACTTAACTTGATTTTTAAGCCTTCAGTGAGATCTATGGCTTTCCTTCTCCAGTTTAAAGCGTAGATTTGGCAATGATTCAAGGTGAGTGGGTTGATGCTTCCTATGGCTAAGTATCTTTCTTAAACCATTCTTGCATCATAGTGAAAACACGTGATATATCTAGTATAACAAAAAGGATGATCATGATATATATGGATATGTTGAAATTACGACACTATTGTGCCTTGAATGGAATGGTGAGACATAATTATTAGAGAAATTTGTGTGATTATATCTTTACAAATTTATGTTTTCCATGAATGGAGTTGTAAATGATGTACTTCTAAATGAGTGTATATGCGAATATGTAGGTGTATATATATATATATATATATATTTATAGATTAAATTAAATTGCAAAGAAATTAGAAAGTGAGTATGCACATACACATATAAATTAACCTATCTTATAAGATACTTGTTTAGAAGGTAGCTTGGCAAAATATATATATATACACACACATATACACTCTGACCTTGTGACTGAAGTAATAAAAATGTGACTCCTCTGTGTGTCAATTTTGTTATGATTGATGTAATCATTTTATGGCATGATGATGTCATATGGATTAAGTTGAGATATGGTTTATTTTGATTGTTGAATTTATGCATTTATGGGTTAATGAGGTGTGTTATGGATGAGTATTTGATATTAATATGAGATCTTGACTTGTGAATGTGTTTGTGTTTGAGAAAGAAAGGATACATCATGGTGGTGCACCCCATGGGAAATTCTTCAAGGAGTCATAAGGGTGGAGACTTATAAATAGAGCGACAAGGTTGGATGCGGCGGTGGCCGCAGGTAACGATCCAGAGGTACCTTAGACGACTCGGTTGGTACGGAAAATTTATGAAATTGATTGAATTATTTATTATTGTAAATTGTCCTGAATTATGTTATATTGAAATGTACTTGATTCATTTGAATGCTGTTGAGAACCATTCTGGGCTGTGTATATCATGATGAGATCGACTTGTGATGACTATTATGTGTTATCATTATGATGCATTGTAACTATTTTTCATTATAGCATAGCATTGTCCCTTTACTGAGCAAGTGGTTTGCTCATACCCTCTTATTAACATTTTTCAGAGTTGGCAGTTGAAGGGAATTTTTGTGCAGGAAATCATGGATTCCTTTTAGCTCAAGACCTCTTTTGAAGTAGGGGATGATTTAAAATTCTTATTCTTGTATCTTTCTTTTGCTGTTCTAGAGTCGCTCCGTGATAGTATAGGTAATCTAGGATTTGGATTGTTGTATTTATTTATTTTTTTTAAATTGAGGAATTATGTATATAATGAAGTAACCATATTTTAAATATGTTTCTATACATTTTATTAGATTTTCTTGTTATGATGGAATGAAAGGCAAAGAGCGGTACAATTTTATGTAACGGGATATCTATCAATATGAGACAAAGAAGACTTCTTTAATTGATTGTTTACTTCCATTTATCTATTTTTTAGAATGTTTCATATGTTGATTCAATGAAATGGGTTAGATTCTGAGGTGAGGTTAAGCTCACTTTCTTGCTAGCCACGTGTTCTAGGTGGGACGTGACAGCAACATAGAGACGGAATTAGGGATGGACTTCTGTCCCTAATTGGAGATGGAATCAAAAATAGAAAAATTGGTAATATCCCAAATTTTTAATTAGTACAGTGGACCTTTCAATTTAAAAGAAAATAAAAAAGAATTTTTTTTGAGGAATTAAAATATTTTAGTGTGGATATATTGAGAATTACTTTGTAATAGGAAATAAAAATAAAATATATAAAATAAACTTCTGAGGACCTATTTGAAAATTTCCTAATTTTGGTAGGAGAATTAATTTAATGGGAATAGTGAGACAAAAATGGTAAAAAATATAATTTTGAATTTTGGATGAAATTTGAAATTTTTACAAAATGTTTAGGACCCAGATAAAAACTTACTTTGAGAGATGTAAAAAGAATTTTATCAAATAAACTAGGGACTTAAGTGACAAACAAAGGAATTTAAATGAGCCTTCTTGTATTTCAACCATAGAAATTGTGACGGCACCATAGAACCATGACACATGGAATCGACTACATATTGGCGGTGAATGAAGCATCAGGAAAATGGGAAGATAAAATTTTGACTTCATCATTCTCATCTTGCTTTTCGTAAGTCTCTCCCATCAGCATCCCCTGAACTTTTCTCCTTCTCTTTCCAAAAATTCTGCAGTAAACCTGAGAGAGAGAGAGAGAGAGAGAGAGAGACTCAACTCTGTATTCTGAACCTCCTTTATTCCTCAACCCGTGAGCTCCCTGTCCCTTCACCACAGATGAACTCGAGAGAAAGAAAAGAGAATCATGCTCTGCTTTCTTAAACCGAAAATAGAGTACTCTTTTTAATTGAATTAAGTGAAAATTGAGGGAAGAATTAGCAACCAAAGCCTCAGATTTTGGGAAGATTTGGGTAGCCAAGTTGATCAACTGAATTAAGACCAGAAAACGTGATGTTCTGCTCAAAATTCAGCTTAAACCGAAGAGGAGGAAATGAATGCGAAAACAGAGCATGAGTAGCGGTAAGCTTAAATCCTCTGTTTTAATTTATCTTTTTGTGTAGTTTTTGGGTAGAGTCTTAATCTAAGTTAGAAACAAAATTATGAGGCCAAGTAGAGAAAAAATCAGGAAAAAAAAAAGAGAGGAAGATAACGTGAAATGTATTGTGTAAGTTTGAAATATTTCAAAACTTGGTTTTAATTCATTAATTATCTTGCTTGGTGTTGGAAATGATTAAACATATTCTAAAAACATTTAAGATGAAGTTTTAGGCTGGTTTGAAAAGTAAAATCAAAAGTTGGACATGTTATATGCAAGATTGGGAATAAACTGAATAAAATAAAAATTTTACAAGGATTAATTTAATTTTAGAACAAAATACATTCTGAAATTAGAGACCTAGATAAAGCTTAATATGATATAAATCATACAAAATATAAAAGGAAAAATTTTGATCAAAAGTCTAAGTGAATAAACAAAATTTTCTCTTTATTGTCATTTTTTACTTGTTTTTTCGTTTCTTTCTTGATCAAATCCTAGGAATCAATTTGGGAAATATCTTGGAGCTTATGTTGTGTGGGTCAATAGCATTAAAAAGTGTAATTACAATACCAATCAAGGTGAGTGGGAGATAGTTCCTATGGCTAAATATTTTTATTTAGTGGCTCTTTGCATCATAGTAAAAATATGTAATATATTCAATTTTTGAAGAGAATGATAATTCAATTATATAATAATAGTATATTTAAATTAATGTTTCTATTTTTCTGGAAAGGAATGATGAGATGTAAACAATTGTGAAACTTGTATGGTGATGTATATATAATTATACTTCTTTATTTTCTCATGAATGGATATTATATTACGGATTGTGAATGGTACATGAAATAAGTTGAGATGTGACACACTCTGATTGTTGAACTCTTCCAATTGTGGATAGTTGAAGTATGTTATTGTTGAATAATTGTTCTATGATATGAGTTATGTTATGGTTAGATTTGAAAATGATTATGAGTTGTTGATGATTGTGAATTTGTATGTGACTAAAATGAATGAAAAGACATGATGGTGCACCCCATAGAGAAACTTATATAGAGTCATAAGGGTAAAGACTTATAAATAGAGCAATAAGGGTGGATGTGATGAGGGCTGTGAGCAACAATCCAGAGGTGTCCTGAACGATCCGGTTGGTACTTATGGGAAATGTGTGAAATTGATTGTATTATTTGTTGTTTTGAATTACTTGAATTATGTCGAAACATATTTGATTTACTTGGATACTGTTGAGAATTATTATGATTTATATTGTATCGTGTTATAATTGGGTTATGTATGATTGCTACATGTTATCATTATGATGTATGATATCCGTTTTTGTCATAGTGTTGTGTTGTCCCCTCACTAGGCACATGGTTTACTCATACCTCTATTACTAACATTTTTCAGAGTTGGTGATTAAGGCGAGTATTTGCACAAGGAATAACAGATCCTCAATTCAAGACCCTATTTGAATCCGGGGATGATTTAATTCTCTTTCTTGTATTTTATTTGCTACTCTAGAGTTGCTCCGTGGTCACATAGGTAGTCTACGATTTGATTTATGGTCATTATGAGTTGACAAATTATGTATATAAATAATACAACCATATTGATAATATGTTTCTAAACTTCCATTTAATTTACTTGTTGTGATGGATATAATTATATGAAAGAAAGGTGTCTTCAGTTGATTATATGTTTTTACATGTCTATATTAGAATGTTATATACGCTGACCTGATAAAATGGATTAGGTTCCGAGGTGAGGTTTGGCTCATTCTTATGCCGGTCACGTGTCCTAGATGGGACGTAACAAAATCTATTCCTGATCTGAGACAGAATCAGGGATGGAATATTCTATCCCTGATTTGAGACGGAATCAAGGACGAACTTTTCTTCCTTGATCCGAAACGGAAACCAAGATAGAATATTTCGTCCCTGATCTGAGATGGAATCAAGGATAAATTTTCCTTTCTTGTTTTGAAATGGTATCAGGACGAAATAATCTGTCCTTGATTTAAGACGGGTCAGAGATGAAATTAAATTCCGTCTCTAATGTTGAAAATTAACTTGAGACAAATTTTCTATTTTAAGACGAAAAATTTCGTTCCTAATTCTGAGATGAAAATTTTTTTTTTAAAATGTTTTTCCGTCTCTAATTGTTCTGGGATGAAATTTCCTTTATTGAGAGACTTCCTTCTTTGATTGTTGAATTTCTTGTAGTAACTCTTGTTTCTTTTTTGCCGACGTCACATTTAAGTACGTGACAAAAATAATCTCGATATTCTTGGATGGCTATTTTTCTGTTCACAAATGATCCCTTTGGCTAGCAAGGGGTAAATGATGTCATTTAGTATTGAGTTTAAAAAAAAATAATAATAAGATTGTTACTCTTTGTTCAATATGATGTACCTCTCATTTTCTAAGACATAAGCTATAGAAGTATAAAATAAAAATTGATATACAAGAAAGAATAAATATTCTAATAAGAAGTTATAATTTATGCTAGAGAATAAAATGAAATTAATCATTGCGATTCATTAATATGAAAACTTTTTTTTAGTATAAATTGTCTTAACAAGGCATGGTATTTTTTTTTTTTAACAAAATCAAATGTAGGTTTGTATCTAAATGAAATTTCAACACCCTACATCAAGTGCTTGATAAAATAAGATTGGCTTGTGAATATTTCTTCCGCATACAAGGGAAGGTAATCAATGTGCCTATTGGACACCAATTTGTCCTTCCTCTGGTTTAAGTAGTATATTCTAATGATTTAGTTGGGGCCTTCATTCTAAGATTAAATGATCTCGAGAGTTCAGAGAAGAAAAAGGCATCGAATGACAGTAATATGCTATTAATAATCATTTCTAGTCATGGTGAGCTTCTAACAAGTATTTAGGATAGATCACCTATGTTATATTCTTCAATCTACTAAGGAAGAAACAAACAAAATCAACGAATATTGATTCAACAATTTTAGGGAAAATTATGTGTCCAACACGTCCCATTTGTACATAGAAGATTGCATTTATGAGAAACATCTATAAAATTATTTTACCACAGCAATGCATGGAAACGATAATAGAGTGTTTCTCGGTATTAATTACAGAACTCCCAACTTGTTCCTCCCCATTTACAGTTCCTAAGTTGTTATGCAAACTAGATTTACATAAATATCTGATGAATAAAAAATGTCATGTCAACTTAAATTTGATAGAAAAGTCAGTTCATTAGTTACCCCAAGATTTCAAGTTTTTGTAAAATTATCTACATGCACGTGAGAAGATGCCAAACAAATAATTCATTTTCAGTACAATGTTAGCCCATAATTATAGTGATTATACAATCTTTTGGAGGTCAAGAGAAGACATATACATGCCAAAATTTTCATCCTATCCAAATGGGTTTCCATTTGTCCTTGGAAAATAACTTTTTGCACTTCCAGGAGCCATGTATCCTCCACCTGACTGCTGAATAGTTCTGTCAATATTCAAGCTGCTAGCTCTTTGAGGTCTTCAAATATTAAATGGGAATGGATTAGAATATGATTAAAAGAAGCTACTAAGAATATCACATTATTGTTGGGCATTAGATCTAACTATAAATCTCATACTGAGCAAGAGTGCACAAACAGGGAAATGCCTAGCTCTCAAAAATAAGGAATCATGAGATATATTTGCGAAAATGTCTACTTAAAAATAAACAAACCCCTTTCCAATATTCAGGTGAAGTTTTGATTTTCATTTATCATCATATAAATTGCCATTACAACTCATGGTTCTCTTCCTTTACACCTCCTCCCCCCACCATGGTTATATAAGCTCAAAAAGATAAAAATGCTTGGCATTATGAGAAATCACTAAACTACATCATGTGGGGATATATATGACTACTGTGTGTAAATGAAAAGAACTTGGTAACATGCTTCATAGCTTATAGCCAATGATTTACCTCTGAGGTTGCATATTATTATTAACTTGCTCAAAGTACGGACCTGGAAGGATTGAAAGTGAAAGACAACCATGACTATAACCGGTGAAGAAAATTTTTTCAGAGTAAATTAAAGATGATAAGGGCACTACCAGTAGGAAATTCAGAAGTAAAGGGAGATATTGAGGGCATTGAACATGCATAATGTGGGGATTGAGGCGCCATGGACCCTAAAGCCCCAGTGCTTGAAGCATGCACTAATCCTGTTCTCGTCGATATTGCACCTTGCAAAGTTGCCACAGTAGAAAACTATAGACAAACATCACCAAGATTTTAGTCTCAAAACAATTCTTTTAAAATGAGTGATTCAAATATTACACAGGCCTCTTAACAATGCAAATAAAAAACATAAAAAAGGCTTTCACTATAACAAGACATTCCATTTGAGATTGTCTCTCAGTTTCAACCTTCTTTAATGATGGGGAAGAATTTCATGGAAGGAAGAAAAAGGAAAAAGGACAAGAGCAAATGATAAGCATCCTCATAAAACAAACCAAAAGAACAAGACAACATATACATATATATATATATAATTTCTCTTAATGTTTGTCAAGATTTTTATTTAAATAAAACATCAGTACTTGATAACATTTATACACCTCATGCCTAAAAGTAAGATTTTGTCACTACATTTCGTTTTTTAAACGAATTTACAACTTATTAAACACTAGTTGCTTCTCCTAGCTCAACATCATTATCATAAAATGCAAGGAGACGACTAATACCATCCTAGTTTTGGTATCTCATTTTACTCCTTTAAGGGAGACAAAGATGAAACAGAGACTGATTTCATGTTATTTTACTATACAGTTAGTTGGATGATAATATCATATGGCTCTTTGATAAAATATTTTTCAAGCGCCAATTCTAGAATTATTTACCCTTACTTTTGTGTTGTAATGCCACAAATATTTTGTGTCTCATTGCATAAATAAGGTTAAATAAAACAAGGATAATATTTAGAAAGGTGTCCAAGCATGCAACAAACCAAAAGCCAGGATTTATCAGGTCATTTTACTACAATAAATCAATTTTAATATTTTACATACTGGTGAAGCATGGACTTGTGTTCTCCCCTCATTTACAATAAATGGATTTTTGTACTTTGTTGTAGTTGGAAAGGTTGAGATTGTCTGTAAATGAAAAATCATAGAACTATGTAACAGAAGTTTAAAAAGTTAAAATATAACCAAAAGAAAATACAAGTAAACTAAAATTTAATAATGAGTTGGATATGTTACAGTTGCATAAGGATAAGAGTTGTATCCCATGTTATGAGGTTGAACATTCTGCCAACCTGCTTGTGGTGCAGGGCCAGATAAATAGCTTGTGAAAAAAGAGTCCTGCAGAGAATTTATTCATGATTCAGAACTTTCTTTTTTTCCTTTTAAGTAAAATGATAATAACAACAACAATACAACATTTGTTACCGCTGGAAGTTCCTTTATTTCGGTAGACTTGGTCTCTACTGTACTAGGTTGGGATCCGAAATCAGATTTGGTGTCTTGAGTGGGTTTTGAGGTAGACTGAAGAGATAGGTCAGAAAAAGTTCTTGAAAAAACTTCGATACTAGGAGCAACTATTGACTGCATAGAATTGCATTAAAGAATATAATAAGCAAAGCAACTATGCAAGCATATAAGAAGGTATAAATTTTTAGTCTTTGAAGTTTTTGGCTTTTGCAACTTCTAAATAGTCACATAGACAAAGCTTGAACATTTTATCGAGTCTTATTCAGAATTCACCTGGTTATAGGAAGGTGCAGCTTTAACAGGTGGACTCAATGATTGTGTCATGGCGCTACGAGCTGTTGAGGGTTGTGTGAGCTCGGAGTTTTTAGTTGATGTAACTGAAGAAGCAACGTCGTTGTTAGGAAGTTCAGTTACTTGGCCTCCTGAAGTTGGTGCAAAATCCCCACCAATAGATACATTTTCTATTGTTACAGTTGAAGGATTATTATCAGCATTGGGAACTTTAGACATGTCACTAGCTGTAGCATAAAAGGGACCAGACAATTCGGAAAGTAAAAATTCTATAGCATTTCTAGTTTTAGGTGTCGTCTCTTTTGTAGGAGACTTTGAGGTATTTGTATTTGGGGTTTGAGGAGCCTCCTCTGGTATAGAAACTTCAAAGGCGGCCCAATCATTTCCATTTGATTGAGATACAGGTTGTGTTTCTGGAACAGTAGCAACCTGAGAGTCTTGACATATGACAATACTTGAATTAATATGTGTTTCTGCATTATTATTTTTTGGTTCAGCTGGATTCTCCTTAACTAATCGCTCGCCACTGTCAAGTGCAACCTTCTGCAATCAACATTTATTAAAGATTTTAGTTCAAGTGGGTATTTGTAAATGTGATTCATATATATGGAAGCAATAAGTAATAAGGAATCATCAAGCAACACACACTCAAACTTTTAAGGATTCTTTCCCTATATAGTTTGTAAAAAAGGGTATAGTCAGAAATCAAGACCAGATGAAGAAGCAAAATATTAAAAGGTAGAATGATTTCACTAGTAGAAGCTCAATCAGAAAGTTGAACGTACCTTCCCTTTGTCCACGTTCTTTTGACCCTTGGGTGAAACCATTATTAACTTTGATTCTAAACTTGAAAGCCTGCGACTTCTAGATTCATCATCTCGGAACCTATCATCAACAACCTCGATTGTTACTGGATTTCTTTTTTGGTTGCCATTCCTTGAGCTATATTTAGGACTTCTTCTTTCGTCATAGTATAACTTGACACTCTTGTCCTCGTTTATTAAACTAGGACTACGTGGATAATTTCTATCATCATGATGACGTGGACTTCTAGTAATACAGATCATCCTACGTTGATAGGATTCTTCCTTGTTATCCTGTATACATAAAATATAATATTTTCTAATTTCTATCGTCTCTAATTCTCAAAAAGCACACGTTTTGACACACACACACTATAGAACATGACAACTAATTGATGTTCCAAGTATAATTTAAAGTGCCATGAAATATTATGATACGACTCTATTTATTATTGTATATAGTACAAAACTTACCAATCTAAGTTTGGGAAGATTATTGTGGCTCCTTTCACCAGTGAATTTTCTATCCTCATAGACATGCCTAATGAAATCTCGAAGTTTCTGTGTGTTACTGAAAGCAGAACACATGAATTAAAGTAGATGCAGATGCTGCATGTACCATCCAAAATCAACGAGAGATGCAAATTAAGTTTTACTTGGAATCCGGATAAGGATGACAATGAGGATCCCACTCTTTAAAATAGATCTCCTTTGCTTTCTGAGAATAAAATCGGGAATAGGTTTTTATTATTACCAAATAAGTTGTGCATTTTCTATTTAGGAAGAAACGTAGCATGATCATAATTCATGCTCACCTCATTACCCCCTACATGAAGAGCATTGACCTCTTCTGCAGTAAATTTGGCCATCGATACTGACTTTACTCTATGATTAAACTCTCGTCTGTAATTCAAAGGCTATAGTAAGAAAAATTAAAATGAAAAAGAAAAAAAAATAGGAAAGACAGTAAAATCTAGAGTGATTCTTAATACTTACTGTATTCCGCTGCAGTTAGTGCAAACAAATGTCCAAAAATTTGTGCACACATATTGCGGTCCCTAATTCAAAAATACATGTTAATGTCGCTGGGCAAGCACTTCAAATTTTTTAAATTTATTTTTTAAATATTTTTAGTATAAAAACAAATTATTGTAACTTTTAGGTTAAATTATAATTTGGTCCCTATAGTTTCACTAAAATTAAAAATTGGTTCTTATATTTTGTTTCTATGTAAAATAGTTTCTATATTTTTCCTATCCATAAAAGTTAGTCTTTGCCATTAATATGATTGACTTTGATGTTAAAATGGTCTTATATGATAGTTAATGTATATATTTGTGAACATATCAATATGTCTAGTCATTAATTTTTGCACAACCTATCCATCATGTCAACAAAGTTTTTACTTTGTCCTTAATTCTTAGTATAAAAATTAAGAGCAAAATGAGAACTTTGTTGACAAGGTAGCTGAAAATTGTAAAAAAATTAATGATTAAACATATTGACATGTTTATAAATATACACATCAGCTATTATGTAGGACAATTTTAACATCAAAGTTAATCATACTGACAGCATGAACTAACTTTTATAGATGGAAAAACTATAGGTATCATTTTATATAAAAATAAAATATAGGGTAAAAATTATAATTTAACCTAACTTTTATTATAATCAGAAATAATTAAAAGTATTGAGTATATTTTATATCATTTTGTTAGTATGACTTTGGAGCCTATGACCAAAAAACCCCCCAAAGCCATGTCTAATAGTACATATATACTAGTGGTTTAACATGTATCAAAGTACATGCTAATTTTTTGTTTAATATATTTTTAAATGTTATTATATTTAAAGATGATTAAAAAAGAGTAATAGAAAGTTAAATAACCCTCTTTCTTTACATGATAACTCTCTCTCATGTTATATTTTGTACTCTATTTTCTATCAACTAATATATGGCAGTGAATGACAATGACGAGAAGGTTCAAAATTATATACTAAGACTAGTGGCTTGACATGCACCAATATATGTGTCAGTTTATTTTATTTAAATAATAAATAAAAGTATTGGAAAATTATTTAACTTCTCATTTTTCTACATGTATTTAACTTTATTTTATTTTATATATTATATTTTATTGTACTTACTAACATTTATATAGCTTTCGAACCACTGACCCAAAAGCTTTAGTGCCATATACAATAATACTAGTACCTTCACATATATTTAAACGCATGTTAATTTTTTAAAAATTTATTTTTAATTAAAAATAAATTCTAATTGTTTGTATGATATTTTTTAATAATAAAAAGAAGTAATAGGAAGTTATTTAGCTTCTTCCTCTGTTATGTTGACATTCATTTTAATTTTTCTTTCTTATATATTGTTTTATGTATTTGTTAATTATTAAGCATCACCGTAGTGAACCTCACTTAGGTTTTTATTGTGGGTTCAACAGTATCACATCAGCTTAATCACTTCCTACTCTAATGATTCATACAGTCAACTCTCTACCATTTTAGCATTTATTATTCTCAATTAACATTTATTATAAATTGATTATTTTATTATTACTTTTTGTATAAAAATCGGTTCTTATATAAGAACAGTTTTTACGCATAACAGCTAGCGTGACCAACTACAAAAAACCTCTTAAGAATTACCGTTGTAAATGCTCTTGTAGTCTTAAGGACCAATCACCAGGAGACACGAAGCTATATATAGTAACTAATGCCTTGTTAGAAAGGATTTTCTGTGGTCGATTTGGGCAGTTTTAAGAAGAAAACCAAATTGAATAACCGACTTCAGTTTGAAAAAATATCAAATCGCTCAATTTGGCTTGGTAAATCAAACGACAAAATGGTTAATTTAGGTGGCTCGGTTTAGACGGTTTGGACCTCTATTAAACTTTTGTTTTTTGTTTTTGAGTAATTTATCTTTTTTAAAAAAACTTTTAATAATTGTTTATTGAAATAACTTATAAAAACAACATTATCTCACTCAAATTAATATACCTCATAAACTATAATATATTCTTCATTCAAATAACTCAGAAAAACATCTCACTCAAAATCAAATAACTTGTAAACCACAATACATGATCATTCAATAATTTATAAAAAGGAGAACTAAAACATAAACTAACTAGTATAAATGATAAGTATAGGTCACATATTAATAAAGCACTTAACTGTTATATAATATATACATAATATAAGTTATATTCGAGTATTTCTTTGTTTATAATATATATATATATATATATATATATATATATAATGATTAGTTTGGTGATTTAGTTCGGTTTGGTTATTTACCAAACGATAGACTGAAACAAACTGCCAAAAAATAGTATATTCAAAACCAAACTAAATTGAATATTAATTGGTTTTGTTTAGTTTGTCAAATTAGTTCGAATTTTGAACACTCCTAGCTAGCTTGCCATGCTTTAAGCCAATTTACACTTTAATTTATTCTCAAATATTTAAAAAAAGTCATTAAAGTCATTATAATTTTTGTTATATTTAAATTAATAAAAGGTTGTGAAATTTCTTTTTTATCTCTTCACTTTCCTATATACATACATTTACATTTCTCTTTCTTGCATTATATTTTATCTTTTATTTTATCTATTACAGATATATGATTTTAAAAACTAATAGCCAAAAATTCCAAAGCCATATATAGTATAAATATAAATATAAATAAACATATAATATTTTCGAAGATATTAAAATATATATTTTACTTAAAAAAAAGTCAGGAAACGAGAACTGAACTTCATACCAAAGTATTGCAGTTGATACATCTCCGATTTTCAGGAAGTTTTGAGAGACTTCGAATTTCTCTTTCAATTCTCTCATCTTCTTTCATCCGGCATCCCATCTTCTTAGGTTCAACAACTTAAGCATCGATATGGAAAGAAACCATATGTTATCATCTACCAAGTGGGAATTTAAAAAAAAAAGTTTTAAAAATATGACAAAAATATATATATTAAATGGGAAAATATGCAGAACAATATTTAGAAGCTACTTATTGTTTTAAATCATTAAGACCCTAGAAGGCAATCCACACAACAATTCACCCCCTAAATATGTTCTCGCATATAACCTAAAAAAAAAAAACTAAGCAGTATACAAACATATCATTCAGGTGTCCATTAGAACATTGAAAACCCTTCAAGATCATGTTTTGTCCTAATTTTTGAACATTCTGTTTTTCTATGCAACTTTAAAAGGATACTCGTTATTTTGTTTTCTTAAGTTTTATCTATTTTATTGAATTTTCTGAGTTACAATAACAGAGAAAACAAAAAGGGCTATCAGAAAATGAACCTGTTTGTCTTACGCGATCAAAATGATAGCGTTTGGACGACGAATATCCAGTTCTACAGCCATTAATTGCGATAAAGAAAGGGAGGGTAGGATAGGATGTTTGTGAAGAATGATGGTAATGGATATTGATAGCCAAAATCTTTGACAAAAGGGGAAGAAGGGAAAGCGGCCGGTAATAACGGTGACGCGTAGATTTATTACCGTTGAGGCATTTTTTCATTTATGGGAAAAATTATTGTTAGATAGAATCGATGTTTATTCTAATTTTTAGTTTTTACTCTATGCTAGTTTTGTTAATAAATATAACTTTTTTAAGTGACTAAAATTAGGGCACGGGTTCTCTGCTTGTTGGACAAGTACTTGATGCACAAGAGCCATCAATTAGGGTGGGCTTCACACAGGCTGATGGAGCCCACGCCGATTAGACGACTCTTGTGCACTATGTTCGGTGTTTGGCGAGTAGAGAATCTGTGCGCCTAAAATTAGGAGGGGACTCGCAATATGAGTCATTTCTTTCTTTTTTTAATGATAATAATTATTTGGATATAATCTTTTTTATTTCATTTAACAATGATATTTTCTATCAATCTAGTGGCAAAAGTGTACTTTTAATCCCTTAACTTTGTTACAAGATTCACTTTAGTCCCTTAATTTTTTGTTTGTTT
This sequence comes from Biancaea sappan, assembly GCA_037074585.1. Taxonomy (NCBI): domain Eukaryota; kingdom Viridiplantae; phylum Streptophyta; class Magnoliopsida; order Fabales; family Fabaceae; genus Biancaea; species Biancaea sappan. The sequence goes on from CM073494.1 coordinate 39,083,380, forward strand.
CACTTTGGTCCTATAACTCTTTTAAAAAAATCACTCAATAATTTCCTTACACTTAAAACCGTTAATTTAGTTATATGGGATAAGTGCGATATTGATAGGTGGAGTTACTCTGAAATCTTAGAATGTCTGAAAGATCTAGGGTATCCTCAAGTAAAAGAGGTATACAGGTTACATGAGTCTAGTCTAAAAGCTGGGCTAAGACTCATTTCTAATGACCATGATGCCATGGACATGGGCAGCATAGGTATTAAGCATGTCATGGTGGAGCTATATGTAATACAGTTACAGAAGATGATGGAGTGGAAAACGAATATGATACAATGATGGATGAAGTAGAGGATAGCGCATTGAATATTTGGTTCAATGATAGTGAAGAAGAAGTAACGGATGAAGATGATGGCTTTGATCAAGTATAGTTCAACTACACAAGAAGGGCCCATTGACCAAGAGGTGCCTATTAACCAAGAGTTGCCTATTGCTAGCTTTTGCTAAGAAAAGTAGGGAAAAATTACCTATTAGCTCATTTCAAGGGGAAAGCTAAGGAGAAAGGAAGGGTAGAAATTAATGAAGGGGCCCTGGTTGATGAGCATTATGAGTTCTCTAAGGAAAACATAGAAGATGAACAACACGTCAATGATAGTGATAGTAATGAGGTCAATTTGGAAACTAAAAGTGTCATAAGGAAGCAGTGTTGAGGACCTTCAGATGACGAATATGAAAGCGAGGAGTTGGATAACCATGATAGTGAGGAAGAGTAAAGATGGAAATGGAGTCCAAGGTAAAAGGTTTCCTTTGCATAAGTTGTTACAAAACAAAATTGCATTTCCCGGCTATTTCTTTTTGCATTTAGTGTGATTTTAACCGCTGCTAAATGTTTTTGGTGACGGTTGAAGAAAATCAGTGTAGGCTTTTAGCAGCGGTTATTTTCAACCCAATATAACCATCACAAAACTTTTAGCGACACTTTTGTTGTAATTTGTGACGATTGTATTTTGCCCTCTTTGATTTATTATGGAAATTTTACAGCGGTTTTGTAATTAAATGAAATTTGCCTTGTCTTAGTGGCCGTTTTTTACCACTCAAATTTCATTAAATGTTATTTTTAGAGCGTTTTATAAACCGCCGCTATTTAATAATTTCATTAAAAAATTTATTTAGCATATCAGTGTTATGAATTCTTTTTTAATTAAACATATACTTGTTTAAATATTATGAAAATATTTGTGTAAATTATAAATCATTGCTAAAATTTCAAATATTCAATATAATAATTAAAGAAACATATCATACATAATTTAATAAAATAAAATGTGTTAAAGTTACTATATTCTAAAAGTTGTACATAATATTAATTGTTCTATTAAACATTCCTAAATGCTAAAAGACACAAATATTACATAGTTCTATAAGTGTTCGGGGCATAGCTTGACAATGATTATGGACATTCATCACCTGCATCTCCCTCTAAAAAAAAACAATGTTATCATTGAATATTACAAGAAGATAACAAGTAATATTATCTTGTGCACCAAGTCTTAAATTATTATGCTTCCCTTCACACAATAAAAAATAAGCATTTTATTTAATTGGTATTATAGAACATATATGGCTGTGTACGTAAGGGTATGGTTTCATGATCTATGCATCATAAAATTTTTTCTCTTTTCCCTAAATGTTCGGACGCTGATCATTCATTTCACCATTTTCCAATAATGTTGAGGTTTCCAAACCTATCAATCATTTCACCACTTTATAAAAGCAATTGTGCTTCCTCTTGTATTTTATAAAACATAAATTGGTGTTATTGAAAGAACCAAAATACACCTTATGCATATATGTATTATTTTTCAACACTCAAAACAACCTTATCATCTTGCAATTGTTATATGGACTTTAAGTCTTTGCAAAAATTGAATGAAAATTGAACCTAATTCTTTGAACTAACATTCAATTGATTTTTATAAATATCAGTCAGATAAGAAATGGTACCTCCTATAGGACCAACACAAAAAGCCCAATTTTAGCAAAAGAAGATTTCATATTAGGACATCCTGATAAGAAACAACAAAGATAAGGTTGTGTAATTTAAAAGCAAACCTATTACCTTGACAAAGATAAGTCTTGGCTGCATCCATGGTTTAACGCCAAGTCCCTGGAAGTTTAGAGATTGCATTCCTTAATCCCCAAGCCTACCTTGGAGCCACATGAATGTAGAACTAGCGCCCATGTTACCATCCCTGAGACCTAAAGCGCACAAAGTTGGAGAAACAATTAAATTGATTAGATAGAGGTGAAGATGCCATGTAACTCAAAAGACAAAGTAAACAAAGAATACCATGAAAAGAAGGTAGTCCTGAGGGCCAATGGGGATGGATACACGGGGAAGGTTGTCAATGGTTCAATCTCCCATAAGGAGATCGACTCTTGGCCACCTCTCCCCTATAATGGACTCATCCCTACATTCTAAATCATCGTTAAAAGATCTTGGGTATTCTCATATTGTCCAAAAAACTACATTAACAAATTCATATAATTGTTTAAAATGAACAATCCTGACAAACCTTCACAGACCGCCAATGTGAATTTGGCCAACATATAGGATCTAAATCACTAATGCTTGTTATATTACCCATGTATCTGTACAAGGACATGTTACATTGAGTATAAGATACCATGGTTAAAAAAAACCTCAGAAAATAAGCAGTAGTGAAAGGAAATGTAACGCCCCAGAAAATGGGCATATGAATATACATATATTATAGGGTTTACTTCAGTGGTAGCCCATAATTTCCCTGAACAGTCATAATATCCACAACTATATAAATTGTAAATTACATAATTTGCAAAGCAAATTATAGCCAAATAAGTAAAATCACTAAAACATCGCAGGTCCTAGGTGGCCTATAGGATTACAGAGCATTTTTAATTGTTTCACTTAGAACCCTTCGACTCAATGATGTATGTATCCAAGCCACTAGCCTCCAGCAGTTTCCCATCCTATTTAGTTGTTAAGTCTGAAAACAGCAAAAAAGAGTGTGAGTTTATCAAAAACTCAGTGAGATGGTGACTGTGTAGTAAAACATAGCACAAGTGCAAACAAGATATATATATATATAAGTATGAAATGGAAAAAAAAAAAAAATATATATATATATATATAACATACCTTACCACGCAAACAAGACCCGCAATTCAATGCAAGTCTTCAATCTCACAAAACAATTCATAAAACAATCCTCAACCAAATAAAAAGCATAAGTCCAAAATGCATTATACAATGCATGATGTATGATGCATTTTCCACATCCTTTCCACACTTACCACATTGAAGAACAACCCTCAATGGGTTTATTCAGAGGCCTATCTCTCTGTTTCCTCTCTCGATGTGGACAAATGCATTATGCAATGTTTATCCCACTCTTTTCCACTCCACATTGAAGACTAGCCTCAATACGTATGCATACCCATTGACACCACTTAGTAGTATTACATAATGGATAGCTCCGCACTCTATTTCAACACTTTCCAATATATATAGATATGAAAATGATGATATGCATTGCATCTACACCATCACAATACCACAACCATCACCAAACAAAAATCAGTATTGCTCGCACTATTCCACTTTAAATATAATTAAACATACAGCCCCCAATCCCACAAAATAATTTCCACAATCATTCAATGAAATTCCTTGGTCTAGTTATTACCTCTAACTATGGAATTTCATTGATAAATTTCTAACTATGGTGTGAATGAGATTTATATTGACTTGGCCAAATAATTTAATAAAACTTAAATGGCAAGGTCATCCACTCACATCAATACCAATAAGATTTACCACAAAAGAAGTCTTGGGAGACAAGCCAATGAAGCTCCCAAGCCACCTAGAACCAACCACAACCAATAAGTAAATAAAACAAGGAAAATCCTCATCACTAACTCTAACCTTTGGTCATTCTTTTAGTCATAAATCTTAACTGGTAAGGATACTTTAAACAAATCTTATACCATTGGAAACAAGACTCAAAGAGCTTTCCAACAATATAAAGTTAGCTAAAAACGAAGTTCGAATGAAAGAGTTATGGCCATTTGAAAATAGACCAAGTAGACTATCTGATGGCTAGCACCTGGGGTGCTAGATGCCCAACTTTCTGCCCAAATTTTTGTGCTTGGTGCTTAAGATGCCACACATGGTGACTAGGATGCCAATACCTCTCTTTTCCACTCAAGGGTGGCACCAGAGGTGCCACAACTTCGAACTTGAGTTTTATGCTCAATTTTGAGTCAGATCTGGCCGAATCTTCACCGTTTTTCATAATTCCTTCCATGCGATCTCATGCTTGATGTCTAAGGAGTATTTAGACACCAAAATCCCAAATTTTAACTGAGAAACGAAGCCATAATCTCAATTTTACCCCATATACCCTTAAAACTAGAAAATAGGGAAAAGTTTAAGAAATCATAATCCTTACCTTGATTCCTAGCTTTCCCTAGGTTATTTGGCCTCCAATGACCTGCCCTACCACTAAAGAAAGGTTCTCTGAAGCTCATTGAGGATTTGGAGTGGAAAAGGTAGAGAGAAGGAAGAAAGAAAGAGAGAAGAAAGAGTGAGAAGAGAGAGAGAGAGGAAAGTGAGAAATGAAGAGGAAGAGGTGGGACAACCTATATATACCTATCTAGAGTGAAATTACTACTTTGTCCCTAGGTGACTCTCAGTTAACCTTAGTGGTGACAAACCCGTAATTTCTTCAATTTGGGTATTTCCTATATCCTAAGTGCCACCTAGTTCCTCAATTCACTTTAGTCCCTCTTTGGACCTCATAGGTACTCAGCCTCCTCTATGCCTCATGATTACTGTCTTTCTATTCCTTGTCTCTCTACTCTATCTCCACGAAATTTCCTCTTCCTCTTATCTTTCCTCAATCCTCAAAAATATTATCTATAATAAAATACCCGGTTCAATTATTTATTTCCACTTCCATAAATAATATTCAAAAACAGTAAATTAAATATGAAAATTAAAATTAACCAAATAATTCCATTAAAAATAATGAAAATTTTCATTACTACAACCGTAATACCGCCAATTACGTGATTCCAAAATTGGTGGGTATTACAGGAAATGCTTATAATGATGATGAACAAATAAATTAGAAAAACCCAAGAGCATTGCTGTGCAATAATCACTACAAGAAAACCCAAGATCAAAGATGGAAATTTCTGTCTCTAATTGAACAAAATGTTGTCTCTGATGAATCAGAGACAAAAATAATGCCATCTCTAAATGGTTCATTGCAGAATCTAGGGATGGAAACAAATTTGTCTCAGATTTAGGAACAAAAAAATTTCCATCCATGTCAAAAAATGTTTTGAGTTTGATACGGAAACTATGCCCATCCCTAATCTGATACGAACAAAACCATCTTTGATTCCATCTCTAATCAGAGATGGAATTAGGGACTACACTTATCATCTCAGATTTGAGACAGAGGCAGAATTGGGGATGGATATTTTTGTCTCTAATTTAAGACGGAATTATATGTCCCTAAATCCATCTCAAATACAGTATTTTGGAGACGGAACAATACATCCCTAAAATCCGTCTTTAATAAGTAAATAACTTTTTTAAATTTATTTTTTCAGCTGATAATTTTGAAATAGAAAAATTTGTCCCTAAAATCCGTCTCTAATGTGTAAATAGCTTATTATACACATTAAAAATTGAAATTATCCAACTTGTCAACACAGCAACAGCCAGAATTATAATCAAAATTTGTAAAAGTTTTTTGGGGCTAAAATTTTTTTTTTAAATACCTCTAAATGCACATTTTTCATTGCCAATATAATAAGTCGTATAAATAAGTTAAGAAATAAAAACTAATCTAAAGGGTGATCATCATCATCAATAGCATCTTCAGGCTGAGCCCGCTTGTCAACACTAATGTAGTGATCCATTATTTGCCACATCTTAGTAATCATGTTCACTTGACTATGGATCATCTCTTGTGTAACATGAAGCTGTTTCTGCTGAGTCTTCAGCTGCTCAAGCATAGGATCCAACTGTTGTAGCTTATCTTTAAAGTCAAGATGAAGACCGAAGGTCAGGATAGATTAAGTGGAAGGACCGATCTTATGTGCCTCAGACCCTGTGCCAAATAGATGGTCCTTCTTATTCATGCCTCCCATACTAAAAGCCACAACTCTGTATCATCAACATCATCCTCCTGGTCATCTACACCTTTACCTATCGCAGACCCTTGTGATGATTTCAATTGAGTGTACTCTTCCTATTAAATAAAATTATTTTGATAGTTAGGTATTGATAGAATTAATAAAATAAAAAGAACAAGGTAAAAAATTTATACTTATGTAGACTTCACTAGAGCGCGCATCAACAAAGTCCCCGATGTCCTTCTTGTTATGAGTTCGCATGAATAAATCTACTAGGCAAGGCTTTCTCTTGGTCTACCGTTCTTGCACATTATAGTGAATGTTGTTTAATTTGAAAATGACTGAAGAAGATAATAGATTTAAAATTAAAAGAGAACAAAGATATTATCAGTGGACGCATGTGTTCAGAGGTAGGAATGTTACCTCTAGTGTGTCATGTACCTCCGATAGAGGATGCCTTGTTTCTACTGGCCTTGTCACACTTCTCCTTATAGTCTTCAGAGCTCCACTTCTGTAATAGCTCCTGGTAAATTGCCTCGCTAATCCACGGAGGCCTAACCTTCTCACCATGGATACGGTACATCATGTGGTGTAATACATCACTGTACTTCTTGTTCCAACTTTGCCTAATCTATTTCTCATGTTGGGTCAACCACTTGTTCCGTTTCTACACATAGTAAATTATGTTAATAATCTTAAGCGCTAAAGAAATAAAATAAATTAGTCTATCGGAACCAAAACTTATTGCCCATTCTTGGAACCATAACTCTCTTAAAGCTTGGGGAGTAGTCTTCTTGGTATATGCCAGTGCCTCAAATTTCCCCTGTATGATTAGGGAAATCTCTCTAACTACATGGACAATCGGATGGAAACTGTGAAAAAAAAAAGTTAGTGATATACATGAAAATAAAATAATTTAAATTTGGCTCACGTATCCTTATCGAGGCGTAGCCAATGTCGCCCATCTACGAGATTTTTGCTTCCTATTCACTGCCACTTCTCCCTTAACACTTGTGTGGGTTAGTAATAGAAGAATCTCCTCAAAGTAGCTCAGAAAAATCGAGTTTAACGTTGCTATTTGCTTCTTCCAAAAACCTCTATTTTATGGTTGAAAAAAAAACAGAAGAATTTTTTTTTCTGCTTCTGTCCAAGCTGCTGGATTCTCTTTTTCTCACTCTCTCTCGGCTGTGAATGGTGCAAGGAAAGGGGAGGAAGATGTTGCTATTTATAGCTAAGAATGGGAGGCAAGTGGAAAATTCCTTTTGAATATTCAAATATCTCTCTAAAGCCTAGAAATGTTTAGAAAACTCAAGATAACTCAAGATAAACCTAGACTAACCTAGAATTCTCTAGAATTATCTATACTAGAAATGTTTAGAAAACTCAAGATAACTCAAGATAAACCTAGACTAACCTAGAATTCTCTAGAATTATCTATACTAGAAATGTTTAGAAAACTCAAGATAACTCAAGATAAACCTAGACTAACCTAGAATTCTCTAGAATTATCTATACCATTCTACAATATTCTACATTTATCTAGGAAATTCAAGAATATACAAGATATCTGTAGAACATACAAGATTCCTCTAGAACAATCTAGATTCATCAAGGACATTCAAGAGATTTCTAGAGTCTTAAAATAAAAAAAATATTAAATATTTATTCCATAATAATTTGGGATGTTACAACTCACCCCCCCTAAAATTTGAATTTTGTCCTCAAAATTCGGTAAACATATAATTAAAAGGATTATACATTAGAAATTTTAATTACCTAGTGAAATAACTCAGGATAATGTCTTGTCATGTGTTCTTCAGTTTCCCATGTTGCTCCCTCTTGGGATAATCCTCTCCAAACTACTTTAACTAGAGGGATTTGCTTATTTCGCAATGATTTGAGTCGTGTATCAATGATTCTATATGGTCTTATCTCTACTGTCATATTCTCTTGTAAATGTACATTCTCATGTTCAATGACATGTGAAGGATCTGGGATGTACTTTTTAAGTTGAGACACATGAAAAACATTATGAATATTTGCCAAGTTTGGGGGTAAGGCTAATTTGTAAGCAGTGTTGCCAAATTTTTCAAGGATTTGGAATGGCCTAAGTATCTTGGACTAAGTTTCTTTGACTTCATAGATCTTCCAACTGCTGTAATTGGTGATATTTTAAGAAAAACATGATCACCTTCTTCAAAACTTAAGGGCCTTATTCTCTTACCTGCATAGCTCTTTTGTCTACTTTGAGCTGTAAGTAATCTATCCCTTATAATTTTAATTTGCCTTGAAGTTTGGTCTACTATTTCTGGGCCTATCAGTGCTCTTTCTCCTAGTTCAACCCAACAGATAGGTGATCTACACTTCCTTCCATATAGAAATTCATATGGGGCCATCTTGATATTAGATTGGAAACTGTTATTGTAGGCAAACTCTGCTAATGGCAAGAATTTATCCCAATTCCCCTTGAACTCAATCACGCAAGCCCTTAACATATCCTCTAAGGTCTGGTTTGTCCTTTCTGTTTGACCATCTGTTTGAGGATGATAAGCAGTGCTAAACTTCAATTTTGTACCCATGGCATCTTGTAAAGATCTCCAAAATCTAGAGGTGAACCTTGAGTCTCTATCTGATATGATGTCACATGGAACACCATGCAATATGACTATCTCCTTTATGTATAACTCAGCATACTTATCTAGGGTATAGGTAGTATTGATAGCCAAGAAATGTGCTGATTTTGTCAATCTATCTACTATTACCCAAATGGAATCATGGCCAGAAGAAGTTCTAGGTAGTCCTACAATGAAATCCATTGAGATGCTATCCCATTTCCCTTTTGGGATTTCTAAAGGTTGCAATGAACCACCTGGTCTTTGGTGTTCAGCTTTTACTTTCTGACAGGTTAGACATTTACTAACAAATTCTGTTACCTCTTTCTTCATTCCAGGCCACCAAAAATTTCTTTTTAGGTCATGATACATCTTTGTTGTTCCTGGATGAATAGTATACTTACTTTGGTGTGCTTCTCTCAAAATATCTTGCCTAAGGTTTCCTTGATTGGGAATATACACTCTTTCTCCAAATTTGAGTAATGCTTTGTCGGTGAATTTAAGATTCTCTATTTTACCTAAGGCCATTAACTCTTCTACTCCTTTGATGTAAGGGTCTTTAGGTAAAGCTTCCAAAATTAAATCCTCTAGTTCATTTCTAATCACTAGGGCACTTATTTTTAGACTTTTACGGTTAAAAGATACTTTAAGACTCATATCTCTGAATTCCTCTAAGAGTTGTTCCTCTCTAAGCATCATAATAGCTAGATGAACAGATTTTCTGCTTAAAGCATCAGCTACTATGTTGGCTTTACCTGGGTGGTACTTAAGAGTGAAATCATAGTCCTTCAGAAATTCAATCCATCTCCTCTGCCTCATATTAAGCTCCTTTTGGTCAAAAAGGTATTTAAGGCTCTTGTGATCAGAAAATACTTCAAAACTTGCACCATATAGATAATGTCTCCAGATTTTAAGGGCAAAGACTACGACTGCTAATTCTAGATCATGAGTAGGGTAATTTTGTTCATGTGGTCTTAGTTGTCTTGATGCATAGGCCACTACTCTTCCTAGTTGCATTAGTACACAACCTAAACCTTTAAGTGATGCATCTGTATAAATTATGAAAGGTTTTTGTGGGTCAGGTATAATTAATACTGGAGTTGATGTTAATCTAGCCTTTAATTCCTGAAAACTTTCTTCACACCTACTGTCCCAAATGAAAGGTAGATTTTTCCTCGTTAGCCTGGTTAAAGGTAGAGCTATTTGTGAGAATCCCTTGATGAACTTTCTATAGTAACCAGCTAATCCTAGGAAACTCCTAATCTCTGTTACAGTTTTTGGTCTTTTCCAATGTAAGACAGCTTCTACTTTACTAGGATCAACTGATACTCCTTCTCCAGAGACGACATGTCCTAAGAATTTTACTTCTTTCAACCAAAACTCACATTTACTAAGTTTGGTGTACAATTTCTTTCGAAATTCCCCTAGAATCCGGTTAATTGAGTTGCTAGTATCACCTTCCTTTCTCTTTCCTCTACCCTTTAACTCATCAGTCAAGAGTTTTAGAACTTCAGTAGTGGTAGCCTGATTGTCTTCTTGTCGATCTGCCCTAGCCACCAAGTGTTCTATGTTCTGAGTAAGGGTTTCCAAGATCTCGGCTTGGGTTCTCTTAGATGAGGCCATTTCTACAAGACACTGAAAAGATTGTATTTCTAAATCATAGAAACAAGCTAATCAAACATATAGCAAACATCATCAAAATATCCTAATTCTACCCATAAGGTGCCCAAATCTTTGTTCTGATACCAAATTCTGTAACGTCCTTATTTTACTATACTAAAATCTGAATTTTTTTTTTAAAATTCTAATGCTTAATACTCATATCTTCAAAAAGAACATTCTACAATTGTTCTCAGTACAAATCATAATTGGTTATACATAATAATTGAAATTCTAAACATAAGATAATTTTACATTCATTTGAAATAAATTACAAATCTGTCGTACATAATCTATAATTCTAATACTTAATAAACTTGAGTGCTCTAAAAGTGTTCAATCAATCTTTACACCTTTCCCCTTATAGTTAACCCCTGAAATGGTCAGTTCGAAAAGCACAAAAAGGTGAGATAAGGGTATCTCAGTAGCTAGCATAATTTTATAAACATTTATAAATATACCATTTCAGTCATAAAAGCACTTGTATCATAAAAATCAGTCCATGTAATATAAATTCTCAGTTCAGTGTAATAGGTTGATGAAAAATTAGCAAGCTGATATATGAATAAATCATGGAATCAAGAATAGTTGGTGGCACACTCAACGTCATGGAAAAGATAGTCTGCAGGACTATTTTTCCAAGCTAAACATGAGAAAAAGGCTACTGCAGTCCTTTAACTAAAGCTAGAAACATTCCAAGCTAAAACATGGATAATGATATTTATTTATACATATCATCTGAAAAATATTATGAAAAATATTGGTCTAATATGAGATTACGATGAAACCCAATGAATAGAAATTGGAATAGAATTAGGAATTTAAGAAGATCAGGAAAGATGATATTCTAGAATCTTTTTATTTAAGATTTTTAAATAAGATTATATATACTGTTTGAATAGGTCAAAAATCGTGAAACGAATTTCAAGACAGATTGAATAGCTATTTGATCTAAAAAGTCAGACTACAAAGTACAGGTAGCGTAACGTAGCAATTCATAAAAGCTTGTTTTACTACTTGAATATTTTATGTCCATGAAGTTTTATCTAAAGTGAAATATGTTTTTCATGATGAAATTAGCATGATATTAGCTTGAAAGTTTTCTTCCATGTTCAGCTTGGGAGTTATGCTTCCATGTCAGCTTGGAAATTCTATTTCCATGTCAGCTTGGAAATTATATTTCCATGTTTTAGCTTGGAATTTTTCTAGCTTGAGTTAAAGGACTGCAGTAGCCTTTTTTTCATGTTTAGCTTGGAGCAAAGGAAAAAGGGAAAATATTGCAAGAGGGACCTACCCGAATAACAGAAAAGTTTGTAATTACTCATTAAAGAAATTTAGAAAAAAATCTAGTTTTAACTAGAATCTAATTTTATTTAGTATGTTAGCTAAAAACTAAGTTATTTTAATTAAATTATTTATTTATATCATTATGTAAAGATTTATAAAAAATTATATTTATTCTTTTATCCATACATATATAGTGTATTTTATATTTGCTAAGTAACGTTATTACACCTCTATTATATATATATATATATATATATATATATATAAGCATAGCCATATATAAGTATTTGTTCACCGAAAATTACATACATAATTTTATATATATATATTTCTATTATTTACAAATTTATAAGCATTTGATCAACTAAGCCATATATTTTTAGATATGGACAATTAAATTTAGCTACATGATACATATATTTTTATATATCCTTATGCTACTTTAGTATATTTATATATTAATATATCTATATAATTAGATACATAAGTGTATGTATTAACTTTATAAGTTTACATATATACAAATTATTTACAAATAAATAAGTATTTGATTAATTGATTAAGTTGTATATTTTATATGGATAATCAAAATTAGTTTTATATAAACATGTAAATATAAATACATATATGTTTATTTTTAAAAAGTTAACTATGTATAAATATGATCTTTTAGATTTATACGTATATGTTATTTAAATTAATGATATTTATTTATACATATCATCTGAAAAATATTATGAAAAATATTGGTCTAATATGAGATTACGATGAAACCCAATGAATATAAATTGGAATAGAATTAGGAATTTAAGAAGATCAGGAAAGATGATATTCTAGAATCTTTTTATTTAAGATTTTTAAATAAGATTATATATACTGTTTGAATAGGTCAAAAATTGTGAAACGAATTTCAAGACAGATTGAATAGCTATTTGAGCTAAAAAGTAAGACTACAAAGTACAGGTAGCATAGCGTAGCAATTCATAAAAGCTTGTTTTACTACTTGAATATTTTATGTCCATGAAGTTTTATCTAAAGTGAAATATGTTTTTCATGATGAAATTAGCATGATATTAGCTTGGAAGTTTTCTTCCATGTTCAGCTTGGGAGTTATGCTTCCATGTCAGCTTGGAAATTCTATTTCCATGTCAGCTTGGAAATTATATTTCCATGTTTTAGCTTGGAATTTTTCTAGCTTGAGTTAAAGGACTGCAGTAGCCTTTTTCTCATGTTTAGCTTGGAAAAATAGTTCTGCAGACTATCTTTTCCATGACGTTGAGTGTGCCACCAACTATTCTTGATTCCATGATTTATTCATATATCAGCTTGCTAATTTTTCATCAACCTATTACACTGAACTGAGAATTTATATTACATGGACTGATTTTTATGATATAAGTGCTTTTATGACTGAAATGATATATTTATAAATGTTTATAAAATTATGCTAGCTACTGAGATACCCTTATCTCACCTTTTTGTGCTTTTCGAACTGACCATTTCAGGGGCTGACTATAAGGGGAAAAGTGTAAAGATTGATTGAACACTTTTAGAGCACTCAAGTTTATTAAGTATTAGAATTATAGATTATGTACGACAGATTTGTAATTTATTTCAAATGAATGTAAAATTATCTTATGTTTAGAATTTCAATTATTATGTATAACCAATTATGATTTGTACTGAGAACAATTGCAGAATGTTCTTTTTGAAGATATGAGTATTAAGCATTAGAATTTTAAAATTTTTTTTTTCAGATTTTAGTATAGTAAAATAAGGACGTTACAATGTGGACCAGTGAAATGTTATGTACTCTGCTCCATATTTCTAGTCCATCTAACTGTAGAGGAGATGATGATCTTTCCTCCTTTATGAAGGTGTTTCTTGTTCCTCCGGTATGGGGGATCTAGTGGTAAAATTTTTTGATGATAATCAAAGAAAGATGTTTTTCTTCCATGTTTTAGTGTAAACGCCTCTGAGGCTTCCATATAGATGGAACATGATAGCTTTTCGGTGATCATCTAACCAGACAACATTCCATACGTAGGGAAATCATTTATAGTCCATAGAAGTGCGGCCTGCATAATGCAATTTTACTTCAACGATGCATCGTAGGTCATGACACCATCATCCAATAACAATTTCAATTCATCAATCAAAGGCTGTAAGTGGACATCTATTTTTTCCTTCGAATTGCTAGGTCCAGGAAAGATTAGTGTCAAAAACATAACCTCCTAGCGCATGCATCTTCTGGGAGGAGGGTTGTATAGAGTGAGAATAACAGGTCAACATGAATAAACTTTACTGGATTGTCCAAAGGGCATGAACCTATCGGAGTATAGGCCTAGCCATACATTCTGAGGATCCGCTGCGAAACTTGGGTGTTCTTGGTCAAATGTTTTCAATGTAAGTCCATCAAACGAGTAGGATAACACACCTTCTTCACGGTGATTTTCATGGTGCCATCTTATTTCCTTTGCACAACATCTGAAGTGAATAATCTTTGAAGTCTTGGCTTTAGAGGAAGGTAGCATAATTTTTTCTTTGCAACCTTGGCACGAGTCACTCAATGGGTTCTTGTAGTGGTACACTTGGCACTTCCACAGAGCTTGCAGTCTTTTTGGTCTTTATTTAACTTCTAGTACAACATGCAACCATTCTCACAACAATTAATTTTTATATACCCAAGACCCAAGCCAGCAATTAGTTTCTTGTCTGATAAAGGGTCTCGAGTATGCAGTGTCTAGATGGCATGGCCTCACCCATAAATTGTTTGACTGCATTGAAATTTCCTTTAGCCATGTTATAATCTGCCTTAATGCTTAAGAGCCTTACAACCACCAATAACTCAGAATGGCTAGTGCATCTTTCCCAAATAGGGGCTTGCACGAACTTTAACATATGATAAAATGCCTGAGGACCTGGATTTGGGTGTTTTTCTACTATTGGTTCAATGTCAACACTCATTACATGCCTAGCTGCATCTAAGACCATTTCCTCATGCTGACTTTCTTGAACCTCATTGTCCCTAGCATTAAAAGGTTGGTCAACTAAAGAAGGAACTATTATTGATGCTGACCTACCAGTTTGAGACATTCGTTCCCCATGGGATGTCCAATGATAATAATTGGGCTAGATCCTTTCTTGTAGAGGTCCAACCTCACATCATCGGGTTCTAACAACTTCCTACATTTACACTTTACACATAGACACCTTATCGTCCCTTCTGTCAAGAATACATGTAATTGAGACGCATGACTGATAAATGTCTCAACCCTATTCAAAAACTCATTTATAATCCCAACCCTCTTAGGACCCACCCTGTTGTACATCCACTGACAGTTTAGTGGGACCTCCATGTTGTGAACCCTAAAATTTCAAGACATTCTAAGATCATTTGTTCAGGACACTACTTAACTTTTATCTGACTAAGTCAAATAGTTTTGCTCCATATTACTATTATCAAAGAAACTAATAAAATAAAAGAAATTAAACAACACCAACCCATTGGTCAGCACTTCTGCTCACACATAAGTGTTGACCAAAAAAAAAAAAGAAACAAACAATTGAATAGTACAAAACAATACAAAATAAAGCAATCCATGCTATAATTTCATACAAGCAAGCTAATATCACTCAGCACATGGCAAGGTAATTAACATAAATATTCAACATAAACAATATATGACTCTCACATAGAAAACTTAGCTAAACCAGAACACACACAGAGTAAACTTCCTAGCATTCGGAGGTACCAATAACAACAACTAAATATATTGCTTGTAGATATTGTCTATTTTTCTAAGTTACATCAGAACGTGTACACTTTCAATACCATGGCATGATGATACTGTTAATTTAATGCTGGTTGAGACATTGTCTTCTTTATAGGACACAATATCATTGGAAAAAAAAAGAGGAAGAAGAAGGGAAAAAAAAAAAAAAGAAGAAGCACTAGCTATCATTTCAAATATAACATTTTCGATGGAAAATTTTTTCATATAGAAATGGAAATATTCATTCTTAGCTCAAATTCCATGTCTCATTCTTCTTCTTCTTCTTTTTTTTTTTAATTTTAAAAAATATTATTTATTTATTTATCCCTACTGGAAGGGGAAAAGCTTAAAAACTTAACTAGAATTTTTTTTCTTTAAATTTTGAAAGAAACTTATATACAATTTTTTGTATTTTTGCTATCAAGTTATTTACTAAAAATAAGACATGTGTAAATTAAAGAGTTTGTCATACACCTTAATATATGTCAAATTATTAATACGTTTTATTTGTTAAGTAAAAAAGATATTTAAATTAATAAATTATCATATTTAATGTTAAATTTTGATTTTAAGATAATAAATAACAATTCTATTTGACAATTGAATAATAAAACATAAAAGCACACATATTTAAAATCAAATTGAACATTGATATCAAAAGATAATTTTTGTCATTTTCATATACAAATAAAAGCTGAAATACTCTATAAAAAACGTAAAGAATGAAAAAACCACTAGAAAAGTAATAGTAGTAATTGGACGCGTTTGTCAATATATATTGTTAAAATCTAACTTTATTGGATAGGACTTGGATTGTCCAATAACAATTTCAAGCTTTCAAACAAACAGCTATTACCTTAAGATTTCTTTGCAATCATGTTAAAAAAACTTCACAAAGTTTTTAGAGTACAAAGTGTAAAACTCTCTACTAAAATTATGTTAATTTTTTTTTATTTATAAAATTCAAACTTTAAGTCATTGCTTTAAAAGAATAAGGGATAAACTTGAACCAAACTAGTATTAAAAAACAAAACAAACAATTCAACCCCTAAACCAGAAATAAGGGATAAATCTATGTATAGCTATTTCCACACATAAATTATGCATTTCAACCCCTAAACCAGAAAATTTATTCCTCCAACAAACCATGACAGTTTCAGTTTTACAACAAGTAGAAAATTCCACCATTAAGCATTTATTGTCTTATATTTTAACCTTATGCTTGTTATCTCAGTCTTCATACCGTAACAGCAAAAAAATAGGCTAAATGAAGCTACCTATTTAACATTATGCCATATAAATTTCAGCTTGGAAGCTTATATGTAACAACACAAAACAACACATGAAGAAAAAGAAAATTCAGCACCCAATTATATCCGACCATGAGCCAAGTTTTCTTTCCTTTTCAACTTATTAATTTCTATTTATAATTCCCTTCAACCCCCACATTCTCAGCCTACTAAGTTCCCAAATCAGTTCACAAATTCAAATTTCTATTAATTTCCCTAATGTTTTCTTCATCAGCAGTGAGTGACCTAACTCAATCAACTCTAAACTAAGCCTCTCTGTCAAACAGAAAGAAAAGAAATGGAGGAAGAATTTCTGAAAGGGTTCAAATTTTGACCTTCAAGTCAAATTCACCTTTGATTTTGAAGCCCCTATTGTAATTTCTCTACTACCTTGGCTATGAATACGATACCCGTGAAGCTTTCTCTATGATTCATTGGCAAAAAAGAAAAAAAAATTGATGAATGTGATGTGCAAGGGTTTGGGATGAAGGAAAAACGGAAGAGATTTACAAAATAATCTAATACAATGGAGACTCCTCTTGGCCGTTGGTGATGGTTGTCACTAGCAATGGGTGGATTGAGGAAGGGAGCTACGAAGCAGAAGACCAAAATGAGAGTGATGAGGAAGTGAAGGGTCTACTGGCGAAAGGGGGATTTAGGTCAAACAAAAATGACATCGTTTGCATTAGAGACAGATTTCTGAAATGGCCAAATTCGTCTCTAAATCCTGTATGACATCATTTATAAAAAATGAATTAGAGACAGATATATAACCCTCTCTAATTTTCGTCTCTAATAACTAAATTAAAAAACAAAAAAATTTCATATAAAATTAGAGATGGAAATAATACGGAGATAGAATATTTTTGTTCCAGATTCTATGTCTGATTTTGAAAAATTCCCATCAATCAAAATTCAAACCAAAGACGGATCAGAGAAAAAAATATTTCGTCTCTAATTCTAGGTTTTCTGGTAGTGAATGCAAGACATATGATGTGTGATGATTCGCAAAAGCTTTAGCTTTAGCTTTATCTTTTGGAAAGAAACAAGCAACACTTTGATATAGTCAGTGTTATTAAATCAAAAGTGCATAACAAAAAAGTGCATTAAATGGGACGTAGAAAATTCTGACAAAATCAAAGGAAGGACATAATTTCTAATAGGAATGGGAGCACAAAGCAAATTCTTATTCAATCCTGCTAACATAACATGTTGCAGTCACAACTGTATAGTGTAACATCACTTCATCAAGGCACACTCAAACATTTGCCTATTAAATTCAGATAGGGCCATGAGTGCAAGTGTACACATAGTTGTGACAAGAAGTGAATAGGTTACTTAAGGATAACTATGCTCGTAAAAAAAGACTAAAGAGGAAGTAGAGAGAGAGAGTCACACCCCAAAGCCTAGCATGTAATTGGCACGATAAGCAAGCCCTTTCTCACCTACCATAAGTCTAAATCACCCATTTACCCCGCGTAATTTCAATCTAATAACCAATATGAATGTATACTATAAAACACATGTATAGAATAATCATGCATAAACATTTCTCTGTGTTTGTAACATTATCATTTACACGAATGAGTCACATTGTTAACAGTAGCATCATAGGACCCACCTACCCAATTACAGAGCTTAACTAGAGTCTTTACAACACATGTAAGAAAACAAAATATAAATATACCATAGGGGAATTGGGGTGTTGACTCGGGCATTACTCAACAAGTGCTTCCTCCTCAGCTTCAGAAGTATTTGAAATGTTGAAAAGGGTGAATATATTGACTCAGTGAGAAAACTCTACCCTACCACAATCACACACATATAAAAGTATACATATTGTATACATACATACTTGTGAATATAAGTAATAGGTAAGTTGGTGCATTTACATGTATGCAGAAATTGTATGGGTATTCACATTTTCTATTGTTTCACGTAATATGGACCTTACAATATTCAATGCACACACAAGTGCACACATGGCCATATGATTCATACTTAGTAATCACATAATTTAAACAACTCAATTTTGTTAACAAGACATGCTTCATGTAAAAATGAATTTCAATGATTTTTAGACCCATGGTCCTATTTTTCTAGTCTCACCTTGTTGCTCTATGTACGGGAACCCGCACCTTTACACTACAAGAAAACTAGAGATCAGAAACATAAAAATTCATCTTTGATTAAGGAAAAATTTCTCTTTGATTGCTCAGAGACAAGAAAATATTTAGTCTCTAGTTGTTGTGTTGCAAAAAATTTGAGACAATAGAAAAAAAAACATTCTGTCTCAAAATTAGAGATGGAATTGTTAGAGACAAAAAATTATTTTGTCTTAAATTAGGGACGGGTTTTTTCCGCCCTTGATTTTGTCTCAAATCAGGGAAGGAATATTCCATCCTTGATTTCGTCTCAAATCAGGGATGGATTTTTCCGTCCCTGATTTCTTTTCAAATTCTCTAAACAATTTTTTTATATTCTTTAAAAAATTTAAATCCAATCTAATTAAAACTTATGAAAGATAGACAAATATATAAACAATGTCATCAGTTCAAATATATATAAAAAAATATTAAAGACAAATATTCAAATATGTAACTTACAAGTTGCAATTTTTTATTACAAGGTGAAAATGTCATAACAAATTCAAATGAAAAGACTATAAAACTAATCTAATCCACTATAAGGGTCGGTCATCTTCGCTATCATCATCTGCAACACAAAGAAGGGCTTGTTGACACAATTTAAAACTAGCCATCATGTCACGTCCCAAAACTGAGGGTTGTGATAAATGTGGATGATGTAACATCCACACCACCGCAAACCAGGATCTTTTCAACTTAACTATTATAACCTACATCCTAGGTAGCCTATCTGATTACAGAGCATACTAGAGAAATTAACCTAAAGTTAAATAAAATTACCTTCCTCGAGAAATAGGGAGGTACCATTGACTAGTGAAACATCGAGCTATCTGTCCTTCTATACTTGCAACTGTGAAGGGTGAATCTAATCCACAGACTTACCCAAACTAGTCCTACTCTACACAGACATGCAATAGATATATATAGCATAAAAAAATATATCCATACACACACATACACACACACATATACATATATTCATAACCTTCCACATCCCCAATCTCGACCTCTCCCGGCCTCAGGTATATACCTCATTTCGTGTTTTTAGAGCCCCGAGCACTTTAAACACAACCTAACCTACACTGAGTTAGAACACACATAAACCCATATTATATAAAAATATACCCATGAACATTCATAAATAAACATCCCCATACATATCACAATAGTCAACCTACACGCATTACCATGCACAGAATTCATCTGCCCCACCTAGGTTTAAGTCCCTACAGAAATCTCACTCAAGACCCATGTTATTGGGGGTCTATATTCCTCTGGACGTTCTGCTCAAGAGTTTCATTATATGGGCATGCATCCCCACATTTTTGTTTATCAAGGCTTCATCAACATGGATCTATGTCCCCATAGATTTGTCGCTGAGATATCATCCAACACTCGAGAGCTTCATCAACGTAGGTCTTCATTCCCATGAATTCATCACTCAGGAGTTGTCACATGGGCTACGTTAATATGCATTAGTTCTCCCACTAATCACATCCACAATCAAAACACAGATAAGAATGATAAATAAAAACCCTAGTTCATAATAACTCAACTCCTAATCTAAATTCTAAACAGGGGGCACACCATTGGCAAGTCGCCCATTAGGAAGGTTTTTATAGCCCTTCTCAGCATCCTCAACTTAGGGCCTCATTTTGTCATCTCACATATGCCTAAGCTAATGTCATAATTTATTAAGGGCATAAGTTATCATAGTGTGTTTCATTATTTTACATTTGGCATTTAATGGATATAGTAGCACCTATACCATTTCCATTTATGCCTCATAACCCCCAATCATTTAAAATGTGCATGCTAGACATATCATTATTCAATCATAAAAATGTATCTAAATTAAACTCAGGAAGACAATCCTAAAAATATAAATCAAACAAGTAAGGCTAGATCCCTCTATTGGGATTTGAATCTCCTGGCTCTTGCAATGTGCCTCGATCGAACCCCGAGTCATAACCAAACCTATGAGATACCAATCATAAATTTGAACACATAATTCTCTAATGAAATATGATGCCTAGGCTGTGGCAGCATATCCCCAGGCCCTTAGCACATATTATACCAGGCGTCCACCTTGGTGCCTGGGGTGCTAAGGCCTGATGTCTTAGTTTGTGTGCTGCCTTGGGTGCCAACCCTATTTCTTAGCCATATGGTGGTGCCTTGGGCACCCACCACTAAAGACTCACGATTCCTTTTGGTTTTTGCCTCTTTTCACCCAAATATTCATTTTTCTCTTTATTCCTTTTATGGGTTTTCATTAGGGATGTTTAAGGAATGTTTTGACACCAAACCCCCCAATTAATTTCAAGTTTCTAAGTCCCAATCATAAAAAACCCTCCTAAAACCCTAACTTTTCTCTCTCATGATTCATCTCTTAAATCTCATCTTTAACCTTGATTATTCTTTCAATTCTTGGTTCTAATTCCATCATTAACCATCTCGGAATGTTTTAAAACATAACCTAACCCCTAAAGATCCAAAACAACCCCAAAATCTACCCCATTCTCTATAAATTTGAAAATAAAAAAGAAATTGGGAAAGTGGGATACCTACCTCGATTCTTCGTTTTTCGATGGTGATTGGTCACCAAAGACTTGCCCAGCTGCTGAAGAATGTTTGTCAGAAGTTTGGGTGGTGGAGGATTGAGAGGTGATGGAGAGAAGAGAGAGTGAGAGTTGGGAGAGGGGAGAGCATTTGAGAGAGAGAGAGAGGGAAAATGAAAGAAAATAGGTGGGCCCACCTATATATATACCCCTAAAGGTGAAATTACAATTTTACCCTATGGTCAACCCTTGGTCAACCTTAGTATGGCAACTCTGTAATTCCTCTCACTCGAGTCTAGGTGCCACACTATTTCCCTTATTATATTTTAGTCCCTTCTTGGACTTAGTAATCATCTAACCCCCCTCGGTGCCATGTGTACACCTTCCCTATCCCTAGTTACTCCTTATTTCATACACCTTGCCATTTATTAATCTCACATTTATTTTCTTAAGTAATTGAAAAAATTTCCCCCGAATTCAAATTATTCCATAAAATCCATCTAAACTAACACCCGAAAACTGCTTATGTTACAATACTCACCCCTTAAAGAAATTCGATCCCTGAATTTCAACAACCATTAAGAACTTGCTCGTCCTAACATCTTTCTTGTGTACCAATAACTATCTTATGGGATAAACCCCTTGCAGCCTCATACCCATGCTTTGAGCACCTAATGTTCTACCAATACACTTGATATGATTACCTAATTGTAATCATAAGTCAGCTCTTGCAATGGCAGATACCTACATCAACCACGTTTACACTCAGCATGTCCCTTCTTTACCTCGCCTATAGGGTGTCTCACAGTGAATGCTATAGAAGCAGCTAGAATTAATGTCTTCTTTTACTTTGCCACAATTAAGGAGAAGGAGAAGTTGCCTTCACTGACCAATCGTGTTTGCTAAGCAGGTGAATAATATTTCACCCATTTTTCTATATCTTCTTCAGCACTTAAGCTCACTCACATCTTCACCCCTACCACCTCACCGACCAACAATTGAACCTTTTCTTGTATTATGTAAGCCTTTTCCTAGTAGGCCTTTATGAACTACTGAGTGAGAATGGGCCAATCAATTGTTGATCATGTACTCGTTCATTATAGGATTTGTGCATTGATCGACCCCCTTCTCAGTCATGTTGCTTGCGATGCCTTGCTAACGGCGTGCCCTTAGAACACCTCCAACTTTCTTGAAAGATGGGACATAAATGTCTGTTTATAGACCTTATTCTTATTATACCACCTTGACTTTCAATAAGGGCTAATAGCACCCTTCTTGATGCTTACTTCATCAAATTGGACTGTCTGACACACTTCCTCTTCTCTTGGAGAGTGGTGGTGGAGTTCCTTCAAAGCTCCTTTTTAGGCTCAAAGCCATTCCTTAAGGCAAGTCTTTCTTGCCACGATTATAGTATCCCCGGTGGTCTTAATTCCAGGTACCTAGCCCGAAATCTATTTCTTTTTCCTATTATGTTCCCCTTTGTCTCAACCCATCAACATCCTCTCCTTCTTGAGAGGTGCCACTCCCTCATGGTCTCACTCGACTAACAAGGAGGTCTCGAAGAACTAAGGATTTTCCACAAGCTCAACTAGCTTTCTTTAGATGTTTGTCTTGCCAGCCCCTAGAATAACTTATGTTTCTCACCTTCAAAGAGGTTCCATCGATAAGGTTCACCACGCTTTTCATGCACTACTCTGCTAGGAATAGAGGTCACCTCAACTAGAGGTTTCTCTACCCTACATACTGAACTACCCCATGCATAATTCTCATGCTCCAAAGCATGGCCTCAAACTTGCTGGCTATCACCCAAGCTAGGGCCACTATCAAAGAACTGACCTCCTCTTACAAGGTCCGTCACGAACAGCGACAAGCTAGGCCAAGCCCACATCAAGTATCAACCCACTATCTAACCCCAGGGCTGATCTAACTTAATGCCATAATCTCACATGCATCCCATGCATGCATACAAAACAAAGTATATATAACCATGCAATCATAATTGCATAACATACAGAGGTCATAAGGATATACATAAGGTAAAAGTACCAATGTTCTCTAAATGCGGTATTTGAATATCTTGATTATAGGTGCATATCAAACTCTTTCCATCTCTCCTCTCTAGTCCACTACAAACCCTTCAGCTAAGCCCTTCTTGCTCCAAAAGTGTGAAGGAAGTCATGGAAATGGAGAGGGAGCAAGGAGAATCCTGTCTCATCCTTAGTGCCAACTAAGGGTACTCATTCTTTGATGTGATCTGCTAGGCCGCATCGACTGTACACAAACCTCACTTAACGATGCACTTCATAATGGAATTCCTGACATTAAGCACTTTGGGCCTACCTCACTCAGTTCTAAATAAATTATAGTAACTCGCACTTTATTTCCCTTTACTATCTGAATTGGCCCTACGGTCATTGACCATATGCCGTACTGAAGCTGAAGGTCCCTTGTCATAGCTCTTTCCTCGCTTCCCTTTCTTATCTTGCTTATCCTTTCCTACCTCTACTATTTTTGCTAAGTTAACCATTGCTTCGAATATGGGATACATCTACATTGTAACCCCAAAAATTAGCACAACGACGGATAAAGGCCCCAAACAAATACTCTTATCTCTCATATGGGAGTACAATACAGCAAGTTGTGCTAACTAATTTAACTCGGTGCCATACCTTGGTGTAGCCATAAGTCCTTACCTGAGAGCCTCAAACCCACCAAATCTTGCATAGCAAATGCTCCAAGGCACGAACTGCTCCAAGAACATCCTTTTAAACCTTTCTCGCTCCACCGCTGGAAAATCTGGGCTTTTGCCACCCCTCATGCTTTCCACTATCTACAAGCTCTCTGCTTTCAGTTCATAGTCCTCACACTACAACATCCTTTTTTATTCTCCCCATTTTCTCTAGAAGCCTCAAAGAACCCTCTAGATCCGTCGTACCGAAGAATGTAAGTGGATGGCATTTCAAGGACTCTCTGATCTCTATCAAGCTTTCTCCTCCATGTATTTCTAATCCATTATTAGTGTAGTCTTTGTACTCTATAAGCACAATCTCTACTCTTATCAAACTATATTCCCCATTCGTGTCTCTACTGTTAGCCATCTCGACATTAAAGATTCCCCCACAGAATCATACCCTTGCCTTCCTTTTTGCTTCTTGGTAACCCCTTCTTCTTTCCCGACACTGCCATGACCCTTTCCCCTCTACCATGGCATGTACCCACGAGCCTATGCTCTCCTCATAATGATTACCTCATTCCCGTTCCATTATCCCACCATGTTCTCCCTCATAGCCCTAAAGTGCATGTGCCTCGCACCACTTGGGAGGCATCTTGAACCCATACATAACAAACATAGATCTTTGCGTCACTCACAGACTCAAACATGTCCTTTGAAAGGAACAAGATTTGAAAGAAGGGAAAATATATCCTATAGAGCCTTTGGTGGAGTTATCTCTCTATAGTTGTGCTTGGGTTTACAACGATAAAGGAGGATTTACTAAGGTTACCTTGCTCTGTAATTGAAAGGAGACCTAATTTCCAAAAATTTGATACCATTTTGTCATGACCCAAAATAGGAGGCTGTAATAAATGCAGATGATGTGATGTTCACATCACCGCAAACTAGGATCTTTCACACTTAATTAAACTATTATAATCTATATTCTAGGTGGCCTATCCGATTATTGAGCATACTAGAGAAATTAACTTAAAAGTAAATAAACTTACCTTACCCTAAGAAATGAGGAAGTATCCTTGACCCGCGAAATATCAAGCTATCCGTCCTTCTGTACTTGCAACTTTGAGGGGGTGAATCTAATCTACGGACTCACCTAAACTAGTCTTACTCAACACAGACATGTAATATATCTATATGCATAAAAAATATATATCCATACATACACAGATATATATATATATATATATTCATAACCTTCCACATCCCCAATCTCAACCTCTCCCGGCCTCAAGCATATACCTTATTCTGTGTTTTCAATGCCCCAAGCACCCTAAACATAGCCCTAACCTATACCAGGTTATAACACAAACAAACCTATATATATATAAATATACTTATGCACATTCATAAATAAACATCCCCATACATATCACAATAGTCAACCTACATGCATTACCATGCACAAAATTCATCCGCCCCATATAAGTTTAAGTCCCTACGGGAATCTCAATCAATACTCATGTTATCAAGGGTTTACATTCCCCCAGATAGTCCACTCAAGAGTTTCATTATATGGGTATGCATCCCCACATTTTTGTTTTCAAGGCTTCATCAATGTGGGTCTAAGTCCCTATAGATTCATCATCGAGATATCGTCCAGTACTCAAGATTTTCATCAACGTGGGTCTACATTCCCACAGATTCATCACTCAAGAGTTATCACATGGGTCTACATTCCCACAGATGAGTTCTCTTACCAATCACAACACAGATAAGAATGATAAATAAAAACCCTAGTTCACAATAACTCAACCCCTAATCTAAATTCTAAACTAGGGGCATACCATTAGGAAGTTACCTACTGGGGAGGATTTTATAGCCCTTCTCAGCATCCTCAACTTGGGGCCCTATTTTTTCATCTCACACATACCCAAGCTAATGTCATAATTTATCAAGGGCATAAGTTATCGTAGTGTATTTCAATATTTTACATTTGGCATTAAATGGATATAGTAGCACCTATACCATTTCCATTTAAGCCTCATAACCCCAATCATTTAAAATGTGCATGCTAGATATATCTTCATTCAATCATAAAAATTTATCTAAATTAAATTTAGGAAAACAATTCTAGAAAATATAAATTACACAAGTAAGGCTAGATCCCTTACTTGTGATTTGAAGCTGTCTCAGCTCCTGCAATGTGCCTAGCTGAACCTCAAGCCATCACCAAACCTACAGCACACTAATCATACATTTCAGCACACAATTTTCCAAACACCCCCAAGCCCCTTAGCATATCAGGCTTAGGCGCCTGGGGTGCCAAGGTTAGTTGTCTAGGTGCCAACCCTATTTCTTAGCTATGTGGTGGCACCTTGGGCACCCACCATTGGAGACTCGTGATTCCTCTTTGTTTTTACTTCCTTTCACCCAAATCTCCATCTTTTCTCTTGATTCTTTCCATGTGTTTTCATTAGAGATGTTTAGGGAATGTTTTGACACTAAACCCCCAATTAATTTCAAGTTTCTAAGTCTCAATCATCGAAATCCCTCCTAAAACCCTAACTTTCCTCTCTCACAATTCATCTCTTAAATCTCATCTTTAACCTTGATTATTCTTTCAATTCTTGGTTCTAATTCCATCATTAACCATCTAGAAATGTCTTAAAACATAACCTAACCTCCAAAGATTCCAAACAACCCCAAAATCTACCCCATTCTCTATAAATTTGAAAATAGGATAGAAATTGGGAAAGTGGGATATCTACCTCAATTCATTACTTTTTCGATTGTTGTTGGTCACCGGAGACTTGCCCCGCCGCCGAAGAATGTTTGTTGGAAGTTTGGGTGGTGGAGGATTCAGAGGTGATGTAGAGAAGAGAAAGTGAGAGTTAGGACATGGGAGAGCATTTGAGAGGGAGAGAGGGAAAATGAGAGAAAATAAGTGGGGCCATCTATATATATACCCCTAGAGGTGAAATTACAACTTTACCCGCTGGTCAACCCCTGGTCAACCATAGTATGGTAACTCCATAATTCCTCTCACTTGGGTATCTTTCATACTCTAGGTACCACACCATTTCCCCCATTACAATTTAGTCCCTTCTTGGACTTAGTAATCATCTGAGCCCCCTCGATGCCACGTGTACACCTCCCCAATCCCTAGTCACTCCTTGTTTCATACACCTTGCCATTTGTTAATCTCACATTTCTTTTCTTAAGCAACTGAAAAAATTTCTCCCATATTCGAATTATTCATTAAAATCTTATTTGAATTATTCCTTAAAATCTATCTAAACTAACACCCAAAACTACAGGTGTTACACATCAGTTCTTATTTCAAAAGAAAAAAAGTCAGACAAGTATGAGGAAATTTGCAAAATTAACTCTATTTAACAAAATTAACTCTATGGTTGCAATGTCAAAATTTTCCAGCGCGATGAGATTTGACATAGAGAAATTTGATGGAAGGATCACTTTTGGCTTGTGGTAAGTATAAGTCAAGGAAATATTGATACTGTAACGCCCCAAAAATTTGGGCATATGCCTTAATGATGCAAAACCTAGGGATACCTCAGTGGTAGCCCTTACATTCCTAAACAGGCCTAATATCTATAACTAAGAAAGTGTAAATTTATGACAAAATAAATTTACAAAATACTTTTTCTTATTTCCCCACAACATCAGGAAATATATATATATATATATATATATATATAATTAAATGGCACAGCAAATAGCAGCCAAATAATTAAACCTCTAAGACACAACAAGACCTAGGTGGTCTATGGCATTACAGAGTATTCTACAAGGCATATAGCCCAAAAATTGGTTCATTAAGAACCCTCCAACAAAATGGAGTATATCTCCAAGCCTTTAACCTCTAGCGGTTTCCCATCTTCCTTAGTTGCTAAATCTAAAAAAGATAATAACAGAGAGTGTGAGTTTATCAAAAACTCAGTGAGTAAATGATTGTGCAATAAAATAAAGCACAAGTACAAATACCAGAATCACAACCATCAATTTAAATAAATACCTCTTGCCCATACTAGTACTCAAGCGTACCTACTATTCCCTTGTGAGTCTATAGTGTCATAATCCATGTCAAACCACATCCAATATTCTAATACAACATAAAATATATACAAACACAAATGATCATATTGAATGTATGATGCAACAATCATATGCTTGTTTTCTCGCTCTTTCCCATGCTTATCACATTGAGACTCAATCCAAATTTTTCCCCTCGGACTATTATTGCTCAATGTGTTTATCCCATAAGTCCACCCCTCTGTTCCCTCTCGTTATATGGATATGCAAATACAATATGCAATGCTTTTCTCACTCTTACCACATTGAAGTCTACCCCTCAATGGGTTTATTCCAAAGGTCCACCCCTCTGTTCCCTTTCATGGGTCCATTTTCCCACATAATTCCTTTTTAGATGTAATACATTAACATGATGAAATGTAATGCATATAACAATGAACAATTTACTTATCATTCACAAACACATTCACAATACCTTTCCCAAATCCATGCAATTCAACCCATAACATCTCCATAGGCAAATCATAAAAAAGAACTCACAATATCACAAGAAAATTCCCTAATCTAGTTAATACCACTAACTAGGGAATTTAATGAATATAAATTCATTTGTGGTGTGAGTAGTATTTATATCATACTTGTGTAATTTTAATAAAAACAAGTAGCAAGTTCACCCACTCACTTTGATTCCATTATAGTTTACCATATAAGAAATCCCATGAGACAACCAATAAAGCTCCCAAGTCGCCTAGAACCAACCAAAATCAATAAATAAATAAAATGAGGAAAATCCTCACCATTAACTCTAACCTTGGGTCACTCATTTGGTCATAACTCTTGGTAAAGTTTTGCTAAATAAAATTTATATCTTTGGAAATAGACTCGAAGAACTTTTGAACGATATAAATTTTACTAAAAACGAAGTCCGAATGAAAGAGTTATGGCTGGTGCCTGGGCACCATGTTTGGCTCCTGGGTGCAACACACACACTTGGAACCTAAGGCACCACACCTGGTGCCATGATCCTGACCTCATGATTTAACTTCGGTTTTGGGTCAGATCTGGTCAGATCTTCACTATTTTTCACGATTTCTTCCATGGGTTGTCATCCTTGGTGTCTAAGGAGTATTTAGACACAAAACCCCCCAATTTTAGTAGGGTTCCTTGTTTATTCTAATTAAATTTTAAGTTGATGTTGTTTTAGACTCTTGGGTTTTATTTAACTTATCTAGTTTATTTATTGTATAATTAAATGTAATCTTACTATTAAACTATTAAATTAACCAAGTTGCATGCCTACTTTTAAGGGGGATATATTATACTTATTTATTTTGTTGGTTTTATGTTGTTGTATGTTATATTAAACATTTTTTTTATAATTATAGGGAGGAGAGAGAGAGGGTGGTCAACTAAGCTGAGGAAATTTAAGATTAGGTATTAGTTAAATTGTTTAGATTAGATTTAGCTAGGATAATATAAATTATTGTTGAAGTTTTGATTATCCAATCTTTTATTTGGATATTATATTTTGAAACTAACTCCTAGGAAGTTTATCTAGAGGAATTTAATCTAATTGTTTAACCACTTTCATTATTTAATAATTCTTACTTATCCCTTTGTTTAATCTTTATTGGTTTATAGTTGGTTATCATTATATTATTATATGTTATATTTTTTATTGTTGTTTATATATGTGTGTGTGTATTGCTACACACCACATCTATATATATATATATATCTTATTTTTATTTCTTTGTAGTCTTTCATTAATTGTCCAATTCTTGTTTGAATTTGTTATTTAATTTATTATCTACATAATCTCTCCAAAAGATCTTAACCTAATTGGCTTAGATTCCTTGTTTTAAAATAAGATTACTTAGTTGATTTCATGGATTTTATTCATCATATTGTTTACTTTTGACTTATCCCTTATCTTACTACTTCTTCTCTTTATTTATTATATATTATGTGCCAAATACATTGTATTTGTCACTATTTAACTTATTTTATTTACACTTATTATATTTTGTACCATTATTATATGCATTCCTTGTTGGGCCTAACCCTTATTTGGGCTATTCTTCAACATTACTATTATCCATGGATTGAAAAACCAGACGGGACCATCAGGTCAGACCGATGACTGGCCTAAGGTCTGGTCTGGTTTGGTTGGGGGAAAAAATTAGACAAGCCTCGAACTGAAACAGAATTGAATAAACTAATCTCAACCTAGTAGAATCGATTGGATTATTGGTTTCACTGATTCCTTCTTAAAAAAAGAAAGAAAGAAAGAAAGAAAGAAAGCCAAAAGGAAGCCATCTCCTCTGTTGAAGCTGCTGTAAAGCCATTGCCAAAGGTTTTCAATGACAAAGAAGAAGATGTCAGCAAAGGGAAGAAGTTTATAGCAACGAAGAAGAAGTCATCGAAGGAAAGATAGGCACAGCAAAAAAGAAGAAAGAAAAATTGACAATGGAAAGAACAGAAAAAAAAACTGAAAGAGAGAGAGGGGCTACATTTGATTGAAAATAAGGGCTGACACTTTGCATGAAGGAAGAGCATAAGGCTGTGATTTGACTACTCTTGTCACGACCCACAAGTAGGGCACATCACTAGCACGATAACTAAGGAAAAGTTATCCCTAGACCGTAAGCCTACTAGTCTGATTATAACTACTTAGAGAGATTTTCTAATACAAACTCATAACTATCACCATAAATACCAATAAAGCAAAACCTAGGACGCTTATGAAACTACAGAGCATACCTAAAAATAATGACAAGGGAAAGAAGCTAACATTATCACAAAGGCATGGAAAGAGTTACACTCCAAAGTCTTTCAGATAAGCCGTACTCAACCTGCAAGGGTAGTATATAACCAAAACGAAAGTGAATATGAAATACTCTGTAAGAGCTTACTAAACTTACCCTTAAAATTGATCAAAATTCTTTAATACAAATAGGAAGTATAGCTCTTGTTTTTCTTAGGTGTCCGCCCGTAGTCCTCCCACCTTTGGCAACATCAACTACTCATTAGACATCAGAATACTTTATACAATTATGAAGCATAGAATGATTCTACCTTTACTTGTACAAAGCTATGGTATAAGTACTTAACTATATCTAAGACCAACTTCATACACGAGTGTATATTATCTTGTGTATCATTGCAGCAATTTATCTAAAGCCATTGAGACATCCTTATAAAATGAGTGAGTGTAATGCAACCTATGCTAATTGCGCATCACCTCGCCCTCACTTAATCGGTGGTTTTTCTCATATGAATCTAAAAAAAAAATCTTAGTGAGTAGCAAGTAATAAAACATAAGAAAATAAGTGACATGATTCGAATGGTTCATGACCTATCATTTATGTTGCTTATCAATATATAAATTCATGCACAGAATCATCTATAATAAGCTAAGGCATGTTATGGTGCAAATATACTAAGGCACACTAACTTGCGAATATGCTAAGGCACTCTAATGTGTGAATAGGTTGAGGCACTCTAAGGTGCAATAATACTAAGGCACGCTATGATATAATTTCACGTTAAGATATAGCCACACATCATCACATGCATAAATCATTACAAATTCATCTTTCAAGTTCATCATTCTACTTGTTCACATACTTTATTCATACATTATAACAGTGATGAGGTCAACATACATGCATTTATGATACATAATACTTCTCATGTTAGAGACACATTCATGAGGTAAAGAAAATCATAATTTAAGTCACCTCAAATGCAAGACTTTGAATGAAATTTCTCTTATCAAAATAAAAACATATTCATCATGTCACGTTTATCTAGCAAACAAGTCATTCGATCGGGTCGCTATGGGCCACCGCCAAAATCGGCTTCAGAATCCCACCAAGGCTTCTTGAAAAACTCTAGAGAAATCGTCCCACCAAGCCCTTTCGCTACCAAGGTTGCTACGAACAACTGGCTCACCAAGCCCTTTCGCTACCGAGGTCACTATAGGCCCTTTTCAAGCTAGACCTTTATCTCACCATGGCCATGGATTTCCTCTGTATCACTTTCATACGCAACATAAAACAAAAACATATATATAAACAATGCACATCAATGATCTATTTATTCAGCTTTATTTCATAATTCAATAGTTCAACTCAGATACTTCTAATAACCATATGCGTAACATAACATGACAAATCTACCATATTCACTTTCATACATCAAGAATTAACAAGCTAAGTACCTTTGAAATAAACGATCATAGGAATTTTCCTTACAAAATTAAATCTATGCATTTGCTAAGATAGTCAAAAGTTACGCTACATAATCTCATAATCATGAACACTTAGACATTCATCCATGTTGTCATTCATACATGATCATTCACTTTACTCCAAGCCATTCATGGTAATCAAAATTCAAAATTTCATACATTCTAAAATTTCATAGTCAGGTCATCATAAATAGATCCACGTGATTCAAATTAGCCAACAATAGCATACATAGGAATTATTCTCATAATTAAATACATGTATAATTACTATAAATAGGGTGGATTAAAAACCCATCACATAACTAAATCTTTCTTACAGATGTATTAACGGTTGTCATCGTCATCTCGTATAATCAACTACTTCCCAATTTTGTTTCTCTTCATCTTATTTCATGAAGGAGAAAAGAAAGAAGTGAAAAGGAAGTGAAGCCAATAGAGGAAGGGGTGAAGCCGAGAGTGAGAGATGACCACTAGTGAGAGAGTGTGAGAAAGGCTGCACCACCATGCTAGAGGGAATCTTTCCTCCCTTTCTCTCCCTCCCTTCGACTTCCCCTATCTCTTTGAGTCGAGTACAGAGCTATGAGAGAGAGAGAAAAGCGATGATGAATAAGAAAATTTTTGATCTCATCATTTCTTTTCCTGAACCGTTGATGTGGGTGGCTCTTGGCTATGATGCATGGTGGTGACTCAGTTGCTTCCAAAAACCAATAGGAAAATCAATGTGGTCAAGGAACAAGAAGAGGAAAATAGAGAAAAGAAGCCAAGAGGTAAGGGATCAACAACATAAACTATCTCTTCTGAAGTTTTCTAATTTTCTCTTGACTCTCCTTTGTATACTTTATTTTTCTAAGTGCTGAATAAAGGAGAGGATTAGAAATACACATGTGTTTGTATGAGTTGTTACCATGGATATTGTCACATCCCAAAAATGTGACCGACATGATAGTGATTCACCCATCACATCGTGGACCTAACGAAAAATAGTTCATATATATATGAAGAAAATCTTCAATTCCATGATTACTAATCACTCATATATGGAATCTAAACTTTAAGACTAATTCAAGCTCACATCATTCAAATATGCCATATTCCATCAATATATATATAGATAATAATATCCTAACATTTTCCACAATGTCATAAAAAAATTAATATCAGATTACGATATTCCCATATTAAAATAACATCAAAGTGTCATCTTTCAAGCAACAAGTTTACAAGGAAACAAAAATAATGTATTATATTTCTACATAGCCTATCCACAAAATCTTAGGAGGATTATGAGATACAGAGCAACGTCTAGAGCCCAACAAAATAGTTAAAATACAAAAGGATCAACACAAGATACAAGAGGGTCGGTATGAGGTAATCTTGCTACTCTCATGGACAATCCCTTGTGCTAGCAACGGACTCTAAAAAGTTGTAAAATAACAGGATGAGTAATGAAATACTCAGTGAATGGATAACATCATCTAGCGACAATAAATTCACATCTAGTATCATAGAGATATCAATGATTCACAAACTCATATCAGTTATGAATAATAAAAGAAGTATAAATCATACAATGCATAACACAAGTCCCGTACCAACTGGGTCATCCACAATACCGGTGGATCGTTGCCCATGGCCCCCTAGCCGCATCCATCCTTATCTTTCCAAGAAAGAGGTATCGCCACCCCTATAGCTCCTTTAATTCCAACCATGGGGTGCACCACCATGAAAACAAGTGCAACAATATTCAATCATCATGCAAGAATTCACACATTCTCAATATAACAACAACAATATTAACATCAACCTTTAATTTTTTCATAAGTATTTCTATTTGTTCAACTAAAGGATTTTAAGATCAATAATACTTAGCAAAATAAAGCCGATTAAATACAAGGAATATAAGTCCTTTAAAATAAATAAACAACATATCATCTAAACTTACCTTCATGAATTTTCTCTATGATACTTGATGATAATACTTTTGAAGAAGAGTAAATAGGATAATGTCATCACACTCACATCAATTGTAGACTACTCCTTGTTTTGGCAAGTTAATAAGATGGAAAGTGCTAGGAGATGGTTCCCAAGAAATTCCCTAAAATGCAATTGAAGAGGGAATAAAAGAACACATTAAAGTCAGACTTTTGTGCAAGGTAAAACAAGGCCTAAGATGAAAATTACTGCTGTTATGAAAGAAAAATTCTGCAACAGTTTCACATACTATCTAAGCAGAAAACAGCAGTAAAATAACAGCAAAATTCTACAAAATTTACTCTGTTTTGCTGTCCAAAACTATCCAAAACTATCCACCACTTTACAGCAATAATCATGCAGCACAATGCCTAAAATATGGTTCTAAAGTAGAGGAAAATTAGTCCCAAACCTTCCATATACATTTCACAATTACAATCAATTTAAAATTTCCTTTTTCCTTCTCTCCTTCACTCAAGACCATCAACACCCCCTTTTCTTTCATTCCATCAGTTAACATAAATAAAAACTCCTAAATGTTCACTAATCAAGAGTTTGTGTCTTTAAAACCACCCAAATTCCATTTAGATTAGAATTTCCCTTACCCTTGCTAGCTAGGGATCACGATTAATGAGAAAGGAATAGGAGAAGTAGAAAACAAAGCACATGGGAAACCATTACTTACCTACTAGGCTTTCATACTAAAAAAGAGAGGGATTGATATGTCAAACTCTAGCCAGCAGCAAAGAGGAAGAGCTCGACATGAATGGAGGGTGAAAACCAAAAAAAAAAAATGAAGGAGAGATGAATATATGGTATTATGTGGTGTGACTTCCGTAAAGTGGCTGGACTATGGACTAAAGAAATAGAAAAATTCCATGTATATCCTGCCACCTAAACTTCACGCAGGAAATAGGTAGAAGAACAAGGATTGGCGCTTGGCCACCATCTTCTGAAGCTTGGACAGAAAGTTTGAGTGTTAGCGCCTTAGGCACCATTCATCAGTTGTCAGGCCGAGAGTTAAGGTCCTGGCGCCTGGGGTGCCAACCATCCGATTTTCCCTTTTTTTTCTTTTTTTAATTAAAATTGGATCTTAAACACATTGATATAAATATATAACCTTAAATAGCAATAACCCATTTACATAATTAATTTTAATTAAATCACTTAAATCCTACTATGAAAATATAGTAGCACACATATAATAAGAAAATAGTAAAATAAATTAACAATTTAAAATAGTGAAATTTTCACACTCCAAAACTAATAACACCCCAAAGGACTAGGATCTTACATATATACTCCCCTTGAAGTGGAATTTCTGATTTGACTAAGTGATGTATGAATTATGTGTGAAAATGAGTTATGAAGAGTTCATCTATACAAACTTCATATTTATGGCCGTAGTAGTGAAAGAAAAATGTATTAACAAATGTAGAATAGTAATGCTTAACCTCAAGAAAAGTGCTATTTGAGAGAGTAGCCAAAATTGAGTAAAGTGTGCAAGGTTAGAAATTATGGAATTGAAAATCTTACTCTGCATTATTGCTGTCATGGTTATTGCTGAACTTTTATCTGTTTGTGCCACTAAATGAGCTTGAATGATCATGGAATTTGATAGCCAACTAGAAATGGTGTCCAAGAATGTACATAAAATATTTCAGAATTTTCCAGGTTGGTTTGGTACCCCTAATACATCTAAAACAGTAGCTGAAATTTGAAGAATATGAAAACAAGACTATTATAGCATGCTACTGCTTTTTTGTGAGTTTTGGATGATCTAGTCAACTCCTAAAATCATGAAACTTGTTGGAAAGATTCTTTATATTGTGATAACCTTATCTGGAAAGTTTCAAGCTTATCGAAATTAGTTTTCTTGGTCAAATGAGCATAGGATCAGCACTTGTTCAGTGCAGATGAAAATTTTGGGCAATTTAGGATAACTGTTTGGTTTTGGTAGTTAAATGTCTTTTTTTGACTTTTAATTTTTATGGCACTTATAAAAGAAATAAGTCTAATGATCGGAAAAATTTCATTGCATTTGGATATGGTTAAGATGGTCTGTTTCTTGAAAGAATAGAACCTATAGCACAATTAAGCAATTCTACTATATAGGTATTAAAGTGATCATGTGAGGGACCAAATTTTGGATATTTGAGCTGAACTTTTTCTCAGTGTACTAACACATAAGTAAGGCTATGTACCAAGTTTTATAATTTTTAGAATTGATTTACTAGGTCAATGGCATACAAAACTAAGACCCTTTTTCTTCAGAGGTAGTCTGGACAGCAGCTGTGAAATAGTGGTTTTAAGGGGGACAAACCAAAACATTATTTCTGAAATTTTTATCTAGGATTCTAGTCATATTATGGATATTGTCTACTAAATTTCATGAATTTTGGAGTTGTGATGACTACCTAGAAAATTCATCAAGTATAGGGTCTGAATTTTAGTCTTAAACAGAGCATGGGTGGTTATGTGTAGAAATCTAATTGGTTTAAAGGGGATTGGCCCCTAAGCTATGTAGGAAGAGGTAATTAACATATAAAGGAGTACTCTCATGGCTTTTTTAATCTAATGTAAATGCTTTTTTTTATCTTTAATTTACAATATGTATTCTAAAATGTCTTGGTACCCTATTAATGTTAAAGCCTTGGCAATGTATGAAAGATAAATTATTGCTCTCGTATGAATGAGAACGAATCATTTAAATATGGGTATGAACAAATTGATATAATTTGTTGACAAGAGAACTCAATAGCATTGAATGCTATGAATATCATTTATGTGGATGATAAACTACTTTATTCTCGTCTCCTGATTATTATTGTGTGTGGCGTGTGGAAATTACTGTCCATCATAATGTTTAGGCCAATTGTATATATATATATAGGTGCTAATGGAGTTGTCATGGCTACATTGGGGATTACATACAAGTGAGGGATTAATTCTTCTAAACGTGAAATTATGTATGATTCATCTTTCCCCTTAACAAGAATTTATATTTTAATTTAATAATTGTTATCACCATCGATCGAATGGTGTTGGGATGGATTCTATAGCAAATCATAGGTAAAAATGCTAGACTTTATTGTTGATTAATTTGGAATGGTACCGAGGAAATACTCGTTTATATTTAGAATTATGTGCATTATTTATGGATGAATCTTATTTGATATTATAAATGTCCTGGAATGATGGACAATATTGAAATTATAAATATATGTCCTAGAACGATGGAAAATATTGAAATTATAACTGTCCCAGAATGTTGGAAAATATTGAAATTATAAATGTCCTGGAATGGTGGACAATATTGAAATTATGGATGTCTTAATATGGTGAACTCATTAAAATTAAAGATATCTTGGAACGGTGGACATAATGGAAATTTAGATTTGTGCTGAATTAAATGGCTATTTACTTATGTGTGTTTTATGTGGAGACTTTGGCTTTACTTTTATGTATATATATAGTTGTGTTTATTCCATTAGTTGGTTTTGGGTCGAGACGTGATTATGGTTGTCCCCTTCCTTGTAAGTAGGCATATGGCAAGTTCTCTAAATGTGAATTATTGTTTTTTTAGGATGATCAAACCTCATGTTGGATATATGTGTCATATTTTATCAATTGATGCATCTTGGATAAGAGTGTCATGCTTGCACACGTGTTTTATATAAAATACTAGGCTGGGCCTCTCGTCGTTGGTCCTAACCTTTTATGGTATATGTGCCATTATAGGTTGCCTTTATCTAACTGTTTAGCTGTGCATTGAGGGATTATGTTGGTCCAAGAATTACTATGGATAGGATCCTATCCTAAGTCCCATCCCTATGAATGGTACACATGTTTCATTTTAATTTCCAGTTGATTTTTCCTAACTGAGTAATTTTATACTCATCCCTTCCTTTTGTGTACCACTTGCAGGTTAGCAAGCAAATCTTCGTATGAGGAGTAGTGGAGTCTCTGAGTCTTTATTCCTCTATCTTGGAAAGCGGGTACATCTAATAGTTGAGTGTCTAAGTCGCTCTGTAGTTAGATAGAATATCTAGGAATTTTATGGTGGTTTTAAAAAGGAAAACATATATATTATATTTATTTCACATGTTAATAAATTGAGGTTAGGCTTATGGTGATGGACAGAATCCACTTCCATGCTGGTTATGCTCCCAAAATGAGGCTTGACAAAGTTGGTATCAGAGGTAGGTTTAGAATTTAGGTCTTCTATTTACTATAGATGATGTGTCTATACGGCTACCCATCATGTATATGTTAGAACACTTAGAGCGTGTTAGATGACTATTCCTTCTATGATTTATATACTATCACATCCCACCTAGAATGTGTGACTAGCACAAGAGTGAGCATAATCTCACCTCAGAACCTAATCAATTTTATCAAATCGGTATTCACAACAATAAAAATAGACAAATGAAAGGAAATAATTATTTAAAGTAGCTTTTCTTTCACATATTCATAGATAGCCAGGTATATAGAATTGCACCATTCTTTGCTTTTGTTGCATTCCATCACAACAAAGTAAATTAAATAAAAGATTTAGTAACTTATTCAGCAATATGATTATTTTATGTAAATACATAATTCTTCAACTCATAATAACAGTAATCCAAATCCTAGGCTACCTATACGATTATGGAGCAACTCTAGAGTAGTGAAATAAAAATACAAGAATGAGAATTAAATTATCCTTGAATTCAAGTAGAGTCAGGAACTGAGAATCTATTTGTCCCTGCACAAATATTCACCTTCATTTGTTAACTCTGAAAAATGTTAATAAGAGGGTATGAGCAAACCACTTGCCTAGTGAGGGGGACAATACTATGCTACAACAAAAAATAGTTATCACACATCATAATGATAACATACATCAATCAGACGTAAATTGATTATAACATGATACAATATATCCAAAATAGTTTTCAGCAGCATTCAAATAAATCAATCACGTTTCAATATAATATAGTTAACAATTCACCACAACAAGTAACTCAATCAATTACACAAATTTCCTATACTAACCAGGTCATCTAGGGTACTTCTAGATTGTTTCCCGCGGCCCCTGCCGCATCCACCCTTATCACTCTATTTATAAATCTCCATTATTTTGTCTCTTTATAGAGTTTGCCATGGGGTGCACACCATGTCTTTCCATCTTTCTCAAACAAAAGAAAAATCACAATCAATATCTCATGTCACAAACAAATGTTCATCCATAACATCTTTCAACCATCCATAGATAAATAACTCAACAATCAAAATAATTCATATCTCAATTCAATTCACACTTTATCCATGACCCATAATAGAATCTCATTTTTCACAATACATCATATGAATGAAAGCTCATAATCATTCCACATAAAGTTTTCTTCATAAAATGACGAACTTTATATTCAGAAGAACCACAACTTCCTTACTTTAATCTCAAGATTAGGATGTGCATGCATGTATATGTTTTTATATATATATATATATATAGACAAGCCAAAATTACCCAACAAGTATTCTTCTAAATGGTTATATGTATATATATGTATGTACATGTACTTCATGACTGAAAGAGCATGAATGTCACTTTATGTATATCTATATATATACACACATATGCTTTCTTAAAAAAAGACATGCAATTTTAAGTGTTCCATGTGTATATATATATATTATTACCTTTCTGAAGAATAATAGAATGTATATATACATACACATTCTTCTAATTTTCTTAACAATCAATCTAAAAAATATATATAGACACATACACACATTTAGAATTTCATCCTTCACATTTCCGCCCATAAAAGAAAGTAGTTACATGCATAAGGCCACACAAGTTTCACATTTATTTAAATATCTCACCACTCCATTCAAGAGATATCATCAACATGAATTCAAACGTACTCTTGTGTATCAATCATCATTACCCCTTAAATTGGATATGCTACATGTTTTCACTATGATGCAAGAATCATTAAAGAAAAATAGTTAGCCATAGGAAGCATCAACCCACTCACCTTAACTCTAAGCTAAAGATTCTACATTTCAAACCGGATAAAGATACCAAAGATCTTATTGGGGCCTACAAAACAATTAAAGTAAGAAACAACACTAAATCAGAACAAAGATTACCAAATACTCAACCTTATTCTGTTTTGAGGCCACTTTCAGGTCCAAATTTTAGAAAATTACTAGTATTAATCCATTGCTCCAAAAAACATGAAATTTGACATAGAACCATATTTATATGTTGGCAAGCTAGGGTAAAATTTTCAGATTAAAATTCTTTCTTTTGAACCTCTAACGACCTTATTAGTGACCATAGGTCAAAAGTGTCTAATTTCTGATAAGTTGCTATTTTATGATTTTTTAGACCTAGCTAACCCAAATGAAATGAAATTTTTCAAATCATAAGTTTTATATCTTAACTAAGTTCCATAAAATTTGCAGATTAAAACAAGGTCTTTTGGCCCCTGGAACAGAGCTAACTTCCAACCTCCCAAATTTACTTATGCACAGAATATGATTCTGTTCTCGAGTTAGTTCAAATTCTTTTAAAAATTTTAAAACTTTTTAGTTTGATTAAGTAAGATTTCAAGAGTCCCTCATAAAATTTTCAAGATTTAAAAGCTTCATTTGGTCACCCAAAATACACAAAATCATAGCATGAAAAATTAGCAATGTTTTCTGTAGTTTCACGTTTTTTTTCTCAGTTCAATCCTATATGCTATGTTTTCTCAATTTAGCCCATCAATTCAATCCTATGATTAAATTTAACCAAGATTATACCATGTTCAATTACCTCTATCCATGTAAAGGATGAAAAGAATTTCTTTATGGAAAAACAATAACAGATTTCATTCCATATTATTTTGCTACTCTGTTTTATTGTAATTCATTTTTTTTCTTCTCGGTTTCTGCTTTCTGATTCAGCCCCTTAATTTCAATTTTAATCAAATTATGACTTATTCAATTACCTTTACCAATATACAAGACGAGAGGGACCTTTTATCAAGAGAACAAAATAGAAGTTTATCTTTCATCATCCGCTGCCCTGTTTTTTGGTTTCAGCTTCCCTTTCTATTTCAAGCTATAATTTCAGTTAGATTTTCATCACTTCCTACCATGTTGGTCTTCTACTAGAAATCGCCAAATGCCCAAAACCTCTACTACTAGATTCTCTCGTCAGTTTTCACTCAATTTAATTCAAAGAGTTCTATGTTTTCGAGTTCAAAAAAAAGAGCATGGCTAAGGGACTTTCTCTCTCTTTTTCTCTTGGGTTTTATTCTTGGGAATGGAAGGAAGACTCATGCAAATCAGGAAGAAGAAGAATTCTGCAGAAGTTACTAGTTGTGTCTAGAATCTTCTCGGTTAAGTGGGGAAAAAATGGAAAGAAGACACGTGTAATCCACTTCACTTGACATTGGCTAAAATAATGGAGAAAACCCTCAAAGTGCTTTGCTTTTAATTTCCATTGAAATTTTTGAAAAATTTCCTCTTTGTCCCAAATAAAATTAGACCTTTTACAAAATTCTCTTTTTTTAATTATTTTCATAATTAACCATATCTTTTTCCAAAATTTTAAATATCACCTACTCCAATTCTTTAAAAAAGAAAAACCATTGTAGTCCTCAGGTCTTACAACTTAATAAGTCCTCAAGAATATATTTTTTTCAATTTAATCCTCATGATATATTCAAAATTTATAATTATAGTTCCTCAAAAATTTTTCTTTTAAATTTGAAGAGTCACCATACTATGTTACAATCTAGGATATTACATATACATGGTGTTTAATTTGCTTACCAATCTTGTGCATAAAGATGAAACTACTATAAGTGATATGTATGAAGTGTATGAATATTGTTGAAATGATTAGTTGATTTTGATAAACATGCATAAGATTGAAGCTATGGTATGTGAATGGTGAAATTTTCACTACAATGTGAGGCTTTCTGCATGTGTAATGTTGACCTGAATTGAATTGAGTGTTGTTGAATAAATTGCAGCATGCATGTGGTGAAAGTTGTGAGAATTCCCTTATAAGAAATCTTTATGTGTATGATTAGGGGAATGACCCAAGAGGATCAGATTGGTTGAGGGCACATCCCCAGCGGATCCCTGATGTATGAGTGTGACTTTGGCATGACCTAAGAGGCCAAGTGTAGCATTGGATGAGGGTACAACCTAGTAAATTAAACATGTTCATGATTGAGGGTGTTGACCCAAGGTAGATCAATGATTTCAGAATTTTTTGTATGCGTTTGGAAATGATTGAATTGGTTTCCTAGTATTATTTGCTCTATCTGATTTGCTTTATAATAGACTAAATGTTAATGAAGTGTATGTGTACCGATTGACATGTATGCATGCCAATAATTACCTTATTGAGATTAGCTTGTATCCTGAGAGGGTAATTGGGTGAAAATTTAACTCTAAGAAAGGGAGCTGCCAAATATTCAAATAGTTGGCTTGGAAGACCAACTTATGTTCTATTGGTTTGTGCATACATTTTGATATCATTAATCTCGTTGCCTTTTAAATTGTTTAAGTGTGTAAAGCTTAAGGTGAGGGTGATCCTCATTTGATGGGATGCTTGCTGGTTCACGCCCAGAATTGAATTCGTGGCACTTTTATGGTATAGTAGTCCCTAGGTCGTATTCACTCAAGGAGCCTCACTTCTAAACACTAATTGATTATTCTAAACACCTAAACACTAATTAAAAGCACATAAACGGGGGGTTTGTTGGCAATAAGTAACAACAAACACATAATTAAATAGCAACAATGAACAACAATGACAGCAATTCAGCAACAAAACAAATTTGACAATAACAGAAAACCAAGCAACCAGCCACTATGTGAGTGTAACTATCATCACTTAACTCATTGATTCAATTTTGTTCTCATTTCACCATTTGGTTCTTTATGAAAATGGTTCTAGAATAACTTCTAGAATTTAATGCTACTAACTATAGTCAAGAATATCTTCTCTAACTATAACTAGATGCATTCAATAGAAAACCTCAACCAAACCAAGTTAAATATATCATCTAACTAGCCATTTTGCTTCACTCACTTTCCTAATCAGTCAAGTAAGGTTATATCTCATGTATAAGTCAGTTCATGTTCCTTCAAGCTCAAATCAAAATCTGACAGCAACATAAACATAAAAGCATAACAGAAATGAAATGAGATGAAATATAGAATAAAACACTTATCTTGCACTTTTAGTTCAAGCTATAACATCCCAAAGCCCTAGTGACTAATTACAATGGAGATTTAGCCCTCCATAAGAGCAAAACAGCAAAATAGCAAAAGGAAAACAGAAAGGAAAGGAGAGCTGCAAAAATGCTAAGTTACAAAAAATGAAAAGTGTCTCTTCTGTTACAAAACTGATGCCCTAAAATGCCTTGGAATATTCTACCCTAGATGCTTAGTTTACTTTCACAATGAGAGCTGAAATGTGGCTGAATTCTTTCTGCAGAAAGGGAACAACAAGCAGCAGCAGCAAATCATCAAAATGGTGTAGCAGAAGGCCTCTTTTGCTATGCAGAAAGCTGATATGCCATTTTCAGCAAAGTTTGGGAAAGAGGTAAGCAAAGGCTGGCTGCATGCAGAAGATAATCTGGATTGAGGGGCCTACATGTCTCCACATCAGCAAAAACGTAGAACCAAGTCCAGTCAACATCCTACTCATCAGAAAAACACCACATAAGTGCCATGTCAGCCAGACTGCCCACCTCAGTGCCACATCAGCATAAAATCTCCAAATTTAAATTCTGCAAAGTACACAAATGGATTAAATTGAGTCTTTAATAATTTAAGTCCTAAAATATGAAAATAATTCATTTTCCATCCAAGATTAATTTGGACCCAATAAATGACAAAGTGTAATAAAATTGGAGAATTCTCATAGATGAAAAATGCCAATAGACCAAATTAGGGGTTGAAATGTATATAAAAATGCTAGATATCACTTGTTGATTGTTGTGTTAAGGAAATTCAGGGACTAATTTTCTTTGAGGGGCTA
This sequence comes from Biancaea sappan, assembly GCA_037074585.1. Classification (NCBI taxonomy): domain Eukaryota; kingdom Viridiplantae; phylum Streptophyta; class Magnoliopsida; order Fabales; family Fabaceae; genus Biancaea; species Biancaea sappan. The sequence continues at coordinate 39,127,883 of CM073494.1, forward strand.
ATATTGTAATACCTGTGAATTTTAATTCACTTGCAAAATGGGTAATGTTGTTATATGTTTATTTGTGAAATTTTGGGGCCAATTTGAAATTAATTGGAACCACAAAAAATTCTAGAAAAAATAATCTCTTCAATTTTGTTGTGAGAAATTTGCAAGAAAATTCTCAATGAAGGACTAAATTGAAAATAATGATGATAATTTTTGGGAAAGTATGACAAAAAAAATTGTAATAATAGTTTAGATCTTGAGGATGATTTGAAATTTCTTTTATTTGGAAATCATAAGGACCAAGGTGACTTATGATTAAAATGGTGTTGTAGTTTTGTGAAATTTAAACTAATGGGCAAACATAAGGCATGTATAGATGAAGACACATGTTCAATTCTCCACCCTTGGATGTAGGCCAACCAACACACTTGATCCCCAATTTTGTTTCTCTTCATCTTATTTCACGAAGGAGAAAAGAAAGAAGTGAGAAGGATGACCAATAATACAGAAAGGGGTGAAACCAAGAGTGAGAGGATGACCATCAATGAGAGAGTGTGAGAGAGGCTGCCACCACCATGCTGAAGGGAACCTTTCCTCCCATTCTCTCCCTCCCTTTGACTTCCCCTGCCTCTTTGAGGTAAGAACAAAGCTATGAGAGAGAAAGTGATGACGAAGAAGAAAATTTTTGATCTCATCATTTCTTTTCCTCAAACGTCGATATGGGTAGCTCTTGGCTGTGATGTGGCTGCCATGGTGGTGACTCACAGTTGCTTCCAAAAACCAACAAAAGAATCAATGTGGAGGAGGAAGAAGAAGAGGATAGAGAAAGGAAGCCGAGAGACAAGGGACCAACAACATAAACTCTCTTCTGAAATTTTCTGATTTTCTCTTGACTCTCCTTTGTATAGTTAATTATTCTAAGTGCTGAATAAGGGAGAGGATTAGCAATACACATGTGTTTGTATGAGTTGTTACCATGGATATACTCCCCTTGAAGTGGAATTTCTAATTTGAGTAAGTAATGTATGAATTATATGTGCAAATAATGAGGAGTTCATCTATACAAACTTGGTATTTATAGCTGCAGTAGTTAAGGAAAATGGATTAACAAATGTAGAATATAATGCTTAACGTAATGAAAAGTGCTATTTGAGATAGTTGCCAAATTTGAGAAAAGTGTGCAAGGTAAGAAATTATGGAATTGAAAATCTTACTTTGAATTGTTGCTGGCATGGTTACTGCTGAAATTTGATCTATTTGTCACACTAAATGAGCTCCAATGATCATGAAATTTGATATGCAACTAGAAATGGTGTCCAAGAATGTACCTAAATTATTTCAGAATTTTCCAGGTTGGTTTGGCACCCCTTATGCACCTAAAACAGTAGCAGAAATTTGAAAAATATGAAAACGAGATTGTAATAGCTTGCTACTGTTTTTGAGTTTTGGATGAACCAATCAACTCCTAAATTAATGAAACTTGGTGGAAATATTCTTTATATTGTGATAACCTTATCTGGAAAGTTTCAAGCTTATTGAAATTAATTTGCTTGGTCAAATAAGCATAGGATCAGCACTTGTTCAGTGCAGAGGAAAAATTTGGGCAGTTTAGGAAATTTGTTTGGTTTTGGTAGTTAAAGGTCTTGTTTTGACTTGAAATTTTTATGGCACTTAGCCGAGACATAACGCTAATGATCTGAAAAATTTCATTGCATTTGGATATGGTTAAAATGGTCTGTAGAATGAAAGAACAGAACCTATAGCAGAATTAAGCAATTCTGATGTATTGGTATTAAAGTGACCATTTGAGGGGACAAATTTTGGATTTTTGAGCTAAACTTTTTATCCTAGTGTATAACACATAAATAAGGCTATGTACCAAATTTTATAATTTTTAGAATTCATTTAGTAGGTCGATGGCATGCAAAACCGAGACCCTTTTTCTGCAAAGGCAGTCTGGACAGCAGTTGTGAAATAGTGGTTTAGAGGGGACAAAGCAAAACATTTATTTTTGAAATTTTTATCTAGGATTCTAGACATATTACGGATATTTTCTACCAAATTTCATGAATTTTGGAGTTGTGATGCTGCCCACAAAATTCATCAAGTATAGGGTCTGAATTTTAGTCTTAAACAGAGCATGGGTGGTTGTGTAGAAAAATCTAATTGGTTTAAAGGGGATTGGCTCCTAAGCTATGTAGGAAGAGCTAATTAACATATAAAAGAGTACTCTCATGGCTTTTTAATTTAATGTAAATGCTTTGTTTTTATCTTTAATTTGCAATGTTATTCTAAAGTGTCTTGATACACTATTAATGTTGGAGCCTTGGCAATGCATGGAAGATAAATTATTGCTCTCATATGAATGAGAACAAATCGTTAAATATAGGTAAGAACAAATTGATACAATTTATTGACAAGAGAACTCAATAGTGTTGAATGCTATAAATGTCACTTATGTGGATGACAAATTACTTTATTCTCATCTCCTGATTATCATTGTGTGCAGCGTATAGAAATTACTGTCCATCATAATGTTTGGGCCAACTGTATATCTATATATGTGCCAATGGAGTTGTCATGGCTATGTTGGGGATTACATACAAGTGAGGGATTAATTCTTCTAAATGTGAAATTATGGATGATTCATCTTTCCCCTTAACAAGAATTTGTATTTTAATTTAATAATCATTATAACCATCAATCCAATGGTGTTGGGATAGATTCTATAGCAAATCACAGGTAAAAATGCTAGACTTTATTGTTGATTAATTTGTAATGGTGTCGAGGAAATACTTGCTTATATTTAGAATTATGTGCATTTTTTATAGATGAATCTTATTTGAAATTATAAATGTCCTGGAATGGTGAACAATATTGAAATTATAAATGTACTAGAATGATGGACAATATTAAAATTATAAATATCCTAGAACGGTGGACAATATTGAAATTATAAATGTCCTAGAACGGTAGACAATATTGAAATTATAGATGCCCTGGAACGGTGGACTCATTAAAATTACAAATGTCCTGGAATGATGGACATATTGAAAATTTAGATTAGTGCTGAATTAAATGGCTATTTACTTATGTGTGTTTTATGTGGAGACTTCGGCTTTACTTTCATGTGTGTATATATATATGGTTATGTTTATTCCATTAGTTGGTTTTGGGTCAAGGCGTGACTATGGTTGTCCTCTTTCCTATCAGTAGGCACATGGCAAGTTCTCTAAATGTGAATTATTGTTTTTTGTGATGATCAAACATTGTGTTGGATATATGTGTTATATATTATCCATTGATGCATCTTGGATAAGAATGTCATGCTTGCATATGTCTTTTGTATAAAATACTCGGCTGGGCCTCTCGTTGTTGGTCCTAGCCTTGTACAGTATCTGTTTCGTTATAGGTTGCCTTTATCTAACGGTTTAGTTGTGCATTAAGGGATTATGTTGGTCCCAGAATAATTGTGGGTAGGATCCTACCCAAGGTTCTATTCCTGTGAGCGGTACACATGCTTCATTTTAATTTTTGGTTTCTTTTCCCTTACTGATTACTTTTATACTCATCCCTTCCTTTTATGTACCCCTTGCAGGTTCTGTTTTAGCAAGTGAGTCTCCTATGAGGAGTAGTGGAGTCTTCGAGTCTGTATTCCTCTATCTTGGAATGTGGGTATGTCTAATAGTTGGGTGTCTAAGTCGCTCTGTAGTTAAATAGAATATTTAGGAATCTTGTGTTGGTTTAAAAAGAAACCCATATATATTATATTTATTCCACATGTTAATGGCTTGAGGTTGGCTTATGGTGGTGGATGGAGTCCACCTCCGTGCTGGTCCTGTTTTCAAAATAGGGCGTGACACCTATTGACATTTTTCCTTTCTTTCCAAGAACATAATTTTGTTTACTTAGCATGAGTTATTATCTATGAATTTTACATGATATGAGGGATGCTCTTATTTAAATTTATTCTTCACTTTAGCTCATGGAAAAGATCTTATATGCAGAGCATTCATCATATGCTTGACCCATTCTTGACATAATGGGAAGTACCACTAAAAGAAATCATTTACCCTTAATTTAGCCAGGTTAATACTAACTTCCCAATGCTTTTGGCTTTTGGGAAAAAAAAGTTTGTGAAGCAAAACACCTATAAACATTCATCTAAAACCTTCATAGACCTTTAAAGATGAAGAAAGGGATCAAAACTCAATAAAAAAACTAAGGATTTTTCCCTTTAGAGTGGCTGCCCAGTGGCTGGCACTTGGGACACCGGATGGGGTGCCGGCCTCTTAGCTCTCTATTACACAGTGCCAAACTTGGTGCCCAAGGCACTAGCCTCTATATTTCATAACAAAGAAGAACTCCCATGGCTTCTTTCAACTACCCAAGCTCCTACACTCTTGCTACCTCTCTTTTAGCTCTTAATTTGGGTTCCATAACACTCAAAAACATCCTCAGAAATAAGAAAAGGTAACAACAAGAGTTGAATCTAAGACTATAACTCAATATTCCCCTTTTTCCTCTCTTTTCCTTCCTAATCTCATCCCACCTTTAATCATGCTTATAGCTATAAATTTACTGCATTCTAGTTCTTACTTCAAAGGAGACATTAAAGATTAAAACCCCCTTCTTGATTCAACCTTAGTTTCTTATTAATCAAAGTTTGCATATAGGTTTTTTTGTAAGAATTTAAGAAAAGAGAAAAGGGAGAGTAGCTCTTACCTTGAGGGATGAGTCTGGTGGGGGAGGACAGCTTCTGGTGGCGAAAATCGTCAGAGAAGACAGTGGAGGCATCCTCGGGACCAACGGCCATGGAAGAGGAAGGAAACAGGAGAGGGAGATGTACGAGAAAGAGAGACCGTGAGGAGGAATTAAAAAAAGATATGTGTATATGCTGCCATCTGATGAGAATGTGTGCATTTTAAGGAGTGGGGCCCACACTTCCCTTTTAATTTAGTCCCTCCAAATGGGATAAGTTCTAATGGACTTATAAAAATTGTGGGATTCTTTTAGATCCATCAGTAACCCACACTTCACTAAAACATACACTCATACACCATATTTTACCATTTCACTGCACATTTTAATACAATTCAGAAGTTATAGTGTGCTCACTTTAGTCCCTCTCAAGGTCCCTTACACTACCGTGCTCTCATTTTCACTATTCGCATGCCATCATTTCCTTATCCCTTCCTCTCTATACCCTTTTCTTCCCAAAGGTCATTGATATCGGGCATTTTTATATACTTTTTAGTCCCTATCTTAGTCCTATGGCTATTTCAATGTTGCCAATTCTCTAATTTTATTATGCTTTGGAATTTATTGGGTATAAACTATTTATGGATTGAATGTGTTTCAATTTTATATTTTTAGAACTTGAATTGTAAAATGCTCAATTTAATTCCTACAAATTTTAATTTTGGAGAGAAAAGTGCTGACATGGACATAGATGATGATTTGGATGCTAATGTGGCACTTTTTGGGTGATGCAGATGCTGACTAGGATATGCTGGATGTGGGGCCCACTTGAACTCTTATTCAATGCCATGTAGTCAGAATTTTTGGGCAGAAATATTAATTCTTCTGCTGCTGCCATACTTTTCTGCTGCTGAAATATTAATTCTTCTGCTGCTGCCATACTTTTCTGCTGCTGAAATATTAATTCTGCTACTGTTTTGCTGTCAAAGTGCTGCCACATCATGGAGGAAGCATCCAAGGAAGCATCTAGGGTTGAATATTCTAAGGCATTGAAGGGGCATCAGTTTTAGAAATCAGAATACTTTTATTTTGCAATCAAACTTAGGAAATTCGTAGCTCCCTCTTCCTCTCTGTTTTTACTTCTGTTGTTTGCTGTTTTGCTCTCATGGAGGGCTAAGTTTTCATTGTAGTTAGTCACTAGACCACTGGGATGTTGTAGCTTGAACTAAGAATGCAAGCTAAGTGTTTTATTCTCCATTTTCATCTCATTTCGTTTCTGTTTTGCTGTCATGTTTATTTTGCTGTCAAATTCTGATTAGAGCTTGAGAATATAACATAAACTGACTTATATATAAGACATAACCTTGCTTGACTGATTAGGAAAGTGAGGGAGGCAAAATGACTAGTTAAATGATGTATTTAACTTGGTTTGGTTGAGATTTTCTATTGAATGCATCTAGTTATAGTAGAGAGATGTTCTTGACTGTAATTAGTAGCATTAAATTCTAGATGTTATTCTAGAACCATTTTCATAAAGAACCAAACAATGGAATGAGAACAAAACTGAATCAATGAGTTAGGTGATGATAGTTACACTCCCATGAATCCTAGTGGCTGATTACATAGTCTCTTTACTGTCAATACCTTGCAATTTCTGCTGCTTCTGCTATTGCTGCTGCTGCTGCTGTTGCTGCTGTTGTAATTAATTGCTGTTCTGTTTTGTTTGTTTTGTTAGTACTGCCACAAAACCCCCCCCCACGTTTATGTACTCTTCATTAGTGTTTAGGTGTTTAGAACGATTAATTAGTATCAAGAAGTGAGGCTCCTTGAGTGAATACGACCTGGGGATCACTATACTGCAAATTGCCGCAATTCAATTCTAGGCGATTTGACATCGTAGTGGCGTGAATCAGTCATTACTTGTGCAAATCTCATGGAATTACATTTCATTGCCTCCCCTTTCACTTTAGTCCTTTTTCTTAGTATTCAAGATTTTTCTTACTTAAAATGCCTATTTAAATGCAAAAAATTTTCACACAGGCAAATTATCTTGTTTTACTAATTACGTAATACCTTAGGTATTACAACTCTCTTTTTTTGCTTTTCTTTCTTTCTTTTTTATTTCTTTTTAAAATTATATATTAGTATCGTGGGTGTGTTTATAAGAGAGAGAGCTTTAATTGATTATATTTAAAAAAAGCTGGACATGTATTGGGAATTGAAAATGTTAAAAAATTATTTAGTACTTATAATTTGTATAAAAAATTAATATTTTATATTAAAAATTATTGTTTTAATTTTTAATATAATATAACTATATATAATAGTATTTTTCAAAAAAAATAGTAATTCTTATCTATTAATATAAAATAAAAAAATATATATTTAGTTAGTACCAATTCAACCGCAGTTGAACCAATGAATCTTGAACCAGTGCCTTCAATAGTTTAATGATCATTTTGGCTTTTAAAACATTACTATTATCATATGTTTTTTAAAGTCCTAGGTCCATTATGCTTTTGTTTTCCCCTTCAAATTCCTACAGGCATCACATTACTTTTATTATGCCTTACCAAGATCATTCGGGTAAAGGATGTCATGATCAATTTTCCTACCTTTCATTTAAAAAAGAAAAGTTAAAACTAAAATAGAAAAGTTGTTTATCTTGATTATGACATTGGCTCACTGTTTTATTCATATCTCCCAAACTATGTGGAATTTTCAAAAGAAATTGGTCTCGTATGAAACTAGACAAAAAGATCTTTCAGTTGATAATAGTTCATTAAAATTGGAAATTCCATGAGGGAGTTGTGATTGATACAATATGTGTGAAGATTCATAGTTTGAAATTCGAATTATTTGATCTTACATTGTCTTTAGCTTTTCTCATGGAATGTTTTCTTGAATTCTTGACTATGAAATTGGTTGTGCAGAATCTTAGAGGTAGTTGATAGAGGGAGGCATGTGAGATACACCTTTTTTTTATTTTGAAACCTAGGTTATGTCTTTTTTTAGTAGGGTTTCTTGTTTATTCTAATTAAATTTTAAGTTGATGTTGTTTTAGATTCTTAGGTTTTATTTAACTTATGTAGTTTATTTTTTGTATAATTAAATGTAATCTTACTATTAAACTATTAAATTAACTAATTTGCATGCCTACTTTTAAGGGGGTGTTAGTCGATTTGGCAAGCGCACCAATCGTACAAGTAATACAGAGTGAGTAGAGTATCGTTCCCACGAGGATTGAGGTACCAAGTACCCGCGAAGCTAAAGTTAAATGCTATCTAGACGAATCATTGAACGGAAATATGAATCTAACGTTACAAAATAAACTAAACTCTATCTAAAACCTAAAACTAAGCTACTCCTAATGACAGTAACCTAGGATTGATGGGATTGACTTTATTTAATTCTTAATCCGACTAATTCATAGACAAATGAGTCTTTGAGTTGTTAAAGACTGATTCAATCAAATTACAAATCCTTTTGGAGTTGGTTAAGCTCTCATAATTGTTTGAACCCAATCCCTTGGAGAAACAAACCTACCTATCCCAAATGATTGTTTAATTCCTTAATCCAATCATTCAAGTAGGTGATTAAGTTTAGGAACTCATAAAAACCACATAAATAAGATTATCCATCCCTAGATTAATCCGATTTATGGTGGAAGTTACAATGGGCTAGTTAATACCTAGCTATCCCTAGCATAGATAAAAACCCCAAACTCATAAAAGTGGTGATCAAGCATTTTTAGAGCAATTCAATCCCGTAAATCCACTCCAACAAAATACGAAATGCAATTGAAAAGAATCATTCAATAACAAAACCTCATAAGAAACTAAATTACATCAACCACCAAGCCCATCATTCTTCATAGGTTCCATTATCATCCTCTTACTCTTGCTTTTATCAATTGTACATGCTAGTCTAGGGCACGAATATTCCTAGAAGGATTTTCCCAAACCTCAACTAAGATAAAACCCAATTCTCCATAATTCCTTATGTGAAAATCAAGTACATTAAATGAGCAAACCCTAATTTGACTATATGAGGCTAATAACTATATTCCTATGATATTAGCAAATCAATCCCCTCTCCTTTAAGGTTCAAGAACTCATACAACTTATTCCTTTGGTCTTGTTTTCATCTCCCCTTCCTAAGTTTGGTAAAAACACCAAATCATTCCAATAAGTGGCCAATTTAAAGGAAAGCATTAAGATTGGAATAAATAAACATGCATTAACCAAGTAATAACTACAAGAGTTCAAGAAATTACACAAAACCTAATCTAAAATCGGGCTCATAACAACCCTTGAGTTACATACTACCTACCACTACATAATACAAGAAAATACAACATGAAAAGAGAAGAAAATGAAGAGAAAAGAGAAGAGATGGGGGAAGGAAGACTAATCCCATGAAGGAAGGCCCTTCTCCCCCCTAACTAGCTCTGTAGGATGCTCCCTTGCTGCCTCCAAGCTCCCCAAAATCTCCCAAGTCCAAAGTTAGGTCAAAATGCTCAAAAAGGAGTATTTAAGCTGCAGATTCGTGACTTAGCGCCTGGGCGCCAAGGTTGGAAGCTTCAATGTTAGTTCGTGGGGTTGGGCGCCTAGGCGCCACGTCTGGCGCCTGGGCGCCAACTGGGCAGAGAGCCTTTGTTCTTCACATGCCTGGCGCCTGGGCGCCAGGCCACTGGAATCAACATCTTCTCTTGTTTTCTCCCCACAATTGCACCTACAAAAGACAATAAATAAAATAAATTAAAAAGGCAATAAAAGGGGCAGTAAAACAAGAAAATACGAACACTATAAAGCACACGGAAATTGTACGAAAACAAAGATAACAAGTGCAAAAGGAAAGCAATCATGGCTAAAAGAGGACCGAAAATCCCATATATGATGGCATTATTTAGTGACTTTCTATGACTTATCAGGGGGACATATTATGCTTATTTATTTTGTTAGTTTTATGTTGTTGTATGTTATATTAAACATTGGTTTTATAATTGTAGGGAGGGGAGAGAGAGGATGGTTGACTAAGATGAGGGAATCTAGGATTAGGTATTAGTTAATTTGTTTAGATTAGATTGAGCTAGGTTAATTTAAATTAGTTGTTGAAGTTTTGATTATCCAGTCTTTTATTTGGATATAATATTTTAAAACTAACTCCTAGGAAGTTTATCTAGAGGAATCTAATCTAATAGTTTAACCATTTTCATTATTTAATAATTCTTACTAATCCCTTTGTTTAATCTTTATTGGTTTATAGTTAGTTATCATAATATGTTATATTTTTTGTTGTTGTTTATATATATATATATGTGTGTATTGCTACACACCACTTCTATATATATTTTATTTTTATTTCTTTGTAGTCTTTCATTAATTATTCAAGTCTTGTTTGAATTTGTTATTTAATTTATTATCTACATAATCTCTCCAAAAGATCTTAACCTAATTTGCTTAGATTCCTTGTTTCAAAATAAGATTACTTAGTTGATTTAATGGATTTTATTCATCCTATTGCTTACTTTTGGCTTATCCCTTCTCTTACTACTTCTCTTCTTTATTTATTATATATTATGTTTGTTTTATGTGCCAAATACATTGTATTTATCACTATTTAATTTATTTTATTTACTTTGCTCACTTATTATATTTTGTACTATTATTATATGCATTCCTTGTTGGGCCTAACTCTTATTTGGGCTCTTCTTCAACATTACTATTATCCATGGATTGAAAAACCAGATCAGACCAATCAGTCAGACTAGTGACTAGCCTAGGGTTTGGTCCGGTTAGGGGAAAAAGAACCAGTCAAGTTACTGGTTTCATTGATTCCTTCTAAAAAAAAAGAAAGAAAGAAAGCCAAAAACCACCGCCTCCATCAAAGCAACTGTGAAGCCATCACTGAATGTTTACAGCGACAAAGAAGAAGCCATCAAAAGAAAGAAGCTTGTAGGCGCAACGACGAAGAAGAAAAAAGAATTTACAATGGAGAAAACAAAAAAAAATCGAGAGAGAGAGAGAGAGAGAGGTTGCATCTTATTGAAAACTGGGGCTGACACTTTGCATGAAGGAGGAGCATAAGGTGTGATTTGACTACTCTCTTTTTACTTTTCTTTCTTTCTTTTTTATTTCTTTTTAAAATTATATATTAGTACTATGTGTGTGTTTATAATAGAGAGAGAGCTTTAATTGATTTTATTTTGAAAATTTTGGATATGTATTGGGAATTGAAAATGTTAAAAAATTATTTAGTATTTATAATTTGTATAAAAACTTAATATTTTATATTAAAAATTATTGTTTTATTTTTTAATATAATATAAATATATATATATATAATAGTATTTTTCGAAAAAAGAGTAATTATTATTTATTAATATAATATATATATATATATATATATAATTAGTACCGATTTGACCACGGTTGAACTAGTGAACCTTGAACCAGTGACTTCTCCAATTTAATGACCAATTTGATTTTTAAAACATTGCCATTAACATATATTTTTTAAAGTCCTAGGTCTATTATGCTTTTCTTTTCCCCTTCAAACTCCTACAGGCCTCACATTATTTTTCTTAAATTAATCCTTATCTAATGGGAACATTATATCATATATCATTTATTGTTTGGGAAATCCTTATTTCTACTGCTTCAGAATTACAGGTCTGTGTGCTATCACTACAACGGTAGCAACCAGTGGCTTGCTTTGTCTGCTCTGTTTCACTACTGCAGCGGTAGGACTAGTGTCCCTCTTAAAAAATGTGACATTTTCCTTGCATTTTCTTGTGTTAGATGAGTAGGGATGACCCTCTAAGGTGTTAAACTCCTCTTGCATGGTTCCAAGGAAGGAATTGGTCGAAGAATTGAGTCATCATTCAAGGTTAGAGATAAACATTACTTTTACATTAATTTTTGTATCTTTGCCATCTCTAATAATATTGAAAGTCTTATGGTATAATGGTAGCATATTTGGACTAATGTGTGCTTAGTGATTGAAACTATTGTGATTAAAACTTTAATGTGAGTGACTCATTCTCCTTTTATATTATTATGTGAACGGTGATCATTCTTAAACTTTGTTCCAAACTAGGAAATAAATCTTGTGGTGTATTTAGAATTCCATGAGTATTGCACCATACAAATGATGTTTACTAGTGGATCTATATATGATATAATGTGTTGAGAAAATCCTTATTAACTTGGATAAAGGGTGAATGCACCCCCTTATGATGAAAATAGGTATTGGTAGTTGAATTATGTTGGAATAATTTTATACGTTGAGTTAACCTCTTGATTGTAATTTGTGGATTGTATATAATGAAAACCACATGGAAAGTCAGTGTGGTCAATTTAAAATTGTATTACCCCTATGCTAGAGTTGGTGTATTGCGGGAAGGACCCAAAAAGGGTGGTTGGAGCCACTACGACCGCTGAGTTGCCCAGAATTAAATTCGTGGCAACTTGCAGTATAATGGTCATCCCAGGTCGTATCTCTCAAAGGGCCTTGCTTCTAAATTGCCTAATTAATTGTTCTAACACTAATCTACTCTAATTACCTACTGATTAACTACCTAATTACCACCGGGGGGTGTGACTGCATAATCAAAGCTTAAAATAGAATTAGAATACAAACCTATGGCTAACAGAACACAAAATAGAACGAAATTACACATAAAACATGTAAGCAGTCATCCAATCCCTAAAGCCTACATCTATCATCATCTCATCCTTGGTTTACTCTGACTTAATTATACCATTTAGTTTCCAACTAAAATTCCTAGAAGACTTTCCAAGACTGAATCATATTAGAATCATAATCACAACCTAATATAATTCATTTGCGCCCTAACCAAATCATGCTTGATGATCACCAAAGGCAAGCCATTTCGTTCTACTTACTCCACCAACCGGTTAAAGCAAGATTACACCTCAAATAAGAATCATAAAACTAAACCTATACTTAATTCAATCATAACAGAACAGAGATAAACATAAGAACCAGAGGCTAATATAGAACAGAAATGAAATAGGATAAAAACTAGAAAACTTATCTGTTATTGAGCCAAAGATTCAAGATACACAAGTCTGATTAATTACAACACTTTTAGCCTTCCATGGAGGCCTAAATACACCAAAACATAGAAGAAAATTGGGGGGGTGGTAGACCTACAAATTACAGAGGAAATGGAAGAAGATTAAACTCTTTAACAAGTGCAAATAGTAGTTCTAAAGTGCTTTAAACCAGCCAGGAGAGAGAGGGACAAATTTGACTTTTGGTTAGGTCACTTTTAGCTTTTATTTTGACCAGAAGAGTGCATCAAAACTGCAGAATAGATTCATGGAAATAATGCTGCACAAACTCCCTTTTGCTGGTGCAGAAAAGTGGTTGCCATTTTTGGTTTCTACTGCTCTTTCTTATACATGTTTCAGCTATTGTTTGCTTTCTGGTTGCTGCTGTAAAGTGCAGAAACAGTGGGCCCTAGTCTATTCAATGCCCAGTCAACCCTAGAATGCCATGTCAGTGTCGAGGTAGCCTCCAAGTCAGTAAATTACTCTCCAATAATTTATCTAAAAAACACACAATCGAATTAATTGGGACAAAATTATGAAATTGAAGCATATTAATTCTATGACTAATTTACACCCAATAAATCCAAAACATAATAATCTTAGAGAGTTGACAATGTTAAAATGGCAATAGGACTAAGATAAGGAATAAATTGCATATCAAAATGCCCGATATCAAAGGGCCTAAAGGAATGAGTCATTGGTGAGGGTACGGCCTACACCTTAGGAATATTGATGGGGTGATGTCTAAACATTGTAGTCTTTTATTTATGTGTTGTAATGGGGATGAGACTTGTGTTAAACATATATTATGTGGATACTTTATATATTGTCCATGGGTTGGAATTCTTTCATGTGTTGAAACTATTTAATAGTTATGATTGTTATGCACACAAATATATACATGTATATGCTTTCATGGAGAGGCATACAAGAAGGGAAGTAAGTTGGAACTTGAAATGAGATTCATTCATTTGAGTTATTATGACTGTGTGGCTATGATGACTTTATGTGTTAGTTCGTGATTACAGTCTTTTATGGGATGTGATTTTGATTGTGTATGTGATTGTGGTTGAAGGACGAGATGTAATGGCCTTCGAGTCATGGAAATAAAGTGAACTAGCCTTCGGGTCTTGACCTTTAGGTTATGGGATATGCTACTACAGCCTTTGGATCTTGCCCTCCGAGTCATGGGACTTTTGTGATGCCCGTTTGGGACTTATTACTTTTATAGATGTTTATGTAGTGCCTTGATTTGGTTTATTTCTGCTGGGATTGTGTTGCATGTCTTGATAAGAGTGAAATTCACACCTTGTGTTATGATTGTATGCTAGACACTTATATCAAGTACTTAAGGAAATACTTGTGGCTTATGGTATTGAGTTGATCATATATATGTTGAATTTTTATTCATCCATGTTGGTGTGGGATCCTTGGGATCAAGGATGGTCATGTTGGTATCCCAACACTGTATAGGTTCCATGGGGATTAAACGTGTGGTATGGCATTGTGATGAAGAGGTCTTATCGCTATGAGCAGTATACGATTTTTATTTTATTTTTGGTTAATTTTTTTCTCACTTGAGTATTTTTATACTCGCCCTCTTTGTGTACCCTTGCAGGATCAAAGTAATGCTTGAGTAGTTTTAAATATTTTTTGTGAAAACCTTGTATGATGATTTGCATTTGAGTTAATGGGATTATACTGGTTTAAAATGAACTCTAGATACCCCATTTCAACCCAAAAGCACCCATGAATTATTAAGGGTGAAAGATTGAAGTATGTGTGTGCTGGTTGGAGTGCAGAATGAAGGAATCACAGACTGCCTAGCTTAGGGTGCCACGGGCGTAAGGCTTTGTGCTAGCCATGTAGAAAGTTGGACTCATTGTGCCTCAGGTACCACGACTTGGGTAACTCTAGCTGAGAGGAAGGCTAAAGGAGCCTCAAGCTCCCAGGCTAGTGCCAAGGCGCCACGACCTAGGCAGGTTGGTCAAGAGTGGGTATGGTAGCACCTTAGGTGCCAAGGTGGGCACCTAAGGCACCATCACTTGCAACCATCCATGAGCTTTAAAATTTAATCCTCTGTCTTGTCAACTTGTTTACTTAGGGTTCTGGTGAATCTTCATGACCTTTTTTTTCCTTGGATTTAAGGCTTGCAATTCAACACTAATTGAGAGTAATTAGCAAGTGTAAAGTCAAGCTAAGATGAGGGGAACTCTTTACTTATGAATAAAATCTCCACCACATGTGTTAAATGCATATTTCAAATCTTCTTGGCTAAAATATAATAGATGTTGTTTAACTACATGAAGTGAACCTATGTATATATATATAAATCATTATGCCTTATGACTTGTGTGGCCCACTTGTGATGAATGCACTTGTGCAATGATCTTGATACTATTTTGTTGTAGACTTGTTGGATGATTATTTTTAAAATGAAAATATATGTATTTGCTAGCAAAAATTGGTTGCTTAGCCGACAAGTAATCGGCCAACGTGGTGTAACACAATAGTGCCGATTGTTCAAGTATCAAATAATGATCTGGCACAGAAATTTGACAAGAATTAGTAATTCGACAAAAACCAATTCAATAGGAGTAGTCGAAGAATAGTCATCAATTTGAAAGCACTTCATTGTCACGTCCTACCTAGAACACATCACTGGCACGAGAATGAGCCTTATCCTCATCTTGGAACCTAATTTATTTCATCAATCTAGTGTAAACATTATCCGAAAATAGATAAAGATAATCAATTAAGAAATCTTTCTTTCATACCTTTGTACCTATCATAACAAGCAAATTATATAGAGGATTTAGGAATATGTTCTTCATGATCATTGTATCATTTTTATACACCATTTATAAATTCACATTGATAGTGATCCAAATCCTAGGCTATCTATACGATCACAGAGCAACTCTAGAATAACAAAACAAAAGATACAAGTATAAGAAGTAGATCATCCCCCGATTCAAGTGGGGTCTTGAACTAAGAAAATATCCATGTCTCTTTGCATGAAGATTCCCTTTAACTATCACTTCTAAAAAAGAAAATGTTAATGAGAGGGTATGAGCAAACTACTTGCCCAGTGAGGGGACAGCACTACATTACGACTAAAAATATTGATCATGCATCATAATGATAACATGCATTAGACATTCATAAACTAATTATAACCCGATACAATATAGTCCAAAATAGTCTTTCAACAACATTAAAATAAATCAATCACATTTCAATATAACATAATTCAAAACAATTCACAACCGCAAATAATTCAATCAATTGCACAATTTCCCATACCAACCGGGTCGTCCAAGGTACATCTAGATCATTGCCCGCAGCCCCAGTCTCATCCACCCTTATCACTCCATTTATAAATCTCCACCCTTATGGCTCCTTGTAGAGTTTTCCATGGGGTGCACTGCCATGTCTTTCTTTTTTCGATCAAACACAACCATAATCACAATCATAAACATAATTCTTCATCATTTACAAATCTAACCACAACATAAAACATTTCAATTTTCATACTTAAACACAAATTCATCAACATGTACACAACCATCCACTATTCACAAAATTTATCCTCCAAATCATACCTCAACATAGAAGCTCATTTGTATTTACCAATCATCCACAATAATATATATATATGTCATTCATTCAACATTCATATGATGGTGTTTATGTATAGAGATGTCCATGCTAAATTGTTTAAGAGCACAATCCCTTAACCCATGAAAGTGTGCATGAATGTACATGCTTACTCTTCTACAATTAATTTAGGATTGACGCATATTTACATACATATATAAATTAATTTATAATACTATGTATAAAAGTATCACCTTATATATATATATGTAAATATGTGCCCATTTCTTTGTTCATAATCCAACCAATAAAAGGCATGTCCACACACACACACTTTCTCATAGTTACAGCAATGGTGAAGGTATGAACACATCTATACTTTTTCCAATTGTGGTGTTATCACATAAGCATGTACTTTTCCTTACATATATCAATTCACACATTCAAGCATGAGTGTAGCTTATGAAAGTGAATCTCAAATCATAATCAATATCAATATATAAGTTAACCAGTAATACCTTCACATTACGATACACTATATGTTCTCATTACGAAGCAAGGAAGTATATAATAGTAACTTAGCCAAAGGAAGCGTCAACCCACTCACCTTAACTCCGAACTAAGTTTCTACTCTTCATATTGAAGAAGGATGCCAAAGATCCTATAGGAAGCCTAGAAAATAAACCAAGAAGGAAACAACACCATTTCAGAACTTAAGTCACCAAACATTCAACATTGCTCTATTTTTCTGCTAGTTTTGGAGCCAAATTTCACAAAATTTCTAGTCTCCAAGATTCATGAAACTTGACATATATCTTTATTCATGTGCTAATATACTAGGATAAAAACCTCAGCCCAAAACTCCATTGTTGGGACCCTCAAATGTTCAGATTAGTGACCACATATCAGAACTGTCAAATTTTCAGATAGGTGCTGTGTTATACGTTTTAGACCTAGTTAACCTTGTCTAAATGAAATGAAATTTTGTAGGGAGATAGGGTAATGTCTTAGGTAGGTGCCATAAAATTTTTAGACCAAAATATTATCATTAGTTGCCCAAACAGAGCCAAACTCCCGACCTATCCAGATTTGTCTCTAAAGTGAATTCAGGCTATGATTATAAATATTTTACTAAGTTAACCTTGTCCAAATGTCATTAAACTTTCCAGTTTAGGTTAATATCATATTAGGGACTCCCTATAAAAATTTCAAGATTTATAGGTTCCATTTGGTCACCCAAATTACAAGAAGAACAATAGCATATCAAAATGTCATGTTTACAATATTCAAAGATTCCAGCAACAGTTTAAAGTTCCTTACACCCTCTGTATCCCATAAATTAGTTCATATATTAGTCATGACTCTTATTCCAGAAATGCCACATCATACAAATAAAAAATTAAATACACAACTTCCAAAATTTAGCACATTTCAGACCCATGAATGTGACAACAAAAGCATACTTGGTTTGCATGTAATTAGTCAGAAATCATGACCTTTCACCTATTGATTTTTAACACACAGTATTCCATTTTTAATTCTGTTATTGAGTCTAAACTAAAAGTATATAACTCACAATTTCTCACTACATAAAGTTAACAATATGTTCAGCCTCCAATTTCAATACTTAGACTTTCATTTGATTTCTAAGATCGACCTTAATATCCTTAAAATAGTAATTAAATTTAATAATCATCATCTAATTCGGTTTGCCTCTAACTAGTCCAGAAATTAAATTTAATTTAGAGGCACTTCCTATATAAAAATGAGAGGAAGGCTTCTATTATAAAACAAAGTAACTTCTATTACCTCTAGCGGCATCCACTCAAATTTTATTTTTCTGTTCTTCCTTCCTCCGTTTTGTCCCTCTTTTCTCCCTGTTTTTCTGATTTCGTTGTCATACAAGTCTCCACGGTGCTGGTTCAAAGGATTGCCATTCAAAATTTTGAGATTTCTTCAATGGGATTCTCTCTCTTTCTTGGGTTACTCTATTTTTGGGGCTATAGAACAAAGTGATTGTTTTGGTTCCTCTCTCAGCTCACTCTCTTTTTCTCTCTTTGGTTGTCGTGCCAAATTCTAGAAGGAAGGAGAAAGACTATATAAAAACAAAGAATGATAGTGTTTAGTGCTTTAGTCTTCATGATAAGTCTTCCACCATTAAAGAAAGAGCAGGACCCACGTGCTACACTTCTGATGTTGCCACCAAGATTCTTTTGGTCGAAATATTAATAGGTCCTCCTATTCCTTTTGTTTTATTTAATTAGGTCCCTAATCTAAAAGATAAAATTCTATTCATACTTTTAAAAATTATTTCATAACCTTCCCTTTATATTTTTATTTGTTTTATTTATTTATTTATTTATATTTATTTTTTTAATTTCCTTTTCACCATTTTAAAGTTCTTCCTTTCAGTCATCCTTACTTCTTATAAATTTTCTAACATTCTAGTCCTTGGCTTGAAATCGGGGTGTTACATTTCTACCTCCTTGAAAAGAATTTGTGCTAAAAAAAATCTATTACCATTTTATTTACTATTTCAAATTAATCCTCAATATATCCAAAATTTAAAATTTTTAATTACTCAAAAGTTTTCTTTTTAAATTTCAATTTTAAAATCTGGGATATTACATTCATTCGACAAGTGCATTCGAAGACATGGTCAACAAATTAGCTGAGATTAAAGTTAATAATGAGAAGATGTCAGTCAGTGATGACAATTGGTTGTCAAACGTTGGAAGCAAGAGAAATTATCGGATGAAAATCATCGAAAACAGTTACTCCCATTATCAAAATGGCTGAGGCAGATGTGTCTGACAATTTAAACTGTCATTTACATGGGTGTAGGTAGTTATGCCAATATGTAAACCATCACTTCCGTGGCAACCAAGTAGATAGGCGATTACTTATGTCATTTTCCTATAAATATTAGATGTTTTATTGTAAACGGGGTAGGCAACACTTGATTAAGAATCCTAACATCTCACACGAGTAGATAAAAGGATCAATATGAAAGTATGCTTTCCATCCTTACATTTCAATCAATTTAATTCAAAGTCTTTAATCACTTTCATTTACCTTGTGTCATTTAATCGCTTTCATTTAAACTTTTTGCATTTTGACTTTCAGCAATTTACTTTCTACCATTTACAGTCTACACTTTATCCTTCTACCATTAGCATTCTGCCATTTACTTTCTGTCATTTACCTTCTGCAGTTTAGCTTTTATGCACTTTACATTCTGTAACTTACTTTTCTAAAAATTTACCTTTTTTATTCAACTTCTGCAAAAAGCTTATTTCAGGCCTTACGTTCTTTTATGAAGTATTTACATTTGAGCATTTTCATCAAAAATGAGATTACCTCATAACTTTGAAAGCACATCACTCTCAATTTTCATTATTTGTTATCGAATTTGGTTTTGACCAAAAAACACCGTAAACAAATTAGCACGCCCAGTGGGATGAGTTTAGAGTAACTCATTAAATATATGTGTTTGAGAAGTGGTAAACATATACCCACTCATAACTCTAAAATCATGAGTAATGCAAATGGTGCTAGTCAAGTGACAAGTTCACTAACTGCATCTACAACTGCCGTAACCATGGCAAATGTGCCAGCAGTTCCAACAACTGCTAACCCTACTTTGTGCCAAACGTATCCCTCTCGGGAAATCCCATGTTGGAACAAGTATTTGGATTGACACCAGTGTAATGCCCCAAAAATTGGGCATATTAATATACATATATTATAGGGTGTACCTCAGTGGTAGGCCATAATTTTCCTGAACAATCCTAATATTCACAACTATACAAATTGTAAATTTCAATTAAATAAGTAAACCCCTCTAGATACAGCAGGACCTAGGTGGCCTATAGGATTATAAAGTGTTTCTAATTGGTTCAGTTAGAACCCTCTGACTAAATGGAGTATATCTCCAAGCCGCTAACCTCCAGCAGTTTCCCTATCCTCTTTAGCTGCTAATCTGAAAACAGCAATAGATAGTGTGATTTTATCAAAAACTTAGTGAGTAAATGACTCTGTAATAAAACATAGCACTAGTGGAAATACCAGCCTTACTACCATAATCAGAATAAATACCTCTAGCACAAACCAGTATGAAATATAATATATATATGTATCACGTACCTTACCACATCACCAAGACCCACGATTCAATGCGAGTCTACAGTCTCACAAAGTAATCCATAAAACAATCTTCAATCAAATAGAAAGCATAAGTAAACAACCAGTCCAAAATACGTTATGCAATGCATGATGTATAATTCATTTTCCACATCCTTTTCACACTTACCACATTGAAAACCAACCCTCAATAGGTTTATTTAAAGGTCTATCCCTCTGTTCCCTCTCGCAATGTGGATAAATACATTATGCAATATTTATCCCACTCTTTTCCACACCACATTGAAGACTAGCCTCAATGCGTATGCATACCCATTGACACCACTTAGCGGTATTACACAATGGGTAGCTTCCTACACATTTCCTCTTTTCATAATGTAAATATGTAGAGATGATATATAATGCATTTTCCACACCATCACCACATAACACATACCACATCAATTCACCAATTTAAACATAATTAAACATAAAATTCTCAATCCTACAAAGTAGATCCCACAATCATTCAATGAAATTCCTTGGTCTCGTTATTACCACTAACTAGGGAATTTCATTGATGAATTACTAATTATGGTGTGAATAGGATTTATATTGACTTGGCCAAATAATTTAATAAAACTTAAATGGCAAGGTCATCCATTCACCTTGATACTGATAAGGTTTACCGCTCAAAAAGTCCCAGGAGACAAAGCCAAAGAAGCTCCTAAGTCACTTGGAATCAACCCCAATCAATAACTAAATAAAACAAGAAAAATCCTTACCATTAACCTCGACCTTTGGTCATTCTTTTGATCAAAAAAATTAACTGGTAAGGATTTTTTAAACAAATCTTATACCATTGGAAACTAGACTCAAAGAGCTTTCAATATATAAAGTTTGCTAAAAATGGAGTCTAGATGAAGGAGTTATGGCTATTTGAAAATAGACCAAAGAACCTATGGTATGGCTGGCGCCTTGGGTGCCAGACACTGAACTTTCTGTCCAAATTCAAGGGCTTGGAGCTTAAGGCACCACACATTGTACCTGGGGCACCAAGACCTTTCATTTTCACTCAAGGGTGGCGCCTGAGGCGCCCTATGTGGAGCTTAAGGCACCCAACGTGGAGCTTAAGGCGCCATGACTCCCACTTTAGGATTTCTTCGCGGATTTGGCTTAGGTCTGGCCAAATCTTTGCCATTTTCCATGACTTCTTCCATGGAATCTCATCCTTGATATCTAAGAAGTATTTAGACACCAAAATCACCAATTTTCATTGGCAAAGAAAGCTAGAATCTCAATTTTACCCTATATACCCTTAAAACTAGAAAATAGGGGAAAAGTTCACGAAATCGAAATCCTTATCTCAATTCCTTACTTTCCCTAGGTTGTTTGGCCTCTAATGCCTCGCCCCACAATGGGAGAAAGGTTCTCTAAAGCTCGTTGAGGATTTAGGTAGAAAGGTAGATAGAAGGAAGAGAAGAGAGAGTGAGGAGAGAGAGAGAGAGGAAAGTCAGAAATGAGGAAAAAGAGGTGGGACCACCTATCTATACCCATCTAGAGTGAAATTACTTCTTTGTCCCTAGGTAACTCTCGGTTAAACTTACTGGTCACAAATCTGTAATTTCTCCAATTTGGGTATTTCCTATATCCTAAGTGCCACCTAGTTCCTTAATTCACTTTAGTCCTTTTTTGGACCTCATAGGTACTCAGCCTCCTCAATGCCTCATGATTACTCTCTTTCTGTTCCTTGTCTCACTACTCTATCTCTATAAAATTTTCTCTTCCTCTTATCTTTCCTCAATCCTCAAAAATATTATCCATAATAAAATACCTGATTTAATTATCTATCTCCACTTCTATAAATAATATTCAAAAAGAATAAATTAAAATTAAAATTAACCAAATAATTCCATTCAAATGAATGGAAATTTTCATTACCACAACCGTAATACTGCCAATTACACGATTCCAAAATTGGCGGGTATGAGAACCAGTGTCACCAAATCCAGTTGCCAATTAAACGACAAGGTTTGCGCTTCAATATGGATTACCTCAAGGGTAATGTCCTTCATGTAATGACCCAACTTGGGATTGGAAATCAGTTGGCCAATCCCATATGCCAAATGGTTCAAAGCCAAGCAGTGAGTTCCACATTGGCAAATGTGGCAGGAACAAGTACTTCCACTGTGTTCTGACATGAAAGACTGAATTTGGGACCCGTTTTCCCAAATATGTCAAGAGATATACTAAATACCATTGCCACATTTACTGTAAGTTCATTGGCTAACATTTGACAGCAAATGGACGAAAGTAATCACAATATGGTGAGTATGCTGACACAATAAATGAGGGTTGCACTAAGCCCTTAATGGAAAATACCAATAATGCATGTGATACGTTAGCATTGCAAATGGGTAAACTAAATCAGGCCTTGGGGATTGTTTTGCTTGAAAATGTTCAACTAGAACAAGTGATTATGGCCCAAGATCAATGCCAAAATCAACAAAATAACATAGTACAAGGGCAAGACCAACCTCAACCTCTGTTGGGATATGCTCAAGTGTAACTATTGCATCGGAATGAACCACAAATAGAACATAATGCTGTAAAAGCATTTCGACAAAACCTCATAGGAAACCAAGTCGAACGCAATGTAAACTAAGTGATCGAAAAACAAGTCCTTAACAGATTCGGTTTCAATGTAGGTTATACTAATCAGCCTTATTTTGCCTCAACATTCCCTGATTAGGTTCAGCAGATAGAATTGCCAAAAGGCATGGGTAAAGTTCAAAACTTTCTAAGTTCGTTGAAGAAAGTGGTGAGTCAACTATCGAACATATCACATTGTACACCCTCAAAATGGAAGACCTAATGACAGATAAAGGACTTAAAATGAGGTTTTTTCCAAGTTCACTCACAAAAAATGCCTTTTCTTGGTTCTCGACACTGAGACAAATTCCATTCATCCGTGGACACAAATGAAGAAAAATTTCATGATCAATTCTTTAGAGGAGATCTAAAAGTTAGTCTAACATTTTTGTTTAATATTAAGAGGCTATACAATGAATCTATTGAAGATTATTTGGCAAGATTCAAGCAGATGAAGAGTAGATGATGGTCAGGCCATAAAGCCCATAAGAGCTAAGGTAAAAATAAGCTATGTCAATAGAAAAGTATATACGTTCGACCTCACAAAAGCCGAACAAATTTTTGATGTTTTATTAAAAGAAAAACAAATAAAATTATCGGATAATCATAGGCTATTAAAGCCTTATGAAATTAAAGATTGAAAGTATTGTAAATTTCATAATGTATTCAGTCATGTAACTAATGAATGTGTACATTTCAGGGACTTGATTCAAAAAGCCTTTATAGAATGAAGGTTAAAGTTCGCTAACAAAAAAAGCAGATATGAAGGTAGATATTGATCCCTTCCAAACAAATGTTACAAATATTGACAGCCAAGGTTCTTTGAACATTGGCATGGTTGATGTAAAAGGAAAAGGAAAGAAGCACATTGAAGTAAATTCGACCAAGGTACATATAGATACCAATCCAATGGCAGATCCTTATGACCCATACCAAAAGCCTTGGGAGACTTACGAAGAATTCATGACAAGAAAGAAAGGTTCAATAGCAATCCAAATGTGCCCAAGATGTATCCACTTGTATGATTTAGAAGCCATAGAAGCACGTCATAAAGCCATAGTTGATACCCAATTACTTGAGAATTAGGAAAAAGAAAGACTTCGTAAGAAGAATTCTCAACAGAGACCATTCTATACACCAAAATCTCAGCCACATCATTTAGGTAGGCTGAATTCTAATGACTGGTGGGTTGAAATGCCAAAGGAGTCAGTTTGCAGTAATCTGATTTCCCAAAATCATTTCTAACACATTGGAATAGTGCTACCTGCAAATGTAAAGGTTGGAAAATGGGTGAAAACTTCTGTAATGGCAAATAAAGATACTACTGGGAGGACTAGATTCTATAAGGATCAACCTTTTTGGAATGAAGATTATCATTATGGTAAAGTAATGCCATTTGACAAAAACAAGCTTGAAGCATCTCACCGACTTTTGTTGAAGACCCAAAAACAAAGGCTGTAAAGATACAAGGAGACTCAAAAGAGGAAAGCCCTAACGGATGCACTCTAGATCAAAGAAGAGCCTTCAGGGTATAGAAAAAAGTGTTTGGTCATCGAAACTAAACCAATACTTGACACAGAGATCATTACACCATGAGAAGAAAATATGGCATAGCTATAACCAAATTTGTTAAATGTGTGGAACCAATACTTGACACAGAGATCATTACACCATGAGAAGAAAATATGGCATAGCTATAACCAAATTTGTTAAATGTGTGGCTTGAGGAGAAATCTCAAAGGCTTAGAAAATGATGCAACTAAAACCTTTGATAGTAGAGCCTGACAGAAGCATTCTTCAGAAGCTAGGTTAAAAAGATACCAAAAGAAGTTGGCTAGTCAGGTTGGTGGAAACTAAGAAGGCCAACTATGATAAAGGAAAACAAGTGGCCATGGTAGAAGTCAAAGGGAAAGATTATGAAGACTGGACTAATAAATAAATAAAAGTAATCTTGGAAGATGACGTCGAATAGAAAAGGGAGACCTTAAACAAGGGGCAACTCATCAAGTTTAAACCTGAATGTCATATGTCTGACATAGATTTGTCAACTGATGAGATCATAGACACACCTAATGGTCTTCAAGATCCTCTATGTCTCAACGACGAGGAAGAATTTGACTTAGATTTAGATGACGTGATCATGGCTATGGGAACAACTTTGTCAGAAATAGGATTTGATGATGGTCTAGTAGACAGGGATTATCTTAAACTTGGGCCATTCATAGATGAAGATGACTGGGACCCAGTTAAAAGAAAATTCAGAGACGTTGAAGAAGAAGACGTCAAAAGGAATTAGGATACAGATGAGCATCCTATCAACATGAATCTCAATCTCATTTATATGATACCACCAGCATATGAAGCTATTATGAGATTTATGTAGGAGAGAATGAAGAGGATCTAGAAGACTTGTCAAAGAATTGGTTACTTTTAGAAGTTCAGAATTTGATAATCTAGAGGATGACTTGATTACCAGATTCAACAATTTGGCCAAGTTTAAGAAACCAACTGATGTACAAAAGGCACATCTACGACCTTTGCATATCAAGGCCTCATTAGAAGGGAAGTCCACCAACAGAGTTCTAGTGGATGGTGGAGCTGCCATTAATATAATACCAAGAGCCACATTCAAGAGGTTTGGGAAGGATGAGTCAGACTTAATTTAGACTGATATAATTATCACTAATTTTAGTGGCAAATCTTCTCTTTCGATAGAGTAGTGATGCTGAATATCCGTGTCAGATTAGTCGAAATATCAACCCTCTTTGTAGCAATCCCCTCAAAGTCTAGTTACAATATACTATTAGGTAGAGATTGAATTCATGCCGTCGGAGCCATTCCATCGACTATGCACTAGAAATTGATTTTGTGGAACAGTGAAGGACAGGTGGAAGTTGTAAAAGCATATGACAATCCTTGTTACTTACAGCAACTCTACGTCGATTTCTGAATTTATGCTTTGAATGTTAGACCTGTAGCTATAGAAGATGGCATAATCAATAAGGAGGCTTTGGAGGCTTGCTTGATGGATCAATTTGGTGTCAAATTAATGCATAAGGCCGATGAAAATTGGCCAAGTGCTAGCCATGAGTCTTAAGACTCAAATGGATAGGTTGTTGGCCTATTTAGCCAACAAATCAGTCAATACTACGGAGCGTATTTTTTTGGACTGCATTATAGATGATGGCCCTTTGGGATTTGAGAAAGGGCCTGACAAAAAATTAAATGTCGAAGCAAAAGATCCTTTGGAAGAGGTGAACTTAGGTACCGAAGAGAATAAAAGACCCATTTTTGTAAGTGCATTTCAGCTAAAGGAATTTAAAGAAGAACTTGTCATGTTAATTATAGAATACAGATATTACTTCGCTTGGGATTACAACAAAATGCCTGGTTCAAGTAAAGACCTTGTCAAACATAAATTACCACTCAAGGAAGGGTGCAGACCTGTCAAACAGGCAAATAGAAGATTCACTCCTAAAGTGCTATTGAAAATCAAAGAAACGGTCGAACGTTTACTTAAAGCTAAGTTACCAGGTATGTCAAATGGCTCTCTAATATAGTTATAGTTATTAAGAAAAATGGCAAGATAAGAGTATGCATAGATTTCAGAAATTTAAATCTGGTTACTCCTAAGGATGAATACCCAATGCCCATAGCAAATATGTTAGTAGATGCCGCTTCTAGGCATGAAAATCTAAGTTATATAGATGGCCATGTAGGTTATAATCAGATTTTTATAGTCAAGGAGGACATGTCGAAAACTGCTTTCAGATGTCCAGGAGCTATTGGGACACATGAGTGGGTCATCATGCCTTTTGGTTTAAAGAATGTAGGGGCCACTTATCAAAGAATGATGAACACTATCTTCCATGATGTTATAGGGAAGTTTATGGAGGTTTCTATTGATGACGTCATTGTCAGGTCGGAAGATAAGAAAAATCACTTGACACATTTGAGGCAAGCTTTTGAAAGAATGCGAAAGCACAGCCTTAAGATGAATCAGAGAAATGTGCTTTTGGAGTGTCACTGCCAAATTTCTAGGATTCTTAGTCCATAGAAAAGGTATTGAAGTAAACAAGAATAATACTAGAGTAGTTTTGGAAACCACTGCACCGACAAATAAGAAGGAGTTACAATCTTTCTTGGGGAAAGTAAACTTCTTAAGAAGATTCATATCCAACTTGTCGGGCAAGACCAGAGTCTTCTCACCTTTGGTTAAGATGAAAGCTAAGCAAGGTTTCATCTAGGAGCCCTATCACCAAGAGGGTTTTGATCAAATCAAGCAATATCTGATGAATCCTCCAGTTATGATGTCACCAATGAAGTTATATATTTCAACTTCTGAGGAAACGATAGGATGTTTATTGGCTCAAGATGATGAGGGTAGTGTCAAAAGAGTTGTTTACTATCTCAATTGAATTTTAAATGATGCAGAAACAAGATATAGTGGAATTGAAAAGTTATGCTTGTCATTGTATTTTTCTTGTACTAAGCTGAAATATTACTTGATGCCTTGTAATGTATTTGTTGCCTCAAAAATGGATATAATAAAATTTATGTTATCCAAACTTGTTCTCAATGGACGTATTAGTAAATGGACAATCGCGTTGTCAAAATTTTCTTTACAATATGTTCCAGCAAAAGCTGTCAAAGGCCAAGCATTGGCTAACTTTCTAGCTGACCATCTTGGCCTCGACATAGATAATGACATAAATTTTGTCAAATGGATTTTAATAATTTCCCCTAAGGGAACTCCAACCAAATTTATGTTTGAGCTAAAGTATTCTTGTTCTAATAATGAGGCTGAATATGAAGCTTAATTGTCGAGCTAGAAATACTTTGTCAAATGAAAGCATGAAAGTTATATATACTTAGAGATTCCCAATTAGTCGTCAAACAACTTACTTAGGAATACAAATGTGTTAATCAAAACCTGATTAAATATTGTGCTGTAGCGAGTAAGTTAATAAAAAAATTTGATGAAGCTATTGTCCAACACATTCCTAGGGAATCAAATAAAGAAACCAACGACTCAGCTCAAATAGCTTCTAGGTATAAGATTTCTTAAAAAGTTTTGACAAATTTAATAGAGGCTAGGGAACTTTTATATCCCTTGGAAGAAAGAGATATATTACAAAATGACATTTAGAAATGTGATGATTGAAGGAAAGTAATCATTGATTATTTAAAGAATCCAAGTTTTGACGTAGAACGGAGACTCAAATATAGAATGTTAAATTTTGTAGTATAGGGTAGACAATTATATAGAAAAACTGTCGAAGGACAGTTAGAAGAATGTTTAAGTGAGTCGAGGCATACATTGCCTTGTTGGAAGTCCATGAAGATATTTGTAGAGCTCACCAAGCAGAAGAGAAAATGAAATGGGTCCTTCAACAGTGAAGATTTTATTGGTCGACACTAGTTAAAGATTGTATAATGTTTGCTAAGTCTTGTGAAGAGTGCAAAAGAGTGTAAAAGACATGGCCATATATAAAACATCCCATGTAGCGAATTACATTCAATTATTAAATCTTGGCCATTTAAAGGATGGGCTTCGGATTTGTAGGCCAAATATACCCTCCTTTATCGAAAGGACATAAATATATTTTAGTCAGGGTTGATTATTTCACCAAAAGGGTTGAAGCAATAGCGCTAAAATATGTTACCTAGCAAGATGTGAACAATTTTATTAAAAATCACATCATTTGCAGGTTTGGAATACCTCAAACTTTGACAACCAATCAAGGTACCATTTTCACTGGACAAAAAATTATAGAATATGCTAATACTAGGAAAATAAAATTAATTACGTCAGCACCATACTATGCATAGGCAAATGGTCAAATAGATGCCATCAACAAAATACTTGTAAGCCTGATTTAAAAGCATGTTGGTCGACAGCCTAGAATTGGCATAATACCCTTGATTAGGTTCTGTAGGTATACAG
Source organism: Biancaea sappan (assembly GCA_037074585.1). Lineage (NCBI taxonomy): Eukaryota > Viridiplantae > Streptophyta > Magnoliopsida > Fabales > Fabaceae > Biancaea > Biancaea sappan. The sequence goes on from CM073494.1 coordinate 39,156,974, forward strand.
GAATTTGCTAAGAGAATCGACAGGCACATCACCGTATAAATTAGTGTATAGTCATGATGTCATTTTGCTTATCGAGATTAATCTCCAATCAATTCATATCTAAAGACAAGATGAATTACCAGTTGAAAGTTATTAGGATTCAATGTTTGACAAATTAAACGAGTCGACTTATGAGAGATTAATTGCTTTAGAAAATTTAATTCGACAGAAAGAGTGAATGGCTAAATTTTATGACTGACGAGATAAATATAAATCTTTTAACTTAAGCGATTTAGTATGGAAGGTATTTTTTCCCATTGAGAAACATTGTCGACAGTATGGCAAATGGTCACCAAAATGGGAATGACCATTTATAGTTACCTAAGTTTTTTCTAGTAAGGCATGTGCCCTCGACGAAGTTAACACTGGATTCAAAGTAAAATCAATCAATGAAAAATACCTAAAACAATATAGACTGACAATGTGTGAAGTAAAGATTGAATAGAGATAATTTTTATTGCATCAAAACTTGTACAATTGTACTTCATATAAATTGTCAAATGCTATGTAAATACACAAAAAAAAGGTTAAAACTTGTCAGATTAAAAGGATTGACAATACAAATCAAACAAATACATCGGTTAAGCTTGATTGACATAATTACAATTAGCGCAAATGTTCCCATACATAAGCCAATGTCTCTTTTTCCGCACAGGCTGTCAGATAGGCAGTCTCTAAAGACTTCATCTTCTCTGCAAATGCTTAGGCTCTAACAGTAGTGGCTGTAGCACTTTCATTATTTTTCTCTCTTTTCACCAAGCATTCAGTCAAAGAATGGTTAAGCATATCTCTCAGCACTTCAGCTGACTTCAATTCTTCTTTGGTTTTTTTGATTCTTTCTTCTAACTAGTTGAGGCATCGTCTATACAAGTCAATATTACCTTTAACACGTACACAATTTTCCCTCACTTTGGCTATCATATCGTCATGTTGATTTCTGTTAGCCTTTAAGTCTCGTAGCTAACTTAGGATGATTTCTTTTTCCGACATCTCCTTTTATAAGAAGAGATGACTTGATTGAAAGCAGGAGCTTTTGTTGGATAAATTATCAATAAAATCCTTAAAAGTCGAATAGAGGCTTCGATAGGAGATAGCAAGCTGTGACTTTACTGGTTCAAGTTCACCTAAGATAACTTGAACTTTCCTTTTCAAAGACTCATCAGACCTAATAACCTCAAAGGAATAATCAAGGAAGTTCTTGGTTCATGCCACTACGATGTCGAATCGCCCAAAATTGAATTCATGGCAATCTTGCGGTATAGTGGTCTCCAAGTCGTATTCACTCAAGGAGCCTCACTTCTAATTACTAATTAGTTATTCTAAACACCCAAACACTAATTAAAAGCACATAACTGTGGAGGGGTTTGTTGACAGTAATAACAGAAGTGGTAACAAAACAGCAACAATGAACAACAGTAAAATATCAGCAGAACAAGTTTGACAATAACAGAAAACCATGCAACCAGCCACTAGGATTTATGGGAGTGTAACCATCATTACTTAGCTCATTGATTCAGTTTTGTTCTCATTTCACCACTTGGTTCTTTATAAAAAAGAATGATTCCAGAGTAACATCCAGAATTTAATACTACTAACGATAGCCAAGAATATCTTCATTAACTATAACTAGACGCATTTCAAAGGGAAGCCTCAACCAAATCAAGTTAAATATCATCTAACTAGCCATTTCGTTTCACTCACTTTTCTAATCAGTCAAGCAAGGTTATATCTCATATATAAATCTGTTTATGCTCTTTCAAATTCAAACCAAAATCTGACAGCAACATAAACATATAAGCAGAACAGAAACGAAATGAGATGAAATGAAGAATAAAACACTTATCTTGCACTTTCAGTTCAAGCTAAAACATCCCAAGGTCCTAGTGACTGATTACAATGGAGATTTAGCCCTCCATGAGAGCAGGACAGCAAAACAGAAGAAGGAAGACAGAGTAGAAGAGAGAGTTATGAAAATTGCTAAGTTCTGAAAATAAAAGTGTCCTCTGATTTTTAAAAACAGATGCCTTCAATGCCTTAGAGAATATTCTACCCTAGATGCTTCTTGGATGCCTCCTTGGTGCTTCTTCCATGATGTGGGCAGCAAGACAACAGCAGAAAAGTGGCAACAGTAGTAGACAAATTACTCTACTGCTTTACTGTTTTTGTCTGCTATTGATTGCTGCAAGAGGTCCATGCTGTCAAAACAGAAATTACATTCCCCTTTGCTGTAAAGTGTAGAACAGTGGGGACCAGAAATCCAGTCAGCCCTAGTCAACCATTCAATGCCCAGTCAGCATGTCCGGTAGCCTCCAAGTAAGCAAAACGTCCATGTCAGCATTTTTCTCTCCAATAATTAGATCTGAAATTAAGCACATGAATTAATTGGGATAAAATTATGAATTTGAATCATATTAATTCTATAATTAATTTACATCCAATAAATTCAAAATATAATAAAATGGGAGAGATGGCAACATTGAAATAGCAATAGGACTAAGATAGGGACTAAAAAGTATATAAAAATGCCCGATATCAGTTCTTCAACTCTTTTAGTAGCTTTCTGACCTTTGGGTCTGTTGAAGACTCCTCTGGAACCAAAAAAGAAACAGTTGAAGTTTGATCACCCGATAAAAGGTTTATCAAAGCTTCTATGTCCAGGTCCTTAGTGCTTAAACACTTAGAAAGTCCAACTTAGACTATCGGGTGAAATGGACTAGGAATAAGAAAGAGGGGAGAAACATCGGCCATCAATGCCTCTATGTCTATATTGTCTCTGATCACAAGTTATAGATCACTCTGTGAAGGCAAATTGATAGTAGAGTGGCTTTGTTGGGAACTAGAAGGCACTAGCTCCTGTCCATGTTCTTCAGGAGATGGAGATTGTTGAGGCAGAGAGTAAACAGCTGCCAATTTCCTAACAAGAAAAGCTTCAGCTCCTTTAATAGTAAGCTCTCCTTGATGGGTTTTGACAGGCAGCGATGTTGTTAGAGGTTCTATCTGAAGAACTTTAGTATGTGAAGCCTTAATTTGAGGAACTCCGACAAATGTTTCAAAGGTAAGAGCTTCACCCTGAAAAGCTCGGACGGGTTCTTTAACAAATGGGCTTGAAATCTCCCAGCCCAAATCCTAAGACAAAATTCACATTAGTCTCAACAAGGTGGAATACATGTACAACATAAAATTTTTCAAGGGATCATACTCCTGAGAGAGTCTCCAAGTCTAGTTCATCGGATACAGGAGGTGAAGTCGAGTGCTCAAGAGTCGACTCTTTATCTTGTTAAAGGAAACGAAATAAGTACATTTTATTTTGACAAACCATAACATTTGATAGTTAAAATATACCTAAGACTCAAGGACTAAGTCAAAAATTCCTAGGCCTTTGCGTGCTTTGGGCTTCTTAGAAGCATGTTCGACATTAGAAAAGACTATTTTTCTCTTCGTCGGAACGTTCTCTTTTCCAAGCCTGGTAGTTACTTTTTTGGATTTATCGAGTTGAGGAGATGTAGCAGCTAGTTGATCACTCATTTTGGTCATTGATTGGTCGCTCATTTTGACCAATCTCATCCTCTGAAAAGGTTGACAATCCTCTTCTTCTTCTTTAGATTCAATAATGACCAATTGCTCCACTGGTCGCTTATACGTCAAAGCCTTCTTTAAGGGGAAAGTTGAAAATAAATCACAAGTGTGAGTGGTCAGAAATGATTCTTGCCTTTGAACAAACAGGATCATATACTTGGGAAAACTTAGTGGAAATCCTTATAACATCATTCTGCTCAGAAGGGAGGGCAAACTAACGAGCGAAGGTAACTCCGCCATTCTTTGTTTTAAAAAGGTTTGTGATAGATAAACACCTTTTGACAAATTTGAAATTACTAGCCCTCATCGAGTCCCCAGGAAACTTGTTAGCCAAACCAAAACAAGCACATGACAAATGGGACTAGATCTGGAAAAGGAACTTTTTTGATAAGTTCCGATGGAATATTGGGAAATTATAAATAAGTAAAACCATTTCGGGCCCTGTGCTCTTGTTTTTGTTTGGCTAAGTTTTCTTCCACATTCTAAGCAATCCAATGATCGTAGTAAAGATCCCATTTTATCTTGTAAAATCTTTTAAAGGCATGAATTTCCTCCAAGTTCTCACCTTTGGTTTTTGACACCAGATTGCATTCCTGCACAAGTGAATCGACAAGGATGTCAAAACAGGTTCTATTACTCCAACAATATGACTGGTAGTACTTTGACCACCAATCAACAAAGTACTTTGACACTCCTTGCGAAATTTTAAAAGGGATAAACTTGAGGCATAGCCAGTGTCTGTCATTTTCTTTCATAAGCTCCTTAACATCCTCTTCCTTGGAGATGTGAGCATTGACGAAGTGGTCGTCTGGCGCAGATAAGTAAGGAACTGCAATAGACTGGCAAAAGCCCATCTATCGAGCTACCATATTAGGTAAATGGACGTAAAAGCTGGTGTCTTTCATCTTGAGAGCACGTCCAAAGATGATCTATTGATAGAGGAAATTTGACAAGATCGAAACTCCTTCTTTGTCAAAAATTATTGATCAGGTGAACCACCGGGGACCTCTTTAACGTCTAGCAGATGGGGCAAAGTTTGTTTTGGTTGAATTAGATGCAATGGCATGAAAAACCTTGAAAAAATGGAAAAAGATTTGTTTTTCATCCTTTGTAAGGGAATCACATGTCAAATAACAAAGCTTTGGCCTATAACAGCCAGACATGTGACTAGCTAAATCATCAGACGGAGGCTTAATAGACAGATGCTGCTTTAAAATAGCATTCAACCACAACTAAAGCAGCCAGAGATAGCCTTCAACATTCTCTTTCTTTAACTAAGCCCTAATGTTGTTGACCATTTGGCTTAGACATTGAAAAAGGTTGGCAAGCAATTATTGGCTTAAGGCAAGTTGGGTACCCTCATGGATGAGGTTAGCTAAGGGCTGAAGGGATTTAGCTATATTTACAAATTTTGAGCCGAAGGAGTAGGCCGACAGCCAAAGGAGAAGAAAAGCAACGTGTTCTTCATCCGACACGATGGATGAACTTTTATGGTTAAGGTCAATGAAAGAGGAAAAGGAGATATGTTTGGGGGAATATATATCTATGGTTTGGCAAGGTTTAAGGCATGGGTGAATGATTTTCCCATCTAGTTAAAGGTCTGTAATGGTTAAGACATCAAAAAGTGTTGGACCATCGTGCCATAAGAAAAATGGAAGTTATTGGTGGTCTTGTTCTAGAAAAACACTGAAGCTCCGATCATGGAAAGGTCAATTTTGGTGGTGTGTCAGGAGAGTTGATTGAAGTCAAAAATGCATATCTTTTTCCAAAATTCACCTTTCTATGCTTGTACTCTGTCAAGCTAGGCATGATATCCATCAACTCGAGAAAGTGGTGTTTAGAACATCCTCTCGGCCTTCTGAAAGTAGTGAATAGGTATTGTCAAACTTGAAGCAAGAATAGCTTCATCAAGGGTTTTGTAGGGGAACACCAGATGAAGATTTACCAGGAAGAAGGAGTGGAAGAAGAGTCAGACATAGGAAGGATTACCTTTGATTTTTGCCACAGCCCAGAATAATCCATGACTAGGTCGTATATTATGTTCTTGTTCTTAGCACTGGCAGATTGCTGGGCAAAAGAGGAAGCTTCAACATTGGAAGAGGCCATTGCTAGGAATGATTTAGAAAGGGAGGTCTTCGGAAGTATTAGAAGGGGTACAGCATAAGGAGAATGCAATTAGCACAAATAGCAGAATAAGTGACCTGACAACTAGGGTTCAGGGTTTTAAAGGACTTGAGGAAGATGAAACGTTAGGAAGGCAGTGACGGCTCATGAGCCAAGATAAAGCTATCATATTAGGGATAATCATGATTCTGAACCACATCCCAAGAAATTCAGTGTCAGTTATGAGGCCATTTAAAATTTAATTCTCTCTGTGTTTGTCGAGAACCAAATTTTGGGGGCGCATCTATTAGACGATTATTTTTAAAATCAAAATATATGTATTTACCAGCAAAAATTGGTTGCTTGGCCAACAAGTAATCATCCAAGGTGGCAAAACACAATAATACCAATTGTCTAAGTATCAAAATAATGATCTAGCACATAAATTTGACAAGAATCACTAATTCGACGAAAACCAATTTGACAAGAGTAGTCAAAGAATAATCATCAATTTGAAAGCACTTCATTCGACAAGTGCATTCAAAGACATGGTCAACAAATAAGCTGAGATTAAAGTTAATAGTGAAAAGATATCGATCAATGATGCAACTTAGTTGTTGAAAGTTGGAAGAAAGAGAAATTGTTGGATGAAAGCCATCGAAGACAGTTACTCCCATTATCAAAATGGCTAAGGTAGTTGTGTCTAACAATGTAAACTGTCATTTACATGGGTGTAGGTAGTTATGCAAATATGTAAACCGTCATTTACGTGGTGACCAAGTAGATAGGCAGTTACTTCCGTCATTTGCCTATAATTATTAGATGTTTTCTTGTAAACAGGGTTGGCAACTCTTGATTAAGAATCCTAACATCTCACACGAGCAAATTAAAGGATCAATATCAAAGTATGCTTTCCATCCTTACATTTCAGCTAATTTAATTCAAAGTCTTTAATCGCTTTCATTTACCTTGTGTCATTTAATCGCTTTCCTTTAAAATTTTTGCATTTTAACTTTCAATAATCTATTTTTTAGCAATTTACTTTCTACCACTTACATTATGCACTTTATCCTTCTACCATTTGCATTCTGCCATTTATTTTCCATCGTTTACCTTCTGCAGTTTACCTTTTATGTACTTTACGTTCTGCAACTTACTTTTTTGCAAATTTACCCTTTTTATTCAACTTCTACAAAAAGATTATTTTAGGCCTCATGTTCTTTTATGAAGTACTTACATTTGACTCATTTTCATCAAAAATGAGATTACCGCATAACTTTGAAAACACGTCGCTCTTGATTTTCATTATTTGTTGTCGGATTTGGTTTTGACCAAAAAACACCATAAACAAGACTCATTAATGAGTTACAGTATTGGAATCACCCTATAATTATGAAATGTATTATGACAATATGGAATTGTGGGAATATGTGCAATGAATGATTGCAAAGATATTGAATGTGTATGTGATTGAATATGGGGGATGCCATGGAGTAATAAGGATGGAATGGAGTAATAAGGTAATCTTGAGCTCAAATCTTTTATTGGCCACATTATATGTTTTATTGAGGAGAATCTCTTGCCTACAGGAAAGTGGAACAATAAGGTGAAGTATAGCCTACTGGCAAGTGGAGTAATAAGGGTGACAAGGGAAGTAGTATTTTCCATGATGCTTATGTGTGTATTATTCTTGCTACCTTTATGCTGCAAGTATAGCAATGCATTAAATCTTTGTTATAACTTGTAGTATGTTGTTTGTTGTATTGTAGATTGTTTTCCTCACTAAGTTATTATTATACTCACCTTTTTTCAACATTTTAAATCCTCTTGAAGTTGGAGAAGAACCACATGCCGAGTAGCGTTCTAAGCCTTCTCTCCTAATTTCCCTAGGGTATAATTTTGTTTTTGTTTTTCTCACTTTTTTTGTATCTCTAGTTGAGCTTTGTAATTGCGTAGGTGAGGTCCATAGGGAATGGGTTGCTTTTGAATGTTGACTCTTTTGGAAAGGATACTAAATGTTATATTTTGATAGATCTATTTATGATATCTTGTTGTTTTAGGTAATGAGAATGTGAACAAATAAATACCTTACGTAAGTTCATTTTGACAATGTAAGGCAAATTCCCTTTTTCCTTGTTGAATGCAAACTTGTGTATGATTTGTATTTTGATTTTATATGCGTTATGTGAATGCCTCAATTTTGTAAGATGTTGGGGGTATGTTAGGCTTATGGTGGTGAGGCAAGGCTAACTACCGTGTTGGTCACGTGCCCAGATTTGGGACATGACAGGAAATATATTTGCCACTAGTGGAGTTCACTTATAATAATATCTATTAGGTAAGTATTCAAATGACTCCATTTGAGGCATTGTATGACAGGCAGTGTAGATTTCCAATTAGATGTTTGAAACTGGCAAAGCTAAATTATTAGGGCCTGACTTGGTGCATGATGCACTTGAGAAAGTGCAATTGATTAAGCAAAGATTCTTGGCTACACAGAGTAGGCAAAAACGTATGTTGACCATTACTACCGAGAATTAGATTGGTGATAAGGTGTCACCCAATATAGGGGTGATGCGGTTCAGGAGAAAAAGGGAAACTATACCCTTGGAATATTGGATCATTTGAGACTTTGGATAAGGTAGGTTAGTTGCATATCACTTAACTTTGCCTCCATAGTTAGATTGAGTAAACTCGATATTTTATGTCTCAATGCTACAAAAGTATTTTCATGATTTATCCCATGTAATTTCTTTCCAAGAAGTATAAGTCAGTAAGGAATTGTCTTATAAAGAGGTGCCGATTTCCATCACAAATCAACAAATCAAGAAGTTATGATGCAAGGAGGTACCCTTAGTGTTGGATGATTATTTTTAAAAATAATATTTTATATTTGTTAAACAAGTTTGCTTAGTCGACAAATAATCGTCCTCAGTGTTGCAACAAACTGGTGGCAATTGTTTAAGTGTCAGAGCAATAATCTGGTATACTCGTCAAAGATCAACTATTCGACAGAGACGGAGTCGACAGAAGGGGTAGATAGACACCTTTGTGACAACACTTGCGTACGTATATCAAAGTTGTCATGAGTTTGTCATTCGACAAGCAGGTTTATACATGGTCGATGAGCAAGTCATCTATGTCGAAAGATGAAGGTATATTATTTGGACGTAGTTTATTTGTCGAATGTCAAAGACAAGGGAATTTGTCGGGTTGAAATTGCCTAAGACAACTACCATCAGATGGCTAGAGTAGTTTTATCGAACCTTATAAACTGCTATGTATGTGGGTTTAGGTAGTTTTTTTTTATGCAATTCTTGTATGTGGCGAGTAATTAGCTAGGCAGTTACTTTGGTAAGTTGCCTATAAATAGTTGTATAACCATTATAAAAAGGGTTGGAAACTCTTGATTAAAAATTCTAACATCTCAAACGAGCAGATTAAAGAATCAACATCAAAGTATGCATTCCATCTTACATTCCAGTCAAATTTGATTCAAGTCTTTATCTTTCCAGTCCTTTAAACGCTTTCATTTATTTTCAGCAATTTAATCATTTTTATTTAAACTTTCTGCACTTTAACTTTTGACAATCTATTTTCATGCAATTTACTTTCTCTTCTTTTCTGCAGTTTACTTTTCTGCACTTTATCTTTCACACACTTTACATTCTGCAAATAACTTTCCTGCAAACAGTTTTCATTTAACTTTCCTACAAACAAGTACATTTCAGGCGTAATGTTCTTTTGTGAGGTAATTTGTTCATTTGTCATTCCACATACTTTCGTTGTAAACAAGATTACGGCATAACTTTGAAAACACAATCGTAGTCGATAAGAATCAAGTATTTGTTATCGAATTTGGCCTTTCAACTAGAAGATCACTGCTGCCGGTAGGACAAGTTCAGAGTAACTCGTTACATGTATGCATTTGAGAAGTGGTAAATTCATACCTTGTTCTTCTTGCACTCACAATTCTGAAATCATGAGTAACGCAAACGGTGCCAATCAAGTGACAAGTTCACTCACTGCATCCATGACTACTGTAAGTACGATAAATGTGCCAGCAGTTATAACAACTACTAAATGTATCCCTTTCGGGAAACCCCGTATTGGAGCAAGTATTAGGATCTACACTAGTGTCACTAAGTCTGGCAGGCAGTCAAACAACAAGGTTTGCACCTCAATATGGATTGCCCCAAGGTTATGTTCCTCCTATGATAACTCAAATTGGGATTAGAAGTCAATTAGCTAATCCTATGAGCCAGATGACTCAAAGCCAAGGAATAAGTTCTACATTGGCAAACATAAGAGGAACCAGTACTCCCACTGTGTTCTGATAAGAAAGATTAAATTTGGGACCTGTATTCCTAAATATGTCAAGGGATATGCAAAATATTGTCGCTACATCCACTGTAAGTTCATTGGCTAATGTTTGACAGCAAATGGACGAAAGTAATCACGACATGGTGAATATGTTGACACAATAAATAGGTGTCATATTGAAACCCTTAATGGAAAACACCAACAATGCATGTAATACATTAGCAACGTAACAGGCCTTAGGGATTGTTGGGCCTAAAATTGTCTACATAGACCAAGTGATTATGGCCCAAGATCAAGGCCAGAATCAAAATAATGTAATGCAACGGCAAGACCAACCTCAACCTCAATTAAGACATGGTCAAGTATAGATGTTGCGTCGGAATGAGCCATAGATAAGTAATGTCGTAAGAGCATTTTGACAAAACCTTATGGGAACCAAGTCAAACGCAATGTAAACCAAGTCGTCAAACAAGTCCTTAATAGATTTGGTTTCAATGTAGGCTATACTAATCAACCTTATTTCACTTCGGCGTTCCCTGATTGGGTTCAATAGGCAGCATTGCCTAGAGGAATGGTTAAGATTCCTAAATTGTCCAAGTTTGCTGTGGAAAGTGGTGAATCAACCGTCGAGCACATTGCACGATATACCATCAAAATGGGAGATCTAAAGACAGATGAATGACTTAAAATGAGATTCTTTCCTAGTTCTCTCATGAAAAGTGCCTTTTCTTGGTTCTCGACACTGAGACCAAATTCTATTAATTTGTGGGCATAAATGGAGAGAAGTTTCCATGATCAGTTCTTTAAAGGGGGCCTAAAAGTTAGTCTAACATATTTGTTTAATATCAAAATACAATACAACGAATCTGTCAAGGATTATCTGGCAAAATTTAGGCAAATAAAGAGTAGATGTTTTACTCCAATTCCCGAAGCCAAAATTGTCAAAATGGCTATCGGGGGCCTAGATTATTACATCAGCAAAAAGCTTGTCAGTCAACATCTAGTTGATCTTTTTCCAACTGTGGGGCAAAGTTCGATAAATATAACAATTAAAAGCTGAAAAAAAGTAAAAGTAAAAGAAATTCCTTAAAAGAGAAAAAGTAAATTACGTCGGAATGGAGGAATCTAATGAAGATGACATGGAGAAGATTACGATGTAAATATTGCCGAATTAAAGAGTGGACCTCCTTATGCTTGTCAGGCTATAAAGCCTATAAGGGCCAAAGAGAAAATTAATTATGTTAATAGAAAAGTATACACGTTCGACATTACTAAAGCCGAACAAATTTTTTATGTTTTATTGAAAGAAAAACATATAAAATTATCGGATAATCATAGACTTTTAAAGCCTGATGAAATTAAAGACCGAAAATATTGTAAATTTCATAATGTATTCGATCATGTTACTAACGAATGTGTACATTTCAGGGACTTAATCCAAAAAGCTTTGTCTGAAGGTAGATTGAAGTTCGCTGACAAAAAGATAGATATGAAGATTGACACTGACCTTTTTCAGACAAACGTAGATGAGATTGATAGCCAAATTCCTATAAAAATTGGCATAGTCGAGTTAAAAGGAAAAGGTAAGACGCATGCTGAAATAAACACAAATAAGGTGCATATAGATGATGATCCTATGGCAGATGATTTCGACATATATCAAAAGCCATGGGAAACTTATGAAGAGTTTATGTTCAGAAAAAGAGAAAAAGTAACAATCAAGATGTGTTAGATATGTGTTTTCTTATATAACCTAGAGATAATAGACGCACCTCGGAAGGTAATAACTCATTCTAAGTCATTAGAAGATAAAAAAAAAAAGATCAGCCTTCCCGTCATCAGGAAAAACTATCCCACACATAAAAAACTTGACCACAATAGATGACTAAGTCAAATCTTAGTGGTTAGTGGGCTGGAAGCCCAAAGGAGTCAGTTGGGAATAGTTATCCATGTTCTTAAGACCACATCCGAAATATCAAAACACAAGTGCCACCTATAAATGTAAAGGTTAGCCAGTGGGTTGAGAACTCTGCAACAACAAATAAAGAATATGCCAAAAGGAGTAGATTCTAGAAGGAATAGCCTTTCTAGAATGAAGATTATCGACATGGCAAGATAATGTCATTTGGTCAAAGAAATCCTGAAACATCTAGCTGACCATTGTCAAAAAGCTAGAAATAAAGGTTGCAAAGGTATCGACAAGCACAGAAAAGAAAAGCCTTAGCTGATGCACTTCTAATCAAAGAAGAACCATCAGGGTTGAGGAAAAAATTTTTAGTGGTTGAAACCAAACCAATAGTCCAAAATACTGAGACAACCTGACAAGAAACTTCTAATTCATAGGAGGAGAATGCACAGCCACAACCAAATCTTTTAAGTGCATGGCTAGAAGCAAAGATTGCAAAGGCACAAAAATCAATGTAACTTGAAATCAGAAATTGATAAAAGTATACAACTCTCCCTTTCTAAGAAAAGCTAGCCTGTCAGACTAGTAAAAGCTGCGAAAGCCACTAAAGATAAAATAAAACAAGTGGCTATAGCTGAAGTAAAAGACTATGAAGATTGGTCTCACAAGGAGATCAAGATAATCTTGGAAGATCCCACAATCGACATAAAACATAAAAAGGAAACTCTTACCAAATTTAAATAATGTGGCAACTTGTCGAATTTAGACCAGAATGTCATGTAACAGACATAGATTTATTGGCTGACGAGGTTATTAAAGCCCTTAATGATCCCAAAGACCCCTTGAGTCTCAATAATGAAAAAGAATTCGATCTAGACTTTGATATGGATAAAGATCTAGACGACGTGATCATGGCTATGGGAATTACTTTGTCAGAAGCAGAATCCGACGATTGCCTAATAGATAAAGATTATTTTAAACTTGGGCTTTTCGCAGATGAACTTAGGTTCTTCATGGATAAAGAAGACTGGGATCCAATTCAAGGAAACTTCAAAGATATTGAGGAAGACGTCGAAAGAAAAGAAGATGTAGATGAGCATCCTATCAATATGAGTCTTAACCTCATCTCTGTCATCGTACCATAATATGAAGCCCATTAGAAAACTTACGTGGATGAGAATGAGGAAGACTTAGAAGATCAGTCAGAAGATTTGTTATTTGTAGAAGATGACATAATTTCAAGCTTTGACAATCTACACAATGACTAGGATGACAAACTCGACAATTTAGCTAAGTTTGAAAAACCAACTAATGTACAGAAGGAACATCTACGGCCTTTACATATTAAGGCCTTATTGGAAGGAAATCTGACTAACAAGGTTCTAGTGGATGGTGGAGCTACCATCAATCTAATGTCGAGAGCCACATTCAAGAGATTAAGGAAGAATGAGTCTGATTTAATTTAGATAGATATGGTTGTCATTGATTTTAATGGCAAATCTTCCCCCTATGATAGTATAGTGATGTTGAATATATGTGTCGGATCAGTCGAAAGAGCAACCCTGTTCATAGTAATTCCCTCCAAATCCAGTTATAACATTTTGTTGAGAAGAGATTGGATCTATGTTGTTAGAGCAATCTTGTCTATAGAGTATCAGAAATTGATCCTTTGGAATAATGAGGGACAAGTAGAGGTGGTTGAAGCAGATGATAGCCCTTGCTATTTGTAATAGCTTCATGTCAACTTCAAAATCTATGTTCTGAACTCAGACCAGTCGCAACAAAGGATGGATTGATCAATAAGGAAGCTCTGGAAGTTTGCCTAATGGATCAATTCAGTGTTAAATTGGTAGATAAGGCTGATGAAAATTGGCCAATTGCAAAGAAGGCCTACAAAAATAAACCAAGTGCCAGCCATAAGTCTTAAGACTCTATGGACAGACTATCGGCCTACCTAGCTGACAAAGCAGTCAATACAATAGAAAGTATATTGTTAAACTGCATTATAGACAATGGCCCTTTGGGATTTGAAAAGGGGCCTAATGAAAAGATGTGCGTCGAAGTAAAGGATCCTTTGGAAGAAGTGAACTTGGGCACTGAAAAAAATAAGAGACTAATTTTTGTAAGTACATTTCTGCCAAAGGAATTCAAGGAAGAACTTGTCATGTTAATCATAGAGTACAGAGACTGCTTCGCCTGGGATTACAATGAAATGTTTGGTTTAAGTAGAGACCTTGTCGAACACAAACTACTACTCAAAGAAGGATGTAGACCTGTCCAACAGGCAAATAGAAGATTCGCCCCTGAAGTGGTATTAAAAATCAAAGAAGAGGTCGAACATCTACTTAAAGCTAAGTTCATAAAAAATACTAGGTATGTCGAATGGCTCTCTAATGTAGTTCCAGTTATTAAGAAAAATGACAAGTTAAGGGTATACATTGATTTTTATTTGGCAACTCCTAAAGATGAATATCCTATGCCCATAGTGGACATTTTAGTAGATGCCGTGTTTGGGTATGAAATCTTAAGTTGTATGGATAGTCATATAGTTTACAATCAGATCTTCATAGACGAAGAGGACATGTCAAAAACTACTTTCAGATGTCCAAGAGCCATTGGGACATATGTGTGGGTTGTCATGCCTTTCAGTTTAAAGAATGCAGGGGCCACCTATCAAAGAGTGATGAACGCCATCTTCCATGATGTCATAGGGAAGTTTATGGAGCTTTACATTGATGTCATCATTATCAAGTCAGAAGATAAGTAAAACCACTTAGCACATTTGAGGCAGGCTTTTGAAAGAATGCGAAAGAACAGCCTTAAAATGAATCCAGAGAAATATGCTTTTGAAGTATTGGTCACCAAATTTCTAGAATTCTTAGTCCATAAAAAAGGCATCGAAGTGGACAAGAATAAAACTAAGACAGTTTTGGAAGCCACTACACCGACAAATAAGAAGGAATTACAATCTTTTTTTAGGAAAGGAACTTCTTAAGAAGGTTCATATCTAATTTGTCGGGAAGAACCAGAGTCTTTTCACCTTTGGTCAAGTTGAAAGCTGAGCAAGAGTTTGTCTGGGAGCTCTATCACCAAGAAGCTTTCGAGCAAATCAAGCATTATCTGACGAACCCTCTGATTATGATGTCACCAGTACCACGACAGCCATTGAAGTTATATATTTCAGCTTCAAAAGAGACTATAGGATGTTTACTGGCTCAAGATGATGAAAATAGTGTCGAGAGAGTCGTTTACTACTTTGGTCGAGTTTTAAATGACGCCGAGACAAGATATAGTGCAGTTGAGAAATTATGTTTATCATTGAATTTTTCTTGTACTAAGCTAAAATATTATATGATGCCTTGTAATGTATTTGTCATATCAAAGACAGATGTAATAAAATTTATGTTATCCAAGCCTGTTTTTAATGGACAGATTAGCAAATGAACTATTGCACTGTCGGAATTCTCCCTACAATATGTTCCGGCAAAAGCCATCAAAGGCCAAGCATTGGCTAACTTTTTAATTGACATCCTGGCCTAGACGTACATAATGACATAAATTTTTTCGGATTGAGGCCATGGCATCTTTATTTTGATGGATCAAGACACAAAAAGGGAAGTGGCATCAGGGTTTTAATAATTTTCCCAAAGGGAACTCCAACCAAATTTATGTTTGAACTAAAGTACTCTTGTTCTAACAATGAGGCTGAATATTAAGCTTTAATTTTTGGTTAGAGATACTTTGTCAAATGAAAGAACAAAGGGTGCATATACTTAGAGATTTCTAGTTAGTAGTCAAACAACTTACTTAAGAATATATATATGTTAATCAAAATTTGATTAAGTATTGTGCCATGAAGAGTAAGTTAATGAAAAAGTTTGATGAAGTAATTATCCAACACATTCCTAGGGAATCAAATAAAGAAGCCAATAACTTAGCTCAAATAACTTCTAAGTATAAAGTTTCTCAACAAGTTCTGTCGGATCTTATAGAAATTAGAGAGTTTTTATATCCTTTAAAGGAAAGGGATGTGTTACAAAATAACGTTCATACAAATAATGATTGGAGAAAAGCAATCATTGAATATTTAGAGAATCCAAGTTCTAACATAGAATGGAAACTTAAGTATCGAGCATTAAATTTTGTAGTGTCGAATGGATAATTATATAGGAAGACTGTCAACAAACAGTTGGAAGAGTGCTTGAGTGAATCGGAGGTATACATTGCCTTGTCGGAAGTCCATGAAGGCATTTATGGAGCTCATTAAGCAGGTGAAAAAATGAAGTGGATCCTTCAATGACGAAGATTTTATTGGCCAACACTAGTTAAAGATTGTATAATGTTTGCCAAGTCTTGTGAAGAATGTCAGAGACATGGCCATATACAAAATAGTCCAGCTAGTGAGTTACATTCAATTATTAAGCCTTGGCCATTTCGAGGATGGGCTTTAGACTTAGTTGGCTAGATATACCCTCCTTTATCAAAAAGGCATAGATATATTTTAGTTGGGGTTGACTATTTCACCAAGTGGGTTGAAGCAATTGTGCTAAAAGATATGACCTAACAAGATGTGATCAATTTCATTGAAAATCACATCATTTACAGGTTTGGGATACCTCACTTTGACAATCGATCAAAGTACCATTTTCACTAGATGGAAAGTTGTCGAATATATTGATTTTAGGAAGATAAAATTAATTACGTCAACACCATACTATTCGCAGGCAAATGGCCAAGTAGAGGCCATTAACAAAATACTTATAAGCTTGATAAAAATGCATGTTGGCTGACAGCCTGGAAATTGGCACAATACACTTGATCATGTTTTTTAGGCATATAGAAACTCACCAAGAGAATCAATAGGCACATCGCTATATAAATTAGTTTATGGTCATGATGTCATCTTGCCTTTCAAGATTAATCTCCAATCAATTCATATTCAAAAACAAGATGAATTACCAGTTAAAAGTTACTGGGATTCAATGTTCAACGAGTTGAATGAATTGACTGATGAAAGATTAATTGCTTTAGAGAATATAATTCGACAAAAGGAATGAATTGCGAAATTTTATGACTGTCAAGTTAAATTTAAAGTTTTTAACTCAGGTGATTTCATATGCAAAGTAATTTTGGCTATTGAGAAACACTATTGAGAATATGGTAAGTGGTCGCCGAAATGGGAAAAACCATTTATAGTTACACAAGTATTTTTAGGAAATGCTTATGCACTCGCGAAGTTAGCATTGGGTTAAAAGTAAAGTCAATCAATGGCAAATACTTAAAACCATATAGGCCGACAATGTGTGAAGTAAAAATTAAATGAATCTTTATTGAAATAAGATTTGCATTACATTGTTGAATACTAAAAAAAGGATAAATAAAATTTTTTGAATTAAAAAAACTGACAATACAAATCAAATAAAAATCTATCGGATAAGTTTAATCAACACCACTACAATTGGCAAAGCCGGTCCTAGACAAAAGCCAATGTTTCCTTTTTGGTGTAGGTTGTCTCAGTCTCTAAAAGTTTTATCTTCTTGGCAAGTGCTTGGGCTCTGACCGCAATGGTCGTAGCATTGTCTTTGATTTTCTCCCATCTTGCCAAACGTTCAGCTATATTGTTGTCAATTCTATCTCTTAACGTCTCGAGTGACGCTAGTTCTTCTTTGTTCTCTTTGATTTTTTTCCAACTTGTCGAGGAATTGCCTTGATATGGTAATAGTATGATTAACATGGTCTCAGCTTTCTTTAGTTCTAGCTATTTTATCGTCCTACTGGTCTCTGTCAGCCTTTATCTCTTGTAACTGGTTGAGAATGATTTCTTTTTCCAACGTCTCCTTTTTATAAGAAGAAATGATATGATTGAAAGCAGAAGCTTCGTCGGATAAGTCGTCAATAAAATCTTTAAAATTTGAATAAAGGTTTCAATAGGAGATAGGAGCTATGACCTTACTGGTTCTAGTTCATCCAAAATAACTTGAACCTTACTTCTCAAAGACTCATCAGATGCAAGAGCCTCAAAGGAATAATCTAAGATGTTCTTCAATCCTATTAATAGTTCATCGATCTTCAGGTCTATCGAAGACTTCTCTGGAACCAAAGAAATGGCAGGAGTTGGGTCACTCAACAGAAGATTTATTATTACGTCTAGGTCCAAATCATCAGTACTTGGATGAGCAGAAAGTCCCACTTGATCTGAAGGGTGGATTGGACTAGAGATGGGAGACATAGGAGAGACACCAGCCATTAAAGCCTCCATGTCGAAATTATCCCTGATCACAAGTGATAGATCGCCCTATGAAGGTAGGTCGACAGTAGTATGACTTTGATCAGACTGTTGGGAATTGAAGGATACAAGATCCTGCCTGTGTTCATCAAGAAGTAGAGGTTGTAGAGGTGAAAAATGAACAGTTGCTGGTCAGGGTCAATAGTGGGTCTTTATTAAGATGTGCCGACAAGCTATTCCAAGCCAAGTGGCACTGTCAGAGCCTCCATATGAAGAGTGTTGACATGCGAAACCTCAATCTGAGAACTTTGATAGATGTTTCAGAAATTGGTGCATCTTGGAAAGCTCTGTTGGATTCTTCAGCTGTCAGAATTACTTCAGCACTGGGAACTTCACCCTAGATAACACCGACAGATTCTTTAGCAATTGGGCTTAAGACTTCTCAACTCAGGTCCTAAAACAAATTCGTATAAGATAGTACATGTGCTTAATGTAAAAATGAACTTTTGTCAAAAGGATCATACTCTTTGGGTTTGAAGGTTTGGTTCCTCAGATGCTGTAGGTGAAGTCGAGTGCTTAGGAGTAGACTCTTTGTCCCACCAAAAAAAAAAACAAAGTGAGTACATTTCATTTCAACAAATCCTAACACTCGACAGATGAATATACCTAAGACTCGAAGCTAAGTCAGGTACTACTAGGACTTTGCATGCTTTGGATTTCTTGGCAGCATGATCAGCATCGAAAAAGACTATTTTTCTTTTTACTACAGCCTTTGGCTTAGTAGTTACTTTGGATATGTCAGTTTGAGGAGTAGCAGCCAGACAGCCACTTGTTACAATCATCTATTGGTTACTTGCCCTGACCAATCTCCTTCTCCTCTGTTGAAGAGGTTGACAATCCTCTTCCTCTTCCTTTGACTCGACGACGACCACTTGCTCTATTGGTCGCTTGTAGGCTAATGGCTTCTTTAAGGGGAGCGTTGCAAGCAAAATTATGTCAGTAGTCAGAAAACATTTTTTGCCTTTAGACTAAAAAGATTGAATACCTTGGGGAAACTCATTAGCAATCATCACAGCATCAGATCGTTCAGAAGGGAGTGCAAACCGACGAGTAAAAGCAACCTCATCATTCTTTGTTTAGAAAAGATTCGTCATAAACCTGTGTCTTTCGCCAATTTTAAAGTTACTTGCTCTCGTCAGTTCCCCAAGAAATGCATCAGCCAAACCAAAACAAACACAAGGCAAGGGCACTGGGTGTAGAAAAGGAACTATTTTAATAAACTCTTGCAGATTTTCGATGTCCAAAAATTCTAAATGGCTAAACCCGTGTCAAATCCTATGCTCTTGTTTTCGTTTGGTTATGATTTCCTCCATGTTCAAATGATCCAATAGTCATAGCGAGAATCCCACTTTATCTTGTAGTATTTCTCGAAGACTCGAATTTCCTCCAAATGCTCACCTTTGGTTTTTGTCATCAGATTGCGTCCCTGCATAGGAGAATCGACAATGATGTCAAACTAGGTTTTGATACTTTGACGAAATGATTGGTAGTATTTTGACCGCCAATAGACAAAACATTGTGACACTCCTTGTGAGACTGTAAAAAGGATAGGCTCGAAGCATTGACGACGTTTGTCATTCTCCTTCATCAATTGCCTAACATTCTCTTCTTTAGAGATATGGGCGTCAACGAAATGATCTTCTGCGGCAGATGAATAAGGAGTTGGGATTGATTAACAAAGGCCCATTTGTCAAGCGATCGTGTTGGGCAGGCACACATAAAAGCTGGCATCTTCTATGTTGGGAGCCCCTTTAAAGATGATTTACTGATAGAGGAATTTTGACCAAATCAAGATGATTTCCTTGTCAGACATTATAGGTTAAGTGAACCATCTTGGACCCTTTTGACTTTCAACGAAGGGAGCAAAGCTTATTTTTGTTAAACCTTTAGTAATCAAATGAAAAATTTTGAAGAAATAGTAAAAGTTTTTTTTTTCATTCTTAGTGAGGGAATCACAAATCAGATAGCAAAGCTTTAGTCCATATGAACTTGATATATATCTCGTCAATTCATCACTCATAGGCTGGGCAGATAGGTATGGCTCTAAAATAGCATTCAGCCATAGCTGTAGTAGCTAGATAGAGCCTCTGACATTTTCGTTTCTCATCTGAGCCCTGATATTGTCAACCATTTGACTCATACTTTGGAAGAGATTGGCAAGTAGCCATTGATTCAGGGCTAGTCGAGTGCCTTCATAGATAGGTTTGCCAGGGGTTGAAGTGATTTGGCTACAATTACAAACTTCGAGCTAAACGCATAAACCAATAGCCAAAGTAGAAGGAAGGCAACATGTTCTTCATCCAACACTTCGTCTAGACTTTTATGGTGGAAGTCCACAAAAGAAGAAAAAGAGGTATGTTTGGAAGAATAAACCTCTATATTTTGAGGAGGTCAAAGGTACGGGGTGAATAACCTTCCCATTTGGTCAAAGGCCTGTGATAGCTGCTACATCAAAGACTGTCAAACCCATTATGCCATACAGGAAGTTGTTGATGGTCTTGTTCGAGAAAAAGACTGAAGCTCCCACCATAGTAAGATTGATTTTGATGGTGTGTCGGGAAAGTTAGATGAAATAAAAAATGCCCATCCTTTTCCAAAAGTCTCATTTCTTGGTTTGTACTCTATCGAGCCAGATGTGATATCCATCAACTCGGGAAAGTAGAGTTCGAAACATCCTCTAAGCCTTTTTGAAGTAATGAATGGGTATTGACGAGCCCGAAGCAAGAATAGCCTCGTCAAGAATCTTGCAAGGGAAAGTTTCTAGAGACAACATAGGTCCTAGAAAAGTAGATGGAGGAGTAGAAGAAGAATTGGCGACAAGGATTATTACCTTTGATTTCAGCCACATCTCTGAAGGATCTATGACTGGGTCACGAATCATGTTTTTATTCTTGGCAACGACAAACTGTTTAGTAGAAGAAGAAGCTCTGGATGAAGAGGCCATTGTTGAAATTAACTTGGGGATGAAGGTTTCTGAAAATGCTGAAAACAGGAATAATGTGTAAATAGTGCGAATAACAGAGTAAGCGGCCTGACGACTAGGGTTTAGGGTTTTAAAGGCTTATGAAACACAAAACGTTGGGGAGGTAGTGACGATTCACATGCTGAGATAAGATTATCATGTTAGGGATAATCATGATCCTGAGCCAAATCCTTAGAAATTCGGTGCAAGTTACAAGGCCGTTTAAATTTTAATTCTCTCCGTCTCCATCGAGAACAAAAAATTTGGGAGGGGGGCATCTATTGGACGATTATTTTTAAAAATAATATATTTATATTTGTTAGGCTAGTTTGCTTGATCGACAAATAATTATCCTCAGTGTTGCAACAAATTGGTGCTGATTATTTAAGTGTCAGAGCAATAATCTTGCACATTCGACAAAGATCAATGATTCGACAGAGACGAAGTCAACAGAAGGGATAGATAGACACCTTTTGTGACAACACTTGTGTACTTATGTCAAAGTTGTCAGGAGCTTTTCATTCAACAAGCAAGTTCATACATGGTCAATGAGCAAGTCATCTATGTCGAAAGATGAAGGTATGTTATTTGGACGTAGTTCATTTGTTGAATGTCGAAGACGAGGGAATTTGACGGGTTCAAATTGCTAAAGACAACTACCATCATATGGCTAGGGTAGTTTTATCGAACCTTGTAAACTGCTATGTACCTGGGTTTAGGTAGTTATGGTGATGCAAAATGATTGTAAACCGTCATGTACGTGGTGAATAATTAGATAGGCAGTTACTTCGGTAAATTGCCTATAAATACTTGTTTAATCATTGTAAAAAGGGTTGGCAACTCTTGATTAAAAATTCTAACATTTCAAATGAATAGATTAAAGGATCAACATCAAAGTATACTTTCCACCTTGCATTCCAGTCAAATTTAATTCAAGTCTATCTTTCCAATCCTTTAAACGCTTTCATTTATTTTCAACAATTTAATCACTTTCATTTAAACTTTCAGCACTTAAACTTTCAACAATATATTTTCATGCAATTTACTTTCTATTCTTTACCTTTCTGCAGTTTACTTTTCTGCACTTATCTTTCACACACTTTACATTCTGCAAATAACTTTCCTACAAACTTTACCATTTTCATTTAACTTTTCTGCAAACAAGTACCTTTCAGGCCTAATGTTCTTCATGAGGTAATTTGTTCATCCATCATTTGACATACTTCCATTGCAAATGAGATTACCGCATAACTTTGAAAACGTAATCGTACTCGATAAGAATCAAGTATTTGCTATCAAATTTGGCCTTTTAACCAGAAAATCACCGTAAACAAAGGCATACCTAGTGGGACAAGTTTAGTTTGTTTTCGGATTTAGGTCAAACCAAAAATCACCGTAAACACTTAGTAAAGGTAATTTACATAAATCATGACCAGGAAGAAGCCACATGGGAAGTAGAAGTTGACATGCATGCCAAGTATCCAAATGTATTTGAGAATCGAGGTTAGTAATTTAAATTTTATTTCAAGGACCAAAATTTTTAAGCTGGAAAATGTAATATCTTAGGGAAGATTGTTTTAAATTTGGGGAAAATGGTAAGTGTGTGTATAATGTTCTTGGGATTTTTTTTGGTTTAGTAGCCACCGATCGATTGCCAAAACTTGACCAATCGACTGGGTGCTCTTAGGGAGAGACTCTAAGCCTGTTAGCAGGCAACTAGTCAATCAATTGGGGACCAATGGTCAACTATCTCCTCTCGGGTAAAAATATCTTTTGTGTTAGTGGGCAACCAGACAATTGGTTGAAAGGAGGCGATCAATAAGTTAATGTTAGAACTTTCATGAAATAGAAGAAATTTGAAGGTCTTTCTAATTTTTCCCCTAGATATTTCTGATTCTTCTTCATTAGAAGTAATTGTAGGCAAGGGAAAAAATGGTCTAATTCTCCCCAAGTATATATTTGCTTCACTCTTCCTTTCCTTCTCTCTGACTACTTGGTCCATTCTCTTTCTCTTTTCTCTCCTTGCCTTTTGTCCAACCAGAAGAAGGTTTGTGAATCACGTCGGTCACCAGAGGCTACTTTCTCCAGCCATCATTTCATTGGAAACCATTTTTTGAAGATCTTTCTAATTTTGTTAAGACGTTGCAGCTAAATTCCTTTCTTCCTACAAAATTTCCTTCTATTTTTCCTTCCACCTCGTTCTCTTACCGTTATTCCTTTTTCCAATGAAGTTGTTGGAGGCCATTTCTGGACCATTAAAAGTCTAATTGTAGCTATTAGCCCTTATAGTTCTTGAGGTAAGCTTAGAGCCAAGTCTTTTTCTTTGAAATATTTTAGTGGGATAGTTAGAGCTTGTGGGGCTCATGCTTGGTAGATATAGATAGTAGGTAGCATTTAGGATAATTTATGGGGGATCAAGATCCCCTGTTCTTTAGTGGGGGAAGAGCAGTGCTCTTCCATTTAGTTACAATTTAAATCGTTGCTAAAACTTGGCTAAAAGTGTTGTAGAAAAAGTCATGGTTTAAAACTTTGGCAACAGTTGCTAAAAGTTTTAGATCATGGCTAAATGGAAGAGCACCATACTCTTCTTCCATCGAAGAGTACGAGACCTTGATCCCTTTATGATGCTCATGTCTAATCTTAGATTTTGATAATTCATAAAGGAAATCTTGACATGTTTTTATGAATAGGTGATTAAAGACCTTTTGAAAGGATCTCGAGTTTTTATGGAGTTAATATTTCTATATGATATCTTCAAATTTACTCATTAAATTTTATTACCATTCAACCTTATTTACATATACATCAATATTTGGTTTACTTCAAGTTGCCTATTTATTAGCTTTTCTTTGAAAGATTTTTTTCTTTGGGACACGTCATGAGTAAGCTATGGTTCCCATGTTTGTTACTCTGAAGAAACATGATGTGTGTGAATTCTAAGGTTTAAGGAAATGCAAATTGATCAGTATTTAAATGTAAATGATTTCTTTGTTGATGAATGAATATAACAACGTATATTTGTTAGTTTTAAATCATAAATGAGTTAAAGTATAATTTTTAAGCTATAGTTGTTTATATATAAAAAAATAAATGAAAATATTAACTTTCTCGTACCACAAAAATATAATATAATTATTTTCATGAAAATGTGCCTGTCAATTTTTTAATATCTCTTAAATAATTGTTGAATACGAAAGTAAATTATAGAAAATTTATTATATTTTAGAAACAATTAAAAATTATCTACGTTTCAAATTTTCTAAATTTTTTTATTTTATCTGCTTACTAAAATAAAATTTTAACATCAGTATGTCAAAATGATATATATAATAGAATTCAGTAGGTAAGAATCAAATGATGAGATAAACATAAAAATGCAAACAAAGTCGCGCTTAGCTTATCTGGAATTTAATGTGGAAGTCCAACTCGGTAGAGGAACGGTGCGGAGCCATTACCATATTCTGTGTCTTGGTGACAAATGATGTCCTCTCAAATTTGGAACATCATAGCTCCCTCTTAGTTTCCCTTTCATCTTAGGCTTTCAAGTTTCAATTTCGCCTTTGAGCTGTACTTAACTGCATTCCAATTGGTAGTCCCTGTTGTATCATTGGCACTTTCAGGCGAGATCTAGGGTTTCCCTTTCGTCGTTGTTCATCAGTTCCTGCTGGAGTAAAATCGGTTTTCCGCTCCTAGCTCTGTGGATCTCGCATTTTTGGAGGTAATTGATAATTGTATCGGTTTCTGTGAATTATCGGCTTTCAACGGTGGCTAGGAAAATGCCTATCAAATCGACGCAATCCTCGTTTCGTGATCGGACACAGGAATTTCAGAGCATAGCGGAGAGGCTAAAGAAGTCAGAATCATCAGGATCAGTGCCAAATGGGCCAAGTAGTAGTTCAAGATCGGAGGAACAGCGATCTGCTGTCGCAATTCAGTCAGAGTTCAATAGGAGGGCTTCCAAGATTGGATATGGAATACATCAGACGTCACAGAAACTTGCTAAGCTGGCCAAGTGTAAGTAATTGACTTAAGTTGTTAGAAAACCCTAATCTATTTATTCCTTCATGCACTTACTCTTCTCCATCGGCCCCATGCACGCGTATGGACTGGGCCTTGTGTTCACTGTAAAACATCTAGAATTGATAAATAAATTGTCACAACGCATTTTTAGATTTATTCCTGTGCTTGATAATCTACTTTGTCATGTTAACGTTGCCCCCACTATTGGTTAAAAGAATAATTAAAGAAGAAGAAAAAGAAAGTGGGTGAATGTCTTTTCTAGATCAGGGGTAAATCGGTTTGTATACTAATATGGAGATTGAGGATGACAATTTCTTTTTTTTTGGCATTCATTTTGATTCATAGTGGCAAAAAGGACTTCAGTTTTCGATGACCCCACCATGGAAATCCAAGAGCTCACAGCAGTTATTAAGCAAGATATTACTGCACTCAACTCTACCGTTGTGGATCTTCAGTTAATCAGCAACTCTAGAAATGAAAGGGGGAATATCTCTAGTGACACAACTAGTCATTCAACTACAGTTGTGGATGACCTTAAAACCCGATTGATGAGCACCACAAAAGAGTTTAAAGAAGTCCTCACCATGCGAACAGAGGTACATATTGATGCACCTGGGTGCTTGTTGGAAGAAAGTGTTGTTGTCCCCAGCTGAGTAATTCCTTCTTTATTTTTTTTTGGTGGGGTTGGGGGGGGGGGGGTCTTGAACTAATAACATTATATCTGCAATATATTTTTGACTGATTTAATATTATTGCTTAATGAAGAACTTGAAAGTACATGAGAACAGAAGACAATTGTTCTCTTCCTCTGCTTCTATGGATACTGCAAATCCTTTTGTCCGTCAGCGCCCCTTGGCTGCAAGGTCAGCTGTTAGTGCTTCTAATAACCCTGCTCCCCCATGGGCTAGTGGTTCACCATCTTCATCTCAGTTATTTCCCAAGTAAGTTATGCTTTTTAGGATACATTTGTTGTTTTCATCTTAAATCTCAGTTATGCATTTGAGTTATTATTTGAGATAACTTGAATTGCTGTGTTTTTTTCTTTTTCCAATTATATGATGGTTAAATGGATATGCATGATTAGATGTAATAATTGCATATCTTTTTCCCATTGAAAAACAAATCCAATGATTCTTAGTAAGCCTTATATTTCTGGCAGAATAAAATAAAAGTGTGATTACATTCATTTCGTCTTTTTGTTTCCAAGAAATGTTCTTGAAGTAGAGCCATAGATCACTGGATTGTGTCACAATATTTACAGTAACCATTGTACCAACACTCCTTTCTTCTTCTTTCTCGTAACTGAAGATGCTGAATTTTGTTGCTCTTCCTCTGCTGTGCTGTTTTTCTTATACCTGAGAACTTATTATGAAAAATTACAAATGCAGAAATTCACGTTTCCTTTTACTTGATTCTTCGTTCTTATATTATTTTCCAGCCTTCACTTACTTATATGGTTACAAGTCATGATCTGTGACTTTTTTATTTAACAATGTAAGTTATGATTTTGCGAATGGACTTCTTGTTGTGCTTTTTATGTTATAATAAGGGTGTTCTGGTTTGGACAGAATTAAATGTGGACCTCAGGCTTTGTATAAGATTCTTTTTTTTTTCTTTTTTTTTTTTTAAATTCATAGAAAGCAGGTAGATGTGGAGAGTCAACCATTGCTGCAGCAGCAGCAGCAGCAGCAACAACAACAGCAAATGGTTCCATTGCAAGACACTTACATGCAAAGCAGAGCTGAAGCTCTTCAGAATGTTGAGTCCACTATTCATGAGTTGAGTAACATCTTTAATCAATTGGCAACGCTGGTTTCCCAACAAGGAGAAATTGCCATCAGGTTTTTGTACATTTCACTTGTGTTCTATATAGATAATGTTGATTGTTCTTCATCACTTTGTATTTGAATATGACGTACAATGTATGGTGCTATTAGTGTTTAATATCACTTGATTCTTCAGTAATTACATGCATTATTAAATGAGACTAAACTTGCTACATGAACTTTGAGACAAGTTTGGGGCTTGAGTTAAGAAGCTGGTATTATGTATAGCTTGGTTAGGCATGTGAATCCCTGGGCTTTGAGTATTGTCTGTCACAGATGTTTGATTTACAGCGTAGCGTGTATTGACTATTAGGACCTGGATGCATTGCTATTTGAAATTTTCATTTGACAACATACTGAGAGGAGCATTGGTGAGTTATTAGTAAGACTTTTTAACTATTGAGAAGTTGGAAAGGTTTTTAAAGAACTCATTATTGCTGCAATTCTAAGAGATTTAGATCATATGTTCATATGCTTTGTGTAGTTGATTGTGGTTCGTTGTTTGACAAGTTTTGATGTGAGATATGTGTAATAGCATTGATGAGTTATTAGTAAAACTTTTTAACTATTGAGAAGTTGGAAAGGTTTTTAAAGAACTCATTATTGCTGCAATTCTAAGAGATTTAGATCATATGTTCATATGCTTTGTGTAGTTGATTGTTCGTTGTTTGACAAGTTTTGATATGAGATATGTGTAATCACTATGTACAACTCTGACTTGCTCAATAATATATGGGTAAAGTGCAGGGCATTGGACTGGCCTAGCTAGTTCAATTGGTGACCAACCATTGAACTGGTTTGGTTCTGTAATTAGATAATTTTGCCGTTTTACCATACGGACCTCAAACTTGAATTGGTTTACTGGTAACTTGGGGTAATTGAACTATACTGGAGTATTTTTTTTTTTTTTGGGGGTTCAGATGCTTAATTTTAAATTACTAGTTCATGCATCTGTAAATTCTGTATAACAATTCTGTATAACAATATTTTTGGTATACTTTTATATTTGTAAGTTAACTTTTCAAAATAAAGTATAATAGTAAAATTTAATAAATACAACAACAACATAGCCTTATCCCACTAAGTGGGGTCGGCTACATGGATCGCACGACGCCATTGAGCTCTATCAATGACCAACTCTTTAGATATTTCATTTACTAAAAGGTCCCGTTCAATAATTTCTCTAAGTGTCCTTTTTGGTCTTCCTCGACTTTTTTTCACAGGGCTCCAAACCATCTGCTCAACTCTCCTAACTAGCGCTTCCAACGGTCTTCTTTGCACATGCCCAAACCATCTTAAACGGTTTTCAACTATTTTTTCCTCAATAGGTGCCACCCCAACTCTACCTCGTATATGATCATTACGGATCCTATCTCTTCTTGTATGACCACACATCCAACGCAACATCTTCATCTCCGCCACTCCAATTTTATGTTCTTGTTGTCCTTTCACTCCCATATAAAATCGCTGATCTTATAGCAGTACGATAAAACTTTCCTTTGAGTTTATCAGGTACTTTCCGATCATAAACAACCCCTGATGCCATTCTCCACTTCAACCACCCAACTTATATCCTATGTTCCACATCTCTAATAATTTCTCTGTCATCTTGTATAATTGATCCCAAATACCTAAACTTTGACACTTGTGATACGACCTGATCACCAAGTTTAACCTCCATCTCGTTCCTAGCTTGTCGCTTGTTAAACTTACAATGCATATATTCGGTCTTACTCCTGCTCAGACGAAAACCCTTTGATTGCAAAATAGTTCTCCATAACTCAAGTTTAAAATTAATCTCTTCCCTTGTCTCTGCTATGAGAACGTCATCTGCAAAAAGCATGCACTTAGGGATTTCTTCTTGGATGTGTTTCGTCAGAACATCTAAAACCAGATCAAACAAATAAGGGTTTAAGGATGATCCCTGATGTAGGCCAATTTTAATAGGAAAGTCTCTAGTCTCCCCTCCAGACGTTCTCACACTAGTCGTAACCCCCTCGTACATATCTTTTATAGCTCTAATATACGCAACCCGTACACCTTTCTGTTCCAAGGCTTTCCACAGCACCTCTCTTGGTACTCGATCATAGGCTTTTTCCAAGTCAATAAATGCTATATGCAGGTCTTTTTGTTTACTCCGATACCTTTCCATCAACCCCCTTAGAAGATATATAGCTTCCATAGTAGACTGTCCTGGCATTAATCCAAATTGATTTTCAGAAATACTCGTCTCAATTTTTAACCTACGTTCAATCACTCTTTCCCATAATTTTAGAGTGTGACTCATAAGCTTAATTCCGCGGTAGTTTGCGCAATTCTGAATGTCTCCTTTGTTTTTGTAAATAGGCACTAAAGTGCTTCTTCTCCATTCCTCAAGTATTTTCTTAAACCTTAAAATCTCATTAAAGAGCTTAGTTAGCCAGATAGTACCCTCCTCTTCTAAACACTTCCAAACTTCAATAGGAATACTATCGGGACCAATAGGTTTACCATTATTCATTTTTCTAAGAGCTTCCTTGACCTCATCAACCTTGATCCTGCGATAATATGCCAAATTTTGTTTTCTCTCCAAGGTTGTTAGATCTTCCATATCACAAGTTGACTCCGTTTCGTTATTAAAGAGCTTATGAAAATAACCCTGCCATCTGTTTTTAATATCTCTATCTGTAACCAGAACTTTTCCTTCTTCATCCTTAACACATCTTACTTGATCCAAATCTCTAGATTTCCTCTCTCTAGCCTTTGCAATCTTGTAAATCTTTTGTTCCCCTTTTTTCGTTCCTAAATCCTTGTAAAACTCTTCAAACGCTTTAGATCGTGCTTCACTTACTGCTTTTTTTGTCTCCTTATTAGCCTTCCGATATCTTTTCCAATTTTCCGAGTTATTGCACAGATGGATAGCTTTAAAGCATTCTCTTTTAAATTTGATCTTCTCTTGAACAGCCTTATTCCACCACCAAGATTCCTTATCTTTTTGTCCAAAACCTTTTGATTTTCCTAAAAGTGCTTTAGCTACTTTTCTAACCTTCTTGGCCATCTCCTCCCACATGGTGTTAGCATCTTCTCGTAACTCCCAAGATCCTTCCTCCAACAATCTTCTCTTGAAAGTCTGTTGATTCTCCCCCTTTAGCTGCCACCACTTGATCCTAGGGTTCATCGCCTGACGATGCTTTTGTTTGCGACCCTTAATAACCACGTCAAGGACCAAAACCCTATGTTGAGTTGTCACGGGTTCCCCAGGAAAATCAGGAAAATTTAATAAATAATCAGATCAAATTATGTATAAAAGACTCACTATTATTATATTTTTCTTTTTTTAATAATATATTAAACTATATTTAATTTATATTAAAATTTATTAATTTTTAGTTAAAAATCATTGATTCAAAGGTTGAAATGGTAACCCAGATCCTTGCCTATCTGGATAGCTGGAGCTTCATATACACACATATATATATATATATATATTAGAGTTATTTCTATATTAGTATATTAGTGTCTAGATTTATTGTACTACGTGACTTATAATACACTGTGCTTTATCGTACTGCAAGCTTTGTACCACTATCTTTTTGTCCTTATAAATAAGGCATCAACATAAAAATATCTTTACTAGTATACATGACTTTCGGGTCTTCTAATGTCTGATAATTATATATTAGTATTTAAATAAAATAAAATAAAATAATTATTTAAGAATGAAGATAAAATGTATGTGAAGAGTGGAAAGTTAAATAACTTCTCCTATTTCTTATTATTATTTTTGAAGTATAAAAAGATTACTAACTTATTTATATCCAAAAAATTTATTAAAATAAATTAAAGAGAGAATTGGCATGCACTGAAGTGCATGTCTAGCCACTGGTGTATGTCTGTGTCTTTATTTCTTCATTAATAGCTATCCGGATGCACTTTACTTTCTAAATTGCACCTTGCAATTTGGATCAATTGAATTGCATGCATGGAACTCAAGCTTTCTAGCCTTCTTTGGAATGCTTTGATTTCCTCGCTCCTATCCTTTTGTTATGGAGCAGTTTTTTTGCCATAGAATCAAGCCAGCCTTTGTTTGCTGCACTAGTTAATTTACTGCCTCATCTTTGGTTCAGGGACTGAACTGAATAACGGTTCTGTTGAAAATTTAGGGTGTTTGCTTTGAGAAAAACATTTTCATCTTTCATTTTCTAAAAGTAATTTTTATATTCCATTGTTAGAGATAGCAAGTTTATAGTTGTTCTATGAGCTTCAATCTTTCATAATGCGTGTGATTCCTAAAGGGGGAAATCTATGACGTGATCAGTTGAATTTGGTCATTCGCAAGGTTGTTTTTCTATCTGGTAGTAGAATTTAGACTAGAGATTGATTTAGTTACTTCTTTACAGGATTGATGAGAACATGGATGATACCTTGGCAAATGTAGAGGGGGCACAGGGAGCTTTGTTAAAATATCTGAATAGCATATCTTCTAACAGGTGGTTGATGATCAAGATATTCTTTGTGTTGATATTTTTTCTCATGGTTTTCCTATTTTTTGTGGCGTAGTCATCCCAAAGAAACAAGAGAAAATGAAGACACAATGATGGCCTTCTTACTGGTGATAAGTCTTCTGTAATTTGTTCATATTTCTTTCTTAAAATTTATGTTGATGCCAGAGTTACTCTTAGCATCTAGTCTGTTAAACTGAATCTTGTTATGTATTGACACATGTAACAAAGGTTACGAATTATAAGAATCGCATATAATCTACTTATCCCCTCGTGATTTGTGATTATTACACAGGGAAGGCTTAGTATTATTCAAATATCTGTCGGGAAATATAGAAAAATAAACGACTAAAGAATGTTTGTTAGTTCAAGAAAATACAATTAAAATAAGATAGAAGACATTGTTTTGCAGTATTTGAATATTTGAATCCCATATTAAATATTAAATAATTTGTTTCAGCTAGATATGTAATGATTTGCATATAGCTTGTTACAAATATAACTGATATGATTGCCGATTTTGTCATATTTGAGCATTATTGTAATCCTGTAACCAAGTAAATGTGATTGCACTTACGTTTCCCGATTGCCAGGCATGTGGAAATGGTAAATTTGTGGCCTTTTATTTTTTTATTTTCAGTCAACTGATGTGAAATTTAGTGGTCTATAACGTATATTATCGGCATTTCCATATATTATTCACTTACAATTGGGATTCCATATGATTATCGGCATTTCCATATATTATTCATTTACATTTGGGATTCCATATGATTCCATACGTGGCTACTAAGGCTGTGTTTAGCATGGTTTCAAGTTAGTTTATAATTTATTTAACGCTAATAAATTTGTTTGACCAAAATATGTGTTTGGTATACAAATTTATGTGTATAATTTATAATTTATAAGTTTTATATTTTTCTTTTTTTTTATTCTTATAATTTTATTAAAATTCTTATTGTTTTTTTATTTCTCATATACATATAAAAATACATTTATAAATATAATATATTATATATAAATTGTATGTTTTATAATATATATATATATATGATATAAAATATATTATAAAATATAATATATAATATATAATGTAATATATTTATATATATATATATATTTTAATTAATTATATATATAATAATTTAAATTAATTTAATTAAAAACAAAAAATAGTATGTTTTATTTTGAGATTATAAAATATTATATAAGTATTTTTTTTGTTATTTTATATTTATCAACTAATTTAATAATTATTTTTACTAAATAATTTTAATTCAATAAGTTAACTTAACAGATTAAAAATTAAAATAACTCAGTTAAAATTTAACTTTTAATCTTTGGCTAACTTTCAAATTTTTGATTAGTTTATAAGTTATTTTTTTCAAATAAAGCTCTTGTTATCAGCTCAAAAGTTTGCTGTCATTCTCAATCTTATTTTTTTAATCGAATTTGTATAATCCGGATGGGTAACCTTATCAATTTACCAACGCCAATGGAATATGTCAGCAGGTAAAGTGAAATGAAGTATGTTATTTAATACGCTCCAAAACCAATTACATGACTGGCACAGTGGGCGAGCCCTCCAAGTCTAAACCATATTCGTTCTATTTTATACATAATCATTTAACAATTCAACATCACATCCATAACAAATCTGCATATGTAAATCATTTCAAAAGAATTTGGGAGAGTAGGCTTTCATTAACCAAAAATAAAATTTATATTGTTTCATCTTCATTTAATTCCATTCTTAACATTAAGTTCAAGCAAAAATGTTGCAAATAGGCGTTTCAAATATATACGTTCATCCATACATAAATCATTTCTCTATGACTCACCCGATTGCAAAGTAACTATTAGAATTTCCAAAAGAAAATGAGGTATACAAAATGACTACACAAAACCTCGAGCAAAAAAAGGGTGGCGACTCTGGTATACTGCACAGTGGGATATGCCTCTTCTTCGGCTAGTGTACCTATAAGGGAAGAAAAGGTGGCGACTCTGGTATACTACACAGTGGGAAATGCCTCTTCTTCAGCTAGTGTATCTATAAGGGAAGGAAAGGGGTGAATGAAGCACTCACTGAGAAAAACACTACTCAATCAAATAAAGGCAAAAATATTTTTTACGTTCTTAATATTTACATGAAATTTTAATGTATCAGTTATGTTTTATATGTTTTATTTTATTTCAAATCTATCTTTTTTATTAATGATGTCTATTTTATTGATGAAAAATATTAACTAAATGATCCACGTGGTACATGTCACGTCCCAAAATCTGAGCATGTGACCGGCACGAAAAGTGAATTTCATTTCACCTCCGTAAGCCTATCTTTCACTTAAGCATCATATCATTCTTTTAAATACAATTAATCTAAATTACATAATTTAAGAATTAAAATAAGAGAATTATTCATCTTTTCACAAAAGATAAGAAAATACGGCTAAACCGAGTTCTCTATACACACTACAGTTATTCACATTACATCACTGAATAAACCTACCCGATTACAGAGATTTTCTAGATTTATACAACTTAGAATAAGATCTAAACATTATACCTTTACCCTGAACAAATGAAAAGGTAATCATGGGCTAAGGATCCATAACTCTTTGTATAGATATTTACCTTCAACTGTCAACTCTAAAGAAAATATTAATAAGAGGGGTATGAGCAAACCACGTGCCCAGTGAGCAGACAACACAACACTATGACAAAAAAAAGATCATGCATCATAATGATAACATACAGCAATCATACGTAATCGATCATAATATAATATAATATAATTCATAATACTTCACAACAATATCCAAGTAAATCAAATACATTTCAACATAATTCAGATAATTCACAATAGCAAACAGTGAAATCAATTTCACACATTTCCCGTACCAACCGGGTTGTCCAGGGTACCTCTGGATCATTGCCCGCGGCCCCCGCCACATCCACCCTTATCGCTCCATTTATATTCTCCACCCTTATAGCTTCACATAGATTTCTCCATGGGGTGCACCGTCATGCCTTTCCTTTCTAGTCAAACACAATCACAATCACATCTAAGAGCATTCTCAATCATAATTATGAGCCACATACACAACTCAGTCATTTACAATTCAAGTCACAACATAATCAATATGGTTCCAGCAACATAGCATGTATACAACATAACCCATAATATAGAACAATTATTCAACAATAACATACTTCAACTATCCGCGTATGAATGAACTCAACAATCAGAGTATGACACATTTCAACTCAGTTCACATGCCATTTACAATCCATCATATAACCTCCATTCATGAGAAAATAAGAAAATATAATTATATACATCACCAGGCAAGTTCCACAATTGTTTATGTCTCATCGTCCCACATCATCCTCTTCAAACTTGGATATACAACATGTTTTCACTATGATGCAAAAAGTCAATAACGAAGATATTTAATCATAGCAAGTATTAACCCACTCACCTGGATTTCACGCTCTCAGTACTCCCACTTTGCGCTTTGACCATTCCTATTGTAACCAGATAAAAACCATCAAGGCTATGAAATAGAGAAATTTCCTACTATTATTCCCGACCTTCACTCACTTCTCAAATCATAACTCCTAACTAATAATGAATATCCAGATGAAACTTATACCATTGGAAACTAGACTCAAAGAGCTTTTCAACGATATATAAAAAAAAAACTGATGCTACAGTAACAGTCAACGCAGCTACAGTGTCGTTGACTAAGTCAATGCTACAGTAACGTTGACCGAGTCAATGCTACAGTAACGAGAAATCTGGAAAATTTTTCTAGGTGAACAGTATTTTCTGGAAAATTTCTGGAAAATTTCTAGAATAAACAGTGCCGTTCTTCGTGTTCTTCATCCAAAAATCCTAAAATCACATCTAAAACAACATTTCTTTTGATTTCTTCCATGGGTTTTCATCCTTAATGTCTAAGGAGTGTTTTAACACCAAAACTCCCAATTTCTACCAACAATCCAAGCTCAAATCTCAAATTTTCATCAAGAACACTAACTTTTTTCAAATATCCAAATTCTACGAATTTCTCCTAATTTTCTCCAAATTTCTTGTTCTAATAACATCATAAACCACCTAGAGATGTTTTAGATTAACATCCACACTTAAATTCATCCATTAAAACTCAAAATCTACCCAAAAGAAAATTACCCAACATTATCAAGGAAATCATTACCGAAAGAAATCTTAGCTAAAATTTCATAAGAAGGGATCATGAGTTCGAATTCTTACCGCTCAATACCTCTGTCTTTGTAGTTCTGTTATAAGGTGGAGCAACAAAGAAAATCAAGGGAATGCATAAGGAAGAAGAAAGGAGGAAGTATTGTTTCTCTTTCTCTCTCTCTATTTTTCCCTTTCGGTCTCTCACTTTCTCTTTCCTTTCTTTATTTTTCTTTTTTTGTCTTTGTCCTTTCGTCTTTTTCTCCCTCATCCTCCTCCGCACACCTCACACACATCACTTTCCTTTTTTTTTTTGGTTAAAATTGCTCTTAGCCACCTTAGCTTATAAGATTTGTTCACTTAAGTTCTTGAGAATGTATAAAAATTTCCTAAATATCGAATCCATTATCTTTTCGGTACCGGACTCATAATTCATTCTCATAAGCTTTATTCTTCCTCTCAGGTTCCTATTTGGTCATTCTCAAAAGTACTTCATATTTTCTTTTCTTTTCACTTTAGTCCTTGAGAATTTGTAAAAATTTTTCAAATTAAAATTTTGAAATTTCTATTCCCAAATTTCTCTCACTAATTCAAAAAGAACATTTTCTACGAATTAAATTTCAAAATAAATTTTAAATATTCATATAAATTCTTGAAATATTACAGTACACTTCGGACAAACCTAGCTC
This sequence comes from Biancaea sappan, assembly GCA_037074585.1. Taxonomy (NCBI): domain Eukaryota; kingdom Viridiplantae; phylum Streptophyta; class Magnoliopsida; order Fabales; family Fabaceae; genus Biancaea; species Biancaea sappan. The sequence continues at coordinate 39,193,389 of CM073494.1, forward strand.
AACATTTTTCATTAGTGGAATCACTACTAAAAAAAAAACGAGATTTTGTGATAAAAAATTCACCACTAATCACTAAATTCCGTCACTAAATAAAGATTTAGTAACAAATTTTTCATCATAAAATTAAGTGCATCAAAAATAAAATTGTAACGAGCTAAGCGATTTACACTAAATTAATGATGGAACCGCAACAATGAATCACTAAATCAGTGACGAGCGTTTATGTCATTAATTTCACCAAATTAGTGATGCGGAAATTCCATACTGAATAGCCCAATTCTGATTGTATTTTGTAATTAGTGAATTGGTCATCACTAACTTTTTTGTTACTATTTTTCATTTTGTATTTTTTTTGTTCTTTATTATAATTTCATTCACCTCGTTTACTTCAAATTTCGTCCAACATACACTTCAAATTTCGTCCAACACAAAAACATAAAATTATATATACATACAACAAAAATAACAAAGTTAAACTAAAAAAATTACAAGAAATATTTACTGAAATCATTCAATAAACTCGATATTTACTAAAATCATTCAATAAACTCAATATTTTTGTTACATTGTAGAGTATAAACTCATTATTACAACTGCACTAAAAAATTACCCAAATCTCAACACATCAAAACTCGGGCTATATTATTCCTGATATTCATTCCCCCATAATTCAAATTTGACATGTTCATATCTCCAGCTGAGTGTCACTAACAAATATCTACCCTTATAGTTGCTTAGGAAACATAAAATATGTAGTCTGACAGCATCAAGTCAAAAGTTTATAATATCAGTTACCAAATCCTGCTCACATCTAGCTCTTTCAAGCACTTGTTGGTATTGCAATTTATTTGACCCAGATTGTTGAATTCTAATTTTACTTTATTATTATGATGATTGATTTATTTCTCTTGTAAATATTTACTTTCTGATTTGTTTCCTATTCATTATTATAATTGATTAGGATTAATTCGTATTGATTAGGGTTTATTTTTTTTCCTTTTCTATTGCTCTAGCTAGATATATATAAACCCTAGTCTACTCTTCAATTCTTCATGGTATCAGAGCATTATTCTGATCCTTCCTTCAGTTTTTTTTTCGTTGGTCTGTGTGCGAACATCTAGAAACCTTGCAAAATCTCTATCTTGGCTGAACCACCCTAGGGTTAGCCTCAAATCACCGTCGTCGACACGTCCTTGTCGACCAAAGCATCATCGAACTTCATAGGCACCGCCACGTGCCAATGTCTCCTCAGCCATGTCTTCCACGGCTAGAGCGTGAGAGCGCGTGCTCCGCACCGATCTTCACAAAAACGGCCACCAGCCATCGTAGAGCATTACCCAATCGTTGTTCTATCTGTTTAGGCACCTGTCCATGTGTTGTTCATCAACCAAGGGTGATTCAGCACCATTGCAGCTCTTCTGAAGCTTCAGTGTTATTCAAAATTCTCTAAAATAGAGTACTATTCTGCTCATTCAGACTCATATCCGTGCTGTCCTTCATCAATTTCGGTATTCTAGAACTGATTTTTGTCATTTTTTTTCTCTAACCATGGCTGCTATGGATTAGTCACCTCAATGCCTAAAAAACCTACGTGTTGCAACCAATGCCCAGAAAGGTATTTTTATAAACGCTTTTCAAGATAAAATTTCAAACCCGACAATGTGGATTGTTGATTCTAGGGCTTCAGATCATATGACTGGTAATGCCTCCTTACTCCTAGATGTCAAACCTTGTCATACAAATATCAAGGGTAAAATTGCCGATGGATTCCTCTCCACTGTAACTGGTGTTGGAAAAGTGAAAATTTTTGACTCTCACCCTTGATTCTATTCTATTAGTTCCAAATTTATCTTGCAACTTACTTTCAATTAGTAAGTTGACCAGTGACATGAATTGTATTGCTAAATTCTTCCCATCTAGTTGTTTATTACAAGATTTGGATTTGGGGAGGACGATTGGCAATGCTAAGGAGGTTGATGGTTTATATCAAATTCAAGCTGGAAAACAAGTACCTTTGACATGCCATGTTGCAGATAGTCCTAATAGCCCTGATAATGATAAGGTTATGTTGTGGCATCATTGTTTTGGTCATCCGAATTTTATATATTTATCAAAAATGTTTCCCTCTCTTTTCATCAATAAACATCCAAAGTTTTTTGAATATGAAGTGTGTCAACTTTCTAAGCATTGTCGAAATCCGTATCCTGATCATACATATAAACCATCCCATCCTTTTTCCATCATTCATAGTGATATTTGAGGTCCATCCTGCATCCAAAATATATCTAGGGTATGTTGGTTCATATCTTTTATTGATGATCACACTCGTCTTATATATTTGGGGCATGTTGGTTCATATCTTTTATTGATGATCACACTCATCTTATTTGGGTTTTTCTTATGAAAGATAAGTCAGAAGCCTCACAGATTTTCAAAAATTTCTACACCATGATTCAAACCCAATTTCAAACCAAAATTCAAATTTTTTGGTCTAACAATGCTAAGGATTATTTCAATTCGGTCCTTAAGAATTTTTTCCTTGAGCAAGGAATTGTGCATCAGAGTTCTTGCACTTACACGCCTCAACAGAATGGGATTACGGAACGAAAAATAGACATCTCCTTAAAGTGGCTAAATCCTTAATGCTCACCCATAATGTTCCCCATCAATTTTGGGGTGAAGCTGTGTGGACTGCTACCTATTTAATTAATAGAATGTCATCTCGTCCCTTGAAATTTGACACATCATGTCAGGTCCTCTCAAAGCATTTTCCTGACAATAGACTTGTTATCCATCTTCCTTTTAAGGTCTTTGGTTGTTGAGCTTTTCTACATGTTCCATCTCAAAATATAGGGAAGTTAGATCCTAAATCCAAAAAATGTATCTTTGTTGGGTATGCCCCTAACCAGAAAAATTAGAAATGCTATTCCCTAACATCACGAAAGTTTTATATCTCCATGGATGTTTCTTTCCTAGAACACACTTCTTTCTACCCCAAAACCCATATTCAGGGGGAGAACTCAACACCAGGAGAAAATCAATTTTGGACTACTACCTTACCTGGAATTGTTGCACCTGACTCTAAAAGGTTACCTACTTGTCCACCTGAATTAGAGGCTCCCAATACTCATAAACAAGAAGGCAATGCAGAGTTGAAAGTATACTCAAGGTGTCCAAAGCAGAATCAGAATGAGCAACAATAGATAATTCATGAAGATTGCCAATCTGACCCATATCCAACTCCTGGGGAGAACAATCAAGACACTTGAGGTATACCTAAATCTGAACTCTCTATTAATATTATATCTGATCTCTACCTTCCTGTTGCTTGGAGAAAGGGAGTTAGGTCATGCACCAAACATCCCATTGCTAATCATGTCTCATATGAGAAATTATCTAGTACCTTCAAGGCTTTTACAACAAATTTGGATAGAACAAAGCTTCCAACTTGCATAGAAGAAGCTCTACAACACCCAAAATGGAGGGAGGCTGTAAACGAGCAGTTGAATGCCCTGAAGAAAAATGGCACTTGGATTCTTACTGAAAAACCTTCAGAAAAGCAACCTGTGGGATGTAAGTGGGTGTTCACAATCAAGTAAAAAGCTGATGGGAGTATTGATAGATACAAGGCAAGATTAGTGACAAAAGGATTCAATCAAACTTATGGTATAGATCATCAGGAGACATTTGCTCCGGTAGCAAAGGTAAACATCATTCATATTCTCCTGTCTATTGCTGCAAACCTTGATTGGAAGCTTCACCAATTTGACATCAAGAATGCATTTCTTAATAGTGATCTTGAAGAAGAGGTCTATATGGAGATACCTCCTGGTTTGAAAAATCCAAATAACTCTCATATGGTGTGTAAACTCTATAAAACTCTTTATGGCCTTAAACAATCTCCAAGGGCTTGGTTTGAAAGGTTTTTCCAGGTAATTAAAAGGCTGGGATATGTTCAAGAACAGACAAATCATACTTTGTTTATCAAACATTCTCCTGGGGGAAAACCACTATTCTCATTGTATATGTGGACAACATAATAGTCACTGGAAATAATTAAGAAGTGACAAACTTAAAGAAGTTCCTAAGTAAGGAATTTGAAATCAAGGATATTGGTCCTTTAAAATATTTCCTTAGGATGGAAGTAGCTCGATCCAGTAGAGGAATCTTTATTTCACAGAGGAAGTACACCTTAGATCTTTTGAGAGAAACAGGAATGCTCGGGTGTATGCCTGCTGACACCCCCATGGATCCATTCAACAAAATAGGCTCAAAGGAGTCCTCTAGCAACGCCTTGTGGGAAAACTCATAAATCTCTCTCATACTCGACCTGACCTCAATTTTTTTGTCTTAAGTGTAGCAAGTCAATACATGAATAATCCTACTGAAGAACATCTTGAGGCTGTTAATCGAATACTCAGATACTTGAAGATGACACTCGAAAATGGTCTATTTGTTAAAAAAGGGGCTAATAAAAGTGTTGAGGTTATCTTGGATGTTGATTGGGCTTGCTCCCTAATAGATAGGAGGTCCACTTCAGGGTATTGTACCTATGTGTGGTGTAATCTTGTTACCTAGAGAAGTAAAAAGCAGTCTGTGGTGTCTAGAAGTAGTGCTGAAGCAAAATTTCGTGTTATGGAACATAGAATCTATGAAGTAATATAGTTGAGAAGAGTACTGGAAGAGCTTCAGCTTCCAATCACCACCTCCATGAGACTCCATTGTGACAATCAAGCAGTAATCCAGATTGCAAAGAATCCAGTTCATCATGACAGAACCAAGCATGTGGAAATCGATCGTCATTTCATTAGAGAGAAGTTGGAGCAAGGAGTTACTGAGATAATTTATACTCCTACACATCAATAGAGGGCTAATATCCTTACTAAAGCTATTCCCAGAACTCAGTTTGACAATCTCTTATCCAAGCTGGGAATGATTGACATTTACTTCCCAGCTTGAGGGTAAGTGTGGGATTCTAATTTTACTCTATTATTATGATGATTGATTTATTTCTCTTTTTTGTAAATATTTGCTTTCTGATTTGTTTCCTATTCATTATTATAATTGATTAGGATTAATTTGTATTTATTAGGGTTTATTTTTTCCTTTTCTATTGCCCTAGCTAGGTGTATATAAACCCTAGTCTACTCTCTTGTAATTATTAGATTGAGTAAAAATAATACTCTTCAATTCTTCACAGATATAGCAGCTCCAAAATCTGCAAGCCTTGTTAAAGTAAAATCACCTATATGCTATAGAATTTTAAGAAAAATGAAAGAGTCAACATAATATAATAAAATAAATAAGAGTATTAAATCATGCAGCATCTGCTCCAGTAAATTCAATGAAAAGTAAATTCAATGAACAAACTAAAAAGTACATTCAAGTCTTGACAAACTGATCGCTGCAAAGAACAACATACTGTAAATTCAATGAAAAGTTCAATGATAGACTAGGAAGTAGATCATTAATGATAACATCACCAAAACCTCAACAAACAGAATATGCAAGTAGACCAACAACCTCACAGTTAGTTTAAAAAACAAAGAAAAGAAAAGAAACCTCGTTGGCTTAAATTATATACATAAGGATTAATAAATCTCAAATTGGTTGTGCGCTCTATTTTGTTATTTCACAACCTGTCATAGACTGGTAATAAACCATTAAGAACTTGAATTTCATAATTTTGATGCAAGCTAGATGCTCTGACACACCAGATATGTCTGCTTTGAATACTACACCAAACCATCCCATAATAAAAGAACCCACCTAGCAGTATATGTGTCACATTTGCATCAGCAAATCATGTTGGATGATAAGTGTCATAATGAATGAGCTTCAACATGTATGAATTCAAGTGTCATTTAGGAGCAGCTTAAAACTTCTCAGATTGACCATATTTAAGCAATATTCAAAATTTCTTAATATATGGCATGTCTGATTAAAGTATGAATGAAGCTATGACAGAAAATTTAATAAAAAATGGACACAGAGGCAGACGATATTAGAAGGGAGGTCAAGGTAAAAAATAGTTTGGTCACTTGTGACACCAGCAACCTCAGGCCCAAATAACTTTTGAAGCAAGTATCTTGTCAAGACCTGCATAGTAATTTTGAGGAGAAATTATCATATTAGAATCTTGCCAATTGCCACATGTCCTAACATGAAAGTTGATCACTACAAGGATATCACAGTGGAAAGAGCAAAGAAAATATCAAAACTAAAATTTGAATTCCCTTCCTTTCTCTTCAATCCAAACTACCTTAAAAGAATGAAAAGCATATGATAGGCGAAAGCCAACTTTTGTTTACTAAAGAAAAACAATATCAATATATTTACCAAATGTCAGCTAAGAACAATGCGTTAGTGATTGACTAAAAATAATGAGCCACCACAAATTATTTTCACGTTTACCACACCTTCTGGTTTAGGGTAAAGCAGTCTTCCTTTTCATATTGCAGAAATAAACTGAGATTATTTAGAATCATGCATAAAAAGAGCTCACCTGCTTTGAGTCCTCAAAACCCACTACTGCATATGTGGAAGGAGAAGATATGGTGTCAGGAGGCAGAGGCGTAACAGAGGTGTCAATAATGGATATGGCTTGCTCATAGGGATTTAGATAAGTCCCAATGTGATGCAAGCTTCTTGTGTTAAATGAAGTTTTCCCTTCAAGAAACACCAAGTACAGGATATTTCAATATAACAATTCATACATTCCAACTTCAGTTAAAAAAATGTATGGCTTAACATGTCCACTCGTTACTCTAGGTGAAATCAATACCAACAATAAGATTGGAAGACTCAAGGCCTGCGCCTGCGCAAGGGCCTCGATTACCTACAACAAAATATATAAATAAATACGTGTCCTTCTCTTCAAAGAATTTAATTTAACTTATCCCAATGGGTTCGAGTTAAAGCAAGAAGAGCACACAAACACAGTCCTCCATATTCAATCATATCACTAATAAAGAATCAATTTTTTATTGTTTTAAACAAAATCAGGCATTTCAGGAAATACCCAACCTTTCCTTTTTCTTCCATTTTTGGACTTAAATTCCTCTTATGTATAACCTTTTTTTAATCTGTATACGAGTTACTTTTTTTTTTTAAGGTCATTTGGATAAGGTGAGCAGAGTAAAAAAGTGATATATATATATATATATATATATATAAATATATATATTTATAATTATAATATTGTATGTGTTGAAGATAAGTTTAATTAATGTTTCTAATGCTTCTGAATCAAAGCACCAAGCAAGATACTTAAGCACTGTAATCAGCATCCTTGGAATTATATCACCTAAAGAGAAATACTCCCCCACCATCCAAATAATCATAGAAAGGGCAGCAGGAACCTTGATTTTATCCAAACTACGGACCAACTGAATTATAACCTTTAAAATTGAAAGAAGCCATTCACAAATGCAGAAACAAAGTGTCCAACTAACAAATAAGTCAACCATAGCACACAAGAAAATACAATGTGCTCTGTACTGACAAAACCGAGGGTGACAGACAAACGGAACTGGAGAAAGCAATAACCTAAATAAAGCCACTGCTAATAACTAACTCAACCATAGCAACACCACACACACGCACACACACAACAATATTTTCTGCACCAACAAAAATAAGGGTGGCAGACAGAAGGAGCTCTGTAAAGCAATAAACTAGATAGGGGCCTGAAAGGAAGAGAACTCTTGGGAAAGCTTGTGAAGCACATGTCAAGGAAATAAAATATGGTGCTACAATACATATAACATTAAAATAATTTACATGAAACATAATTATGTTTATTACACTTTTTGCAGGAATACACTAGCATTATACCTTGAAATATGCATAGGTTATTATGAAATGATTAACAGAAGAGACTAGATCTAAAAAGTAGGGTTTAATTACTAACTAAATCATGAAGAAATTCCCAAAAGGGGGACGGAGTAGTATAATGAAGTCACTCACCACAAACATGAAGGCGCAGAAATAATTCAAAAAAATATAAAGTTCGAACAATATCAACTGAGATTCATCTATCAAACACATACAGAAAAATATACACATTCACCTGAAATCTGACCTAAACCTTAAAAAATAAAAAAATAAAAAAATAAAAAAAATGAAAAAAGGGAATTTATAAACAAAATACCAAACAAAGAAATATGAATTCGGAGGAAGCATACGTTGTCCTTGAGTTTACAAACGATCTTCAAACGAAGCCTGTCGAAGTCACCGTCGTCTTTCAACTTTGCAATGACGTCTTCTTTGCTAACAACCTTTCCATTGTTTTTCATCAAGTCTTCTCTTCGTACTAGGGTTTCTCCCTCTTGAAATCTGAATATATACCATCAAATGGGATGCAGTGGTTACTAAGGAGGGTTCAGTTTTGGAAGGGAGAGCAAAGAAAGGTTTAGGGTTCGTGCAAAACATTTTGGAAGCGAGAAAGATTTAGCGTGCGAAAGGGAAAACACAGAAGAGTGTTTGGGGATATTTGTTGTTTTGGGTGGGGGTCAGAAAATAAAGTGCTGGCTTTTGGTGCTAAACAAAAAACGCAGAAGAGATATATTTCATTTAAAAAAAAATCTGGCAGAATATTTATCACATAATTTGAGACGCCTAGCATTCCATCACAAACGAACTTATATTTCTAAAAAATCAAGATACATTACCCTGAGTTGCCACTAATCCATGACTAAAATAAAATATTAGTGATAGAATTTAGTGGCAGCCAATATCCGTCCCAAAATGTCTCAATAAAAAAGTCTGACAAGTGTTATCTGTCACAAAACCATCACTAAAATCATATTTAACAATTCACTAAAATTAGATTTAACGACATACAATGTTTCGTCACAAAAAGCATAAATTTGCAAAATCTATCACTAATCCGTCACAAATTTTGAAATATTAGTGATAAATTTCGGTCCATCACTATATCTTTTTTTTCTAGTAGAGAATAAACAATGTTAGTAAAAGTAATATATTTAAAATAAAAATGAAATATGTGGAACATAGTTAATGTAAAATAAACTTTAGGGACAAAATTGAAACTTAATATAAACGTTAGAGACTATAAAAAATATTTTCACCTGGATACACAAAGTAAGCATATTTTTGTGCCTCATTAAGGATTTCCCTTTGTGTAGATTATTCATTAGGAAAACATAATCAGCTTTCAAATCGCAAGATCCCTTCAGGATCAATAAAGAGAAGTTAGTTGTCTTCCCCTTTTGCACATCTTCCCTTATCCTACAAAACTTGGGGTCATCCCCTTGGGTTCCCTTCACCTTCTTTGTAAGGGAAGGTCGAGCTTGAACATGAGCCAAAAGTGAACCTATCTCGACAACCTTAAACCATATGCCACTTCTTTCCAACTCATGCAATTCCTTGATTAGAGGCCTCCTCGACACCGCAATATGGGCTAAACTCCCCATAGATTTCCTTCTTATTGCATCCGCTTCCACATTGGTTTTCCCCATGATGGTACAAAATTGTACAATTCAACAACTCCATCCACCTTCTTTGCCTCAAATTAAGATATTTTTACTAGACTATATATTTGATGCTTTTGTGATCGATGTATATTTCATAGGTTTCATCGTAAAAGTAATGTCGCCATATCTTTAGAGCAAACACCATGGCCACCATCTCAATATCGTGGGTGAGGTAGTTTTGTTCATGAAAGAAATTAGGGTTTTTGGCATTAAAAAAATAATCAAGAACATCTTCCTAATGATGAAAGAATGGACAAATGCTAATCCAGAAAATTTAACTAGTAGAATCGACTTTGCTTTGCATGAACATTCCATAGAAGGGTTAGATGTGATTGTAGACACCTTTAAACTTCAAGATTAACCATTTGTGTAACATCCCAAAAATCTCAAAAAATATAAGATACTGAGTAGAAAGAATTTAAGAAAAATAAAGAAATAAAAAAATAAAGAAGAGTTTGTGTTCACCAATCAACTGTATAGGGGGCAGAAGTCGACTGGCCAACTTTAGAAGCTTGACGTCATAGAAAATAATGAAATAGTTGACTGCCAAGTACCCAAAGATCGATAGCTTACTGCTAAATCAACAAACAAATCAACATTTAATTAAAATTACACTTGAAATGGTTAAACAATCTGAGGATAAGTTTCTAGAATAAACATACAATGTGTTAAAGATATTAACATAGAAAATAATATAAAATGGGCAACCATCAATCAAACTGAAATAAGATGTTAGAAACAGAGAATAATCTAAAAGAATGATTGGAGGATAGGTTGGAAAGGACCAAATCAGCAAAATCTAGTTAGAACATAATTTTAATAGCAAAGAAAAGAAATTGGGAAATGACCAGAACTTGCCTATAAACAGAGTCAAGTTAAAGAAGGAAAACAAAGACAAGGAGCATGTAAAATAGAGCATAGGAAATTGTTACTATGGGAGTAAAACTTGGAGAGTTAGCACTTAGCAAAAGGAGATAATAAGGACAAAGCAGTAGGACAACCAACAACCAAGAAGAATTCAAGATAGTCTAGTTCATAAAAGTTGTTTTCAAATTTATGATTCTCCATGTGATTTTCATTCTCAATTGCTTTTTATTGCTTGAATTCCATGATTTGCTTATATTTTTTTATGTTGGTTTTCTTTTACGTTTTATGAAAAGAAAAGCTTCATGAATAAGAACTTCTTGAAGGAAAAGTTTTCACGAAAGAAAGAAAGTCATGGCAAAGTTTTTATTTTCCAAATTTTATTTTGAAAGAAAGAATCCTGAAAGACAAAAAGGATTCTAAAGGGAAGTTTTATTTTTCAAAGCTTTTATTTCTACATAAAGGATTCTGAAAGACAAAAAGAACCCTGAAGGAAGAATTTTATTTTTGCAGTTTTTAATTTTAAAGAAGGGACTTTGAATGACAAAAAAGAATCCTGAAGGAAGAATTTTATTTTTACATTTTTTAATTTTAAAGAAGGGATTCTGAAAGACAAAAAGAATCCTAAAGGAAAAAAATTTATTTCTACAGTTTTTAATTTTAAAGAAGGGATTCTAAAAGATAGAAAGAATTCTAAAGGAAAGATTTTATTTTTCAAAGAAAGGATCCTAAAAGCCAGAAATGATCTTGAAGGAAAAATTTTATTTTCATCAAATTTTTTCAAAGAAAGGCTTGAAAGGTAAGGCAAAGTATGGCATGATCAACATTTCTTAGCTTGGGAATTTTATTCTCATGTTCTCTCAGTTGATCTTGGTCTAAAGGTCTACAATAACTTTCTTTCCATGGATAAAATTAGCCTTGTTTGAGAGATTGCAAGCTTTCTCACCATGAAGTTGATGTGATCACTCAACACTTTCTATTTTTAGCTTGATAATTCTGTTATCAAGTAGCTTGATAGTTTTGGTATCATGTAGCTTTGTAAATTCTACTACCATGTTCCTATGACGACTTGCCATAATTGCTAGTAACTTCATGGTATTGCCATGATGCTTTAAAAATGTTTTTCAAGATGTTTTTTCAAAATGCTCTTCAAAAATGCTTTTCAAAAGTGTAAGGTATCATGGGAAGTTTATACTGTTTAATGCTTTCAAATTTACACACACATGGATGGGCTTGTATTTTGGCTTTAGAACTGTGCTTTTAAGACTAGAATGGTAAAATTTCTTTAAAAGCTATTTTTTGAAAAAATGCTAGCTACTGAGAATTTCATCTTACTATTTTTGTGTTTTGAACTAACCATTCCAGGGGATTTGTCTAGGCAAAATGCAAATCAAGGTTACTAGGAGAAGCAGAGATGTAGGAATAAATATATGTACTAATGGGCAGTGCCAAATTTTGGTTAAACTTTTGTATAGGCATTATCTTATGTATCTTTAAATAAATTATGTTAGGATGTCGCACTACTACTTATGTAAGAACCTTAAATGCTAAAAGCTTTTGGATATTCATAATTGGGCAATCAATTTTATGAGTAACAATAATAAATAGGTTAGGACGGAATCATAAGTTAAGAAAGGTGGATGAACTGATAGCAGGATTCTTACTTGAGAAAAGTGCTGCAGTATAGTAACTAGTCAACCAGGAGCTTGAACCCAGTCGATCAGTCTACTTTTGAGTGGCTAAAAATTTTATCCAACAAAGTAATCAGTCAATTGGTAAGCTAGAGAAAGTCGACTATTTGCATCTTTTAAATCATAAATGAGTAGTTTCTCTCCTACTATAAGTTTGGTCTATAACTACAATCATAAGTAGAGATAATTCAAAATGTTAATAAAAAGGGTTGTCTCCCAAAAAGGACAAAGGAGAAGCATATAAATGAGAATGTTAGTTAATCTAGTAATGTGTCTTTTAATATTTAATTATTAGTTTCTATGGATAATGTTAGGAAAGAAGTTATTTATAACAACTTGTTCACTGGGAAGAAATAAAGGAACACCATGGGAAAATTTTGGAAGATACTTTGTGGACGTCTAAGAAGATCCACTTGCTCCCAATAGCAACAAAAAAAAGGAAGAAAAAAAAGAGAAGAAAACCCTAGTAAAATTTAGGAGGTTATAGAATTGGCATCATAGCACAATTCTAAGCTTTTGTATGGGTAGTTAGTTTGAGTTGACTTATGATAACTTTTTGTTGATATTGATATGATATGTGATTGTTGGTGTGAAACCTTTTTGTACATGTTTTATTTATATGATATGCAATGATGTGAATGACAAATTGTTAGAAAATGCAAAAAATTGAGTTAAAAAAAACAATTTTTTTTCTTAAGAGATAGGCACGTTTAAATGATAGTCAATCTGCATATATTAGGCACGTTTAAATGATAGTCAATCTGCATATATAGATGCTTGGTAATGATTGACATCTTTGGCAAAATTAGGAAAACATTTTGTTAAAACAAGTAAAATGAAATTTAGGGGCGTAATCAAAATTTTAGGATGTTAGCATATGGTTGAGAAATGACTGGTATTATGGAAAGAATGGCTAATAATATGATGTATCTATCTACATGAATGGACCTTCTTGCCAATAAGCAGGCTAACATTGTGGGAACTCTTGAGGGTATGGAAGAAGAAATTAAGGAAATAAAAGAAAAAGGGTCTCCTGAACTGTAATGACTCAAGTTGATATAGGCTCGTGTGAAGGGTTCTCTTTGAGTGTGCCTAAAAATTTTGAAGATATGAGTGACTTTGTAGGCTTTGGAGGTCATTTAAAATTGGAGCGAGTGCTTGTGATGTGCATGGGAGTAAGTGTGGGTATTGATATTAATTATGTCTTCGGGAAATCCTCAAGGAGGGACCCACATGAAAAAATGGAGAAGACGGGTGTTTGGAGAAAATTTGGTGAATTGTGGATTTGGAGGATGGACGAGGTGGAGGGAGAGACATGGCGTTGAGTGGGGTACATTGGGAGGATGAGACTTTCCATCCTAGGAGACCTCCTAGGCTTGTGGGTTGTAGGAGGGATTGAAGTGGAAAGGAAATTTCTCTATGTGTCATTATGGAAATTGGAGTTTAAATGGCTAGTGGGAGTGCCAAGAGAGGAGTTAAAATGTTGAGTCAGAGTGTATGTAATAGATAATTTAAAATTGGATGTCTAATCTTGCCTTTGACCATTATTTTAAGGGAAAGGGGTAAATTGGTAATTTCAATGGGGATTATATATATATATATATATATACACACACACATGCTCAGTACTCATTCTTACACATCACTCTCATCTTCCTTTATTTCTCCTTCCTCTCACCCATGGCAGACACCACCACCCATAGCCATGTTGTCTCCCGTGACTTCCCCCACCACCGAAAATGAGCTTGGGCTGAGGTAAGGGTAAGTCTTCCCCTTTTCTTGCTCATTTTCGTTTTTCCCAAACCCTAGAAAGGAAGGTATTGTTTTGGGCTGTTGGTAGGTAAATGTTCGGTCCCTTTGCTTTCATTCTTTGATTCTTAGCTTTGAAAGTATGGAAATTTATTTTTATGGCTAGTTTGTGCTTCTTGAAACCATGGTTCATTTTTGAAAAACCTCTCCATACATGTTTTAAATGAATTGATTCCTCTTGAACTTGTGGGTGTTACATTTAAAGGCCTCTAATGAAGTTTTTGAACCACCCAAAGACATGAAAATGTTCTCTTGTTGGAGTTTTTACCAAGTAAGGATCAAAGGAGAAGCTTGGGGAGTGTTTTCATGGAGTCCTCATATTGTTGCAGGTCTGGGCACTGAAGGTACCACAGAATCTAAGAGAGAGTTAGGTGCTTCAGTCACCCAAGGCACCATGGGCGCCACAGAGACAGAGAGAATAATTAGAGAGCCCCCTTGGCAATTCAAGTGCCATGGGATGGAGAAGGCTTAGCCTACATGAGGTGTTGGGCGCCTAGTGTCATTATGGAGGACTTGTGCTAAGTGGTATCAGAGCTTGGGCTCTTGATTTAAGACTTAACCGTCTAAGAGTAAATATGGTTGGATCTAGTGAGTGGTTTATGTCTGAAAATTGTTCTTTCACAGAACCTCCAATTTTTTATGCTAATCATTTTCAATATTGGAAGTATGAAATGAAAATTTTTTTTAATTTCAGTAGACCATAAACTCTGGGAAATTATAGAAAATGGTTTTTATATGCCTGTCAAGGAAGAACAAGGAAAATACATTCCAAAACCCAAGAGTGAATGGAATGATACTGAAAGAAGTTTAGTGCAACTCAATGCTAAGGCAAAATTGATTATTTCTTGTGCATTGAGTCAAGATGAATTTTTTAGAATTTCCAATTGTGCAACTGCTAAGGAAATGTGGGAAACTTTAGAAGTTGCATATGAGGAAGATCTTGTTGCAATGGAATTAAAGTCTAGAAATCTCATTAATGAACTTGATATCGCTCAAATGAAAAATTGTGAAACCATTAATGAGATACGACTTGTGCTTAATCAATTGCAAGCTCTTGGTGTTGAACTTACAGGAAAATCTCAAATCACCAAGGAGATAGAAGAAAAAGAAAAAGGAGAAAAAGAGAAACCACAACCAAAAACTGAATCATCAAAGAAAGCTTACCTATCTTCCATTTGGGGAAATAGCAATTCCGATGAGGAGAACACAAATGAAGAAGCCAACACTTGTCTTGTGGCCAGAGATAAAGATGAGGTAAATTCATTTGACTACTCTTTTGAAGAATTACAAGATGCCTTTGATGATTTACATGAAGAATCTCTTATGCTTGCAAAGAAACTAAATATTTCAAAACAGAAAAACTCTTCTCTTGAAAATGAGTTGGAAACATTGAAAAATGAATTTTCTATTTCCAAGGAAGAGAATTTTGTTTTTGAAAATCAAAACAGAACTTTGCAAGAAGAGAATTTGATTTTAAAGGCAAATATCTCTACCAACAAAAATTGCTTTTGTACCAAGTGTGATTCCTTGAAAAAGGAGAATGAGGATCTTAAAAACACACTTAAAAAACTTTCTCAAGGTAGAGAAATTCAAAACTCTTCTGTTGAGAAACAAAGTAGTAGCTTTAACAAAATTGGTTTTGTTCTTAACAAGTCAAATCAGAAATATTTCGAAAACTACTTTGTTCCTACAAAAATGTCCAAAAGTCCACCTTGCACTTGTTTTTATTGTGGACTGAAAGGACACAAGTCTTACTCCTGTTTTTATAAGAAAAATCTTATTCATGGAGTAAAAATGAAATGGGTTCAAAAAGGACCTCATGACCCAGGCAAACCCAAAAAAATTTGGGTATCAAAGACAAAGGATTAATTTGCAGATTTGCCTCGAAGCAAGGAGCGGAAATAACTTTTCAATGGCTACATCATTCAAACTCCACTCTCTTGCATCAAAAGGAGGCAATGGATAAGTAAACATACAAGCTGGAATGCATTGTAAGAAATTTGACTGATATGTTTACTGCTCTCTAATGCTTTTGTCTGTTCTCTAATATGCATTACATCTATCCTTGATACTCATGCATGCTATATCTGAAAACAATTGTTAGGTGTGCAGCTTATTGATTCGAATTTTGTTTTGAGCTAAAATCTTTCTTCCAAATTTTGCTCAAACTATCCTTTTTACCGCATCATGAAAACTTGCTTCCATTACACGCACATTTTTCTTGTCTTCACAACAATAAGATTACTCCTACCCATAGTATTTATCCTTGTTGTAATCTTATTTAAATATTTTCAATGAAATCAAATTTATTGCAAAATTGCATTTCATGGAAGCATAGCACTTTTATTAATATGGCATATCTTGAACATAATGTTGCTTCTAGTGCTCGAGATTTATTTGAACATCAAAGTGCTCCACCAAAAGTGTTTTGCAGGAGTTAATCCTCAAAATTATCCTCTAAAGCACATTCTTTCCTCTGCTCTCCGAAATCAGTAAGATTTATAGTTTTGAAGTTGGTTGGTCGACCAACGCTCCTATCAGTAGTCGACCAACGAAGCCTACATTGAACCAATGCTTGATAGATCTTGCAAATAATCAATCAATTAAGATCATTAAAATTGTAAGAAGACATGATCAATCAAAAGAAGAGCAATGAGCAAAACAAGGATATCAAAATCTTGAAGAGGAACTTCAAGAAGCAACAAAAGTTTGCCAAAATTGATGAGTATCTCTATCATTTACTTCTTCATTATTTAATTGAATGATACTCCTTGATCTCAATTGTACATTCTGGCAAATTTTTTTTTGTCATACTTTCATTGCAATGACATATTGTTTTCTGACATCTTACATACTTGATCACAACATGACATATAAAAATATGTTAAATACTTAAATTATTTTTTTTAATACATCATGGTTTGAGCATTATACATATAATCTCTTTTACATAAGCTGTAACTTATGAACCATTGTTTATGGATTATAGTTTATATCTGATTATATCTTATTAATCCATATTACCTCAATTATGTTACTACATACTCTGATTATAATATGTTTTATCTTGAGTAAGTATGTAACTTGCTTTTGCTTTGAAATGATGATATATATATATCCATGTCAGAAAATTCTTTCTATCTTTAAAATGGATATATATTTTTCAAAATATATATATCCTTCTATTGTACAAAATTTGTGCGGCTGATTTTCTTTATCTTTCTTTATTATTATAATTTTTTTAAGTACCGTCATCTGAAAGAAACCACTTGCATTAAAATAAAAAAAAACAAACCGAAGGATTACATTGCATTAAAAAAAAAGGGAAGGTTTGCTCATAGATGAGCAATCTACAGGCGAGGTGGTCTCGGATTAGGTGGGTTGTATTGAATCATCACCCCTTGGCCATTCCTTGGAGCAAGAGACTGAGCAATGTCACGGAGGGTAGTGTAAATCCCATTCATACAATCAACACTTCTTTGTTGTTGATTGCAGAAGCATTGGGTAGACCAATAGAAGAACCTATCTATTCTTGAAGTCAGTGCCGCATTGTTGCGTTTAGCTAACTTCTCCTGGTCCTCTATCATCTTCTTGAGTTTCTTCACCTCCTGCTCCAGACAAGCAATTTTGTCTTCTGACGTATGGCCTGTACTAATCTCCTCAGCTTCTTCGATCTTCATCTTCTTCTTTTGGTTCTCTTGAGATTCCTCCAAAGGTCTTTTGCCTTTGTCCTTGCCTAGACTCAAGTTTAAGTCGAGCTCTTCCTCCCTTGCCTCTACTGTGAGATCAATGAACTTTCTTGCTGCCATGGTTTGGAAAATTCAGAAATTTTTGTAGGAGTATGAAGAGAGAGGAATGTCAGAAAGTTATAGGCTCAGAGATGAATACTCTTTGTGGTGTGGTAATTGAGAACTCTGGGGCAGTCTTTATAGAGAGAAAATTATGACTAAGAGCCAAAGAAGATATCTCTTCGCCACACCCCTACACGCTCATCCTATGGATTTCTGCAAGCTGGAAGGCAGAAGTCTAGAGTACGCATGCACACCGATAATGCGTCACATTAATGGCAAAACCACGAAAGTCAATTTTCGGTGGATTTGCGGCTGATTTAATTTGTTTTGATTAGAAATTTTAAGGATTAATAAAATGGTGATATTCAGAACCGTATCACTCTGCTTTGTTGTGTTGTTCTTGAGAGCATACATGATTACATCATGCTGTGATTATATGTATCTAAGAACATTTGTTGTGTATGCTATTCATGCATCATGAGCGAAGGCTATGGCTAAGAATAATATTTCATGATTCCACATGCACTCATACAAAATGAGCTGTCAAAATTTTTACATGTACTCATCCTCAAGATACATATATAAATTCATTTTGAATGGATATATAAATTGCTTCCTTTGTGCTGAAATTTATCTTATCCTTTATGAAGCAAATTTGTTTTGGAAAAGGACTTTAAAAATGCTTCTGTTATGTTAATATGTTTTATCATATGAAGCAACATTCTTTTTGAAAAAGAAAAGATTTTAAAGATCTCTTTTGTTGTAGATAACAAAAGGGATGAAAAATATTGATGTTTCATATATGGATTATGAACTATATGCTTGAATATATCTTATTACACTAATCCATATATATTGCTTCCTTAGATGAAACGTTTCTAAATTCCTTCGAAGCAAAATGTTTTAGAAAAATATCGTGAATCTCTTGAATTGCTTCGACAATGCTGAAATTGCTTTGCCATATTGAAGCATTATCTGTTTTGAAAAGAAAAGGATTTGAGTATCCTCATTTTAAATCACTTTTGCTATATGTTGAAATAATTTTATGCATATATGCAGAAATTGTTTTTCAGAAATCTTGAAAAATATTATTATTCGATTTATGGATTATGATTAATATTCTTGTTTATATCATGCTTTGTTAATCCATATATCATATTTCTGCTGTGTGCTGTAAATATTTCTATCATATGACAGCAAATGATTTTTTTTTTCAAAGAGTTTAATTTTTCTGCTATTTACTAAAAATGCCTCTTCATAAACAAGCAGAAATCATTTTCAATGAAAATATTGCAGAAATTTCTTCAAAAATCTTACTTCAAAATTCTACAATCAAAAACTGAATTTCCTTTATAATGATTTGGACAATCTTTTTCAAAGGAAAAATGTTATGAAATTCAGGGGGAGCTTTGTCTCACTTGAATGTATTTTTTTTTTGAAAAAGAATATATCTTGAAAAATTGGATATTCATTATTCATTATTCTTTTTCAAATTATGCAAGGTTTAAGGGGGAGCCTAAAACTCTTTCAAGTTTTATCTTTTGGCTCATTTCATTTGACATGAGAAAAATTTTTCTAAAATTTTCTTTTTACATGTCAATGAAATCAATGATAAGTTTTGATGTATCCTTACCCCATACTATATTGACATCTTCTGACATCCTGACTTAAAGAAGGTATGTGCTTTAACTTCTATATATTGTGTTCCTTACACCTTTTTGTTGATGTCAAATAGGGGGAGAAGAAACAATAGAAAAATATGTATACGTGCTTATAACATTGCATTCATTATCTTGTGATACATATTTTTCTGTGGTGATTTGTCATCATCAAAAAGGGGGAGATTGTTGACCCTAAGGCTATATGCCATAAGTTTTGATGATGACAAATGTATTTGAATAGTAGCATTGATATATATAAAGATTAATTATCATATATATGCTACAAGTACTTAAGCATGATTATGTTATTTAATATGTATATTGCATATATTGAATCATGCTATTAAACTAACCATTGGGTTTGCAAGTAAGATATATTTTATAGGTTGGTTCAAATCAAGAAGAGTGAGCATTGTATTGAAGAACAAGGAAAAGCAATATCATGCTTCACTCAAGGAAAACAACATGCAAGGATGAAGCTCCAAGAAATGAAGAATTAGAAGATTTGAAGTCTTGGAAGCTTGGATGCATCAAGATAGCCTATGTGTTTACATTAGGTATATTTTATATAGGCTAGTATACTTGTGCAACTCAATGATTTAGATTTGCATACATTGGCTCAATTATTTTGAACAAAAAGATAGTGAGATATGAAATTTTACAAAAGTTAGTTTTTGACCTTTGGTCACTCTTTATATCATATCTCATAAACGAAAAATTATTTTTTCAAGTATCTTAATCTCATTTGATATTAGACTCAAATATCTTTCCAAAGGTATATTATTTATTGAAAACGGAGTCCAAATGAGAAATATATGACTATTTAAAATATAGTTTGAAAAACTGAAAGTTGATTATTCTGTTCTGACCTATAGTCAGTATTTTGATTATATCTTTTAAAAGAAAAATAATTTTTGAGTAAAACTTGGCTCATTTGAAACTAGACTCCAAGAGCTTTCCAACGGTATATTATTTGTTTAAAACGGAGTTCAAATGAGGGAGTTATGAATTTTTAAAGAAAGTTCAAAATCTGGACTGCACTATAAGTGCTGTAACGGCTATATAACGGCTATATAACGGCTAGTTTTGCAAAATCTTATATATATGACCTTAGATACACGATTTTGAGCAAGAACAAAGTCCTACAATGTGATATTAACTTCTTCTATCATCTTTGAGAGAAAGGAAAGCATTCTTGAGCCAAATCTTGCATATTCTCTATCATTAGAGTTATTAGAGCTTCATTTGTTTTCATCTACTCTTTAGAGAGAGTTTCTTTGTATTGTTGATTTTGATCAACACATATATTATTCTGAGTTGAGGTTCACAAGTACCGGTGTTGGAAGAACTTGCTTTGGATTGAGGAGGAGCCCGGATTCATAAATTCTCTATTGTGGTTTCGTAAATACCCGGATCGAATTTGCATGGTTGTAGTGGTTTGCAAGTACCCGGATTAAACTTGCAATTATAGTGGAAATACTCAAGTGGTCTCTTGAGGACTGGAAGTAGGCTTGGATTAGCTGAACCAGTATAAATCTCCGAGTTTGCTTTCTCTATCCCTTACTCTTTAATTTGTGCATATTGATATCTATTCTTTAATTCCTTGATCTTTATAATTATTTATCTTGACAGCACATTGATTTTCTGTATTGTATTTATTATCCTAAGCATTGTACTTTTACAGAAAATCATTTTAACTTCCAATTAATTCTTGTGAAAAATTTATAAAACCCAATTCACCCCCCTCTTGGGTTCCAACCATTACTTTCACTAAGTGTGTGATCTTGTTTGGCTTTGTAGGTGTTGGGGACATCTTGAGGCTTGTGTTAGCCGAGACTCAAGTTGGCCGAGATTCAGGTGAGTAGCTAGCCCACTCTTGGAGTGTCTTTTAATACTTTTAAATTGCATCATGGAATACATGTATGATAATTTGTGATGTATGTGATTGTGGAGAGCTAAAGATTTTATTTAAACTAGTCTATTTGCCATTCTTTACTCAATGCTAATTATTGGGTGTTTGAGTAATGTGCTAATGATTTATTTGAATGTTTAGAAGCCTAATAAAGGTACCAAGGGAGAGGAGTGGTGTTGTAACATAAAGAGTGGGATTGTTCATGAGCAAATCCTTGGTGTAATTTATCATTGAATATAGATATATTGTTTGACATTTCATAGTGCATACTTATAAGGGATTGCATTCGTTTATGTGCTTCATGTGCTAAGGGAATAGTGTGGCTTCTTTCCAATTATAATATTTGGTTTTATACCGGAGAACTTATGACTTCATGTCAGGAGTGATAAATCAATTGGCCTCTGGGCTGGAGGACCCTTTTGTGTGGTATGTGCTCTTTATTATTGCATTATGTTAAATTTGGGTGAGGTGCGAGTTCACTTTGTTGTGTGACCTGGGAGTGTGAGGTAACTTTTTCTTCTATAGAAAATTGCTAGAAATCCTTTTTTTTTTTGGTTGGGGATTGATATTGTTCAATTTTTGTGTGCTTGTGTCCTAATAGTAATGTATGCGGGGTGAGGTAACCTCCCCTGGGAGATATATTGGCTTATGGGCTGGAAGATATATTGGCCTATAAGCTGGGAGTTATATCGGCTTACAAGCTAGGACTTATATCGGCTTACAAGTTGGGAGTTATATTGGCTGTTACAAGCCCCATCTAGGTACATGACCAGTGCGGACAGTGTCTTAGTCTACACTATCACAAGTCTAACTTGCCCTTAACCTGCAACTTTCTTTAACTAAACTTTTATGTCATATCTAAAAGAAAATTTATATTTCCAAATTCCCATGTAAGAAATACACATAAAGAAGAATTTGTTTCTTTTTTACAATCATTACTGATATGAGAATTTCATTCTCTCTCTTACATAAATACATTACCAATGTGTTATCATGCATAAAACATATCACGTGGTTTGACTACATAATGCATAATAGTCTACTCAATTACAGAGCCTTTCTAGAGTTCTCCTACACATATACATATACAACTACATCTACAAGGGTATTGTCGTACCTCGAACAAAGGGGAGGTCCTTTGAATGCGCGTGCCACCAAGATGTAGGACTCGCAGTACCTGAAACTGTGAGAGGGTGAGTCCAAACCACGTGACTCACCCAAACATAGCCCTATCTATCATAAACACACGACTATGCATGCTAGGAACATTAGTAAATAACCATGCATTTTCAACAACTATCAACATTAGATGCACATGCAAATTTCTTTTATCTGCAACCTAAAGCATAATAAGACATGCACAATGAAATTTATGTACATGCAAACATGATATAAAAGAAACATTCACCGTCACAATACATTTCATTTTAACACAACATAAAACACATATTACTATCACAACAATGCATTCATACTAACACATCAATACACTTACATTCACATGTCTCCCTTTCTCCTCCATACCTCATCGTCACATTATTCCCCCTTATTGCCTCACACGCCCCCACTATGTATGTCTACACATGGGTCACAAATTTACATAATGATCTTTGGCTTTCTTTGGCCATACATAGAATTGTCCCGCCTTTATTTCCTCGCACATGGTAAACCATGAATTTACACATAATTGTGCCCTTTGACATTGTGCTCGTCGACACATGTCCTTCAGCATAAAATTTATCCTAAACATTCCTCTCTTGATTGCCACAATTGTCACATAATCTTCTTTTACATTACTTCGTCACACATGTTGAGGACTTCTAAATTTATCAAGATTCAGCACAATAGTAGAACATGCCTCAATCACTTAACATATTATGGTTTCCTCATGTATTACCTAATCTCACAAACTATAGGTAAACACATAGAAGTGTGCTTCTTAGAAAATCAAAGGAGGAATGTGGAAATATAACTTAGCTCGAAGGCCTTATACATATTTGCAACATAAACATAAAGTTTCACATCAAGTTACAAGTCCAAAACATTTATACAAGGTGTAAGATTTTACAGATCATAGAATGTAGTGGAATTTAAAATTTTCTCTAAAACCCATTCACCAATGGATCAACCTATATTACCATTACATTAACCATGAAAAACAAGATGAAGAGAAATACCTCTTGTAGTATAGCAACCTCTCCAAGCCAAAGCAAGTATCCAAAGTTGGATAACTCTAATGGTAATCCATGCTAAATTACGCAAAAGAAAAACCTCTTAAGGTGACGGGGTTTCTTCTCATTTTTGTGCTATCAAGCACGAAGAAGCTATGGAGAAAACCCTCTTAGTTGAAGGAGAAGAGAACAAGAGTGTTTCTAAAATAAATAATGAACAATTGAGAGAGAGTGGTAGGTGGCGCGTGACTCTCACTATCATATTTAAAGTGATAGGTACAACCACACACCCTAAAGTCCTAATTCCCTTAGTAGGCACTATTCCCTTACTAGTCTTCTTAAAGTAACATCTTAAGAAGCCCAATCTCTTTGAGAGAGTAATGCCTAAGAGGTTATTGTTTTGGGCTTTTTCTTGTTTGGGTAGGAATAGGAACATATTCCTATTCCTTTTATTCTCTTATCTCCTTTTAATTAATTCTCCAATTTATGATCAAATCCTTAAACCCGTTTTACATTCCTAGTGAATTTCTATGCTTGTGACCCATTAGGTTTCTAGCTATATTGGCCATTCACAATCAACATTTGATTGTAAATATTAAACGAGTGGTATCTAGTAACACATTGTGACCCCTAATTGACTAGAAAGTCAATTTGACTTTAAACCTTTACACAGCTAAAGTGTGTCTATGCAATGTGTCTTTTCACTATCTTATGCCCACTTGGTTCAGAGTATAGCCTATGTGTCAACTCCCATTAGACTTGATTACATCACATCAATTCCTTGTGTTGTGGGATTAATCACTATAAACTATGTCACTAAAGACCATATTCATGACAAGTCTGCTTTGGCCAAAGACTTTTTAATGATTATCTGAACAAGTGGTCATGGGTATACTTCTTTCTATCAGGAGTGGTAAATCCTCTGTTGACTACTCAAATATCTTCGAATACTTCATGATGTACCCAATCACCACTCTAAGAGTGACCCATGGTAGGTAACAAGGAATGGAGTCAAAACATAGGATCCAAATTTAAGATAACTTGAATTCATCATGTCCAAGGATACTTGCACTGTTAGCTGCTATGAGACCTATCACTGACATTTGAATAGGTATCTATGTGATGTCTCATGCAGGTCATACAATGTACTTGTTACCATTAACAAGCATTCACATGTTCACTCAAAACATCTCATTCTTACAACTTATAAGGACAGCTGCTTGATCAAATCAAGAAGTATAACATGTGATAGTCTATCTGGATCACTAATGTCTAGTCTCAGGTGATCCAGACCACCTTGGAGCCCATGGCGCCACACAATCAGCTTTTCAAATGAGTTGGTACCATGAGAGCTAACCCTTAAACTCAGGTCCAAGGCTAGCCCATGTCGCCTAGGGCACAAAGACTGGCACCTGGGGTGCCCCAAACTAGGCTATCGTAGATCCTCACAGTTTCAACCCAAACTGATCTAATCTCCATCCTATTTGATTCCAATAACTCATAAGTTCATCTAAGTTGCTTTTAGGCAAACAAAGACACTCTAAACAGCCCTAAACTCATAAATTAAAGGCAATGACCATGAAGAAGGAATTCGAGAAAATATTTTCAAGGTTCTTTCTTCCACCATCCAAATATCTTCCAATGATTCTACCATGTCTGTCTATGTTTTTTATCTAACAACAAATTGGGACATTAATCCACCTCAATTTATCAATGGCAACATCTTACACAATTTTCCCCAAATTCCTAACCTACGGTTTCTTCTAGAAAGAAAGGAAGAGGAACAAGAAGAAAAGGAAGAAGAAAGAGAACATTCGCTTACTTTTCTCCTATGCTTCCATATCTCCCTTGTTCAAGCAATGCCGTAGCTAGAGGTTAGAGGAGAGACATGAGAGAGGCCAGCTGAAGAGAGGGGGAGAGCTCACGGGAAGAAAAGAAAATGAATGAGAGGAAAAGGGTCGTGGGTATTTTAAGTGTGTAGTGTGGGGCCCACCTTTTTCTTTTCATTTTGGTCCTTAAAGACAAATCAAAATTTGATTAAGACTTGTAAAAAACATTTAGAAAAGCTTGATCATGGTTAGGGCACCCAATTACACTTCTCTAAAAGACACATAACCACATCCCTTATTTTCCATTAAATACCAAAATTTCACTTTTGTTCGCTTTAGTCCCTCTCGGTGCTCAAGCTCTACATTAACCTTAAATCCACCCTCTCTAGGGCACTGGGCTAAAAAATCATCCTCTTAGCATTCCTTCTTCCTCAAAGGTTATTGTTAGTGCTTTCTCAAGAGTTTTTTGTGTTTTCTTTTCCTTCCACTTTAGTCCTTACGCATTTTTCTTACGTTCACTAATTTTGTTTTTCCCTTCCAGTGTAATTTCACTTGACTAAGGGTAAGTTTTAGAATTTATTAAACTTTAGGATCCTTCGTTCCTCTAGTTGAAACTCCTTAATATGCGAAAAAAATTTCCAACCCCATGATTATGTACTTTTTAATAACAGTAATACCTGGGGTATTACATTGGCCTTCTGGCCTTTGGCTGGGAGATTTTTATGGTCTTTAGACCATGGGGATGTTTTCCTTATTGGGTTATATTATGTGCTAATATTTATCTTTGTGATAGAGTTTGAATTAGCACAGGTCACTTGGAGTGAAATTCATAATTTGGCATTGTGTTTGCTTGTTAGAGACCCAATGATTAATGAGTCAAGAGATATTATGGCCTACAGGCCGGGAGATAGTACGACCAATGGGTCGAGATACCTTAGGGAGCCTTGAGGCTCAAAATTATTTAAATTTGTGATGAACTTACTCGGTGAGCTTGTGTTAAGTACACTTAATGTTAGTGGTTAGCTTGACAGACGCCACTCGAGTGTGTGGGCACTGTATGTTAAGGAATGTTCCTTAGGAGTACCCTGGTGTAGGTTATGTAACACCCTAGGTTTTCATTATACTTATGCATGATTTATTTGTGTGTTGATATTTCGATTGTGTAATTGAATTTAATGCTTATACATGTGCATGTATATGATGTTTAAAATAATGGAAAATTACCTGTAAGATATGTGTGATGAGTCAAAGAAACTTGGTTTTAGCTAAATAATTAAAGAGAAGGACCTTCATGAAATAATCTAAAGTTTTGAAGTAAAACTTTGATTTCTAGAAAATAGTGGTGTTGGGTAGGTAAATGGAATGTCAAGATAAAAATTGCTAAGTGTGGGGAATAATTTGGAGAGAAAATAATTTGATTGGTTTATTTGAGTAAATTACCTAATTTCACTTAAGTCCTCATCTTAAATTCAAGGAAGAATTTAGGGAGGACCATTTAGCAATTTTTAAAAGATAACCCTCCCCAACACTTAGTAAAATTCTGACTCTTATTCCTCCCTTCCTATTTTTCACGTATATTTATCTATCTCTTACTCTCTTGAGCATTTGAGCTCCCAAGCATCAAGCCCTCAAGACCTTGCCTCTTCAGGTGAGTGTAGGGGCATCTCTAGTCATTGGTGGGTTGCCTCATCTCCAGGAAACACCAAGGTCCTAGGTAAGCTCTCATTTTTGAAAATCCTTCTCTATTTTTGTAGCTTTGAACCCTAAGAGTTGAAATAGGGAGTTTGGTGTGAGATGGATGTTTCAATGGTGTCAAAATGAGAGTCTTTGGTTCCTTAATTCTCATTCTCTCTGTTCTTGATGCTTTGGCTGCCAAAGATAAGCAAGAAACTTGATTTCCATGAATGATTTCACATAATTTCAGAAAAAAGGAAAATGAAAGGGGTTTTGAGAGATTTTGAGTTTGATTCTTAAATCCCAAGATGGAAACAAGTTTTTAAATATGCTCTTGAGGGTGGAATGCTTACTTTGATGGTCAAAACATTGAAAGAACTCTGATTTTGGGATAATTTTGAAGAGGTAAAAGGTGGAGAAAAATTAACTTGGTTATTTTTTAATCTGCTGGCTACAATACACAGTCATGGAGGTAGCAGTCGACTAGCTACCCTTAATATTTTATTTATTTTTGACAGAAGCACAGTGATCGACTGGCAAGTTGCTTACGGTCAACTGATTGTTCTTGAGCAAAAGTGGCAAGCTTAACAGATGCGCACCAGTCGACTGGTTGTTTCTAGAAAGAAATTGTATTTTTACAGTAGTGAATCAGTCAATTGGTATAGTGATAATAGTTAACCAATTACTTTATGTTACCCCATCCAAATTTTTGATAAAAATTGTATAGGTCGACTGGTATGAGGCCCCTAGTCAACAAGCTACCCACTGTTAGGATTGGCCAAGTGCAGTTGACTGCCAGGTAGAGGGTACTTGACCGGTTGCCTCTGGACAATGTTTTAGATTTCTAAATTAATTTTCTTCTTTCATTTCACTTAACTAATAAGGAATCTACTTTAGAACTTTAGGATCCCATTTCCTCCGAGTTATCACACAAAACCACAGTAAAAGCTAATTTGGGAATTGAGGTAAGTAGGCGATCTTGCTAACTTACTTTCTTGAATCTTAACATCATATTGCATGCTTATATGAGTAGTTTAGGATTTAATGAGAAATGTATATGTATGGGGTATGGTGCATGATATGGAAAAACATGTGTATGGCCATGTTAGAGAATTTGTATTTCATATTGTGATGAATCATATGAAATCATGGTTGTCGTTAATATGATTATGGCTTGGTAATACACTCTTGAAGGCTGTGGATTGGGGATTGCTGGGTAAAGCATGAACCAAGGTCAAGGGAGTGAAGTGTTCACCAGAAAAAGCCAAGAATTGGATGTGTGCATGATCTAGGGTCCCTAGGATAGACTCCTAGTGATGATAACTAATAAATTCCCAGTTGTAGCATGAGCTAGAATCTAGGAAGGGTATGTAATCTAGGATCAGTAGCTAGTGATTGCTTGAATCATTGTGTGACTATTGGTTATGATGTGAATTACCTCTTGAGTATGCTAATTTGATGTTATATATTTATTTTCTTGCACACTCATTTGCTTACTGAGTTTTGGAAAATTCATTCCCTTTTTGGGTTTAACATTTTCAGATACAGTTGCCGAGTAGGAGTACTTGACAGAGGAGTAACAATTCTTTGAGTGGACCTTGCTTGCTTCATGGGTGGGTTGTTATTTTGGTGTTTTGTGTCTTAGTAATGCCCTGGAGTCACATAGGTGTACTAGGATCTTTTAGGTTGTGGTTGGATCTATTTTGGATACGTATAAATATACCTTGATATATTTTATTATATTATATGTTCCCAGATATTCCCCCTTTTGAATTATGTTATATGGAATATCTTGAAACAAAGTGATGTAATGAATTATCTTGATATTTGAAATGAAATGGTATTTTCATGAATCTTTGTGAACCCTTACTTTTGTGCTAAAAGTATGGTTTAGGCTTACAATACTAAGGGGTATATCTCTCCATATTTTGCCGATCACATGCCCTGGTTGCGAGCTATGACAAAGATAATATCAAAGCTTAATTTGTCTACATTTCCTATATACTAAGAGTAGGGTGTCCTTAGTGGGCCTTCCTTTATTATCATGAACCATGGAAAGAGGTTCCATACAAGGCCCTATAGGATTGTCGGAATTGTTTCTTTTATGTCTTATTCCTCTTTAGTGTTTTGTTAAGCCTTTTTCCATATGCTAAGTATGTCACTTCATCTTATAGAATCTTGATTTCTCCTTGGAGCACAAAGGGTCTAATGATCAAGGCAAACATATGGGGCTATGAGGATATGGCACTACTACCTGCCACTTCTGTGATCAGGCAAGATGTGGTTTCCAAACATGCTGAGAGTGAACATGCTTCAAGTATTAAGGGGTTGACTCATGGAACCACAAGAAGGAATAAGGCATCGTCTCAGATCGGTGGTGATGTAGTAATGGAAATGTTCGATGCTTTCAATGATCGGTTAGATAATATAGATGCAAGAATCAAGAGACAAGCGACGGGTAATACTCTAAACCCTCTGATTGCACCTCCTCCTGTTGGGGCTCAATCTGAGCTACAAATGCAGCCTCTTCCCCCACCACCTAGAGAGGGGACAGTGAGGGATATCAAGGTGTTGGAGTTTACGAAGATGAATCTACCCACGTTTTTTGGTGAAAATCCTAATGAAGACCCTCAGCAGTTTTTTGATGACTGTGAGAAGATATGTGCCGCCTTAGGCTACTCCGACCTTCGCAAGATTGAGTTGGTGACCTTTCAGCTCTGTGGGAGAGCGTATAGGTGGTGAAAAACCTGAGTGAATGGAAGAGCACATAACAACCCACCTGTCACTTAGGAAGAATTTTATAAGGTATTCAAGGATCAATTCATTCCTAAGAGTGTGCGGCTTGCTAGGGCTCGAGAGTTTTAAACATTGAAGTAGGGATCCATGACGATGGATGAATATGATGACACATTTGTTTGTCTAACTGAATTTTCTCCACAGATGGTTGTTTCTGGGAGGAAATGATATTTTTTCAGTAGCGAATTGGTTGACTAGTACAGTGATAACAGTCGACCAGTTGCTCTTTATTACCCCATCCAATTTTTTGATAAAAATAGTATCAGTTGATTGGTATGAGGTCCCTAGTCGATTGCCTGCCCACTGTCAGGATTGGCCAAGTTGAGGTCAGTCGATTGGTTGCCTCAAGACAATGTTTTAGAGTTTTAAATTAATCCTCTTCTTTCATTTCACTTAATTAATAGGGAATTTACTTTAGATCTCATTTCCTTCGAGTTATCACACAAAACCATAGTAAAAGCTAATTTAGGAATCAAGGTAAGTAAGCGACCTTCCTAACTTACTTTCTTGAATCTTAACATCATATTGCATGCTTGTATGAGTAGTTTAGGAATTAATAAGAAATGTACATGTATTAGGGTGATGGTGCATGATATGGATAAACATGTGTGTGACCATGTTAGAGAGTTTGTATTTCATATTATGATGAATCATATGAAATCATGGTTGTGGTTGATATGATTGTGGGTGTGGCTTGGTGGTACACTCCCAGAGGTTGTGGATTAAGGATTGCCAGGTAAGGGCATGAACCAAAGTCAAGGGAATGAAGTGTTCAATGGAGAAAGTCGGGAATTGGATGTGTACATGATCCAGGGTCCCTAGGATTCCTAGTGACGATAGCCAATAAATGTCCAAGAATGGCATGAGCTAGAATTTAGGAAGGGTACGTAATTCGGGATTGGTAGTTGGTGATTGCTTGAATGGTTATGTGGCTATTGGCTGTCATGTGAAGTTCCTCTTGAGTATGCTAATATGATGTTATATATGTGTTTTCTCACACAATTGTTTGTTGGTTTAACATTTTTTAGATACAGTTGCTGATGGGGAGTACTTGCCAGAGGAGTTACAATACTTTGAGTGGGCCTTCCCCGCTTCGTGGGTGGGTTTTTTGTGTCCTAGTAATGCTTTAGAGCCACATAGACGTACTAGGATCTTTTGGGTTCTGGTTGGATCTCTTTTGGATATGTATAAATATTTATGTGTTCCTGGATGTTCCCCCTTTTGAATTATATTATATGGAATATCTTGAAACAAAGTGATGTAATGAATATTCTTGATATTTGAAATGAAACAGTATTTTCATGAATCTTTGTGAAACCTTACTTTTGTGCTGAATGTATGGTTTAGGCTTACAATATCAAGGGGGTGTATCTCTCCATATTGTGCCATTTACAAGCCCTGGTTGCTGGCTGTGACAGGTTAGATCAGGAGTGTGTACTTCATTATTGAAAACCCTAGAGATGTTATTACCCTACGGGCTTAGAGGTACCTTTAGCCTACGAGTTAGAGGTATTGTTGACCTTCGAGTTCGGAGTTGGCAAATCGCCTTAAGCAATCTAGAATACCCTGAGTGTTCACATAGAATCACAACGTGTTTTTCTGACACACTCGGTCAGTGTGTATCTTGCAGTAAAAGTGCTAAACCATATAATTTGTGGAAACACTAAACAATGAAAAGGTAAAGTGAGAGAGAGTTTAATCACTGTGATGTTTATCTCATTCTATTATTGCATTTTGCAAGTTTGCATAAGCTATGAAACAGCTACCAGAGGAGTAATATAGGTTCAAGGTTTTCGAGCTTATATGCCTTAAAGGTTGGAGTTCGTCTATCTTTTCGATATATTGTTATTGTAAGCTCTGTAGTTAGATAAGACACCTAGGAGGGAGAGGTTATGAATGTAGGGTGTTACTGACATGGCATGTATACACATTATTTTGCATGTTTAATTGTTTATTTATATGATCATGCTTGTGACATGTTGCATGAGAATCAAGAGCTAGAAGATTTAGGCTTACGGTGTAGGAAAATAACCATGCATTGTGCCCATCACATACCCAGATTTTGGGTTGTGACATGAACCAAAGGAGGAGAAAAAGAAGAAAGCTTTTGGTTCTCATTGCAAACACACTGTGTCCTCGGTGTGGTAAAAGGCATGGCAACACAGCATGCATAGTTGGAACAAACACATGCTTTAGATGTGGAACACTTATGGACATGGCTAAAAATTATGGCATTGCAACTTTGGGACTCCCTAATCCCAATGAGCCTAAGGAAGAAGATAGTGCCACCTTCGTTCCTGGAGAAATCAAGTAGTTGTCCACCCCAAGTAAATCCTTTAGGTTTAGTATTTCTTGAATTATAGAAAAGACCTAGGATAAGTGGTATCAAAAAACAAAAACACAACTTAATCATAGTTTTAGAATGGCAAGTAGAGAAATAGTTAGAAGCATCTTCCTAAAATAGGTAGTAACACCTAAAATGAATTTTACTAAAGATTAAAAGAATTAAACCTTTTCTCCAAACTAAGAAAATTGCAAAAGACTAAAAGTAAATAAATTCTCTATTTATATAATTAGTACAAAGTCCTACTTACTATACTTGAATGCTATGAAGATGCCTTATTTGCTAATATGATGATTGCACATTTGAGTTACATGAGTATTGTATGATTTTCATATATTGTGGTGTGCTTCTTGTCAATTAGTGTAATAAGATGCATTTTGTAATGTCTATTAGAATTATATGCATTTATGCAAATTAGCAAAAATTATAATATGGACTATAGGGAAATCTGGTCAAAGACGTGTTATTTTTCTGAAAATATTTACAAATTATCTAATTTCATAAAATAGGTAAATTCTGAAATATCTTAAAACATAAAATTTTGCACTTGATAAAAGGCACTATCAGTTGACTGATCTGTGACTATTGGTCAACTAATTGTCTTCGAATTTGCATAAAGTAAAATAGAGAGATATCGGTCAACTAATGCAAGACAATTAGTCGACTGATATGTCTTAAACTTCAAATCTTACAAAATGATACTTGAAAAATAACATTAACAATTCCACTTATATATATACATAACACATGTTTACTATTTCTTGCAAATTCTCTTCTATTATGTATATAACATACAAAGTTTAGTTACAACTCTTATGAAGTTACAAGAAACTCTTAAACTTTATCATCTATATGTACAATACACAACATTCTTTCAAAAATGCCATCAAAAGAAGTGATTCAACTAACTAACAAATCATAAATTTATTTCTTTTCTTTCTCTTTTCTTTCTACTTCAGTCCATAAAATGGTAAAATCATTAAAAAAAAGGTGAGAAATGAATCTCAGTAACTAGTATATTTATGAAACATTACCACCATTTCAGTCATAAAAGCAATTCTAATGACAAATCTTATTTCATGAAATATAAACTAATATGAACACATAACTGTGATATGGTCTTTTCTTTCAATATAGTGTACTATACTTTAATTCTTTCTCAAGAAAAGTACTCAATGTCTATAAGGAATTTTTATCATCCCATGAGGAATTTCTAGGGTTTTATCATCCCATAAGGACTTTCACGTCCTATGAGGAATTTCTGTCAGCCCACGAGAAATTTCTGGGGTTTTGTCATCTGGTGAGGACATAAAATTTATTTTTAAGAGAAAGATGGTTCTACTTGTTCATGGAAAAACTTTAAGATGTAAATACTTGATAAATCATAGAAAGGCATGGCGAATACATCAAATACTTTGCTTTTATGAAAACTAGTTACCTTAACTCTCCTAAAGCTGAAATTGGTGTGATATCTTATAATTCCTCTATAATATTCCTTGTTTCTTCAACCTCTAGACCAACTTCTTCCTCTTTCTTCTTTCCTTAGCCAGAAAATTCTTGTTCTATCATTTTTTAAGCTCTAGAATCTATCTGAACTAGAAGAATCAAGTTAGAAACTTACCTTTTATAATTTTCTTGCTAAAATCTCCACTAGAACTTCCTTCTCTCTCTTTTTCTTGCTCCTCACGTTTTCTCTCTCTCTTTCTTCTTTAAATTTTAGAAATTGCTTTTTCTCCCTATCTTCTTACTTCTAAAAGAGACTGAAGAGCCTTCTTATTATGGAAATCTCCCTTTTAACCCTACTCTATTATTTCTAAGCTTCATTAGCATAGTAGGGGTGTTTAAGTAAATTTTCCCACTGATTTTCAGTTAATACCGAGTTATTTTTGCACTCCAACTGTCCATTAGTCAACTGATTGCTCCTCGATAGTTGACTAATTTGTAATTAGTCGATTGATCTATCCTGATTAGTCGATTGATTCATCTTGATTAGTAGATTGATTGTTGCAGGACCTAAAATTTTAGCCTGACAGAGAATAGTTAGTCAACTGATCTCTCCTCATCAATCGACTTATTGTAGATATCAACAACCTAGTCTGATCTCTTATGCTATTAGTTGACCGGTTGCTACAATTAGTCGACTGATTCTCTCAGAACTTCATTTCCTCTTACTCTTAGCTCATTTATCCTAATTTTTGAAGTCTTTTCTTTATCTCTCCCTCCTAAGCATCCAAAAACATATTTTATTAATTTCTAACATCATTTCTAACTTAAAATAAAGAAAATATAACATAAGTAAAAGAAAATATAGGATGTTACAATTCTACATCCCTTAAAAAAAAATTTCCCTCAAAATTCAAAGTCTTACCTCAATCAAAAAGCTCAAGGTATTCTTTCTTCATGTGGTCCGCCATTTCCCATGTAGCTTCTTCTTGTGTCAACCATTTCTAGACAACTTTTACTAGAGGAATTTGCTTGTTTCTTAATGACTTGATGCGAGTATCAACTATTCTATCCAGTTTCATTTCATATGTCATATTATCTTGTAAATGCAATTTCTCATATTCAATAATATGTGTAAAATTTGGGAGATACTTTCTTAATTGGGATACATGAAATACATCATGAATATTGCTCAAACTTGGGGGTAAGGCTAATCTGTAGGCTGTGGTACCAAGTTTCTCGAGGATTTGGAATGGTCCTGCATATCTAGGATTAAGTTTCTTTGCTTTTAATACTCTGCCTACAGCTATGACTGAGGTGATTTTGAGAAAATATGGTTACCAACATTAAATTCCAAAGGTCTTATTCTTTTATCTGCATAACTCTTTTGTCTGTTTGAGTAGTAGTAAGACATTCCCTTATTAATTTTATCTATTTAGATGTCTGGTCTACCACTTCTGGTCCTATTATTGTTCTTTCCATAAGTTCTAACTAGGTGACCTACACTTTCTCCCATATAATGCTTCATAAAGGGCCATCTGAATGCTAGATTTGCAACTGTTATTGTATGCAAATTCTGCTAATGATATGTAATTATCCCAGTTACCTTTGAATTCTACTATACAAGCCCTCAACATATCTTTTAGTATTTGATTAACTCTTTTAGTTTATCTGTCAGTCTATGGGTGATAGACTGTACTAAATCTTAATCTAGTTCCCATAGCTTCCTGCAAAGATCTCCAAAATCTTGACGTAAATCTAGGGTCTCTATTAGATATGATGCTATTTGGCTCACCATGAAGTCTTACTATTTCATTGATATATATTTGTGCTAACTGATTCAGGGTAGATATAGACTTGATTGGTAAAAAGTGTGCAGAGTTGGTTAATCAGTCTACTATCACCCATATAGCATCATTACCTGAAGATGTCCTAGGTAAACCTACTATAAAATCCATGGAGATACTATCCCATTTCCAAACTGGTTGCTACAATTAGTCGATTGATTCTTCAGAACTTCATTTTCCTCTTACTCTTAGCTCATTTATCCTAATTTCTCATGCTTTTCCTTTATCACTTCCTCCTAAGCATCCAAAAACATATTTTATTAATTTTTAACATCATTTCTAACTTAAATAAAAAAATATATTATAAGTAAAAGAAAATATGGGATGTTATACATTTAGCCCTAAAACATGGGAACAATAAGGTTAGAGACCTAACAATAAGAAATCAATAAGGGAATGGGAAGAGTATGAGAAAGGCAAAAGGAACGGTCTTGCATAAGCAACTTTTGAAGGAAAAATGGAAAATAGGAGAGTCTGGTGTGTAAATAATACTTGACTAGTATAATTTACAAATAAGAAGCTACCATTACTGGATTCATGATAAAAGCGAATTATGTCAACTAATCCTATGTTTAACTCAAGCTTAACCCACCTAGCATAATTGATACTTTAGAATTTTGAGGACAAAATTCCCATTTTAGAGGAGGGTAGAAATGTAACATCCCAAAAATTCTCAAAACATAAGATATTGGGTAGGAAGAATATAAGAAAAATAAAGGAATAAATAATAAAAGAAGAGTTTGAGTTCACCAGTCAACTATATAGGGGCTAAAGTCGACTGGTTAACTTCAAAAGCTCGACGTCACAAAAACTAATGAAATTGGCTTACTTGACCCTTTTCCTTCTTGATACTAGTTTTCGCCTTGACTAGCCTGTTAAGGAGCTCATAATTTGGACTTCCATCTAATTCATGTTGAAGGTCATGATCAAATGGGAGAAGACCTAGGCAAGGATTGCAAAACTAGGTCAATACCTAGTTCTTCATCCATGCAAAAACTAAGAGAGGCTAAGCGCTCAATCAACCCTATCATATTGAGGACATGGGCACTTACTGATTAACTTTTAGTCATCTTAGCTCCATACAACTCTTTTGATAACATGTACCTTGTTGTACGGCTGTGCTCCCCATACAATTAAGTTTTTAGTCATCTTAGCTCCATATAACTCCTTCCATAAGTTTTAAGAAGACATCAAGTACCCCTTGTTAATGAAAAGTTCTCCCTGTCGGAGGCAATCCCTTATGTCATGACCTGCTTGCTAAGCACATGACTAGCATAGTAATGATGCTTCTTAGTTACTGTAAGCCTAACTTATCCTCGAAATATCCTACTATCACGATGCACTTCCTGGGTACATGACTGGCACACTAACGACTCTTCCCCATTACTATAAGCCTAACTTATCCCTGAAATATCCTATTATTCTTATTGTATTTATGTAACATTTTAAAACAAATTAAATATGTAATTACCAATTTAAATCTAAGAAATTTAAACAAAACTAAATAAACAAAATTTAAATTAATCAAATGATACCCAAAAACCATCCTAAATGTCATCGCAATTATAGAGCAACCTATTGACGTTAAAACATAAAGAAAGGGCCTACCTGGCAATGGGAAGGTCCACACCAAGCACCGTTACTCCTCAGGTGCGTGTTCCTTAATGACGATTCGATCTGTAAAAGAATGAATCATGGAGAGTGAGAGTTATGGGAACTCAGTGAATAAATAGGCCTTGCCTTAATAGGACCCCAATACATTACTAATTATTCATATATGCTCGAAGGCCATATAATCAACCAAAAATCATCGAAAATATATACCAGAATACAATAAATCCATCTAATTCAAACCAGTGGAACTAGTACTCATCAATGGCAGCATTTCCCTAGGAGCACACATAGGTTGGCTCACCAATTTCATTCCCACCATGACGCAAAACCTCAACCTCTCGATCAGGGCGCCTCACAAGTCTCTTACCCGACCCAAGGTATACCTTCTACCGAGGGAGTTGTTGTCTTTGCATAACTAACAAAGGCACCCTCTAACCCGAGCTTCTTGCCTTGCCATGAGAAGGTTTACCATCCTGCTCAATCACAAATAATGTCTGAGGCACATATCAACATCAATCAATAATATAGCATAATTCATTTAATCTCACCATATTGTTCATACAAATTGCATTGTTAGAATCAAACGATCAAATTAGCCATTAAATTTATGCATACATCAGTCGTCCCTTTTTCATAAATGCACAAATAATTTAACCCGGTTTCATAACCGTAAAAACACCATATGATTTTGGGATCGGTCTACATTATATCCTTATAATTAACAATGCTAAGACTCGATTAAAACGAGGCCAGTTTACTCACTTGGATTCCAACACTATGGTTACTGGGTTTCACATGCTTTTGAAGAAAGAGAAGGTGTGTACAAGATTTCGAGATGAAATTCACAAAAATGTTGCAAAAAGAAATCAAAATCATGAAATCAAAAAATTTCTCGTTTTTGTTTCTAACCTTCATTCACTTTTTCGATCATATCTCCAACACATTAAAAAAATTTCAAACAAAATTAACCATGTTTGAAACTAAACTCAAAGAGCCTTTCCAGTGATATATAATCGTTAGAAATGGAGTTCAATTAAGGGAGTTATGACCAATTTAATTTTCATAAAAATAAAAGTGTGATAAATGATATTTTTAAGTCCTTACCTTTGTTTCTTGAAATTTTCGGCCGTTGGGAAAGATCATCAGAGATTTATTCTATTAGACTTATGTGAGGAGGTATGGGTGAGTGAGGAACGTGGAGGCCTTGGGTCTATTTATAGATTGGGTTTAGGCTTGATTAGCTTAGGTAGAATTTAAATTCAATTAGGATATCTTAGATTTTTTTTATTATCCTTAGTTTAATTATTAATATTAATTCAACTAGGATTCCCTAGATTTATGATTATCCTAGTTTTATTTACTATCCTAGTTTGATTATCCTTGTTTAATTATTATATTAATTCAACTAGGATTCCAGCCTCAATTTGGCATGGACATTTTAATAGGGATATACGTGCATACATTGAAGTTTTATTTATTCCACAATCACACATGTAAATTAATATAAAGAATTGAGTCTATTCTACTATACACATATACCATTGGCCAAGACTCCCTACCAATTGTCCATATACTCACACAATTATATCAATCACTATCATATACTTCACTCACATGCGTTGTTCTTATCCAATAGCACACATAAGAGTCTTCCAAATTTCGGTTTCATACCATTATAATAAGATTATGTATATATATATATAATACATCCAAGGTAGTTTAGAGATCACCCTCACCTGAATTCCATGCTTATCTACCCTGGCTAGCCTTGAATGATGTAGAAGAAGCATCAAAGAATCCATCCCTAAGAGGAAACCATATCGAAACATCTTAAAAATCAAAAGATGGGGAAAATCTTACCTTCTACTCTGACCTTTGGTCATTCGTTTGATCATATTTACTCAATGGTAAACAATTTTCAAATGAATCCTATCCTACTCAAAACTAAACTCAAATAGCTTTGCAAAGATATAAAATTCACTTAAAACGGAGTCCTGATGAGAGAGATATGTCAATTTGAAAATAGACCAGAAACTGTGGGATTTTTTTGTCACATGAGCGCCTAAGTGAGAGGATGACTAGGTTTATACTCTGTTCATGCATTTTTGACACCCAAAGACACTCTAAATCATCCCTAGCCTCCCAAATCTCTCCCAAATCATTTTTATCACTGAGAATGGGTCCCATACACATAAAAGACCTATCTTGACTCATTTAAAAGAATCTAAGATTTGATTTCTACACATGAAAACCCTAAAGCCCTAAATTTTCTGGTTTAGTTTCATGTCAACTGAAATCAAACTTTTGCCACCATTACCAATGAATTCCAAGCTTCCCAATGTTCCAAATACAAGAAGGAAAGTAGAGAAACTCAACCCAACCAATTTCTACAAGAATTTACCGAGAATCTACCTTAGGGTTCATCATATGTGAAATTTCAAGGAAGTTTGGGAAATGTTAAGATTCTTACCTTTAATCCATGTTTTTCTGGTGAAGGAGGGTTACCGGAAATGGAAGTCCATGCTGGAGACTAGAGAAAACCAAGAGTTTGAGAGGAGTTGGAGTGAAATAGACAAGAGAAGTGAGAAGAGGCATTTGGGCATGAAAGGGAAGATAGCTTTGGGAGAAAATTATAAATGTGTAAGTATATGTTACCTCTCATGTATATATATATATATATATATATTCCATAACCAAATGACCATAAGAAGAATAAATCCTTTTTTTTTTTGAGAGATTTCATATTTTCGAATAGTTGACACGTGTACATCCTGTGAAATTCCATTTAGCAATAATCTTACTCGTTGATATAATTAGATTCTTAATTTATCCACTTTAATACAAAACCCATACTAATTCTTTTTCTTTCATTTTAGCCCCTTTAAGCTCAGTTACATAGACTAGTCACCCTATCAGTGCATGTGACTCACTACACACTTGAGTTTTCTTCTTACCCATCATAAAACTTTACCATCACACACACAATCCTCCACTAATAAAGAAAAGTTTTCCTTTATCCTTATGTTTTCATGTCATACTCACTATAAGTAACAGCCCGAGGTATTGGGGTGTTACATAACTTCCCCTTGTAATGAATACCAACTCTGTGCCTACCTTTGAGCTTTCCAAAATGTCGTGATCTAACGTTTCCTACCGAACTCCTTGCCAAAACCATGCATGCCACCTATATCTGCTAAAGGCACTTACCTCAAAGTTTTCGAACTCATGACCCCACAAGACCTTATTCTTGCCTATGAAAAGAATTTGATAAAATGTTAAAAAGTGTGCTTGCATGCGCTTGCAGCTTCATTATCGCAACCTCGTTACCCATTAGCGAACCTTTTCCTTATATTCAGATTTCTTTCTTAGTGGGATAAATACAGTAACGGTAGGATTATCCCACATACTGTAGATTTAGGCTAATTCTCATACCACAAAGGTTACTCTATCCCGATATTTGAAAATATTTCAAAACAAAGGTCTATATCTCAAATAAGGACTTAGTGTTCCCAAAACTTTTGTCTAATAGACTAAGATATTCCAGCCTAAGGCACTAGGATATTTCTCAATTCCTAGCTGTCGTATCAATACATCATGCCGTCATTGATCTCTGGAAATCTTAACCAATACTATCATCGGTACTCGAAACTACACCTCCACACATTCCTATTCTTTCACCTTAGCTTCTTACATTGCTCTAACCCGATCCTTCTCCTCAATACTACTATTTAAGGTAAGATTCCCTTCTGTACGCTCTTTGATCTTTAGCTCTATGCTTGAGTTACCAAGCCTAGTTGCCTAACCTCACAATAAGATGATGCTAATTGTGAGGTTCTTACAATTGCCATTCATAGCTCTTCACCACTAGATGCATTCTATTTTATAGTAAAATTTACCACCAACTTCAATCCTTAGTGACGGGGGACTTAAGGCTTAATTCCATTACATGATCACAATTCCCTTAGCTTTGGGGATTTGGTTACCTGTATCCTTATCTCCCAAGACTCCCCATGCCAACATATCTGTGTTCTGAATTAGTAAATGTCTTGAGGGATCTTCAATGGCTAACCACGAGTCCAATCCACTTAATTTTGTATTGTTTTCTAGCCATGTTTAGACAAGACACTAGTTGTTGTTCAATGTAACACATACACTAGTTGACCATTTCAATTTGATCCTCTCCTCACCCACTTAACTCTTAACATGCATAATGCTCTAAACAGCACAAATATGGTTTTTTCCCTAATGAGGTCATCATGAGGGAAATTTCTAATTATCTCTGATCTGTACTAAACATTACCCAATCAATGACATTCAAAGAAAATCAGTCAACTACAAGCAAGGTACCTTTCAAGAGCATATATAATCAAAAGGTCACTAGCATTCACTATACTGAAGGTTAAAACTCTCAAATGAGAGCGTACACTTAACTCTGCTTTTCAACTTTCCAATCCTTCATCGACATACTCTTTCCCAAATGATGTAGAAGAATTCTTAAGGCAGAAGTTGCATTGGTTCATCACTCCTAAAAAGACTAAGTTTAGCCTAAAAGTTGTCGTTAATTGGGAACACTCTCTTTCCTACGTCTCACCAAATCACACCATTGCAGTTGAACCTTAGTAACAAGTTCCCAAGGAAGCTTCTCATAGTTTTCACCTTTTCATTTCTTCCTTACCAATTTATACCACAATTTGATCAATTAGCCAAGTTGTATATGCACAAACACATTACAATTTAGCTCATTTAACTTCACAGCACCTACTAGCTTTTTACCACTTACTATGCTAATTTTTTGTCCAACCCAGAGCAACAATAAACTAGAAATATTACATATCCTTCATAGCTTATCACGAAGAAGATGAGGGAAATTAAATTCCTATTTCAATTTCATACTTAAACCACCATTATATTATCTCTTAACTTGGTTGTTGAGATCTCTATTGAGTTCAAAGCACCATAAGGGTCCACAGTTGGGACTTAGAAAGGCAGAAAGATATCGTTCCTCGCTCGAGGTACATCCCCTTTTAGAACATACTTCCCGCTATTGCCTTTCATCAAATCCTACCATTCTTTCTCGATCACTTTTTTCCTTGCCACGAAGTGCTTGAACAAATGAAGCTAAGCAAATACTAGTTTCCCTAAGCCACTCCCCATTGTATATTCGTAACCATCACAAGTCATCAAGGGTTACCCGATATTTGAACACAAGGACACATACCCTTACTCATAAACTAAAAAGGTTCAACCATTGAGAAGGAACAAGACCCAAAAGAATGAGGAAGATGACATCCTATAGGGCCTTTGGTGGAGTATACCACTATAGCTATGCCTGGGTTCACCGTGATAGAGGAGGTCCCACTCCATTAGCTAGTCAACCTAACTGTATTTTGACTAGTTCATGAGACTACCTGTCACATCCCAAGACTGGCCATGTAACTGGCACAAAGGAGTACTCAACCTCTCCCCTGTAAGCCTTACATTTACCCAAACCCCCAATAATATACTACAGTCTTATATATTTAATTTCATAAATTATTTTGTTAATTTTTTTTGGTTAACACACAAATCAAGGCAACAGAACAATTATTTTCCAAAATGAGGTAGACCTCAGAATCTTAACCAACACATATGACCTAGTTAACCTAACTGATTATAGAGCTATCTATAAAATAGAAGAAAAGAAAGGGACAAGACCATACCATTACTCTGAACAAGGGGTACCAGACACAATACTCGATGCCACCATTATGATTCCTTCATACCTGAAAATTTTTGGAGGTGAGTCATATTGACCCAGTGAAGAAAACTCTACCCTACCTCGGCACATAAACATGATGCAAATAAATATATATATAGGAAAGTATATGTACAATCGTACTTATAATTGAAAGTATACTCACAATAACGTATTGTAGAACTATTGTCAATTCCAAGTATGACAACATAAATCACAACAATACACAAACCCAAGTATCCCAACACAACCACTAGTATCATCAACCAATGGAGTTTACCATATAAGTTCTACTACTAA
Source organism: Biancaea sappan (assembly GCA_037074585.1). Lineage (NCBI taxonomy): Eukaryota > Viridiplantae > Streptophyta > Magnoliopsida > Fabales > Fabaceae > Biancaea > Biancaea sappan. The sequence goes on from CM073494.1 coordinate 39,236,366, forward strand.
CCTTATTACAAACCAAAACCATACCTGAATGAACAACATAATCAAATGAGTAAATAAGAATAATTAACAATTCAAACATAAATTTCCAATTCCTCCAACATTTAAGTAACGATTCAACTCTAGGCAAAGAGGGGATCAATTGGGTTATAATAAATGCCACATAACCAATACCATACAAAAGCACATAGAAGGCAATACCAATAGATATATACATATATGTGTATATACCTAAACCCCATCCTTATAACACTGAGAGATAAATAATATAAACCTCATCCTTATAACACCGAGTGATAAATAATATAAACCCCATCCTTATAAACCTTCTTGGCTTAAATACCAAAGATATACATATATCCCATATGTATACCTAACCCCAATCTTATGCCTCTGATAAGCCTCCACACGTGCCAAGACCCAGCACTATATCAGCCAATATAGCCAATCTATCATGCCAGTACCCGGCACCATATCAACCAATATGACCAATACTTGACTTTTTAAAGTAAGGTACAAGATTAATAAACCAACATTCCCATTAGGAACCATATTTCCAGCACTAAAACATGTGTACAACCTAATCCATGGTAATATAGCATCATACATAGTTTCATATGAAATATCAATCATTAAATTTCTCAATTAAGTTACCATTCATATGGTTTCATCAATCATGGGGAGTTGAAAATGAATGCCATTCATGATGGTTTCCATGCACCAAAGTCTTTCACATTGATGAGAGTAAGAGTTAGGTGTTATCCTTACTTTATATGTATCTCTCTTTATGCATATATCCATATAGTTATGTGCCATACTCAATTTCATCATTTAAAACAAATTGAATAACATGGCTCGGTATGTGTGCACATACACTTTTGTAAAAGGAATTTAGGATTGACACAATCTATATGCAACATACCTTTAAGTACAACCCTTGCATTCTCTATAGTGTGTACTTATATGTGTATATTTGCATATGTGTGTGTCACATTTTCTATGTACTCAATTTGGTGGGTAATGAGTTTTGTATACACCCACACCCACTCCTTTAAATTGTTCTAGCCTCAATTGTTATGGACATTTACATAGGGATATACGTGCATACATTGAAGTTCTATAATTCCACAACCACACATGTAAATTAATGTAAAGAATTGAAACTATTCTACTATACACATATACCATTGGCCATGACTCTCTATTAATCATTCATATACTCACACAATTATATCAATCACCATCACATACTTCACTCATATGCGTTTTGTAACGTCCTTATTTTACTATACTAAAATTTGAAATTTTTTTTAATATCAAATTCTAATGCTTAATACTCGTACTTTCAAAAAGAACATTCTACAATTATTCTCAGTACAAATCATAATTTGTCAAACATAATAATTCAAATTCAAACGTAAGATAATTTTACATTCATTAGAAATAAATTACAAATCTGCCGTACATAGTAATTTGACTTCTAAATTTTAAAAGATCTATAATTCTAATACTTAATAAACTTGAGTGCTCTTAAAGTGTTTAATTAATCTTTACACCTTTCCCCTTATACTAAGCCCCTGAAATGGTCAGTTGGAAAAACACAAAAAGGTGAGATAAGGGTATCTCAGTAGCTAGCATAATTTTATAAACATTTATAAATATACCATTTCAATCATAAAAGCAATTATATCATAAAAATCAGTCCATGTAATATAAATTCTCAGTTCAGTGCAATAAGTTGGTGAAAAATTAGCAAGCTGATATATAAATAAACCATGGAATCAAGAATAATTGGTGGCACACTCAACGACATGGAAAAGATAGTCTGCAGAACCACTTTTCCAAGCTGAACATGAGAGAAAGGCTACTGCAGTCCTTTAACTCAAGCTAGAAAGATTCCAAGCTAAAACATGGAAATAAAATTTCCAAGCTGACATGGAAACATAATTTCCAAGCTGACATGGAAGAGTAACTCCCAAGCTAAATATGGAACTAAACTTCCAAGCTGATACCATGCTAATTTCATCATAAAAAAAACATATTTCACTTTAAATAAAACTTCATGGACAAATATAATATTCAAGTAGTAGAACAAACCTTTATGAATTGCTAAACTACTTGGACTTTGTAGTATGACCTTTTAACTCAAATGGTTATTCAATCCTCCTTGAAATTTGTTTCAAAAATTCAGACCTATTCAAATAGTAGATATAACCTTATTTAAAATCTTAAATAAAAAGATACTAGAATATTATCTTTCCCTGATCTTCTTAAATTCCTAATTCTATCCCAAATTTCTATTCATTAAGTTTCATCGTAATCTCATGTTAAACCAATATTTTTCATAATATTTTTGAGATGATATGTATAAATAAATATCATTAATTTAAACATATATATATATATATATATATATATATATATATATATAAATCTAAAAGATCATATTTATACATAGTTAACTTTCTAAAAATAAACACATATGTATATATATATATATATATTTACATGTATACATAATTATATAAAACTAATTTTGATTATCAATATATATAAAATATATAACTTAATCAATTAATCAAATACTTATTTATTTGTAAATAATTTGTATACATGTAAACTTATAAAGTTAATACATACACTTATGCATCTAATTATATATATATATATATATATATATATTAGTATTAGTATATAAATATACTAAAGTAGTATAAGGATATATAAAAATATTTGTATCATATAGCTAAATTTAATTATCCATATCTAAAAATATATGGCTTAGTTAATCAAATGCTTATAAATTTGTAAATAATAGATATATATATATATATATATATATATATATATATATATGTAATCTTATAAAATCAATATATATATATATATATAAATAGAGCTGTAATAAAAATAACATTACTTAGCAAATATAAAATATACTACATATGTATTTATTCATGTATAAGATATAGATACAAGTATAAATATTATTTTTATAAATTTTTACATAATGATATAAATAGCTAATTTAATTAAATAACTTAGTTTTTAGCTAACATATTACATAGAATTAGATTCTAGATAAAACTAGGTTTTTCTTAAATTTCTTTAATGAGTAATTACAAACTTTTCTGTTATTCAGCTAGGTCCCCTTGCAATATTTTCCCTTTTTTCTTTGCAAGATCTAAGTTCATAATTAGTTTCATCTAGGCCCCTGGTCCTAGAATATATTTTTTTATAAAATTAAAACAACATATACAAACTTTTTATTTCTTTCACTTCAGTCCCTTTTTGTGTTTCACGTTCTTGCTTGTGAGATAGAAACTAAAACCTACCCAGACTTCTTCATTAGGTGTTTTTAGGTCCTATGTGACCATTTCTACCCATAAACTAAGCTAAAGAAGCAATTTACAACAAAACTTGAATTTTCCAAAAAGTTACCATGACTTCACGTGAACTTGGAGGGAGTTTGCACAGGTTTTTGCTTCTGATTTTTGTACTAGATTATTTCCACTCCTTCCTCTATTCTTGGGTAAGCTAGTCGGTTAACCAACTCCCCAAAATACATAGAAAAATTGAGGAAAAATGACTCTTCTTCCTCTTTGTTTTTCTGCTCTGCTTGGGGTGCAGAAAGGCTCTCGGTTCTGCACTAGTTTCTCAAGGAAGAACACGTTTTTGGCCTGCAAAACTTGGCTCACTCATTGAGGGTCCTAGTAGTTGTGGTTTGGGCAAAGAAAGACACAAAAACAATTCACTTTCTTTTCTTAGTTTTCTGACAGCAAAAGACGAATTACAGCAGAAGAAACATTGACTTGGTTTAATTCTCTTCCTTTATCACTCTCGGTTTGGTATGTGGAAAAGGGATGGAAAATAGCCCATTTATCAAAGGGGATGGGAGGCAAGTGGTAATTAACCAAGAGTCAAAATTTTCTACTATTAAGTTGAAGAATTTTAGCTATCACGGATCCATTTGGGTTGTCTTGCATGGGTTGTGTATTTGAATTCCATTTTGCTGCCTGTGCTTAGCCAAAAAGTTTGAAGCTGGAGGTTTGTGGATTTGCTGTCAAACTTTCCTTTTCCTTAGCCGAGAGCATGGAGGCTTCTTCATTTTGATGTGCATATGCTGTTTATTGCGGTTTTTCTTCCATTTTGCTGTCAAGTGCTCCTAAAAACCAAGAGCTGTCTTTTCCTTTCTCATTTACTGATATATATATATATATAATAGTTAATTTAACTAATATATATGTATATATATACATATATATTAGTTAAATTAACTATTATATATATATATATGTATCATTATAATATATGCATATTATTATTAGCCCCAAAACTATTTTATGCACAAGACCTATATAGATTAGTTTAATTATTATATTATAATTATTTTTCTAATTTCTATTTATAATTTTTTTTGAGTAGGGACTAAATTAAAAATAAGGTAATATTAAATATTCAATATCTAATAATATTTTATTTTCTTTTTTAGTCAAATATTTTTGTCCTAAAAATTTCTTTTCCATAAAAATTCCTCCTAAATATTAAATACTTAATATTTAGTAATAATCTCTCATAATTCTTAAAAATATTAAATATTTAATCAGTAATAAATCGGGATGTTACACATTGTTCTTATCCAATAGCACACATAAGAGTCTTCCAAATTTCCGTTTCGTACCAATATAATAAGATTATGTATATATATAAAATACATCCAAGGTAGTTTAGAGATCACCCTCACCTTGATTCCATGCATATCTACCTTGGTTAGCCTCAAATGATGTGGTAGAAGCATTAAAGAATCCATCCCTAAGAAGAAACCATATCGAAACATGCCAAAAAGCAAAAGATGGGGAAATCTTGCCTCTTACTCTAACTTTTGGTCATTCTTCTAATCATATCTACTCAACGGTAAACAATTTTCAAATGAATCCTATCCCACTCAAAACCTGACCCAAATAGCTTTTCAATGATATAAAATTCACTTAAAACAGAGTCTGGATAAGAGAGATATGTCCATTTGAAAATAGACAAAAAAAACTATGGGATTTTTCTATCACATGCGCGCTTGCGCAGGAAATTTTCTCGTCTAAGTTGGCAGATGAACTGGTTTATACTCTGTTCATGCTTTTTGACACCCAAAGACACTCCAAATCATCCCTGGCCTCCCAAATCTCTCCCAAATCTTTTTTATCACTAAGCATGTGTCCCATACACAAAAAAAACCCATCTCAACTCATTTAAAAGAATATAAGATTTGATTTCAACACATGAGAACCCTAAAGCCCTAAATTTTCTGGTTTAGTTTCATGTCAGCCCAAATCAAAATTTTACCACCATTACCAATGAATTCCAAGCTTCCCAAAGTTCCAAATACAAGAAGGAAAGTAGAGAAACTCAACCCAACCAATTTCTACAAGAATTTGCCAAGAACCTACCTTAGGGTTCATCATGTGTGAAATTTTAAGGAAGTTTAGGAAATGTTATGATTCTTACCTTTAATCCATATTTTTCTGGTGAAGGAGGGTTTCCGAAGATGGGAGTCCATGTCAGAGACTTGAGAGAACCAAGAGCTTGGGAGGAGTTAGAGTGAAATTGACAAGAGAAGTGAGAAGATGCATTTGGGCGTGAAAGGGAAGAGAGCTTTAGGAGAAAATTATAAATGTGTAAGTATCTACTGCCTCTCATATATATATACACACACACATATTCCATAACCAAATGACCATAAGAAGAATAAATCCTTTTTTTTTTAGAGATTTCGAATTTTCAAATAGCTGACCCGTGTACATCCTGTGAAGTTCCATTTAGCGATAATCTCACTCGTTTACATAATTAGATTCTTAATTTATCCATTTTAATACAAAATCCATATTAATTCTTCTTCTTTCATTTTAGTCCCTTTTAAGCTCAGTTACACGGACTAATCACCTTATCAGTGAATATGACTCACTGCACACCCGAGTTTTCTTCTTACCCATCGTAAAACCTTACCATCACATACACAATCCTGTAGTATTAAAGAAAAGTTTTCCTTTGTCCTTTTCACGTCGAACTCACTATAAGTAATAGCCCAGGGTATCGAGATGTTACATAACATCCCCCTTTAAGAAATTTGGTCCCCAAATTTCCAAATCCATAATGTTGCTACCATTGTTGTAACGACTACCAACTCTGTGCCTACCTTTGAGCTTTCCAAAATACTGTGATCTAACGTTTCTTACCAAACTCCTTGCCAAAACCATGCATGCCACCTGCATCTACTAGTTTGACCCCTAGCCAACTTTTATTTTTCACTTTAGTCCCTCATACAACTTATGAAGAAATAACAATCACAAAACACAATAACTAATACACATTTATCATAGGCATAAACTCAATATTTAAATGATAGACATGATAAAATTCCTACAGGTATCTGTCTATTTGCTAAAAAAATTTTCATACATTTTCGAGCTCTTGTTTTCCTATGACGACATAATGCCTAGGTATAACAATACTTCCCCCCTAAAAGAAATTAGGTCCCCAAAATTTCATCAACCACTAACTCCCTTATTGGTAGTTTGCCACTATTGCTTTGACTTATTGTTGTTCGTTAAAATAATTCATGCAAGTCCCCTTGAAATAATTCACGCAACTCCCCTTAGGGACTTTCCTTTTAAAAGGTCAACCCCTGTAACATAGGTCATCAACCCACATTTGATAGCCTTTTGTGTTTTGCTGGAGGCAACAATATCTTACACTACAATTACATAGCTCAAGATAGAGAAATTCCTATATAACTACTATTGAGGAGCATGACACAAAAGAAATAGGAGTACATATAACTCTATACGGCCTTCTGTGGATCCCCGTCTTATGGCAATCTTGCAGTCACGACAATAGGGGAGGGCCCATTAAAGATGTCTTGCTCTATAGTCACTAGGACACCTAATAACCTGGCTCTAATACCATCTTTGTCATGACCCACTTTCTGGGCATGTGATCGGCACAATAATGATGCTTCCCTGTTATTGTAAGCCTAACTTATCCTAAAAATACCATACAATTCTCATATTATTTATGTGACATTTTAAAACAAATTGAGTATGTAATTACCAATTTAAATCTAAGAAATTTAATCAAAACCAAACAAACAAAATTTAAATTAATCAAACATTGCCCAGAAACCATCCTAAGTGTCTTACGCAACTACAAAGCGACCTAATGACATTAAAACAGAAAGACATGGCCTACTTGGTAATAGGAAGGTCCACACCAAGCACCGTTACTCCTCAAGCGGGTGCTCCTTGATGACGGTTGGATCTGTAAAAAAAAAAAAAAAAGAATCACGGAGAGTGCAACTTATGGAAACTCAGTGAATAAATCGACTCTGCCTTAATAGGATCCTAATACATTACCAATTATTTAGATATGCTAAAAGGCCATATAATTAACCAAAAATCATAGAAAATACATACCAAAAAACAACAAATGCGTCCAATTCAAACCAACAGAACTAGTATTCGTCAATGGTAACATATCCTTATGAGTGCACACAGGCCGGCTCACCAATTTTATTCCTACCATGACACACAACCTCATCCTCTCTGTCAAGGCATTCATGGGTATCTTACTCGACCTGGGCTATACCTTCTACTGAGGAAGTCATTGTCTCCACGCTTACCATCCAAGGTGCCCTTTAACCTGGGCTTCCCTCCTTGCTATAAGAGGGGGTACCATCCTACTCAATCACAAATAGTGTCTTAGGCACATATCAACATCAATTAATAATATAGCATAATTCATTTGATCTCACTATATTGTTCACATAAATTAAATCGTCAGAATCAAATGATCAAATCAACCATTGAATTTAAGCATACATCGTCATTTACTTTTCATAAATGCACATACAATTTAACTTGCTTTCATAACCGCAAACACACCATAATTTTGGAATAAAACTACGTCATATCCTTATAATTAACAATGCTAAGACTCAATTAAAATGAGGTGGCCTACTCACCTGGACTTCAATGCTATGGTTACTAGGTTTTGCATGTAGTTTGGAGGGAGATAAGGTGTGTGCAAGATTCTGAGATGAAATTTTGATAATTTCAACAAAATTATTGCAAAAAGAAATCAAAATCATGAAATCAGAAAACTTCTCGTTTTTGCTTTTAACCTTCGGCCCCTATTTCATTCATATCTCCCAAAAGGTAAGGAATTTGCAAACAACATTGGTCTCATTTGAAGAGCTTTCCAATGATAAATAACTCGTTAAATATGGAGTTTGATTGAGAGAGTTATGACCGATTTAATTTTCATAAAAATAAAAGTATGATAAATCAGATTTTGTTGTCCTTACCTTTGTTTCTTGAAATTTTCCGCCATCGAAAAAGATCACCGGAGATGTATTCTGTGAGACTTATGTGAGGAGGTGTGGGTGAGTGAGGAATGTGGAGGCCTTAGGTTCTATTTATAGTTGCGGTTTAGGCTTGATTAGCTTAGGTAGAATTTAAATTCAACTAGGATATCTCCTAGATTTATAATTATCCTAACTTTATTTTATTATTATTATTATTATTATTATTATTATTATTATTATTATTATTATTTTTCCTTGTTTCTAGATTTAGTGTTCCTATTAATTTAATTAATTTAATTAATTTCTAGAATCTTAGTTGTAGATCACACCTACTTGGATTGCCTTAGGTTAAATATTATCTAAACATTATTTCTATTGTTTAATCATAATCCTTTTAGTTCTTGTTATTTTATTTTTATTTAATCACTATTATCTCATTTAATTTATTCTTCTAGAAGCTAGATTAAATCTTATCTTCTTAGATTGCCTCATCTAATATTTAATCCTTGATTATTTATATTTTGCCTAAGATATTAATCCTATCCTTATCCTAATTAAAATCTTCTAGAACTCCTAGGTTAATTTTGCTTCTAGTGTTTGCAAGTGGGCTCAAGCCTACTTGTTTGTGTTGTGCCCAACCCATTAGATAGTTAATCCAATTGTATCGTGACTGGTTTATGGGCCTACTTCTTAATCTTTAGTTCGGACTTTTTAATTAATACTTAACCTATCCTTACTTTCGCCTTTAGTTACACTTACCTAACTTGGATAATGAGTCATTATTGGGTTTAGGCTAGATTAATTAATTGACTATATTAGCCTTATGTTAACTACATTTGGGTGCTAAAATCATTAATCCTTCCATTGGGCTTGTAGTCATCCGATAATTCTACATATCCTATTTAATGTTTATTTTATTGAATTCTTAGGAATTTTTTCCATCATTTTGACTATTTATATTTTCCTTTAGATTTTACATTATTAATTCCCTAATGTTTCACATTTATTTCATTGTAATATTTCTAATCCCATACCACAATTTGAAGTAATTACAATTTGACCCCTACCAAACTTTTTATGTTTCACTTTAGTCCCTCATACAACTTATGAAGAAATAACAATAATACAAACACAATAACTAATGCACATTTGTCATAGGCATAAACTCAACATTTAAATGATAGATACGACAAAATTCCTATGGGGTATCCGTCTATTTGCAAAAACAATTTCACATGTATTAGAGCTCCCATTTTCCTACGATGTCATAATACACGGGGTATTACACCTTACATTAACAAGATGTCTAAATATAGCCTCATAACGGTGGAAAACCATGGGACAACATTATTAATGTCTCCTATTATAGCTTGATATTCTGGTTAGGGTTTTGTTAAAAATGGCTTGGTTCAATTTTAAGGTCTCATCCTAAATTTGCCTATGTTATCATATACCATACATTGATCATACATACATGCATCCACATACATCCACACATAATAAAAGTAGACCGGTTATGGACATCCTAGGGTTGCATATACAAAATACAAAAGCCAAAAAGGATTGATGCGCTCCCTTCCATGCTTCCTAAGGTTTGCCACAAACACGCCTTTCTTCTTCCACTTGATCTCCTTCCATGTCCAAAATACATTACATTGAACATAAAGAAACCTTGCACATAGGCAGGGGGAGGTACATAAAGAGGGAGATAGGAATTTACAAATAGAAGAGTAGAGAAAGGCCAGGCATACAAGCCCCATTTTGAAAACAACTCCTACACTACACTCTTAGTCCATAATCAGCCATATGAAACAACTATTCATCACATAAGGCAACACATAATACAAAAAAATATAATTACATAAACTTTGATCAAAACAACTAAAATCTTGGTGAACATCATCAAGAAAGATGAAGGAAGAACTATCTTTTCTAGTCTAGTGCTTTCTTAAGGCATTTCTTGCATTTTTTACTTGGACCTTCAAGAAAACTATTTTCTTATCATGTTTAAACCTTTTCATTGTCTTTAAAACACTTTAAACATTCATAATAGTTTAGAGAATATGCAAGTTACAACAAATACATCAAAATGTAGCAATCTTGAAAAATAAAAAATAAATAGTGTTGGTTCATCTCATGAATCATCCTATTTTGTGTGTCATTCAAGATTCATTTATAACTTGGCATCAAATCTAAAAATATCATTCCACTAACATCTTAACGTGTTATTAAATGATCCCAAATGCAGAAAACATGAAAGAAATTTGAAATACATATTAATTATAACTATGCAATCGGCTAGAACTAGAATAATCAAGAAAATTGGATTTTCATATTTTTCTCTAAAGAAACTTGTTTTTGACCACTTTTTATGCAATAAAATATGTATAATCATAGAAATATTCATGAAAACAAAGTTGGCTCTAGTACCATTGAAAGAAACTAGGGTTTTTGGCCATAAAAATCATGAAGAACATCTTCCTAACTATGAAAGTAAAGAAAAACCCTAATCCAGCACAAAATAACCTGTATAATCATCTTTGTTTTCCATGAACATTCCATTAAGGGTTAAGAAACCACTTACTTGGTTGGAGACACCTTCAAAGCCTTCAATAATAGCTTCAAGCCATGTCCAAGTCAAAAGGTGGTTGTACCTTCCAAGAATTGCATTAATCTTCCATGAATTTATCCAAACGATCATCGATCACCACCATGAAGCAAATGATCGGTGGACATTGATTGGATTTGGATTTCAATTGGTGGAAAAGCCCGAATAACCTCCAAAACTCATCCAAGATGGTGGAGGAGGAATTTGTGGACGTCAGCCAAGGAGGAAGATGTGGAGAATCTTCAAAGAGCACTACTTCCTTGTAAGTCTCAAATCCAAGAGGGTTCAAAAGACTTGCAGAAGCAATGTAAGTGTCTTGCCTCTAAGTATATCTATACCAAGGCAAGACCAAAAGGAAGAGGAGAGAGTTCCTCAAGGACACCCAAGTATAAGCTAGAGAGAGACATGTGTGAAAGTGAGTTGGTGAGGAGAGATATGGTGCTAGCCTCCTTTCCTCACTTGTCCTTATATAGAGGTGCCTAACCTATCTAATGGGCTTCATGGTAGGTGGCGCCTAGGTCCATCTACCATTGGGTCTCTATATACTCCTAATGGCCTCCTTGTTGTGTATAACCCCTTAGGTCCAACTTATGCTAGTAGTAGGTTGTAACTATTATATAATCATAACTCCTTTTGATTTTAGTTTAATTAGAACTCTTTCTAATTCATGAATCATTTTATTCATGAGCCTACAGATCATGAATGACATCTAGCAATATATCATGACCCCTAGCACAAGGTGAATTTGTCCCCAAATCCTTTAAAGCTAGTCGAATGTAAGTATAGTTCATCCTTCTATTACGTGATGATACTACATGGAGCTAGTCAAGCATGGGTAAATGTCAAACCCTTAGGTCCATGACATGGATGTTTTCTAAGACCAAGACCATCCAATGAAGAAACCAGAAATCCTTTTTGTGCTCTTCCTCATATTGTGGCCACAAACTTATTTACTCTTGTCCTTACCATCTAGAGCATCTCACTCCTTCACTGAGAGTAATGGATCCTTGACAATGCACTCATATATCTTCATGCATACAATACCATACCCAATGTCTAGCCTTGGCTTGGGACTTGGTGGACCTATAACCTATTGGGTCAAATCATGATGTCGTCATTCATAAGGCATCAATAGTCATTTCAAGTCAAAGAAGGTTATATAGCATCCAACTAAGACTGACTATTGACATCTTAGTGAAGAACTACACCAGTCAATCTTGTATAGGTTGGTTCAATCAACTCATACTTACTATAAGCACCCACATACTATCCTTAGTGTCACCTACACCAATGTCATAGGGATATGTCATTCTCATCTATATAAAGGGGCATAGCCATGTGCTAACCTTAATGGATCAAAGCTGTCTTGGTTCCAATTGATCCCTTGGTTAGGAATCTTTCTAGACTTGGGGATCATATAGAAGGTGAGGTCCCTTAAGATAATCATATCACCCCTTATCTTCCCTTACTCCTAAGTCTAAGGAAAATACCTTATTTGTAATATAAATGTAGGTAGAATGCAAAAGATTCAATTGATAGTAAATAATTGTTCAATGTCAGATGATTACCTTTAGGGCATACATTCCAACAGCTTTGCCACTAGATCTTAAAGGTATACATTTTCCCTTCCATTTCTCTATGCTAAGGAAGTACTTATCCAAACCAACCCATGTGATCTGACCCCAGGAAATTTATATAGACAAGACTTTCACCTATAAGGAAGAATCAGTGTCCATCTTGGACAAACAGATAAGTAAGCTTCATTTAAAGAAGATTCCCAAAGTCAAGGTGTTATGGTGTAATCACTCTCACGAAGAAGCCATGTAGGAAACGAAAGAAGAGATATGTTCTAAATATCCTCATCTTTTTTAAAACTAAGTTACGCAATTGAAATATAATATATGTATGACTTGTATATGATATCTGTAAATTTCTTTAAAGGGGAGGACTATGATATCTATAAATTTCTATTGGTTGAGACAATGAAAATCTCTATGTATGACTTGTATATGTATGTTTGTGAGGGACTAAATTGAAAGAAGTGGGAATTTGGTGATTGATTGTGAAAAGTTGCACTTTTATATGTGTGTTTTGACCAATTATGATGTTCTTAATGAAATTGTATATGTGATGCTTGATCATGTGTTAGGGTAAAAAAATTCAATTTGTTCCCTGCCCCTGCATATAAAGGCTCCACCTCTCAACACTTTGAAACATTTTCTCTTTTCCTACAGCTACTTTCCTATTGTACTCTCAACCTCCACCATCAAATCTCTTCCCCAGCAATCTTGGGCACTCTGGCATTCTTGCTCAACATCAAGAAGCAAGGATTCAAGGTAGAAATCATTCATTACAAGAAAACCCAAGATTATAGATAGGATTTTTTTGTCTCTGATTCACAAAAGTTTCATCTCTAATTGATCAGAGATGGAAACCATTCCGTATCTGAATTGTTCATGGTAGAAGCTTGGGACGAAAAATATTTCTGTTTCGGCCTTAGGGATGGAATTAATTCCATCTTAACATAAAAACTTCATGTCAAAATAATTTTGGTAATCTAAGACGGGAATCCTTTCATCCTTAATCTGACATGGAAAGACTATCTCTGATTTCGTCTCTAATCTGAGATGAAATGCTCTATACCAGATCTGAGATAGAATTTGCACCGACTTGTCCTATCTCAGATTGGATACAGATATGGAAATGGGTCTATCTATTTCAAATCAAAGATAGATTTACCCGTCCCTAGATCTATCTCTAATTTGCGACAAAATTAAGGACAGATATTTCAGTCCTTGATTGGAGATGGAAATACCCGTCCCTAAATCTGTCTCTAATCTAAAATAGATTTTTTTAGATGAAATTATTCGTCCCTAAATCCGTCTCTAATATGTGAATAGGTTTTTTTTATATATTTTAAAAAATCATTTATCTAACCTATGAAATAAGACAACAGCAACCAGCAAACAACAATTTTAAAAGTAAAACCCTTGTAAAGAATTTTTATAGAAAGAAATGCTTGTTAACAACTAATCATATTGATAAGTTTGAAATGATAATTAATACAAATAACACTATGTTAAGAAAAAAACAACTACTAATATAATGGGTGATCAATGGTTGTGTCATAATCATCATCAGCAACATCATTAGGCAGAGTGCGCTTGTTAAGACTGATGAAGCGATCCATCATTTACCACATCTTGGTAATCATGTTTGCTTGACTATGGATCATCTCATATGCAACCTCAAGCTTCTTCTATTAAGTCTTCAGCTGCTCAAGCATAGGATCCATCCTTCGTTGTAGCTTGTCCTCAAAGTCAGAATGAAGATCGTATGTCAGTATAGTAGACTGAGTAAAGGGACCGATCTCACGTGCCTTGGATCCTATGCCAAATATATGGCCCTTCTTATTCATGCCTTCCACCGCTTGAATCCACAACTTCGTATCATTGGCATTATCCTCTTGGTCCTCTATACCCCTGCCTATCGCAAATGCTTGTGATGATTTCAACCGAGTGTACTCCTCCTGTTAAATAGAATTATTTTGTTAGTTAGGTAATTGATAGAATTAATAGAAAAAAAATAACAATATAGAAAATATACTCACATAGACTTCCCTCAAGTGTGCATCAACAAATTCCTCGTTGTCCCTCTTCTTGTAAGTTTGCATAAAAAAATCTACCAGGCAAGGCTTTCTCCCGCTCCATGGCTCCTGCAAATTACAATGAATGTTATTTAATTTGAAAATGACTAAGGAAGATAATAGATTTAAAATTAAAAGAAAATACAGATATTACCAGCCGACGCATGTGCTCGGAGGCAGGAATGCTACCTGTGGTGTGTAATGTACCTTTAGTAGACAACGCCCTCTTTTGGTAGGCCTTATCACACTTTTCCTTGTAGTCTTCAGAGTCCTACTCAAGAAATAGTTGCTGGTAAATTGTCTCGCCAATCCACAGAGACCTAACGCTCTCAGCATAGTTATGGCACATCATGCTATGTAATAGATCATCGCATTTCTTGTTCCAATTTCACTTAATCTGGCTCTCATGTTGGGGCAACCACTTGTTCCATGTATAAAATTGTATCATACTAATGCTCCTAAGAGCAATAAGTATCAAGTTATGGAATGGGTACTTGAAAAGCTAGTTTAAGTGACCATATTGTTTTCTGTAGCAATGACCCAAAAGTAAAAGGGGATATTTGATTCAAAGGAGATAAAACTTGTTTAATGACATGAAAAAATAATTTCTTTAGTTTAACAAGAAAACTATACTAAGTTGAGCTTTCTTTAATGGACATGATTTAACATAAAAAATAAAACAGATGATGTAATCCAATGGCTATGTAAGCTTCATCTCAACACAAGAAACCCATTAACATATAATCCATATAAAGAATAAGAAGAAAGCAAAATAATCATGCCCTTCAATCAATTTACAGAGTTCAGGAAATATCCAGCTGCTTTCTGATATGAAGTACAGTAAAATATAGTCATAATTCTCTATACAAAAAAATAAAAATAAAAATAAACAAAAAATCCAATCCTAACTGCTTTCTAATTTGAAATACCTAACTAAATATCACTCCATAAACTTCACATGCCCTCACAAATGACCAACACTAATAAATACCCAGTTATGGCATTATTGCAACTACATAGAGAAATCAAGTGGTCTTGCTCAATTCATGCCCACTTGTTTCATGATATGAAATAAGTCATTAAGAACATGAAAAACATGCAAAAACAAAATAACTCTAGGTAGGTATTCAACAAAACATAATCCTAGTCTTGAGAAATACAAGATACTTGGCCAAAGCACATGTAATTTAACAATATGAAAAGAGGTCAAAGACTCTAGAAGGTAGACACATGATACTAGTCACTAGGCATGGGATTGGATTAGCCAGCAGATAATTGCCCAAATGTGCTTCAAATGACAAGTAGTCCAGTAATAAATACCATATAATCAATTCAGCACCTTTATTTATACTATAAACCCAAGAAAACAACCTAAAAAAATGAAGTTTCCATGAAGTAGATTTTAAAATTATTTTATACATCAAAATACCCAAAAATTTAGGCTTGAAGCAAGAAATTTAACTCACTTGTGCATTTTTTCTATCTCTACTTTCCTTCCCTCTTTGTGATGTTTTCCCACCTGTAGAATACCTATGTAACATGGAACCCATGTAGTAATGTAACCCACTAAGACAAACAGAACAAAGGCAAACCTTGGAAAATTTTTTTAAAAAAAAGTTACCGACCGTCAAACACCCACAACCAATATAACTTCCTTTGTCAATTCCCTAAAAAACATGACTCAAAATAGAAGAAAGAAAGTGACTCAAAAAAAAAAGACTTAAAATTAGACGGCTGACGGGCTAGGGTTCAAGGAAACAAAACAAGTGAGGAGATGACTGAGAAATGGCTGCTGGTGGTCAATGTATCACCAGGAATGACTGGACGGAGGAGAGGACACGGTGAGACGGTGAGAGAATTGCAATGAAAGTGCATGTGTGTGTTTCCATTCGTGAAGAAGGGCATTTTAGGTTAAGGATACGACATCATTTGGTTTTAGACAGAATTCTTAGATGAAAAATTCTATCTCTAATAGTTATACGATGTCGTTTAGCAAAAAAAATTAGAAATGGATACTACAGTCTCAAAAATTCGTCGCTAAATATTAAAAAAAACCAAAAATATTGACTTCAAAATTAGAGACGAAAATAACTCAGAGACAATAGTATCCGTCTCTAAATTTTTCAACTTCCCACCATTATTAATCCAAAATAGAGACAGATTCTGATACGATTCAGGGACAGATTCTGAGACAGAATAATTATGTCTCTGATCCTGGTTTTTCTTGTAGTGATTCTTTTCCGCTTCCTCCTTGAGAAAATTTGTATCCTTTAAGGCCTTAGAGTTAGGTTATGTGAAACTCATGAAATTTCTTATGGGTTGGGTTTAGGAAGGCTTCCTCAAGTTCTATTATGGTGAATTGATATCTAGCATTTTTTATATACATTTAATCCCTATGTTAGCCTATTTGCATTTTCATCTATGGAAATTCTCCAATTTTATTACACTTTGTGATTTATTAGGTCTAAATCAATTTTGGATGGAAAATAAATTATTTCATGTTTTAGGACTTAAATTATTAAAGACTCAATTTAATCCATTTGGGTATTTTACAGAAATTGATTTTGGAGATTTCTTGATGATATGTTGCTGACATGGCACTCTTGGAATGAGTAGTATGCTGACTTGACACTCTTTTCTGCTGACCAGCTAACATGGACATGTGGGGCCTTCATTTCAAATCTGTCCAGCCCTTTTTGCCATGCATGTAGCCACCTCTTCCCCAAACTTTGCTGAAAATGGCAACAAACTTTCTGCCTGGAAAAAGAACTCTTTTGTTGTGCCTATTCCATGTTTCTGATGTTGGTCTGCTAGCTGCCTCTTTTGCAGAAGGAAATAGTAACACTTCAGGCTTTTAAAAGTCAATTTGAGGGCATCTAAGGTAGAATATTCCAAGGGCATGCGGGTTTCAATTTTTGAAAGGCAGACTTGTATTCTCTTCTGCTGTAGCTTAGAAAATTTGTAGGTCATTTTCTCTCTGCTTTTCTCTCTTCTATTTTGCTGGTTTTGCTCTCATAGAGGGCTAAACTTCCATTGTAATCAGTCACTAGGACCTTGGGATGTTGTAGCTTGAACTTTCAGTGCAAGATAATTGTTTTACTCTATTTCATCTCATTCTCATTTTCTATTTTATTTTGGTGTTTATGCTGATTATAAATTCTAATATGAACTTGTAGAGGCATGAACTGATTTGTATTTAGTTATAACCTTGTTGAATTGATTGGGAAAGTAGGTAAAACAAAAAGGCTAGTTAGATGATATTTAACTTGATTTGGTTTAGGTCTTTTTGCATCTATCTATAGATTAATGAAGTTCTTCTTGACTATAGTTAGAAGCATTGTAATTTCTGAATCAAATGGTGAAATGGGGATAAAACTGAATCAATGAGTTAAGTAATGATAGATGCACTCCTATAAATCCTAGTGGCTGGTTGCATATTCTTCTTTACTATCAATCCTTTCTATTTTTGTCCTACTATTGATTTGCTGCTAAGCTGCTGTTACTGTTTACTGCTGCTGTTTTGTTTCTGTTTTGTATTTCTGTCTTAACAAACCAAAACCCCCCGGGGTTAATTAGTTTAATTAATGTTTGAGTGTTAAGAACAACTGATTAGTGGTTAGGAGTAAGGCTTTGTGAGTGAATATGACTTGGGAATCACTATATTGCAAGATTGCCATGAATTTAATTATAGGCAATTCAGCATCGTAGTGGCGTGAACCATGAATCTAGTCCAGGATGTGATAAGATTGATGTATTGCGGTTGGAATTAGAAGAAAACTCATGAACCCTAGTCAAGAAAAATTAGGGACTTTTGTGTTAGTTGATGAATTGATGTTTTGTGCTTGAAATTCTTATTAAATTGGTGTTTTAAATTGAATTTGTGGGTTGTTAGAACATTTATGAAGTCTTAATAAATGCATTTATGGAAATGGCAGGTTGGGTGAAAGTTTGGAGAGGAAAAGAACAAATTGTCAAAGAGCTGAAATTCTAGTGGTTGGCACCCTAGGCACCATAGGGCTTGGCGCCCCAAGCACAATCATTTCTCTATTTTTCTCCCCATTTCTTATCTTTTTCTTGTGGTATCCTCATAGGGTTCTTGGGGAAATCTCTAGCCATCAAGTTCTGTTGACCCTAAGGCTTTATCTCATAAGTTTTGATGATGACAAATGTATTTGAATTGTAGCATTGATATATATAAAGATTAATTATCATATATATGCTACAAGTACTTAAGCATGATTATGTTATTTAATATGTTTGTTGCATATATTGAATCATGCTATTGAACTAATCATTGGGTTTGCAAGTAAGATATACTTTATAGGTTGGTTCAAAAGAAGAAGAGTGAGCATTGGATTGAAGAACAAAGAAAAGAAATATCATGCTTCACTCAAGGAAAACAACATGCAAGGATAAAGCTCCAAGAAATGAAGAACTAGAAGATTTGAAGTCTTGGAAGCTTAGATACATCAAGTTAGCCTATGTGTTTACATTAAGTATATTCTAAATAGGCTAGCAAACTTGTGCAACTCAATGATTAAGATTTTCATACATTGGCTCAAGTATTTTGAACAAAAAGATAGTGAGATATGAAGTTTTACAAAAGTTAGTTTTTGACCTTTGGTCACTCCTTATATCATATCTCATAAATGAAAAATCGGTTTTTCAAGTATCTTAATCTCATTTGATAGTAGACTCAAAGATCTTTTCAACGGTATATTATTTATTCAAAACGGAGTCCAAATGAGAAATATATGACTATTTAACATATAGTTTGAAAAACTGAAAGTTGATTTTACTGTACTCAAAAATTATTCTATTCTGACCTATAGTCAGTATTTTGATTATATCTTTTAAACAAAAAATAATTTATGAGCAAAACTTAGCTCATTTGAAACTAGACTCTAAGAACTTTCCAATGATATATTATTTGTTTAAAACGGAGTTAAAATGAGAGAGTTATGAATTTTTAAAGAAAGCTCAAAATCTATATTTCACTATTGCCAGCCGGTGGTCGACCAGGCAGCTTCAGACTGGTCGACCAGTTGTCTTGAAAATGCTATATTTTGCTACTGTCAGTGGGTGGTCGACCAAGTGACCCCCACTGGTCGACCAATGGACATCTGGACTACATTATAAGTGCTGTAACGGCTATATAACGACTAGTTTTTTTTAAAATCTTATATATATGACCTTAGATACATGATTTTGAGCAAGAACCAAGTACTACAATGACATATTAACATGTTCTATCATCTTTGAAAGAAATTCAAATATTTTTGAGCCAAATCTTGCATATTCTCTATCATTAGAGTTATTAGAGCTTCATTTGTATTCATCTACTCTTTAGAGAGAGTTTCTTTGTATTGTTGATTTTGATCAACACCAATATTATTCTGAGTTGAGGTTCACAAGTACCGGTGTTAGAAGAACTTGCTTTGGGTTGAGGAGGAGCCCGGATTCATAAATTCTCTATTGTGGTGTCACAAATACCCGAATCAAATTTGCGTGGTTGTAGTGGTTTGCAAGTACCCGGATTAAACTTGCAATTATAGTGGAAATACTCAAGTGGTCTCTTGAGGACTGGATGTAGGCTTGGATTAGCCGAACCAGTATAAATCTCCGAGTTTGCTTTCTCTATCCCTTACTCCTTTATTTGTGCTTATTGTTATCTATTCTTTATTTCCTTGCTCCTCATAATTATTCATCTTGATAGCACATTAATTTTCTGTGTTGTATTTATTATCCTAAGCATTGTACTTTTACAGAAAATCATTTTAACTTCCAATAAAGTTTTGTGAAAATTTTATAAAACCCAATTCACCCCCCTCTTGGGTTCCAACCATTACTTTCAATTGGTATCAGAGCTTGGGCTCTTGATTTGAGACTTAACCATCTAAGAGTAAACATGGTTGGATTTAGTGAGTGGTCTATGTTTGAAAATTGTTCTTACACAGAACCTCCAATTTTTTATGCTAATCATTTTCAATATTGGAAGTATGAAATGAAAATGTTTTTAATTTCAGTAGACTATAAACTCTGGGAAGTTATAGAAAATGGTTTTTATATGCTTGTCAAGGAAGAACAAGGAAAATGCATTCCAAAACCCAAGAGTGAGTGGAATGATACTGAAAGAAGTTTAGTGCAACTCAATGCTAAGGCAAAATTGATTATTTCTTGTGCATTGAGTCAAGATGAATTTTTCAGAATTTTCAATTGTGCAACTGCAAAAGAAATGTGGGAAACTCTTGAAGTTGCATATGAGGAAGATCTTATTGCTGAGGAATTAAATTGTAAAAGTTTCATTAATGAACTTGAAATTGCTAAAATGAAAAATTGTGAAACCATTAATGTTAGCCCTAAGGCTATATGCCATAAGTTTTGATGATGACAAATGTATTTGAAATGTAGCATTGATATATATAAAGGTTGATTATCATATATATGCTACAAGTACTTAAGCATGTTTATGTTACTTAATATGCTATTATCATGAATTGAACTAACCATTGGATTTGCAAGTAAGATATATTTTATAGGTTGGTTCAAAACAAGAAAAGTGAGCATTGGATTGAAGAACAAGGAAAAGAAATATCATGCTTCACTCAAGGAAAACAACATGCAAGGATAAAACTCCAAAAAAATGAAGAATTAGAAGATTTGAAGTCTTGGGAGCTTAGATGCATCAAGAAAGCAACCACCATGCTCTAAAAACAAAGTATTTGAAGATAACAAGTGACTGGTCGACCACCCTATCCTAACTGGTCAACCAACGAGCTCCAGAAGCAAAGTCTTTGAGCATTGGTCGACCACCCTATGCTCACTGGTCGACCAACGAGCTCCAGAAGCAAAAATATTTGAGCACTGGTCGACCAACGTGCCACACTGGTCGACCAACGTGACTGATGAATCACTTCTAGACTACACTGGTCGACCAACGTGCCACACTGGTCGACCAACGTGCCACACTGGTCGACCAACGTACTACACTGGTCGACCAACGTGCCACACTAGTCAACCAACGTGCCACACGGTCGACTAACGTGCCACACTGGTCGACCACTGACATCAGAAAATGTGCTGTAACGGCTAGTTTTTGCTGACATCATTATGGAATCACCTTGGATTTGTCTCCAACGGTCTTATTCGTCCTTGGGCTATATATATCAACCTTGGGGGCTATCAAAAGAGAAGAGAGAACACTTCTATTGCTGAACTTCATCTGTAAATTTTCTCTTGAGCAGATTATACCCTTGTGAGCTTATCAATGTAACATATACTCTGTTTTTAGAGAGTTTCTCTGTAATTGTTGATTTTGATCAACACAAATATTATCTTGAGTTGTATTATCAAGGGGAGTATTCCTTGATAGAGTATTTATTAAGAGAGCTTTCCTTTGGGTTGTAAAGAAGCCAGTTTAGCAGAAATTCTCCAGAGGGTAGAGGAGGAGCCCGGATTCATAAATTCTCCGTTGGGTTGTGGAGGAGTCTTGGCTAACGAAATTCTTTGTAGTGGTTTGCAAGTACCCAGATCAAACTTGCAAGTATAGTGAAAATACTCAAGTGACTTCTTGAGGACTGGATGTAGGCTTGAGATTAGCCGAACCAGTATAAATCTCTGAGTTTGCTCTCTCTATCCCTTACTCCTTTATTTGTGCTTATTGTTATCTATTCCTTATTTCCTTGCTCTTCATAATTATTCATCTTGATAGCACATTGATTTTCTGTGTTGTATTTATTATCCTAAGCATTTTACTTTTACAGAAAATCATTTTAACTTCCAATAAAGTTTTGTGAAAATTTTATAAAACCCAATTCACCCCCCCTCTTGGGTTCCAACCATTACTTTCAATTGGTATCAGAGCTTGGGCTCTTGATTTAAGACTTAACCGTCTAAGAGTAAATATGGTTGGATCTAGTGAGTGGTTTATGTCTGAAAATTGTTCTTTCACAGAACCTCCGGTTTTTGAAGCTAATCATTTCCAATATTGGAAGTATGAAATGAAAATGTTTTTAATTTCAGTAGACCATAAACTCTGGGAAGTTATAGAAAATGGTTTTGATATGCCTGTCAATGACGAATAAGGAAAATGCATTCCAAAACCCAAGAGTGAATGGAATGATACTGAAAGAAGTTTAATGCAACTCAATGCTAAAGCAAAATTGATTATTTCTTGTGCATTGAGTCAAGATAAATTTTTCAAAATCTCCAACTGTGCAACTGCAAAAGAAATGTGGGAAATTCTTGAAGTTGCACATGAGGAAGATCTTTTTACTGAGGAATTAAGGTATAGAAGTTTCATTAATGAACTTGAAATTGCTCAAATGAACAATTGCAAAACCATTAATGAGATACAACTTGTGCTTAATCAATTGCAAGCTCTTGGTGTTGAACTTACAGGAAAATCTCAAATCACCAAGGAGATAGAAGAAAAAGAAAAAGGAGAAAAAGAAAAACCACAACCAAAAGCTGAATCATCAAAGAAAGGTTACCTATCTTCCATTTGGGGAAATAGCAATTCTGATGAGGAGAACACAAATGAAGAAGCCAACACTTGTCTTGTGGCCAGAGATGAAGATGGGGTAAATTCATTTGACTACTCTTTTGATGAATTACAAGATGCCTTTGATGATTTACATGAAGAATCTCTAAAACTTGCAAAGAAATTAAATGCTTTAAAACAGAAAAACTCTTCTCTTGAAAATGAATTAGAAAAATTGAAAAATGAATTTTCTATTTCCAAGGAAGAGAATTTTGGTTTCGAAAATCAAAGCAAAACTTTGCAAGAAGAGAATTTGATTTTAAAGGGAAGTATCTCTACCAACAAAAGCTGCTTTTGCACCAAGTGTGATTCTTTGAAAAAGGAAAATGATGATCTTAAAAACACACTTGCAAAATTTTCTCAAGGTAGAGAAATTTTAAATACTTCAGTTTTGAAACAAAGAAGAAGGTTTAACAAAGTTGGTCTTGTTTCTAAAAGTAAATCAAACCAAAAGCATTCTAAAAACTTCTTTGTTTCTGCAAAGATGTCCATTAGTCCAACTTGCACTTGTTTTTATTGTGGACTGAAAGGACACAAATATTACTCCTGCCTTTATAAGAAAAATCTTGTTCATGGAGTAAAAATGAAATGGGTTCAAAAAGGAACTCATGACCCAGGCGGACCCAAAGAAATTTGGGTGCCAAAAACAAAAGATTAATTTGCAGATTCGCCTTGAAGCAAGGAGCGAAAATGATATTTTAATGGCTACATCATTTAAACTCCACTTCCTTGCATCAATAGGAGGCAATGGACAAGTAAACATATAAGTTGGAATGCATTGTAAGAAATTTGATTGATATGTTTACTGCTCTTTAATGCTTTGCCTATTTTCTAACATGCCTTACATCTATCCTTAATACTCATGCATGTCATATCTGAAAAGAACTGTTAGGTGTGCGGCTTATAGATTCGAATTTTGTTTTGAGCTAAAATCTTTCTTTTAAATTCTGCTCAAACTATCCTTTTTATCGCATCACGAAAACTTGCTTCCATTACATGCATATTTCTCTTGCTTTCACAACAATAAGATTACTCTTGCCTATAGTATTTATTCTTATTGTAATCTTATTCAAATATTTTCAATGAAATCAAATTTCTTGCAAAATTGCATTTCATGGAAGCATAGCACTTTTATTAATATGGCATATCTTAAACACAATGTTGCTCTTGATTCTTGAGATTTATTTGGACATTGCTAATTTAAGCATCAAAGTGCTCCACCAAAAGTGTTTCGCAGGAGTTAATTCTCAAATTTATCCTCTAAGGCACTTTATTTCCTCTGCTCTCCGAAATCAATAAGATTTATAGTTCTGAAGTTGGTTGGTCGACCAACGCTCCTATTAGTGGTCGACCAACGAAGCCTACATTGAACCAACAGCCAGCGCCAGGAGAAGAATGTTGAACGTTGAGTAAATACTTTTGCAACATAAGATAAATGGTCGACCAAGGTACTCAGACTGGTCGACCAACTCGAGACAGTGGGTAAATAAGGCTATTCTGGTGAGGAGTTGTCGACCAGCTCATTCATGATGGTCGACCAATGCTTGACAGTAAGCTCCTCGCTCTTTCTCATCCCCACGATGGTCGACCAGTGTGGACACGTTGGTCGACCAGCGGATGGCAGTAGATAAAGGATTTAAATTCTACTGCTATGTACTTAATGATCTCTTCAAAGCTTCATGGGTGATCTTATAAGAGATTATTTTTGAGAGAATCTTGCAAATAATCAATCAATGAAGATCATTAAAATTGCAAGAATGTAGGATCAAAAGAAGGGCAATGAGGAAGACAAGGATATCAATATCTTAAGAAGGAAGTTCAAGAAGCAACAAAAGTTTGTCAAAATTGATGAGTATCTCTATCATTTACTTCTTTATTATTTAATTGAATGATACTCCTTGATCTCAATTGAACATTGTGGCAAATCTCTTTACTGACATACTTTCATTGCAATGACATATTATTTTCTGACATCTTACATACTTGATCACATCATTGCATATAAAAATATGTTAAATACTTAAATTATTTTTTTTAACACATCATGGTTTGAGCATTATACATATCATCTCTTTTACATAAGCTGTAACTTATGAACCATTGTTTATGAATTATAGTTTATATCTGATTATATCTTATTAATCCATATTACCTCAATTATGTTACTACATACTCTGGTTATAATATGCTTTACCTTGAATGAGTATGTAACTTGCTTCCGCTATGTAATGATTATATATATATTCATGTGAGAAAATGCTTTCTAGCCTTAAATGAATATATGTATACTTTTCAAAATACGTTATGCCTCTACTGAGATGATATGATATATCTTGAATATAAATTGTTTTATATATGATAATGGATATATATTTTCTTCTATTGTGCTAAATTTTATGCCATTCTTTAAAGAAGAATTATTTTGAAAAGGTTTTGGAAAATGATTTGAAATTGCTTTATCATGTAAGAAAGGAGTTTAAAAATCCTTATTTCAAATTCACCTACTATGTACAAAAATGTTTTTATACATAAGCAGAAAATTATTTTCAAAGCTTTGAAAAAGAAAAGAGTACCCTTATTGCAAAGGATGATAATGGCATTGAAGAGAATGCCAATCTACCTCAAGAAGAAGAAAAGCCTCAAGAAGAAAAATTACCTCATGAGAAGGAGACATCAAGCAACAATAATGATTTTTCGAAGGATTTGAGGTTTGTCAAAAGTCATCCTAAGGAACTCATCATTGAAGATGCATCTCAATGGGTATTTACTTGAAATCTTCCTCTGCCTATGGATTATACTTTATAATAGTTATATCTTTTGCCAATCCATAATTACTTCACTTGTGCTGTTATATACTATGATTATAATATGGTATATCTTGTATGAGTATATCATTGCATTTGTTGTGATATATATCATGTTATAATATCATCTGTTATTATCTTTAAAAGGATATATATGTTGCTTCTGCTATGCTGCATCTATTTTCAAATCCTTTTTGAGCAAAATTTGTTTTTCAAAATAAATGGACTTGGAAATTCTTATTGCCATAGTTTTTCTGATAAGCTTTTCAAAGAATCACTCTTTTAAGAGAAGAGTTTGTTTCAAAAAAAATGTTTTATCATATTGAAACAAAAATCGTTTTGAAAAGAAAAGCATTTAGAAATCCTCATTTTAAAAGATTTTCATCTTGTATGCTTCTTATGATATCAATCATTAAAGAAGAATGATTTCTCTACAAATTTTTGGATTTCATGGATGCATAGCATTCTTATTGAACATCTTCATTATTTGAGAATTATGAACTAACCTGTTAAGGACCCAAATTGGTTGGGTACCTAAGATTAAGAGTCACATTGTTTTGTGAGGAAAAGTATTCTCAAGCTCGAGCTTGCAATGACAACCAACCAATCTTGAGGATGAAGGACTCAACGATGAAGATGGTGATTCTAATCAAGCATGCACACTCAAAACATTGGTAATTTCTATCCTTGCTTGAAATAGATCTTTAATCCATTGAGTATTATGAGCTTTATGTAATGACTAGATGAATGGCAAGAAAGACTTTCTAAGCTGATTAAAAACTATTTTGAAAACTCTTTAAAAGTTGAAACAGAAAAAGTGCAGATAGAGACACAAGGGATAAAAAGGGTCATATATTATTTTCAATGTCTCTTTTACACTTCAAGCTAAATATGAACTACAGTGGCTCATCTTTCAAAGGAGAAAAATGTTTCTTTTGCCACTAAAATTCTTTGAAGTAACTTTCCTTGCCTATCATCTATCAAGTGATTATATGATTTTTTGATCTACTAATCACATCTTGTGCAAGAATACTTCTTTAGTGATGAAGAAGATTAAAGATACAAATGACTTTCTCAAAAGGATAGTCAAGGTATACAAGTTTAAAATCTTCATCAAGGGTCAAGCAGTCAAGAGTTACAAAATAAATTGTTTCTACGCCAAGACAATTCTTGGATGAACAATCTCTTGAAAAAGAAAGGTAAGAACGATCACCTGAATGGATAAAAGAGTTTTGAGAGGTATGATTACTCATCTCAAAATAGATATGCTTAAGTGATCAATTTCATATATTATATATATATATATATATATCATAGTTATAATGTTTGATATTTTTTTAATGGATATATAAATTACTTCCTTTGTGCTGAAATTTATCTTATCCTTTATGAAGCAAATTTGTTTTGAAAAAGGACTTTAAAAATGCTTCTGTTATGTTAATATGTTTTATCATACGAAGCAACATTTTTTTGAAAAAGAAAAGATTTTAAAGATCTCTTTTGTTGTAGATGACAAAGGGGATGAAAAATATTGATGTTTGATGTATGGATTATGACCTATATGCTTGAATATATCTTATTACACTAATCCATATATATTGCTTCCTTAGATGAAACATTTCTAAATTCCTTTTGAAGCAAAATATTTTAGAAAAATATCATGAAGTTCTTGAATTGCTTCCACTCTGTTGAAATTGCTTTGCCATATTGAAGCATTATCTATTTTGAAAAGAAAAGGATTTGAATATCCTTATTTCAAATTACTTCTGCTATATGCTAAAATGTTTTTATACATATAAGCAAAATTGTTTTCAAAAGTTTTGAAAAAGATCTGAATATCTCTTCTTTCAAAATACTATAATGCAGAAATTTTCAAAAGGTTTCATATCAAACTTCTGCAAGTTATAATGTTGAAAAATTGAATTTCCCGTATGATTATTCAAAACCAATTTCAAAGGAAAATGGATGTGAAATTCAGGGGGAGCTTTGTCTCTGTTGAATATATAAATGTTCTTGAAAAAGAATACATTTTGAAAATTGGATATTCATTATTCTTTTTCAAATTATGCAAGGTTTAAGGGGGAGCCTAAAACTCTTTCAAGTTTTATCTTTTGGCTCATTTCATTTGACATGAGAAATTTCTCTAAAAATTGTTCTTACATGTCAATGAAAACAATGATAAGTTTTGATGTATCCTAACCCTATGCTATATTGACATCTTTTGACATCCTGGCTTAATGAATATATGTGCTTTAACTTCCATATATTGTGTTCCTTACACCTTTTTGTTGATGTCAAATAGGGGGAGAAGAAACAATAGAAAAATATGTGTATGTGCTTATAACATTGCATTCATTATCTTGTAATACATATTTTTCTGTGGTGATTTGTCATCATCAAAAAGGGGGAGATTGTTGACCCTAAGGCTTTATGTCATAAGTTTTGATGATGACAAATGTATAGCATTGATATATATAAAGATTAATTATCATATATATGCTACAAGTACTTAAGCATGATTATGTTATTTAATATGTTTGTTGCATATATTGAATCATGCTATTGAACTAATCATTGCGTTTGCAAGTAAGATATACTTTATAGGTTTGTTCAAAAGAAGAAGAGTGAGCATTGGATTGAAGAACAAAGAAAAGAAATATCATGCTTCACTCAAGGAAAACAACATGCAAGGATAAAGCTCCAAGAAATGAAGAACTAGAAGATTTGAAGTCTTGGAAGCTTAGATACATCAAGTTAGCCTATGTGTTTACATTAAGTATATTATAAATAGGCTAGCAAACTTGTGCAACTCAATGATTAAGATTTGCATACATTGGCTCAAGTATTTTGAACAAAAAGATAGTGAGATATGAAGTTTTACAAAAGTTAGTTTTTGACCTTTGGTCACTCCTTATATCATATCTCATAAATGAAAAATCGGTTTTTCAAGTATCTTAATCTAATTTGATAGTAGACTCAAAGATCTTTTCAACGGTATATTATTTATTCAAAACGGAGTCCAAATGAGAAATATATGACTATTTAAAATATAGTTTGAAAAACTGAAAGTTGATTTTACTGTACTCAAAAATTATTCTATTCTGACCTATAGTCAGTATTTTGATTATATCTTTTAAATGAAAAATAATTTATGAGTAAAACTTGGCTCATTTGAAACTAGACTCCAAGAACTTTCCAATGATATATTATTTGTTTAAAACGGAGTTCAAATGAGAGAGTTATGAATTTTTAAAGAAAGCTCAAAATCTGTATTTCACTACTGCCAGCCGGTGGTCGACCAGGCAGCTTCAGACTGGTCGACCAGTTGTCCTGAAAATGCTATATTTTGCTACTGTCAGTGGGTGGTCGACCAGGTGACCCCCACTGGTCGACCAATGGACAACTGGACTACATTATAAGTGCTGTAACGACTATATAACGGCTAGTTTTTTTAAAATCTTATATATATGACCTTAGATACATGATTTTGAGCAAGAACCAAGTACTACAATGACATATTAACATGTTCTATCATCTTTGAAAGAAATCCAAATATTCTTGAGCCAAATCTTGCATATTCTCTATCATTAGAGTTATTAGAGCTTCATTTGTATTCATCTACTCTTTAGAGAGAGTTTCTTTGTATTGTTGATTTTGATCAACACCAATATTATTCTGAGTTGAGGTTTGCAAGTACCGGTGTTGGAAGAACTTGCTTTGGGTTGAGGAGGAGTCCAGATTCATAAATTCTCCATTGTGGTGTCGCAAATACCTGAATCAAATTTGCGTAGTTGTAGTGGTTTGCAAGTACCCGGATTAAACTTGCAATTATAGTGGAAATACTCAAGTGGTCTCTTGAGGACTGGATGTAGGCTTGGATTACCCGAACCAGTATAAATCTCCGAGTTTACTTTCTCTATCCCTTACTCCTTTATTTGTGCTTATTGTTATCTATTCTTTATTTCCTTGCTCCTTATAATTATTCATCTTGATAGCACATTAATTTTCTGTGTTGTATTTATTACCCTAAGCATTGTACTTTTACAGAAAATCATTTTAACTTCCAATAAAGTTTTGTGAAAAATTTATAAAACCCAATTCACCCCCCATCTTGGGTTCCAACCATTACTTTCAAGTTCTACCTTAAGAAAAGGTAGAAAAATCTCTAAATCCATAGCTAAGGTGAGTGTGCAAACTTACTCTATCTTGAATGGCATTAAATGTTAATTTTTTTTTTAAGAAATCTTGTAAAGTTCTTCTTGAGTGTCATGAGCCCAATTGCACCATCAAGCATGATGAACCATGAGTTACATGTAACCTCTATTCCTTGAACTAGTGAACACTCGCACACATATGAATCATATATTGCATTATGATAGAATACTAAGTTATGTCTAGTGATGATTATTATGATGTATGTTAAGCTTTGTTGATTTTTGGCGATTTTTATATGAAAGTCTGTAGACTTGATATGCTTGTTTAGATATGTTTGTGATGCATCCAATAGAGGTTGGCATAGGTTCGTGTGATACCCGGGGCCCTCAGGTATCATTGTGTTTGGTTTTTTGGACGAATATTTAGACATGGGAAAAATTTTCATTTGTAAGAAAGGAAATTCATGGTAGAGGGTATGGCATGTGAGGTGATAAATGGCTGAGGATGGGGTGTGCATTTAATACAACAAAGGTAGATGGATAATGAGACTGTGGAGGGACTAAGATAATGAGACTGTGGAGGGACTAAGGTAAAAGAAAAATATCTAAGTGATATACTTTTATGAAAATGGAAAATTTTCACCAAAAGAAAAATGGAAGATAAGGCAAGTTAAGGGGAGTGGTGCTATAAAAGTTGAGCAAATAAAAGAAGAAGTGTGTACCCAAATCAAGAAATTACAAAATTGCCACTGCATGTTTGATAGGGATTAAATTAAAAAGGGGCGATAGGGTAGTTTCCTTGAGTAAGTATATAAACATTACACACACACAAAACTTCAGCATATTTTCTCTCCTCCTCATGCAGACCTTCCCTTTCCAAGCCTTAGCTCTTTATTCTCTTCATCTCCTTCACCTAAGAGCTCCACCCAAACGTCCAACCGCCTATCTCTGGCAAAGTCTGAGTTTTTAGCGACCAACCATCATCAGAAGGAGTAGAAAATAAGCTAAACCTCCCACTCTTTTCATCTTGCTATCAATTTTTGAATTTGAGGAAAATGAGAGTGAGGATGAGTGTTCTTGAGAGTTAAGCTAGATTGATGACTCAAAAACTCTTCTTGGATGTTTGTTAGAAAATTTGGAATAAGAAATTCGTGGAAACCATGGATTAAAACACTCAAATCTTGGTTTAGAAAACATGATAGAAAAATAAGGGAAGTTAGGGTTCTTGAAGAGATTTTTTAGGGATTTAAGTTTGATTCTTGGTTTTAATCTATGATTTGAGTATGTATATATATATATATATATATGTTTCCTAATCATTCATAGAGTAAAATCATGGAAAGAATCATCAATTTTGGTGAAAAATCGGGTTGGGATTACAAGAAAACTAAGGGAGAACTAATTTTCGCAAAAACAGTGGTCTGATTCTGTGATCCACCACTGCAGCAGTGGGAGGTAGAACCTTTGCTACTTTCTAGTCTAATTTTCAAGCGGTCATAACTCTCTCGTCTGAACTCCGTTTTAAGCAACTTTTATTTCATTGGAAAGATTTTTTAGTCTTGTTTCCAATGAAATAAGATTCAATTTAAAATTCTTTACCTTTTAAGAGTTATGACCAAAATAGTGATCAAAGGTCAGAGTTAGTTATAAAGAGTTCCCTATTTTGTGACTTAACATGTTTTACATGGTTACCTTATAGGAATGGATTATTTGAGGAATCTTCCTCACATCTTGAGGAGGATTAACTAGCTTGGAGTTAAGGTGAGGGATCTAGCCTTGCCAAACTGGTTTTCTTCTTCAAATGAATTACCTTCCTAGCATGTTTTCATTTAGATACATGTTGTTATTCAATGGAATGACTACTATACATGTACATAAATTTCTATATGGCTTGAAATGGATTAAAATGGTTAGCATGTGAAGAATTTATGTGATTCCAATTAACTCAAACCATATGTTTGAGTTTATGTGTTAATAAAGCAAAATGATTTGATAGAGTTAAGAAAGGAATAAGCATAAATGGCTTGGGGATGTTTTCTCTCCTTTATGTAGAGGTTAAACAATTTGTTTATTGTGTAAATTACTAGGGAAGACTAGTGGGAGTCAAATTTAATTACAAAGGACTACTTTCATATTGTCTAGTTGCTTAACTTGTGGCATTTACTATCTTGTTCAAACTAGAGAACATAATTTTCTTGGCATGGTGATTTTGTGTTGGAAATAAATTGTTGCCTTGTGGAATTTATTAATCATAACTAGGTGAATTGGAAGACTATTAGCTATTCTCTTGAATTGAACCTTACATCTCATTGAATGTGTTATGTTACAATATTATTGTGCACTAAACTTGAATTCTTACTTGAGTATAGATTGGGCATGTATGGTGACCAATAAGGGGAGCTTGTGTAGCTTTCTCTAGAGCATATTTTGGGTTAACCTGATGGTTGGAATTGGTACATTAATTAGTGTGGATGGTAATTGTTATATATTTTATATTCGTCATTGGTATCAAGGCTTACCTGATGTGATAGGTATTTCACTACTGTATGGTCTTGGAATATTCTCACTTGGATTTATGAATTGTAATCCTATCTTGCTTTGATATTTCTCATTATGTGTGATTGTTGTGGACGAATGCTATGCATTATATGAGATGCTTGTGTGGCACTCCCAATGAGGATGAACTAGTGGTAGTAGGAAGAGCTGATTAGCTTTATCGCACTATGACTAATAATATATATATATATATATATATATATATATCATACGAGAAGTCCTTGTGGCTCTCCCAATGAAAGTGGATTAGTGATAGTATGAAGAGCAGTTTGTCTTTCTCACATTATGACTAACGATATAAAATGAGGGGCATGTGTGGCCATCTTTGAGATATAAATGAGAATGAAATGAAGAGTTTGTGTGGCCCTCTTTGAGAAAGATATAAGAATGAAATGAAAAGCCTATGTGGCTCTCTTTGAGATAGAGATGAGAATGAAATGAGGAGCCCGTGGGGCCTTCGTAGTTTATGACCTATGCACATATGGTAACATTGAGAACCAAGTTAGAAGCTTGTGTTATATATGAATATTAAGGAAGCCTGCGTGGCTTTTTCTCTATATTAATTTCATAAGAGTATTAAAGAAGCCTGTATGGCCCTCTTATCTATAATCTATGGTGATAATTGATACAGATGCCCATGAGGTTGTAGGATTTTAGAGATCATAGAATGCAGTAGAATTTAAAATTTTTTTCTAAAATCCATTCACCGATGGATCAACCTATATTACCATTACATTAACCATAAAAAACAAGATGAAGAGCAATACCTCTTGTAGTGTAGCAACCTCTCCAAGCCGAAGCAAGTATCCAAAGTAGAATACCTCTAATGATAATCCACACGAAATTATATAAAAGAAAAAAAATCTTAAGGTAATAGGGTTTCTTCTCGTTCTTGTGCTAGCAAGCACGAAGAAGCTACGAAGAAAACCCTCTTAGTTGAAGAAGAAAAGAACAAGAGTGTTTCTAAAATAAATACTCAATAATTGAGAAAGAGTTGTTGGCGTGTGGCTCTCATTATCATATTTAAAGTGATAGGAGCAACCACAAACCCTAAAGCCCTAATTCCCTTAGTATATGCCATTCCCTTATTGGGCTTCTAAAGTGACATCTTAAGAAGCCCAATCTCTTTGAGAGAGTGACGCCTAAGAGTTTTTTGTTTTTTGGGCTTTTCCTTGTTTGGGTAGGAATAGGAACATATTCCTATTCCTTTTATTCTCTTATCTCCTTTTAATTAATTCTCCAATTTAGGATAAAATCCTCAAACCTATTTTATATTCCTAGTGAATTTTTATGCATGTGACCCATTAGGTTTCCAGCTATGTTGGCCATTCACAATCAATATTTGATTGTAAAATCACGAGCGGTATCTAGCAACATATCAGACCCCCAATTGACCAAAAAGTTAGTTGTTTGACTTTATACCTTTCTGCAGCTAAAGTGTGTCTATGCAATGAGTCCTTTCACCGTCTTATACCTACTTGTTTCAGAGTATGGCCTATATGTCAACTCCCACTAGACTTGATTACATCATGTCCAGCCCAAGTAGTCAGTTCTTTGTCCTGTGGGATTAATCAATATAAGCTATGTCACTGAAGACCATATTCATGACAAGTCTACTTTAGCCAAAGACTTCTTATCAATTATCCCAACAAGTAGCTATGGGTATACTTCTTTCTATCAGGAATGGTGAATTCTCTGTTGACTACTCAAATATCTTTGAATATTTCACGTTGTGCCCAATCACCACTCTAAGAGTGATCCATGGTAGTTAACAAGGAATGAAGTCAAAAACATAGAATTCATATCCAAGATAACTTGAGTTCCTCAAGTCCAATGATACTTGCACTGTTAGTTGCTATGAAACCTATCACTAACATTTGAATAGGTATCCATGTAATGTCTCATGCAGGCCATCTAATATACTTGTTACCATTAACAAGCATTCACATGTTCACTCAAAACATCTCATGCCTACAGCTTATGAGGACAACTGCTTGATCAAATCAAGAAGCATAACATGTGCTAGTCTATCCGGATCACTGATATCAAGTCTTAGGTGATTCTACGACTAGGGATAGATTAGATACATACATAATTACACATGATAGGAATCTGACATTATGATCATCATCATAAGTTCCTTCATGCTATGTTTTGTGTCATGGACTTCATTATTTATTTTACGATCTAATCTTGAGTTTATGAATATGAATATAAATAACAAAGTAAACCTCTTTAGATTAATAACTGAGTTTATACATCTGATGCTAAAAGTGATTGCCTTTAGAGCACCTTTCTAACAGAGGCAAAGTTCAAAATAATGTTATGATTTTTATACTGTAGTTCTTGTCTTTGTGAACTGGAATTCTATTGATTGTGTGATGGTACTGTGATATAATTAGGCGAGTTTAGAATAGTGATTAAACATTTAATTTTGTTCATCTATCATTTGGGTTTACAGTACGAATAATGTGGGATTATTCATGAAGAGATTGAAACATTTTTTTATTCCTTCTTGTTTGGATTTAATGAGAGTTCATCCTCTCATAAACATTTTATAGACACATCTATGCTTATATATATATATATATATATATATATATATATATATATTGTACACTTTCTGTCAGCATGCATTATTGTATATCTTTGGTGAAATAGGCTATTTGTGGTGAGTCACATGAACAAGACTCACCCCTTCACAATTGTAGGTGAAGAAGAGCCTACCGTCAAGGATGTGTGCGCTGAGTGTACTTCCCCTTTTGTTCTGGGTAAGATAATGTGTAGTTATGTTTCTTGAGTATGAGTATCTAGAAAGACTCTATAATCAGGTAGATCATGGTTCTGCTGTGTAGTGAAGATGGTCGTAGTGTGTGCATGAGAAACACTAGAAATGTAATAAGAAAATGGGATAATGAACCTTGAGATCTTATTAAAGATGTTTCATAATTATATTTACACGTACTCGTGAAATTCTGTTGTTTGGGCATAAGAATATAATGTTGCTTTAAATGAAATGGTTTAATAAGTAAATGTGGTTGTATGGGTTGAGGGAAAGATAGGCTTGCGGCGGTGTGAGTTAGGCACTATCCGTACCGGTCACGCGCTCGAATTTGGGTCGTGACAGTTCGAGTCCCATGGGTTGGTGCATATGGAAGGACACTCGATATATGCATATACTAATAATATACTTGGAGCATAATGAAGGATGTGGCGGGGACCAATGCTATTGTGAAAGGAATCAGAAATTATGACATTATTATTACCCATTGGACATTGTGGATTTATTTTTGTTTGCATGTATGTTATTCTATCTTGCTTAGCCTTGTATATGTCCATACTTGTTTATGATGTCATCTTAATAGAGTAGATTTGCTCCCTCACCAAGTTGTTATACTCACCTTATTTCTTCCCTTTTCCAATCCCTAGGTCGAAGAGGAGGTTCCACCTTTTGAGTAGCAGAGTTGACCAAGTCTTGCGCCTCTTTCTTTTGTTAGCAAAAGGGGTTATCCTGACGTAATTATTTCTATCACAATGTAAATCTTGACGTGCTATGTAGTTGTGTAGGATTTGATAGGGGGTTGTGGCTATGTTTATATCGATGGTGATATGAGAGTGTTGGCAATGCAGGTTATACCCTATTTTGATTCTTTGGGACCCGATTCTCAAACATTTTGCGTGATGTGTTGTGGTTGTTAGCACCAGAATGCCCTGGAACATCATAGATCTTTTATATAGACCTTACACCCTTTTTTAGCGAATGGGATTTATTTTCTTTTATTTACTTGTTTATGTGATTGTGAAGTACTCATTAAATTATTTGTTGGCATACATGGTTTATTATGTGGACACGTTACTCTTGTTTTTGGTGACGAGTGTTAGGTTTAGGGTTTAGGGTTTAGGGTTTAGGTTTAGGTTTACAGTGGTGAGGTAAAACTTAATTGCTGTGCCGTTGACAACTCAAGGTTGGGACATGACAAAACCGGATTTGGAATTTCCTTCTTTTTCCTTTGTTCTTTCAATTTTGTGAATTGTTTATTGCTCACTTCAAATCTATTCAGTGTTGTTCTTTTAACCGTGTTTTGGTTCTTTATAGTGCTGAATAGATGAAACAAAAAGATGGGGGAGGCACGTTAATTAATGCATTTTAAAGGCTATTTCTAAGGCATTTTGGGTGTGACATGGCACATTTCTGGGCGCTAGATCAGGTGTGAATGGACGGTTGAGATCCAAACTGGACTGTCAAATTCCTGCGTCAACTGCAGGATCCCCATCCAAATTAAACACCACCACATATGTATCGTTTGTTTTGGAATATACTAGAGACATCTTATTTTCACTGTAATTTTACATGAATAAACAAAGTTTAATTTTAAAAAAATTATTATCAAAAAAATTTTATATTATCAAAAAAATTATAAAAAAAAACTTGTTCATTTTAAAAATTTCTTTGATTGAATGAGTTCGAGTTCAAAAATTTGAGAATTTAATAAAGAATGCCGATACATGAATTTATTAACCAAATTTGAAGATTAAAAAAATTATATTTTTATGAATCCAATAATGAGAGCTATGATATCTTATCCATAATTATTATATAAATAAATTATACCATGGAGCTCAAAACTCAAATAATATGAAGCTCTTGTAACAACTTAGCAATTAATTTATAGACAATATAATTGACAAACAATAAATTTGACAACTCTTAGTGGCTATGTGTACATGTACAAATGTGTATAAAGGCACACGTATACGTGAATGTGCAATCTCACCCAAATCACTTAAAAATTCAATCAAGTAGGCGAATCTACTAATACACTTTGATAAATATTTACTTTGATAAATTTCTATTGACTCGTATATTAGGTATTGTACATGTACACTATGGCTCCTAAAAATTTCTCCATTTCCAAAACGAAACAGCCTATGGCGCGGCCCTTGAATAATGAGCATTCAGCTGCATCACAAGTAGACTCCAGAAGGTAATTGCCTCCTATCAACCCACATAGGGTAAAAAATAAACAAAAAATGAAATGGAATGGATTAACCCGGAATCCACCCTCCATCCCAGGATAAAGAGAAGAGTGAGGTGGGGTAGGAAAAGCTTTACAATATTATGGGAGCACCTGCTTTTACAATTTCGGACCGGGAGTGGTAAAACAAAACCCTCTCCAAAGTGGCGACTCTAGAACCTTGCAGATAAAGTTCGCTCCAAGCTTAATGCCAACCACTGTAGGGTAAAGCTTTACAAAATTAGAATGGTAAATGAATATGTATAGACCAGATATTATAGCAAGGTATCAGCTGGGGCATTCTCATTTGCAGCTCGCACCCGTTGGCCAGCGTTTACTCCAGAGCCTGATGCTTCTTGTGCGGTCTCACCAACCTCACCTTTGCAGAGAGGACACGTTGCATTTATTTTCAACCACTTATCTACACAGTCTTTGTGGAAAAGATGAGAACATGTCAATTCTCTCAACTCATCTTCGTCTTCATAGTTTATCAAGCAGATGCAGCAAGTCTGTACAAATACAAACAATATCAAAGTCATGGCCAGGATAGCAGACAAACTAATCCAACAAAAGGAATTAACAATCAAAGCACTGATAGAAATGAGAATAGCAAAATGTGAAGCACGATCATTTACAGAATATGGCAAAGTTGATAATTCAAGAGTCTAAAATGGTCATCAGCTTCAGGTTAGAAGCATAATCTGGGCTCCTAGTCAATGTTGAGGAGAGAGAAAGACAAGAAGAAAATATCCATTGATTACTTGGATTCTTAAAAAACAGGAGATAAGATAAGTAAAAATAAACCAGGGCAAAGAAATTGATATTGATAGAGCTCACTATTTTGTTTCTATTAATCATGAAACTTCTTTAAAAAACTTCGCTCAAAGATTTTTAAAAAAATTTGT
This sequence comes from Biancaea sappan, assembly GCA_037074585.1. Lineage (NCBI taxonomy): Eukaryota > Viridiplantae > Streptophyta > Magnoliopsida > Fabales > Fabaceae > Biancaea > Biancaea sappan. Next base: position 39,274,946 of record CM073494.1, read on the forward strand.
TCAATAATTCTTTAAAGTCCATGACAAGACAGCACTGCATTTAATCAAACCTGATTGCATGGATGCTACATCTTTGACTGAAAGTTCCTAAAGATGCAGAAACAGTAATCACCTGAAGCTGCAATATGATTATTACGCATTTAAATAAGGTTATGATCTACAATCTATAAGCCTAAAATTGTCCCTTGAATACCCGGAGTCAGAAAATATAATATGCATGTATTTTATAGGAAGAAATTCGTCTAGCATTTTCAATGCCTTGGGAAACTGGTCAAGATAGATGACAGAAGATATGAACAAACAATGCTTGGATGTTCTAAACTTAAAATGAAGATACCAACAAAATCAAACAGTCCTTAACCCACCGCATCCTCTTCAGAGATCACACGTTCCTTTTCAGTTCCAGCAGCCACAATTCCACCTTCACCAGCAGAAGAGTTGCTTCCATTGTTTTCACTTTTCTTCATTTTGAAATTGTGAGTTGGCAAAGCATTAATAGATTCAACAGTAGCCCCTCTGGTTTGTATCTGATCTTCTCTAACCCCGAAGATGGAAATTATACAAGGCAGACAACAGCATATTGTTGCACAGAGAATGAAAGGCATTGCGTAGCCAATACAGCAAAAGGTAAGGAACACTATAGTTAACCTGCCAAGCCAAAGGAAGCAGATATTATTATGAAGATTCAATAAAGCAGAAGGTTTAGTGCTGCTGCAAGGACATACCTGTACAAGTTAGGAGCTTCCTTAGCAGATGATGGTCCCCCAAAGATCCATACAATGCCAATAATAAACCATACAGCAAAAAAGATATCTAAGGCCAGTTTGTAGTAATCCATTACTCTCCTCATTCTGCTAAGCAGGCATGCACAAGGGGTTAGTAGCTTCGTAAAGTAGTTGCATATTACAATGTTCATAACCAAAAGTACGTCAGGAGCCCAAAACTGTAAAAATAAATAGGGCAAAAGGTGTCTAGAAAAGTTACAAATAGATGTTTGCTTCATATCAGTTTTCAACCAAAAAATAAAAGCTGTTAGGTCCCCTTAATACAGATCCATGGAATATGGATTGAGAGAGAGAGAAAGGAATTTGACTTTTTTTTCCTACCTATTTTATTGGTTCAAATTATAGAGAGAACCAAGATCTTTAGTGCTCACACACAAGGTTTCTGATGATAAACTGATCTGATAATTTCATTTAGAAAAAATTCAAATACAACCTAATGGAGCATAACTACCCCTAACCAACATAACTTCCTTAAAACATAGAAGTGGCATGAAACAACTCCTTATAACTGCCCACTTAAAACTAAAATACATTAAGGCTCTGTTTGGTAAAATTAGCTTATAAACTTTCAACAAAAATTAACTGATAAACTGGCTAAAAGCTTATAAGCTAACTTATTGAATTAAAAGCGTTTGGTAAAAGTAGCTATTAAAATAGCTGAAAAATATAAAATTACATAAAAGGACATATATTTTATAATGTTAAAATAATACAAATAAGCATATCAGTTTTTAATTTTTAAATGATTGTCTGTAATATATTTATATATATTTTATTATATATTATTATATATATAATAATATATATATATAAATATAGTAAAATATATTTTATATATAAATTTAATGTATATAAATATCAAAGTGAGCAATTAGATTATAATAAAGTCAGGGATATAATAGGCATTCTGAAAAAATAATAAGAGTAAAATAGAAACAAAAAATTAAAAGCTATAAGCTACTTAAAGTAGCATTTCAAAATAGGATATAAACTACTAAAATAAACTTATTTATCGAACACTTCTAACGAGCTTATAAACTAGTTAAATAAACTATATGCTAGCTTAAATGACCAGTCGAACACAGCCTAAAATATAATAAAGCATAAATGAGTCTGAAATATAATAAAATAACTACTGCAGTAATTAGAAAATAAAATAAAACACCAGTAACCTACTGCATGAAAAACATACAATAAAAAATAACTGCTGCCATCCCTTACTGTTCTGCACATCCCACTACTACAGTCCACTACTTCAGTCTACTAACATTTACTACCCCCCTCGAATTGACATTTGTCCTCAAGCGTGTGGCGCTGCAGGGTCTACATGGACTTCTTGATCATGAAGCTCATCGTCCTCCTCCATTAATTCCAACCAGAACAACTTCTTATATCTATGTCCTTGAACAAAAGGTTTGTCACAATTAAAACATAGGCCCTTAAGCCTTCTCTTCCAACTCTGATTTAGACAATTGCTTGATGAATCAAGACTATGGTTGCAATAGTGAGGGATCCAATGGTTTAGTTTCTTTTGAGTCAAAGGAACAAATAGAATAACTCTTGCGTTCATAAAGTCTAGAAAGGCTCATCGCCATTGCCAAATCTGTTCGATTATGAAGTTCAACCTCCACTGATATATAGTCCTGTAACCGACTGATATATACTTTAATATTCTGTTCTTGGGTTAACATATCAGCAAGTGAGGCCAATTGTTCAAACTTCTCCTGGTAGTCTACAACAGAACTGTGCTGCCTTAATTTTCACAATTCCCCCAATTTATGACTTCTAATTGGAGGACCAAATCTAAGGTGGCATTGGTGTTTAAAGTCTTCCCAAGAAAGAGATGGTAAATCAGACTCCAACTGCAAGAACCAAATTTGAGTGTTCCCCTCTAAGTGGTATGAAGCAAGACCGACATTTTCTTCTTTTGGTGTTTGTTGTTGGCAAAAAAAAAAAAATACTCACCGATTCTACCAACCCAAAGGATCCTCAGTGCCCTTGAACTTGGGAAAATTGAGTTTCGCTATCTTGGGTACTGTCAAACCACTGCCAGAAGCATCATGCCTGGTCGAACTCGAGCATATAGGTCCTTCTTGACTCTGACTTCCACATTCGTTCTGGTCCCTGGCAATGCTCATCTCAAACTCCTTCATCAATGCATCAAGCCTTGCGTTGATTTTTGCCCTCTCCGCAACATTCATCTCCCTCTGCTCTTGAACAATTCGCAACAAGGTGTTAAGTTGTTGCTAGATTTGATCCCCCATAACAGATGGCTCTGATACCAAAATGTTAATGGAGGATCTTGTTATGGGCTTTGGTTATGATTCATTGTTTGGTAGAGAGAACCAAAATCTCCTTAGGTTCGTTGGGAACAGAGAATCAAGATCTCTCGAGTTTAATACTCTAAATCTGTTATAACTTTTTTTTGCACTTTTCAATAATAAACAAAACAATTTAAAATAGATGGCCCAAACTCAAGAAGGAATAACTTCCCCTTGAATTTAGGATAAATTCCCCTAATGGCAGAAAACTAACCTAAACCACTCCTAATAACTGCCATTTAAAATAAAAATACATAAAAACATATCAACAATATAATTAAACAAAGTCTGACAATATAAAACTAAAAAACAGAGAATTAACTAATGTTAACTGCAACAATCGTGGAAAGATGCTATTCTACTGGTGTTCTTTGCCAAATCCTCCTATATTTTCCATGAATATACTATTGGTAAACGTAGGGGTCACTAACACTGAAATTTCCATAAATCTACCATATAGATTCTTAAGTGTAAGGAATTTTTTAGACTGTAATCAGTTCAAATTCTTTATTAAAGATTTAGAATAAATACAAGGCCACATTCTTTAATACTTAAAATCCTCTTGACCTAATATAACCTAATGTTTGAAGAAAAAAAGGTGAAGCCAATCATAGGTTACACAAACGAAAAGTCAACCAGAGGTTTCTTATCCTGCATGTATCAAAGGTTGTATTATTCTGGAAAGTAAGTTTATATGTGCCATAGATAACATTTTTTATATATATATATAAATAATATACTCATTGTATAGCTCTTCAAAACTGGATTGTTCTCAGAAAATAAATCTAGAATTTATCCAAAGTTATTGGCATATTAAAAGCTGATATATTGATCAATTGATTTGAACAGATCAAGCACAACTTTTGGCCATTTCCAACCAAGGAAGTCAATTATAAAGAACAAAGATTAACCACAAACTACTGAATACTTGTGGCAATCAGTATAAGGCTCAAAAAGTTGTGACCAAAATTAATAAAAACTTCAAATGCACGAGTTCTTTCAGCTCAAGACTTCCAAATTTGCAACATCATATTCATATTTCCTTTCACTGAAACTCCTTAAAGAGCCAAAAGATAGCTAATGACCATTTATAAAACCTAGTGTCTACATTTTCTTTCATGCAAGATAATAAAATCTGTTCAAAAGACAAGTAAAATCTTGCATACAAGGCTTAACTATCGAAAAAAATGTGTGATTCTAACATTAAAAAAACAAAAAAGAAAGTGGTAAACCATCTTAATTAAGGCATCATCTACCTAACCAGAATAATAACAAATCAATACCTTGGATTCATCAATCTTGAACTTTGATTGCTTTGAGATGATGCAGCAGTAGCCTGGTCATCTTCTCCTCCACTAGTTCTGTTAACAGAAAGATATGTTCCTGAAGAAACATTAATCTGAGAAGAAGTCTGATGTGGTTGATATGGATCTTGCACATGAATCTGGTTATCATGAAAATACCGCCAATAAAGCAGGGGAAGGATAAAAAAACATCCATAGGCATAACCAATGATCCATATGTTCAATGGAGTGTGTGGACGCTCATGCTTTGATAAAGACAAAACAATGATAGATGCAGCAAGCTGGCTTATTGTGAGGAATAGCTCAATTGATATCCAAAATCCAGAATTTAGTGGATTCCTGGGTTGATGGCTTTCCTCTTGTCTAATGGATGGAGCATTCCTAGAATTAGATCCGCGCGATACACTAGAGGGAGAAATTGATGGCTGAGAAACAGGAAGTCCTGCACCATTAGGGCCATCTTCTTGCTCTGTTGTATCTATGCCACTAAAATATCTATCATGAGAAGAGGTAGATGCTGAAGCATCACTACTCCCTGTTAGGTCAATGACATGTTGACTGTTGTTGAAGTACTCTGTCTGATCCATCAACAATGGGTAAGTGTCAGTCAGATGGATCATCAAGATATAGTTCTGGTGAGAGAGCATCCACCCAAGTCCACCAACACAACTGACCATGAAAGAATCATAGAATTGCAGAATATGTATACTGACGTTAAATACAACTTCTGAGCCGTGTCAAAGAAATAATACTATTGTCCCTCAAAACTTTCAATTTATAGTAATTCATTCATATACTGGGCAACACTGCAGTGAAATTAGCAACTTCCATTCTGTTAAGAAGCAATACCTCTAAAATGAGAGTTGCTGACTTTCATACTAAAAAAATGAAAGTGAAATATACAGCAAGTGAAAGGAAATAAACCATTTTATGCCAAAACTGAAAGTCAGAAAAGAACAAAGGCATGTAGTTGATACAATTGAAGTCACTCAATGACACAGTGCATTACCTGTTGCTTGTACGTGACTTAATTCATGGGAAACCACCAATAAATTTGAAAAATATCTCCCATATGCAGAAGAATTTTAAAAATAAATAAAAAAATAAATTCCTTCTCTGCATCATTTTTCACTTTGATTAAAAATTTACAATATGTTTGTCAGCTAATAACAAGACAACATAAAAAACTGACTGGATTCTCAAAATTCAAGAAATGACTTATAAATTGTATTTTAGGCCACTCATCCATGACAAATTACAATAGTGATTTTGATGACTAAACTAACAAAATGAAATAAAGAGGACGTTGCGAGACTCATAATAACTGGCAATTCGGTATACTGAAAGTTAAAAAGAAGTCTTTCTGGAATTTTTATATGAAAGAGAGAGAGAGTCGACGGATTAAAAAAAAAAAAGGAAGAACCAGCGCAGCTTGGATTTCTGAGGACATGTTCCTATTCCCATTTTTAACAAATCCGAAATGTATTAAGGAAATTAGGATTAATTTAAATTCTTAGAATATCTACTCCACTTTCTTTCTCTTCAGCTTGATTTCTCTCCACATGAAAACCCAGGGGATTGAATTCAACATTTTTATTGGCGATATCTGATTAATTAGTGAAAAAGAAGGTTAAATCGGTTGTTTATCAATCAAACCAAAGGGGAGAAAATGAAAAGAACCCATAAATCCAACCGTTGACTGATATTATAAACGATCCCCTGGGTCAAAGAATCCACAACCAAAATGACGTGAACAGATAAAAACCAAGGAAAAACGAAATTATAAATCCATAAGCAGTTCCATTCAAAATTTCAAACCATAAAAGCCACGAAAATCCAGAGAAGTGAGAAATGCTACGCACCAAGACTGGCACATAATGGGAGCTATAAAAAGAAAAAGGAATGTACCATATGAACACCCGAGAGAACTCCGATTGCGGCAACGGTCGGCGAAACGACAGAGAAGACAAAAACGGTGCCGTATTTGCACCGCTGTCGCTCGCCTCTTCGTGTTGGCAACTGCGGGTGATGGGGGGAAACAGGAATGGCGTCAGACTGATTCCAATTTCACCTCCCTTGCTTCGTACTGTAGCCCGAAAATTTTCTCTTTTTTTTTTTTTCCATTTTAGCATTTTGACTTTCACTTACCCTTTTGCCCTTCCCTCTCATTCCAATTTACGCGCAAGTTTGGGGTTAGTCCAGCTTTGGGCTGGCCATCAGTGGGTATCGCTTACCTCCCAAATTTCTGGCTGAGGTCAAAAAGGTAAAAGGGCAATATTAGACCATTTGTCAACTTCGGAGTAGGATACGACGTAAATTTAGCACTTGAGAGAATATAGCATTGATTAAAAATTGGTTAATTTCTATGTCCAATCAAAATATTTACGTAATTGAGAGAATAATTTGATGGGCTAAAATAAATTTGAAAATTTATTATTTTTGGAAAAACATTTCAAAAAGAAAGACTAATATATATATATATATATTTTGCCTTCGTTTGTTTAATATATTAGTTTATGGTGCAACGTGATTTAAGTGAATGAGAATTTATGTGAATGTCATGGATTTGGAAACAAACCAGAATTCTGTTATATGTTAAATTTAATTTTTTTGTATTTTACTGATAATATTCTGAATAAAATATCATATACATATATATATATATATATATATTTAAAATGTTTAATTATATGATATTAAATTGTAGAATCATACATATATTTGTAAAGATTATACATTTGCTTTATTGTTATATTTTTATTAAAGAGCTTAATAAAAAAGAAGTAAAAAGTATACTGGAATTTTATTTTTTATTATGGACAAAAATATATTTCATATTTTTAACATTTCCATTAAACTTCACTTATATTCTTAATATTTTTTTTGTCAAATATATTTTACATGTTTTGTTTCTTTTTAAATATGTCATTTTCATTAGCATCGTTAAAGATACTAATAAAAAATGTTAATTGGATAGTTTATATGACACTTCTCAAACAATACGTTATCAATCATGTAGACCCATAACATAAAATTACAAAAATATCTTGCCTTATGTAAAATTTTCAAAGCCACGAATCAAAGTCACAAGTGGTAAAAATTCTTCGTTTAAAGCACCAATCTATGAGGAGGAGCCCTCGTTATATTGCAGAACTTTCAACTTGTTATATATACTCTACAGTAATGCAATGCGTAACGACAGAGCTTCTTTAGATATCATTAGTATTTACGGAATACATGATTATAATATATAAAATTATTGAACACTTGGTGTGATACCCAACACATAGCTCAAAGTGAAGAATAAGACTTGGAGCACTAAGAGAAAAAGAGACCCAAACAGCTTTGGAGTGTACCTGAAGCTGATGCATAACATCTCCGTGACTGTACCTGTGAACTATCCTGGAGCACGAATACGGGGCACGGGCTTGAGCTTTGAGGACGAGTTTGAAGGAGAGAGAGACGGACGAATACTGTGAGGGGGGAGAGAGAGAGATATATATCAAGGATGTTTTTGTAATTTCATGTTATGGGTTCACGTGACAGATGACATATTGCTTGAAATATGTCATGTAGACTATTCAGTCAGCATTTTTCTTTACTATTTTTAACAGTGTTAGTGAAAATGACATATTTGAAAAAAAATAAAATATTTGAGAAATATTTGACAAAAAAAACGTTAGGGATATAAATGAAACTTAGTGTAATACCCGTCAATTTTTTTTTTTCATTTGACCATTGAATTTTATTTCAAGATTTTGAATTTACAAATTATGTGCAAGAGGTGTATATGATGTTGTATTGAGATGTGGTAGTATTTATATATGTGATTTTGGGCTGTAGATAGGCTAGCAACATGTGATGCTAGGTCATACAATGACTAAAGTGAAAATTTTAGAGACTAAAGTGAAAGATTTTGAAATATTGTGGGGGTATGGCAAAATACTTATAAAGGATAGGAATTGATGAGTAAAATTATAGAGAACCTTGATGCAAAATAAGAAATGAAAAATAACTCTTAAATCTTAAGTTAAAATTTTTGAAAATAAATAGTTATGATTAATTCATTAAGTTTAAGAAATGAATAAAAAGAAAAATATAATGTAAAGGGAACAATAGATGTCGTACAATAATGGAAAATAAATAAATAAAATCAAATAAAAAAGTTTAGTGGTAGTAATGGTTTTTGGATAATGCAAAGGTTAATTAAAAGAAAAGATAATTATCTAACTAACTAAATCTAAATTAAACATTTAAAATGAAGGATAAAATATCCAAGTGATAAATCTGAAAATATGTCGACCAAATATGCTTTTTGAACTTTAGAATTTATCCACCCAAATCTTACATTGAGTAATCAGGTTAGTTTCGAAAATTACCAAAAAAAAAAAGAAACAAATCAAATATTATACAAATCTATTTGTAGGTTGGTTGAATTAACAAGACTATTTTTTTCGGCCACCCCTTCACACAAATCCACTCTATCTCTCTATCTCTCTCTCCATCGGAACCTACGCGCAAACACACCAAAGTTGCCGCTAGCCCATCATACGCTTCAGCCATACGTCGTACACCACATTGCACACACAATTACACTTCAGTTTCAAATTTTCCACTTAGTCCACACGCAGAAAATCCGTGAAGCGACAACCAAAGAAAAGATTAATGTAAGTTGTAGTTAAGTTTTCATTTTGTGCCTGATAGTTCAAGTGACGAAAAATAGAATACACCCTACCGTCAATGCATTTTCTTTTTCGAAAAACACAAAATCTCCATAGTACACAAAATTCTCTTTCACATTGGAGGAGTTTGATTGAATTGGAACCGAAGCATTCGTTGAAATTCAAGTGAATATATGAACCAATATTTCTTTAATATTATCTTAAATGTTAAAGTAATAGAGTATAAAGATAGGTAATAGTCATTGTAGGAAAGAGGGAATCCGGTTAAGAAATTCAGGCTAGAAAAAAAATTGAGAGTTCTATATAATTTAGATACTGATAAAATTGCTAACGGAAAATGTTAAAAAAATATATAATTCGTGAGACAAATATAATTATTTGGGATTTGTGATACTTTATGGTTATCTAATAGAAATTGGGTTGATGATTATATTGATAATTATTTCGGTGATTATTTGGAATTGGGTGAATTCTGATTATGTTTGGGCAGGATAGTACCCTCTCTCACGTCAAGCAGGAAATCCGAGTGACAGGGCTTGACCTCTGAGAGTAGAAACAACGATTCTCTCGGTAGGAGATTAAGCCCGGACTTAGTTCATGAGGTGCCATGACTGTTGAGGATAAGGTTGTGCATCATGGCGGGTTTTGATGAGATTGGTTGAATGGGCCTACGGATGCTCCCAGGTATTTTTGCCATTGATGAATACTAGTTCCGTTGACTTGAATTGTTTGACTGAATTGCAAACTCTCTAGTATGTATGTTTCCTTGTGATTTGTGATTTATACCTATGTTTTTAATTTATTACTTTTGCATAACGAATTTTATTAGGGTGGGAATTAGCTCGCTCACTAAAATATTTATCTCACACTCGTTGATTTTATTTTTTTCATATCAAGTAGTGAGTATTCGCTAGAGAGTTAGAGTTGTCGTTGGACTTTCCTATTATTGGGTGGGTCCCAAGTTACTAATTATGGTTTATTTAAAATTAGGAAGCTTTGTGGTCGACTAGGACATCTATGAGATTTGGGGCGAATCAATTATTTTATTGAACAATGTGTTTTATTTAGATTCATTAATTATAAGGATTATTTCTATTTATTTTATTATGAATTAAATTCTATTGGAGTGAGATAATATGTTATTTGAATATTGGTGTATTTATATTTTCCTTTTAAATTCAAATATTATTTCTTTTAACTGTGCGAGATTGCGAGGAATTCGGGTAAGTTGTCCTTTTCTCCTTGTGTGTATATAGTATATGGTCATAATAATTTATTTTATTTACATTATAAATTAATATTTATTTTAATTAATGTTTATTTATATTTAATTAATATTTCCAAATTTCAGTCTTTATTTTATTATATATATATATATATATTTCAAACTCTGAATTGTTTTAAAATCTAAGTTGTTTTTGTTGTATCGCTTTTACATGATATATAATTAAGACATGTTTTAAATATGTTGAGTTAATACATGAACTTCTAATTATATTACGTATGTTTAATGATAAATAACAATGAAATTGGGGAAAGGGGATTAAATATAACGATATTAAATAGGCTTATGGTAGCATGAGGTTCGTGCTATCGAGCCGATTACGTGCCTGGTTTCGACCGTGGCACTTAGTGTAAACGTTATAAACATAAAGTATATTTTTTGTCTTTATTATTTATGATACATGCGCTCCTCTTCCACTAAAGAGGCATTTGCTTTGCTAAATTGTTAATTCTTTCTTAGAGAATATCATATAAAAATGTTACATCTCCAAGTGTGGTATACTATTTAAAAAAAATGATTCTCATTAATATAATATTTCTAAGAATCAAACATTGTCACAAACTTCAATACCATAGCTAAATAGTTTATGTAATCAAATTCATCTATGGTATTGTCACGACCCCCATTCGGGTCAATGATCGACACAAAGTGATTCTCTCATCACCATCGTAAGCCTAACTCTTAACACAATGTCATCACACACCATAAGGATAACATGAATAATCCATCACAAAATAATAAGGTAATTTTTGAAATAGTCATTTCCATCATCATGAAATCTCTTTCCCTCACAATACTATTAGATTCATGGAATAATTCAAATTTATGAGGTAACAAAATAAATCATGAATAATACACCAAATCCATCACACCAATAAATATCTCTAGGTATAATATCTAATTACAGAACGACTCAACCCACCAATACTACAATAACAGAACCATCAACCTGAGGCAGGAAAGGTTAAAGACTTAGAAGCTTTTCTATTCCTCATACGGAGACTCGTTAGCTACACAAGAGACCTATAAGGGGTACACAAAGAGGGTGAGTAATGATACTCAGCGAGAGATAAATTACCCATGAGTGAAAACATAACCTGTGTACCGCTTGTAGGGTGGAACCTTAGAGAAAGTTCAATCCTTCACCATAAATATGGTCACCACATAATATACAAAAATTTAGGATACCAACGCTATATATCTACCTCCAATAGATATATGAATATATAATTAGCATGATTTAACGTGCATCACCAAGAAATATAACTAGCCTTACTAGCTTCTCATTGCATTCTCATCTTTTATAGTTGAAAGGGTCACACAAACTTCTCACTATGTCCTCATCTTATACTCGCGAAAGCTACACATGCTTATTATCATGTGCACATCAATCATAGGTTGAGAAGGCCACACAAGTTTCTCACTATATTCTCATCCTTTATAATTCCAGGAGAGCCATATGGGCTTCCTATTTTACTATTAGTCATAGTACAAGAGGACCATATGGCTCTTCATACTACCACTTATTCATCATCATCAAGAGAGCCATATAGGCTTCTCATTTAATATCATTAGTAATAGTAAGAGAAGGCTACAAGGCTCTTTGTACTACCACTAATCTATCATCAATAAAATTCAACAATCACAGTTAATGGATAAATCCAGCATAATTCAATTTACCAAGATCAATTCTCATCACATGAGGATACAATCATCATACGTTTACACATACAAGGTCATCCCATGACATCTCATCATGTAGCATCCAACTAACACATACACAACCACCCTTATTGGCACGCAACAATATTTCCAGCACACAAAGAGCATTCAATGTTGAACCCCATTACTTGATAAAGAAAATATACATTATGCTTTGATGATTAAAAAAAAAATTTAAAATGAACATATATTCCTATGCTTAATGCTTATCTTTCAGGAATATAATGTTTACATGGATCAAGCCAAGGCATCAAGATTAAGAACAAAGAGAAGAGTATATTTCTTATTAGTGTCTTAGGTTTTAGAATTCATGTAAAAGTAATGATGGCAAGTTAATAAGGTTTCTAAGCTTGTTGAAAATGTTTTTAAAACCTTATTTAAGTTGGAAATTATTTTTACAAAAGCTAGTAAAGGATTTTGAGCCTTAGAATATTTTTATAAGTCCAAGAGTTACCAGTCAACTAATGTATGAACACTAGTCTACTGATTGCCATCTGGTACTTCTTTTGAATAAGACTCAAAACATGTCAATCGACCGCTAGTCTTCCAGTAGTCGACCATTACCTCTGCTTGAAATTAAAATTGAAGTCCAAATTTTACCAGTTAACTAATAATTAAGTGCCAATCGATCGATAAAGTCTGGAACAATTTTAATTTACGTAACAAAGAGTTACTAGTTGACAAATTGTTCATTAAGAATAATCAGTCGACTATCATGATCCTATCAGTTGACTGATAGCAGCTGACATCAGCAATAATGGATAGTTTTTTAAAAAGTCATTTGATATCTTTTGTAAAACACATCCAATAATTATATTTCGACTTGGGCTATAATTATATTTTATACCCAGTTTGAAACTAAGAAGGAGAGGCTAAAAACTCCTACTATTACTCTGTCAAATGATCTTGCTAATCATTTACTCCTAAGTGAGCTTCATTTGTAATATCTACTCCTTGAAGAGAGTGTATCATTGTATTCTTTATCTTTTATCCTTCTGAGTTGTATTCCAAAGGTGGTTAAAATTCCTTAGAAGAGTGATTGAGTGTATCATTGGTTTACGTAGTTGAGAAGCTCGGATTCATAAATCCGTTGTAGTGGTTTCAATAAGTACCTAGTTTAAACTTGTTGTCTTTTATAAGTACCAACCGTTTATAAGCTTGTTAGTGAAATACTCAAGTGGTTTGCTTGAGGACTGGATGTAGGATTGAGATTAGCTGAACTAGTATAAATCTCATGTTCATTCTCTCTTCCCTTACTCCTTAACTTGTGTATTTATTTGCTCTTTAATTCCTTGTGCTCTTCATCTATTCATCTTGATAACATATTGTTTTTCTGGTTTAAATTTACTGTCTTAAGCATTGTGCATTTCCAGAAAATCATTTTAACTTCCAACTAAATTTTGTGAAAAAATTTATAAAACCAAATTCACCTGCCTCTTGGGATCCAACCATTCCTATCATTCAAGGAAATGAACAAAGTCACCACACAATTCAAACTATATTTAAGTTAAACTTCCTCAAGATTTTCCTCAGTTTAATAACATTTCATTTTCATGCCCATTGCAATCCGTAGCTTTCCAAGATTACGGGGAATGGTTTAATTACATAGCTAACAAGTAAATAGTTAACATTTCCTTCACACAAATTGGTTTAGGCAATTAAACACCTATTTCCTTCCCTAAGATGTTTTCATAACTATGATTATTAATTTCACCTTTTGGTGTGAGGTACCTTTCCAAACACATAACACAAGTATGTTGAACTCATTGCATTTAAAGCACTCTCTAATTTTGATGATTGACAAATCAACTTAAAATAGTTCATATCTAAAGTTCTTATGCATTTCAGCATCACGTTGGTTGACCACCTTGCCTGTACTGGTCGACCAACGGTTTACAGAAGCAAAAGATCAGAATGGTAATATCAGCTGGTCGACCACCTTGCCTGCACTGGTCGACCAACGGTTTACAGAAGCAAAAGATCAGAATGGTAATATCACGCTGGTCAACCACCTTGCCTGCACTGGTCGACCAATGAAGTCCAGAATCTAAAGAATGAATGGTAATATCACATTGGTCGACCACCATGCCTGCACTAGTCGACCAATGGATGGTAGAAGCTAACAAGTGATACACTGGTCGACCACTCTTCCTGCACTGGTCGACCAATGAACTTCAGTAATCATCACTGCCACTCATTGGTCGACCACTCCTTGAACACTAGTCGACCATCATGTTCCAGCAAGAAGATTGTTTTGAAGACTGGTTGACCACCATCGCTCCACTGGTCGACCACCCAGCTCTAGTAGAAGAAGAAATCAAGTACTGGTCGACCAATGCAATATGACTGGTCGACCAACGTACCTGTTATTTCAGTTCTGGAGCTCACTGGTCGACCAACGTGCCACACTGGTCGACCACCGACATCGTAAAAGAGCTCTAACGGCTAGTTTTTGCTGACGTAATACAAGATTTATTTTGTAATTTATCTCCAACGGCTCTATTTCTTCCTGGTCTTTAAATATCTGCCTTAAGGAGGTTATTAGTAACAGAGTAGAGAAATCAAGTGTGCTATATATCCTTGAAGTCAATCTCATTCAAATCAGTGTATTACAAAAGATCTTGCTACTGTCATATTCACTCTGTTTTGAGAGTTTGCATTTGAAAATTGTTTTTCTCTCAGTGTATCAAGGAAGTTCTTTCTTGGAGTTTGTTTTTGTAAGAAAACAAATCTGTGAGGGGGAGAGACACCCTTGAAAAGAAAAGGTCTCTGTTGTAGTGGCTCACAAGTGCCCTTCTGTATAAACTTGTGGTTCATAGTGAAATACTCAAGAAATATTCTTGGGGACTGGATGTAGGCTTGGATTAAGCTAAACCAGTATAAATATCTGTGTTTATCTTTCCTCCTTTTTCTTTTAATTGTATAAGTCTTTTAATTGTTTAATTACTTAACATCTTTCTTCATCTTTATATCACTCTGCCTTCTGTATTGTCAATATATTGCTACTGAACTTTAAATTATCTTAAACTTCCTATTATCTTTTAAATAAATTTTATTTTACCCAATTCACCCACCTCTTGGGTTACAGCCATTTTTATCAATTGGTATTAGAGCTTGGGCTCTTTATTAAAGACTTAACAGTCTTAAGAGTATAAAATGGCTGGTCTTGGTGATTGTATTTTACCTGAAGGAAGCTCATTTACAAAACCTCCTGGTTTTAATGATAACCATTATAGCTACTGGAAATCCAAGATGAAACTTTTCTTTAATGCAGTAGACCTTGATCTCTAGGATATTGTGGAAAATAGACCTTACATACCTATGAAGGTTGTTGAAGGGCAAAGTATTCCAATACCAAAAGAGAATGGTCTGAATCAAAAAAGAAATTAGTTCATTTAAATGCCAAAGCTATAATGATTATTGTTAGTGCCTTGAGTCAGGATGAATATTTCAGAGTTTCTAGCTGTACAACTGCCAAAGAAATGTAGGACACTTTGGAAGACACTTTGGAAGTTGCACATGAAGGAACTCAAGGAGTTAAGAATAAAAAATTATCACTCTTACAAATGAATATGAAAATTTCAAAAAGAAGAGTAATGAAAGCATAAGTGAAATGCAATTAAGATTTACTCATATTACTAATCATCTTAGAGCTCTCGGTGTAACTTATGCAGAATCTTCTCAAACCACCAAGATATTAAGATGTCTCACTCCGGAATGGGAGGCCAAGAGAACTGCAATCATGGAAGTAAGAGGAGAATCCATGAAATCGCTCACAGCTTTGTTTGGAAATCTTCAAAACTATGAGCCAAAAATTTTGGAAATGAGGCAAGAAGATGAATCCAAGAAAAAGAAGACTCTCTCCTTAAAGTCATATTCCTCCAAGAAATCAGAAGCAGAAAGTGATGAAGAAGAAGAAATCAATGAAGAAGATCTTGGTCTTTTTATCAGAAAATTCAAGAAATTTATGAGGAACAAAAATACAAGAAAATGGAGAAAAGACCAAGATAGCAAAGAAGGCCCTACATGTTATAAATGCAAAAGGATTGGACATCTAAAATGGGAATGTCCACAACTCAACAAAGAACAAGAAGAAAAGAGAGGACATGACAAAAGTAAGAAGAAGGCGTATATATCTTCAATCTGGGCTAACAGTGAATCAGATGAAGAAGATGAAGAAGCTAATCTTTGCTTCATGGCAAAAGAAATTCAAAAATTAAATTTACAGCTGGGCACTTCAAATAATTCAGACAAGGAGGAAAATAGAGAAGCAGATCTCTGTCTCATGGGAATAGATAATGAAGAGGTAATTTCTTCTGAACCTTTATATTCATTTGATGAACTGCAAGAAGCTTTTGAAGAATTGCATGATGAATCTGTACAACTTGCAAAAAGATTAAGAATTTCAAAACAAAAGATTTCTTTGCTTGAGAGTGAAATTCTAAATTTGAAAGATGATCTTAATATACTCAAGGAAAGAAATCTGGATCTTGAAAAACAAAATTCAGTTTTGATAGAGGAAAATGCAAACATGAAATCTTTGCTTAAATATCCAAAAAATAATTGTCCTTGCTATAGGTGCATTGATTTAGAAAAGGAAAATAAGGATTTAAATACCACCCTTGCAAAATTTACTTAAGGGAGAGACAATTTGAATATATTACTTTGAAAACAAAGATGTGTTTTTGATAAAGCAGGAATAGGCTACAAGACTAAGGCTAGACAAAAATATTACAAAAATTTCTTTGTTCCAGCAGCAATGTCAAATAGTCCTTTCATTACTTGTTTCTATTGTGGCTTAAAAGGATACATCTCTAACTCCTGCTGCTATAAGAAAATGACTCCAAATGGAAACCAGAAAAAGTGGGTTGTTAAAGGAACAATTAACAAAGAAGGACCCAAACAAATTTGGGTACCTAAAAGGAGATAAAATTTCTGTAAGTTTGCCTCAAATCTAGGAGTGAAAAATAGTACTTGGATAGTGGTTGTTCCAAGCACATGACTGGAGATAAATCTAAGTTTCACTCTCTATTTCCAAAAGGAGGCAAAGTGACCTTTGGAGGAAATGACAAAGGATTAATCAAAGGTATTGGTAAGGTTGGTAAGAACTCTTCAACTTCCATTGAAAATGTGTTGTTTGTTGAAGGCCTTAATCATAATTTGCTTAGCATTAGTCAACTATGTGACAAAGGAAATAGAGTTATTTTTTATTCATCTTATTGCATAGTTGAAAACATCATTGATAAGCAAATTAAGCTTGTTGGCCAAAGAATCAATAATGTTTATGTTATAAATCTTGATGAGGATTCTCCTATTGATTCTAAATGCTTAATTAGTATAAATGAAGAAAGTTGGATTTGGCACAGAAAATTGGCTCATGCTAACATGAACCATTTAGATAAATTAGTCAAAAAGGAACTTGTGATAGGCTTACCCAAAATAAGATTTGAAAATGATAGACTTTGTGATGCATGTCAAAAAGGTAAGCAAGTCAAAAGTTCTTTCAAGACTAAAGAAATTGTTTCAACTACAAAGCCTTTACAACTTCTCCATATGGACCTTGTAGGACCATCTAGAACAAAAAGTCTTGGAGGCAACTCCTATGCACTAGTTGTTGTAGATGATTATTCAAGGTACACATGGACTCTCTTCTTAGCTCAAAAGGATCAAGCTTTTCAATCATTTCTCAAATTAGCAAAATTCATTCAAAAGGAACAAAGCTTGACCATTTTGAGAATTATAAGTGACCATGGCAGAGAATTTGACAACCATAACTTTATGGAATTCTATGATGAAAATGGGATTGAGCATAACTTCTCATCTCCTAGAACTCCTCAACAAAATGGTGTTGTTGAAAGGAAAAATAGAACACTTGGGGAGATGGCAAAAACTATGCTCAATGAAAGAGATCTTCCTCAATACTTTTGGGCTGATGCCTTTAATACTGCCTGCTATATAATGAATAGAGTTCTGATAAGGCCAATTTTAAAGAAAACTCCATATGAATTATACAGAGGAAGAAAACCCAATATTTCTCATCTCCAAATTTTTGGTTGTAAATGTTTTGTATTGAACAATGGAAAAGAAAATTTAGGAAAATTTGATGCCAAAGCCGATGAAGGAATCTTCCTTGGTTACTCAAGCACTAGCAAAGCTTATAGAATCTACAACAAAAGAACACAAACTGTTGAAGAATCCATACATGTTGTCTTTGATAAGTTTGCCCCTTCTCTTAAAGACTGTACTAATGACTGTGAAGTGTTAGATTCTTTCAAAAATATTTCTCTGGATGATAAAGTAAAGCAGGAACATGAAGGAAATGCAAAGGAAGATATCACCATGAATCAAGGAGAAGAAATTTCTCAAGAAGAGCAAATACCTCTTGAGGAAATTACTATCAGTAACAATAATGATCTTCCAGGAGACTGGAAGTATGCCAAAACCCATCCCAAAGAACTCAACATAGGGGATGCATCACAAAAGGTAACAACTCGAAACTCCCT
This sequence comes from Biancaea sappan, assembly GCA_037074585.1. NCBI lineage: Eukaryota > Viridiplantae > Streptophyta > Magnoliopsida > Fabales > Fabaceae > Biancaea > Biancaea sappan. The sequence continues at coordinate 39,293,548 of CM073494.1, forward strand.
TAGAAATATCTGTAATCATTCTGCCTTTCTTTCTCATAGTGAACCGAAAAATATTGATGATGCTATTATTGATGAATATTGGATCTTGGCTATGCAAGAAGAACTGAATCAATTTGAAAGAAGCCAAGTCTGGGATTTAGTACCTAGACCAAATAATCACACAATAATTGAGACAAAATGGGTATTTAGAAATAAACTAGATGAAAATGGAAATGTGATTAGAAATAAAGCTAGACTAGTTGCAAAAGGTTATAATCAAGAAGAAGGCATTGACTATGATGAAACCTTTGCACCTGTGGCTAGACTTGAAGCTATTAGAATGCTCTTAGCTTTTGCATGCATACATAATTTCAGACTATTTCAAATGGATGTAAAAAGTGCTTTCCTCAATGGCAACATTTTGGATGAAGTCTATGTTGAGCAACCCCCTGGTTTTAAAGATTTTGAAAAACCTGATTATGTATTTAAATTAAAAAGGGCTCTCTACGGTCTTAAGCAAGCTCCTAGAGCTTGGTATGATCGATTGAGTTCTTTTCTCTTAGAAAACAATTTTTCAGGAGGTAAGGTTGATACAACATTGTTCTTTAAAAAGGAAAAGAATGACTTGATTATTGTGCAAATCTATGTTGATGATATCATTTTTGGGGCTACTAATGAAAAGCTTTGCAAAGAATTTGCCAAAATTATGTAAGGCAAATTTGCGATGTCAATGATGGGAGAACTGAACTTCTTTCTTGGGCTTCAAATAAAAAAAATGAATCATGGTACATTTGTATGTCAAACCAAATATACTAAGGAATTGCTGAAAAAATTTGGAATGGAAAATGCAAAACCTGCATCTAAGCCAATGAGCACTTCAACATACTTGGATTTGGACGAAGAGGGTCAACCGTTTGACATAACTAAGTATCGAGGTATGATCGACTCACTTTTATACTTAACTGCGAGTAGACCCGATATCATGTTTAGTGTTTGCATGTGTGCACGTTTTCAAGCCTGTCCAAAAGAATCTCATTTTAAAAATGTAAAAAGAATTTTTAGATACTTGATTAGCACATATAAGATGGGTTTATGGTATCCTAAAGGATCCTCAAATGTTTTAATTGGCTACTCAGATGCTGATTTTGTGGGTAGCAAAACTGATAGGAAAAGTACAAGTGGAACTTGCCAATTTGTTGGTAATTCTCTTGTCTCTTGGTTTAGCAAAAAGCAAAATAGTGTTGCCTTATCCACAGCTGAAGCTGAATACATTGCAGCTGGAAGTTGCTGCGCTCAAATTTTATGGATGAAGCAACAACTTGAGAATCTTGGTGTATTTCTTAAAAATATTCCTATCAAATGTGATAATACAAGTGCCATTTGTCTATCTAAGAATCCAGTTCAACACTCAAGAACCAAACATATTGAAATAAGACATCATTTTCTAAGAGATCATGTTCAAAAGCAAGATGTCTTACTAGAATTTGTGCAAACTGAACTCCAATTAGCTGACATTTTCACAAAACCTCTATGTGAGGAACGATTCTGCTTTATAAGAAGAGAACTTGGCATGGCAAATCCCTTTGAACTCTAAATTGTTTCATCATTGCATATATGTTTAATTTGAATATTTCTCTTTACCCTACTGACTTGAGCTTCGGAGTGTCCATTAACCATAATTTGCAGGAATTCATTCTTATACAAATCCCATAAGTTTTGGTCATTCCTCTATATTTTGTAATCTACAAAAATTTTTGTTGGTTGACCAACGCTTGCATCACTGGTCAACCAACGCTACATCCATTGAATCAACGCCCAGTGCCAGGGGCCCAACACTGAACGCTGAGACAAGTGGTCGACCAGTCTGTAGCCTTTGGTCGACTAGTTTGAGGCAGTACGTAAGAAAATCTCTTCTGGTCAGGAGTGGTCGACCAGCGCTCTCACAATGGTCGACCAACACTCGACATCTTGCTGTTCCCTTCCCTCGATGGTCGACCAGTGGACTAACATTGGTTGACCAACGCTTGACAGAACGTTCTCTCTTATTTTTCTTCCTTCGATGGTCGACCAATGTACATCCGGTGGTCGACCAACGCTCATTAAATCTCGCAGCTATATATTCCAATCCTCTAATTTTCAAATCATTCTTCATTGTTTCATTTAGTCGATCTCCTCTGTTCTCTCTGGTCGACCACGTCTCTGCCCTTCCCAGGTACCATTTCTTCCAATCTTTGAATTCCAATCTTCCTTTCCTCTCCAAATCGCACTTTCTAGGGCTTTTTCGAAACTTTCTGCTCAAATCCTTCAAACTTTTGCCTCTTCCCCCAATTTCTGCCCTAATTTCGTACTTTCCAAAAATCCTTCAAGTCTCTATTATGGCTTCATCTTCACGGACAAGGAAGGCAAGGACCAAAAACCCCAGTACTCTACCTATGGGCGATCTTCTGGTTAATAAGGAACAAAGAGAAAGGTATGCCCAATTTTTTCAATCAAGAAAAGTTCTTCTCAGCAAATACTTAGATTGGGATTATTTGCTCAGAGAAATATGCCTTTCATTGATTGTTTGGACAATATGGGTGTGAAGCATTTTGTTAAATACAAGGGTCACTGGTCTGATGAAATTGTTAAAGCTTTCTACACTACATTTGAATATAATTCCAGAAGGGGGATTTGTACTGCTGTGGTTAGAGGGACTAAAATTCTTTTTAGTGAAACTCAACTTGTAGAAATTATTAGGCTTCCATACCAGATAACTCATATTTGTGTTTCTCTGATAGCTATTATTCTCTTAGCTCTATTGACTATAACAAAGAAGAAACTTATCGGACTATCAACAGAGAAGTTGAATACTCTGGTCAAGGAGTCAAGATCAATGCTATGGATGCAAATGACAGGTTATTGCTTAATGTTATCACTCATATTTTTATCAATAAACCTGGCAATTGGGCTGGAGGAAGTGAATCTGAGTTCCTTATTATGGCCTGTTTTCTAAATGGAACTCAGTTTAATATTCCTCACCTCATCATGGAATGAATGGCCTCGAGTGTCTCCAAACGGAATGCTCCTTTACCATATACTCACATTGTTTCCAAGATTATAAAAACATTGCAAGATCAACAATCATTTCAACGTCATGAAATCTGCCTCCATTATTGATCAAAACTCTCTGAGGCGGATGAATTTTGAGTTAGTTGGAAACGAATGGAGAAGAGCTCCTAATAATGTAACTATGAAGCGGGCCCGAGAAAGACGAGAAAGTGGGGTGCATACTCACATTGCCGCAAGTGACAATGAAGAGGACTCTGACGAAGAAGAAGACACGATCCCTCCAGTAGATTCCTCAGCTGGTCCTTCAATTCCTACTGAACCATCATCACAGATGCTGCATGATTTGTTGGACAATTCAAATCACATGCTTACTTTGATGGATTCTATGAATTCCAGACTCCAATCATTAGAAATAGCATCTTCTACTCAAGCTTCTGAACTCTAGCAGATAAAGGACATGGTTTGTGATCTGCATCAACGGCCTTGAACATCCTTTCCCCTTCTTTTTATTGATGACAAAGGGGGAGAAGTATTCTGTTTTAAAGTGCTTTAAAGTATTCTGTTTTACTTATGTGTTTTAGAGATTATGTTTTAGGATTATTATTTTGCTACTTTTGTGTTGCTACTCTTATGAATGTGTTGTCTAATTATTATGCTTTTAATGGTTATGATACTGATGCTAACACTACTCTGTTTATTTCAAAACTACTCTGTTTGTTTAATATTTTTTTATCAAGATATATGATTCAGGGGGAGTATATCAAATATACAACTATTTTAATTTGGTTGTCATCATCAAAAAGGGGGAGATTATTGAACTCATTGCATTTAAAGCACTCTCTAATTTTGATGATTGATAAATCAACTTAAAACAGTTCATATCTAAAGTTCTTATGCATTTCAGCATCACATTGGTCGACCACCTTGCCTGCATTGGTCAACTAACAGTTTACAAAAGCAAAAGATCAGAATGGTAATATCACGCTGGTCGACCACCTTGCCTGCACTGGTCGACCAATGAAGTCCAGAATCTAAAAAATGAATGGTAATATCACATTGGTCGACCACCATGCCTGCACTAGTCGACCAATGGATGGCAGAAGCTAACAAGTGATACACTGGTCGACCACTCTTCCTGCACTGGTCGACCAATGAACTTCAGTAATCATCACTGCCACTCATTGGTCGACCACTCCTTGAACATTGGTCGACCATCGTGTTCCAGCAAGAAGATTGTTTTGAAGACTGGTCGACCACCATCGCTCTACTGGTCGACCACCCAGCTCCAGTAGAAGAAGAAATCAAGTAATGGTCGACCAATGCAATATGACTGGTCGACCAACGTACCTGTTATTTCAGTTCTGGAGCTCACTGGTCGACCAACGTGCCACACTGGTCGACCACTGACATCATAAAAGAGCTCTAACGTGCCACATTGGTCGACCACCATGCCTGCACTAGTCGACCAATGGATGGCAAAAGCTAACAAGTGATACACTGGTCGACCACTCTTCCTGCACTGGTCGACCAATGAACTTCAGTAATCATCAATGCCACTCATTGGTCGACCACTCCTTGAACACTGGTCGACCATCGTGTTCCAGCAAGAAGATTGTTTTGAAGACTTGATGTGATCATGAAGGTTGTCCTTGAAGAACAAGAGGCTGAATCTATACTTGGGCCAATAACACGTTCAAGGCCCAAGAAGCATCAAATGGGATTGACTTGGGTTTCTTTACTTGTGTGCAATGTGGGCTGGGCCAAATCAGAAGCTTGGACTTTGAAGAATAAAAAAAACTACAGATTTTTCTTATTTTTAATAATTTTCATGCATGACTTTTTGGGATATAAAATCTGATGTAATTTAATGTTTTCAGAGTTGTTGTAGTGTCATTTAGCTTTCCAAGTGGTTGTAGTAGCTGTTGTTGCATTAATGAGGTGGTTATAGGGTGGCTGTAGTTGTTATAGGCTAGGTGGTTGTAGGTTGACTATAGTTGTTGTAGGCTCATTAATGAGGTAGCTATAGGGAGGCTGTAGTTGTTGTAGGCTCATTAATGAGGTGGCTATAGGTTGACTATAGTTGTTGTAAGCTCATTAATGAGGTGGCTGTGGTTGCATTAATGAGGCAGCTGGCTTTTGTTATCTATAAAAGGGAACTTGCCCCCTTGTGGCAAGATAATCAAATTTGAGTGAATTATTTTTCAGATTACTTTGTGCACATCTATTTTCTCTTATCTAACAATTGTGTTAGTGTGGTGAGAAAATCTCAGAATTCTTATCACTCCCATTCTGTTCTCTAATCAGGGGTGTGGCTAATTCAACCCATCTTAGCTTGATTGTGGCGCCATAGGCTTATCAATTTAGTTGAGTTGGTTTCTTCTCTTTATTTTCCTTGTGGTACAGATTGTGTCCTTTTTTAGGCACATCATATTGGTATCAAAGCTGTGGTTTCGTGTGGGAAAACTCTTGTAACTTGAGAGTAGAACACTTAGAGAGAGAGAGATCATGTCTAGAGATAACAGTTCTGAACTTCCAATTCCAATGGGGCTTACTTTAGAGCAAGCTCAAATTCTGAAGTTGGAAAGGTCTCAAAGTCAAATGGAGAGATCTCAACAACAAATGATGGAGCGGTTGGATCGTTTGGTAGAACAAATGGAGAGGCTAAACCGTCAACCAAGGCGTGGGCAGCGAAGAAATAGAAATGAAGAGCAATCGGACCAAGAAAGCAATACAGAAGATGAAAGGTCTCCAAGGCCAAGGAGGCAACAAAGAGAGCAAGAATTGAAGATTAAGATGAAGGTCCCTACTTTCAAGGGAAGTAGCTCTCCAGAGGAATTTTTGGAGTGGGTGTAGTGTGTAGAGAAGGTCTTTGAGTGCCATGAGTACTCGGAGGCAACCAAATGTTGTCTTGCAGACCTTGAATTTATAGATTACGCCAATTTATGGTGGGAGAATTTGAAGAGCCAATGGAGGAGAGATGGTGAGGAAGAAGTCAGAAATTGGAGGCTAATGAAGAGACTTATGCAAAGAAGATTTGTGCCAGAATATTACAAGCAAGAGCTCTTCTTCAAATTTCAATCCTTGAGACAAGGAGGTATGTGTGTAGAAGACTATGTGAAAGAGTTTGAGATGCTAATGATTCGATGTGAACTGAATGAACCTCAAGAGCAAACAATTACAAGGTTCATTGGTGATTTGCATAGGGAGATTGGTGATTTGGTGGAACTACAAAATTATGTAACCTTAGAGGATGTTATTAAACTTTCAATCAAGGTGGAGAGACAAAGGAAGAGAGTTTCTAGTAAGCAAATGTCACAGCCAGTTAGAAACAAAATCACAAATTTCTCTACAACACCATCATGGGTTGCATCTAAAAGAGAAAAAAGAAAGGTGGAGAAGAGGGAGTCTTCAAAACTTCCATCAAGTTCATCAAAATGGAAAGAAAAGGGAGCTGATTCAGAACCTCCTAAAAAGAGTAGAGATGTAAAGTGCTTCAAACGTCTTGGTCATGGGCATTACGCATCTGAACGTCCAAACCGTAGGGTAATGATAATCTAAGACACGCATGGAGAAGTGGTAAGCGAAGATGAGGCAGTCATTGAAGGAGTTATGAAAGAATGTTCTGATAAGGAAAACATGGAGTATGCTGATGAGGGAGAACTCCTTGTCATAAGGCGTGCTCTAAATTTGCAAGCTAAGCCTAGTGATGAGCAAAGGGAGAACATTTTTCAAATGTGGCTTCTACTACTTTGGTGGAGAAGTTGAATTTAGCCACAACTGAACACCCTCATCCTTACAAATTGCAATGGCTAAATGAAGATGGAGTTGTGAGAGTCACTAAACAGGTTGTTGTGCCATTTTCTATTGGAAAAAATTACAAAGACAAGGTACTATGTGATGTTGTTCCAATGAGTGCTAGTCATTTGCTCTTGGGAAGACCATGGCAGTATGATAGAAGAGCTCTGCATTATGGGTTTAAAAACACATATTCCTTTGAGAAAGATGGAAGAAAGATTGTGTTAGCACCATTGAGTCCTCAACAAGTGAAGACGTATCAACAAGAAGCTGAAAGGAAGGATAATTTACTTGCCAACAAAGGAGACATTGAGAGAGCTTTATCCAGCTCTAATTTAGTTCTTTTATTGCATTTGAAGGAGATAGTACCAGAAATTGTGGGATCACTTCCACCACAAATTCAAAGGCTATTGGAAGAATTTCATGATGTATTTCCAGAAGAACTACCAAAGGAATTACCACCAATTCGTGGTATTGAGCACCAAATTAATCTTGTACCAGGAGCTGCCTTACCAAATAGGCCAGCTTATAGAATGAATCCGGAGGAGGCAAAGGAGTTGCAATGTCAAGTAAATGAGTTGCTGGAAAGAGGATATGTACAGGAGTCCATGAGTCCTTGTTCAGTACTGGCCTTATTGGTGCCAAAGAAAGATAGGACCATGAGGATGTGTGTGGATAGCAGAGCAATCAACAAGATTACAATCAAGTATCGTTATCCCATTCCAAGGTTAGATGACATGCTTGATGAATTACATGGCTCCAAAGTGTTTTCAAAGATAGACTTGAAGAGTGGTTATCACCAAATTCGTATGAAGGAAGGAGATAAATGGAAGACAGCCTTTAAGACAAAACATGGGCTGTATGAATGGAAGGTCATGCCATTTGGATTATCCAATGCCCCAAGCACCTTTATGAGGCTAATGAACCATGTGCTTTGAAAATTTATAGGTATGTTTGTTGTCGTTTATTTTGATGACATTTTGGTTTATAGTAAAAATTTTGAAGAGCATGAAGAGCATTTGAGGCAAGTATTTGAAGTATTACGAGAACAAAAGCTATTTGGCAATTTCAAGAAGTGCCAATTCTATCAAGACCAAGTTATTTTCCTTGGTTATGTTGTCTCTCAACATGGGGTACACGTGGATGAGGAGAAAATAAAAGCAATCAGGGAGTGGCCAATTCCTAAAAGTATTTCTGAGGTACGAAGTTTTCATGGCCTTGCTTCTTTTTATAGACGATTTGTGAAGAATTTTAGCACTATTCTTGCACCATTAACTGCATGCATTAAAAAAAATTGTGAGTTTAAATGGACTAAAGCTACACAAAAGAGTTTTGACTTAATCAAGGAGAAATTGTGTTCAGCACCTATTCTAGCTCTTCCAGATTTTTCAAAGGTATTTGAGATTGAATGTGATGCATCTGGAGTAGGGATTGGAGCTGTCTTAATGCAAGATAAGTGTCCCATTGCTTATTTTAGTGAGAAGCTTGGTGGAGCAAGTCTGAATTACTCAATCTATGATAAAGAGTTCTTTGCACTAATTCGAGCTCTTGAGACATGGCAGCATTATTTATTACCAAAGGAGTTCATCATTCACATTGATCATGAGTCCCTAAAGCATTTGAAGGGGCAAGGGAAGCTGAATCGAAGACATGCCAAATGGGTGGAGTATTTGGAAGCTTTCCCCTATGTAATCAAATACAAAAAGGGAGAGACGAATGTGGTGGCTGATGTATTATCTCGGAGGTATACTTTGATTTCTCTTTTGAACACTTAGCTGTTGGGCTTTGAACTTATTAAGGAGCAATACTTGCTTGATCCTATGCTAGCTAAAATCTATTCAGCTTGTGAGAAAATGGCCATTAAAGGGTTTTATAGGAATAATGGTTATATGTTCAAATTTGGGAAACTTGTGATTCCTAATTGTTCTATTAGGGAATTACTTGTTAGAGAATCACATGCAGGTGGGCTAGCTGGACATTTTGGTGAAAAGAAGACATTTGAAATGTTGAAGGAGCATTTCTATTGGCCAAATATGATGAAGGATGTGCATCGAATTATAGAAAGATGTGTTCCTTGTAAGAAAGCGAAGAGTAATGAGGCTGCACATAGCTTGTACATGCCATTGCCTGTTCCAGATCAACCATGGATGGATCTAAGCATGGATTTTGTGCTTGGATTACCTAGAACACAAAGGGGAAAAGATTCAGTTATGGTGGTTGTTGATAGGTTCTCCAAAATGTCTCATTTTATTTCATGTCACAAAACTGATGATGCTTCTCATATTGTTGATTTATTCTTCAAGGAAGTTGTGAGATTGCATGGCATTCCAAGGAGTTTTGTTTCTGATCATGATGCCAAATTCTTGAGCTATTTTTGGAAGACATTATGGATGAAGCTTGGAACAAAGCTGCTATTTAGCACAACCTGTCATCATCAAACTGATGGGCAAATCGAAGTGGTAAATAGATCTCTTTCCACTTTGCTTAGAAGTGTTATTAGTAAAAACTTGAAGAATTGGGATGAGTACTTGCTGCATGTTGAATTTGCTTATAATCGAAGTGTTCATAGTACTACAAAGAAATCTCTATTTGAGGTTGTGTATGGATTTAATCCCAACACACCAGTAGATTTGGCACCTCTTCCAATTAATGAAAAACTTAGCTTGGATGGCAAAAGTAAAGCTGAATTCATGAAGAAAATGCATGAAGCAGTAAAAAAGCAAATTGAGAAGAAGAATGCTGCCTATAAAAAGTCAGTAGACAAGAGGAGAAAGCATGTTCAATTTAGCCCAGAAGATCTTGTTTGGATTCACCTACGCAAAGAGAGATTTCCAAACAAAAGGAAGTCTAAACTTATGCCACGAGCTGATGGTCCTTTTCGAGTACTAGAAAAGGTAAATGACAATGCGTATAAAATTGATCTCCCAGGAGATTATGGTGTTTCAACAACATTCAATGTAAGGGACATAACCCCTTATTTGGAAGATAACATAGAGTTGGATTTGAGGGCAAATCCTTGTCAACCAGGGGAAGATGATGTGATCATGAAGGCTGTCCTTGAAGAACAAGAGGCTGAATCTATACTTGGGCCAATAAGCATCAAATGGGATTGACTTGGGTTTCTTTACTTGTGTGCAATGATGGGCTGGGCCAAATCAGAAGCTTGGACTTTGAAGAATAAAAAAAACTACAGATTTTTCTTATTTTTAATAATTTTCGTGCATGACTTTTTGGGATATAAAATCTGATGTAATTTAATGTTTTCAAAGTTGTTGTAGTGTCATTTAGCTTTCCAAGTGGTTGTAGTAGTTGTTGTTGCATTAATGAGGTGGTTATAGGGTGGCTGTAGTTGTTATAGGCTAGGTGGCTGTAGGTTGACTATAGTTGTTGTAGGCTCATTAATGAGGTGGCTATAGGGAGGCTGTAGTTGTTGTAGGCTCATTAATGAGGTGGCTATAGGTTGACTATAGTTGTTGTAGGCTCATTAATAAGGTGGCTGTGGTTGCATTAATGAGGCAGCTGGCTTTTGTTATCTATAAAAGGGAACTTGCCCCCTTGTGGCAAGATAATCAAATTTGAGTGAATTATTTTTCAGATTGCTTTGTGCACATTTATCTTCTCTTATCTAACAATTGTGTTAGTGTGGTGAGAAAATCTCAGAATTCTTATCACTCCCATTCCGTTCTCTAATCTGGGGTGTGGCGAATTCAACCCATCTTAGCTTGATTGTGGCGCCATAGGCTTATCAATTTAGTTGAGTTGGTTTCTTCTCTTTATTTTCCTTGTGGTACAGATTGTGTCCTGTTTTAGGCACATCAAGACTGGTCGACCACCATCGCTCCACTGGTTGACCACCCAGCTCCAGTAGAAGAAGAAATCAAGCACTGGTCGACCAATGCAATATGACTGGTCGACCAACGTACCTGTTGTTTCAGTTCTGGAGCTCACTAGTCGACCAACGTGCCACACTGGTCGACCACCGACATCGTAAAAGAGCTCTAACGACTAGTTTTTGCTGACGTAATACAAGATTTATTTTACAATTTATCTTCAACGGCTCTATTTCTTCCTGGTCTTTAAATATCTGCCTTAAGGAGGTTATTAGTAACAGAGTAGAGAAATCAAGTGTGCTATATATCCTTGAAGTCAATCTCATTCAAATCAGTGTATTACAAAAGAGCTTGCTACTGTCATATTCACTCTGTTTTGAGAGTTTGCATCTGAAAATTGTTTTTCTCTGAGTGTATTAAGGAAGTTCTTTCTTGGAGTTTGTTTTTGTAAGAAAACAAATTTGTGAGGGGGAGAGACACCCTTGAAAAGAAAAGATCTCTGTTGTAGTAGCTCACAAGTGCCCTTCTGTATAAACTTGTGGTTCATAGTGAAATACTCAAGAAATATTCTTGGGGACTGGATGTAGGCTTGGATTAAGCTGAACCAATATAAATATCTGTGTTTATCTTTTCTCCTTTTTCTTTTAACTGCTTAAAGTCTTTTAATTGTTTAATTACTTAACATCTTTCTTCATCTTTATATCACTCTGCTTTCTGTATTGTCAATATTGCTACTGAACTTTAAATTATCTTAAACTTCCTATTATCTTTTAAATAAATTTTATTTTACCCAATTCACCCCCCCTCTTGGGTTACAGCCATTTTTATCAAAGTAGCCCTCCAAAAATATAACATCATAGGGTAACCCATGAGATTTTGCCATTTTATCCAAACATAAAACTTACTTTAGACTTTCCTTTATTTATATGCATAAATGCAATTTAGAAATAATGAGTAAATAAGGATAATTTCACCAAATCCAATTCCAACCACAAGGATTCTTCACAATTTTCCACCTCTAGGTTATTCACAACCCAAGAATACCACTATCACAAGTCATAAGATCACCATGCATTTCAGCTAATAAAATTTACACAATTCAAAGTAAAAAGGATGGTGTTTATATGTAATATCCCAAATTTAAAATAGTATAGTGAACCCTCAAGGTTAAAGAAAATTTTTAAGGAGTGAAAATTTTAAATTTGTGGATATATTGAGGATTAATTTGCAGTAAGGAATGGTAGAATAATTCTAGGACTTCGGGTAAAAGTTTGAGTTTTGTTATAAAAATTTTAAGGACCCAATTGAAAATTTATTTTAAAGAAGGTTGTTTTGTATAATTTTAGCAAGGAGAGTAAGATGTAATATATTATTATTATTATTATTATTATTATTATTAAACAAATAAGAGAAATAAAATAATGAACAAGGAGAAAAGAGTTATAAATTAATTTTGAAAGGTATAAATAGAATTTTATTTAATTGATCAGGGACCTAATTGAAAAGTAAAGAACTTGAAAGAAGTCTCTTGATATTTTAACCAAAAAAAAGCTGTTAGTGGCAGCTTAGAGGAATTACACGTCAAAGTCAGAATTACACGTCAAAGTCACCATTTTCACTCCATCATTGGTGGTGAATGAAGCATCAGGAGAAAAAAAAAGGAAACCTTATTCCCACTTTGCTTCGGGGGGACCATCCTCATCTCTGTGAGCTGTTTTCTCATCCTCCTATTAGAAAGGTGCTCTAAAGGCAATCACCTTTAGCATCAAACGTATAAACTCAGTTATTAATTCAAAGAGGTTTTCTTCATTATTTATGTTCATATTCATTAACTCAAGATTAGTGATGGCGAAATTATGATGGCGATCATAATGTGAGATTCTTATCATATGTAATTATATATGTATCTAAACTATCCCTAGGCGTAGAATCACCTAAGACTAGACATCAGTGATCTGGATAGACTAACACATATTATGCTTCTTGATTTGATCAAGCAGCTGTCCTCATAAGTTGTAAGCATGAGATGTTTTGAGTAAACAAGTGAATACTTGTTAATGGTAACAAGTACATTGGATGACCTATATGAGAAGTCACATGGATACCTATTCAAATGTCAGTGATAGGTCTCATAGCAACTAACAGTGCAAGTATCCTTGGACTTGAGGAATCCTGTGTTTTGACTCCATTCCTTGTTACCCACGATGGGTCGCTCTTAGGTGGTGATTAGGCATAGTGTGAAGTATTTGAAGATATTTAAGTAGTCAACAGAGGATTCACCTCTCCTGATTGAAGGAAGTATACTTATGGTCATTTGTTGGGATAATCGCTAAGAAGTCTTTGGCCAAAGCAGACTTGTCGTGAAGATGATCTTCAGTGACATAGTTTAAAGTGATTAATCCCGCAGGACAAGGACCTAACTACTGGGGCTGGTTGACACAGGCTATACTCTGAACCAAGTGGGTATAAGATGGTGAAAGGACACATTGCATAGATAAGCTTTAGCTGCAGAAAGGTTTAAAGTCAAACAAATGACTTTTTGGTCAATTGGAGGTCATGATGTATTACTAGATATCGCTCGTGATCTATTTACAATCAAGTGTTGATTGTGAATGGCCAATATAGTCAGAAACCTAATAGGTCAAACACATGAAAATTCACTAGGAATGTGAAACAGGCTTAAGGATTTGATCATCAATTGGAGAATTAATTAAAAAGGAGATAAGAGAATAAAAGAAATAGGAATATGTTCCTATTCCTACCCAAACAAGGAAAAGCCCAAATAATAACACCTCTTGGCTACCCCTCTCTCAAAGAGACTGGGCTTCTTAAGGTGCCACCTTAAGAAGCCCAATAAGGGAACGATGACCACTAAGGGAATTAGGGCTTCAAGGTTTGTTGTAGCACCTATCACTTAGATAGCCACATGCCATAGTCATTCTCTCAATGGTTGAGAATCTTGTTTAGGAAATACTCTTGTTTTCTTCTCTTTCATCCAAGAGGGATTTCTCCATAGCTTCTTCGTGCTTGCTAGCACAAGAATAAGAAGGAACCCCGTTACTAGAAAAGGTTTTTCCTTAGCATAATTTCTCATGGATTACCATTAGAGGTATCCTACTTTGGATACTTGCTTTTGTTTGGAGAAGTTGCTGCGCTCCAGGAGGTATTTCTCTTTGTTTTGTTTTTATGGTTAATGTAATGGTAATATAGGTTGATCCATTGGTAAATGGGTTTTAGAGAAAAAATGTTTTAAATTCCACTGCGTTCTATGATCTTTAAAATCTTGCACCTCCTACCCATTAACCATATTCTTTTTCCTTGGTCTGAAAGAAAGCCCGAGAGAGTGTGTGTGTGTGTGTGCGTGTGCTCTATTTTCATGTTGAAAATAGGGAGATCTTTAGCACCTCTTGGAGTGCAGCCGAGAGGGATATTAGCAATAGAAGTGCACAAAAATTTTAGGGCTTTTGAGGAGCAATTTTTGGGTGATTGAAAGAGTGAAGTTTCAGCTAAAATCTTGCTTGAATCAAGAGGAGAAGAGGGTACTGAAAAACAAAGCAAGCACTCGAAATAAGGTTTTCTTTCGTGCTTTCATCTTTTCATGGGTATAATTAATTGTATACACTGCAGTTTATGTTGATTTAAAGCATGAGTCTAAGAAGATAAAAGAAAACCAGTAAAGAACTAAGAATAGAGCAAGAACACGTGATTAGAAATTCCAAAACTCAGTTTTAATTCATGTTTTAGTTTGTTTTGGGTTGGAAATGATAAAATATACCCTAAAAACATATAAGAAGAAATTTTGGGCTAGCTTGGAGATTAAACTCATGAGAAAAGTACATAACATGCATGATAGGGACTAAAGCGAATAAACAAAATAGTTCTTAATAGGAAAATGAAATTTAAGAAAAAATTTGGTTTTAACTGAAATTATGGGCTGTATAGGAAGGGACCAAACTAGAAATTAATTTTATATGAATATATCAAATAAGGAAACTAATTTATTTTGTTTAAATTAGTTATTTAAATTATTATGTGAATATTTATTTAGATTTATATTTATATAATCTGGTTTGAAGATTAGAAGCTTAACTCAAAGTTAAGGTGAGTGGGTTAATACCTTCTATGACCAAGAATATTTCTTTATTGATTCTGTTTCACCTTGAAAACATGACTTATATCCAAATTTGAAGAGAATGATAATTCAATATATAATTATATATTGAAATTAATGTTGATCTTATACTTTGAATAAAATATTGAGATGTAAAATAAAATATGGAATTTATGCAATTATGTATATATAATTATGTTTTCTCTTGAGTGGAGAGTGTAGGGTGTTTTTCTAAATATGTGTATATGCATTTACACATTTTTGCATAAATTGATTGCAACAAAATGTAGAAAATATGTGTATGCATATATATACCTCACTAACTTTTAGAAATTTTGAAGAAGGAATGTAGGTGATACATATACACACATATATACACGTAAACACACGTGGTTTCATGTCTTTAATTTAGAACAATTTATGTGTATGTGTATATATGTATATATGTATACCTTAAATAAATATGTATATTTGTTTAGTCAAGAAGTATATGTACATACACATATCTATATTCAACTTGTAAAATAATTATTTGGAAGACTTGTTTTAAGTGAATATATAAACATATATACACGCATATATACCCTGATCTTGAGACTAAAGAAAGAAAGTTATGGCTCCTTTATATGTTAAATTCGTTGCAATGTGATAAAATTTTATATAGAGTAATTGTGAGCTCTTAAATAGGTGATGTTTTATGAGATTGTATTATGGCTTGTGAATCAAGTTGAAGAGTAATATACCTTAATTACTAAGTTTATTAAAGCATGTTGTGTATGAGTGTTTGTTTTGTGACATAAGATTTGATTCGTGTATGTGCTTGTGATTGTGATTGTGAAAGAAAGGAAAGGCATGGCGGTGCACCCCATGAAAAATCTTCATGGAGTCGTAAGGGTGGCGATTTATATACGGAGTAATAAGGGTGGATGCGGCGGGGGCGCAGGCAATGATCCAGTGGTACCCTAGATGACCTAATTAGTATGAGAAACTATGTGATTGATATGTTGTGTGTCTTTGTTTTGAATATGGATGATCTAACTTGACTTCCATGAATTGTGAGGGATTGATTAAAATGTAATATTTCTGAGGTTGCAATTGTCCTGGCTATGGTTGAGCATGATTACATGTATGTATATGTGTGTAAATATCTATGTATGTATATTGTTGTTGTCTACTCAGTGATATTTTATATAATGATTCGGATGGGTATTGATGTATATTGAGAGAAACAATGGGAAGTGCAGGTATATTATGTACTTTATTGAAATCTCTTTTATTATTATTTATTAATTACATGTGTATGATAAAAAGGATCAGTGACAAATTTATTTTGAGTTTAGTGTCTTGCTTGTTGAGTCTGTGATTCATTCATATTATTTATTTTTCTAGAACAAGTGTTTGATGGAGAATTTTTACGTGAGGAGTGAAGAAACTATTTTGTAAGACCTTGTTTTAAATCTAGAGATGATTTATTTCTTATCCTTGTAGTTTTCTTTGCTACTCTAGAGTCACTCCGTGCTCGCATAGATAACTTAGGATTTGGTTTATTGTCAATGTGAGTTGACAAATGATGTATATAAGTGATACAAGCACATTGAAGAATATGTTTCTGAACTTTTATTTAATTTATTTGTTGTATGGATATGAATGTATGAAAGAAAAGGTTTCCTTAATTGATTATCTATTTTTATTTGTCTATGTTAGAATGTTACGCATGTTGGTTTGATAAAATGGTCTAGGTTATGAGGTGAGGCCAGGCTCACTCTTGTGCCAGTCATGTGTCCAAGGTAGGATGTAACATTATCCTTTATCTTTGGCTTGAAATTAGATTCACTAATTTACTTCCTATTTAAGATAATTTGCAAAGTTTAGGATGGTTAGGAAGGCCCCAAAGATTACCCAAGGACCTAGGAGAACAAACAAATCAAGAAAGAAGGTCAAAATTGAAGTTTTTAACAAGGTTTTCTCAGCTGCCTAGGCCTCTCACCATGGCTGCCCAAGCTTGGGTGCCGGCCTAGGCGCTTGGTGCACATGTGCCAGCTTGCACCAGGGCTCTTAGTCGATGCCTGGGTTCCCATGAAGTCAACCTTTAGCCCCAAAACTCTAACCATTTCAACCCCAAATCCTCAGGCATTCTTGTGCCACTTAGATGGGTCACTTAAAAACTCAAAAACATCATTTAATCTTGGTTAAAACCAATTCTAAAGACAAATTTCAAGATTTCCTTACATCCCTCAACGTAGAAGACCCAAAAATGGAAAGATTGGAGAAGGGTTAATGTTCTTACCACTTGAAGAGGGGATTCTAGTGAAACTTTGGTCGCTAGAGAAGGAGAAATCTTACCAGAGTGGGAGAAGATGTTGGGGTTTAGTGAGAAAAAGGGTGAGGCATGAAAGACACTTGAGGGAGCCTCTCATGTATATGGTATCCAATTCATGAAAATAAGGAAGGGTTGAAGTTAAAATACAAAAAATTGCCTCACTTGGACCATTTTGCCCTCCTTCCCATTCACTAATTGCACACCACATTTAACTCACATAATCACAATTGTGCCAATTTCTTGCCAAAACTCCAACGTCACAATTCTCACCCCAAATTATAAAACACTCGAGGTTTAAATTTTTACTTCACTTTGGTTCCTACGTAAGGGCTTTTTTTATAACATTCACAAACCACATGTGACAAAGGTCAAATTACCATTATTTAATTAATTCCATTACCTTAACCTTTTAACATGTACACACATATACATAGAAGAGAATACAATCCAACAAAATTTAGAAATTCCCAAATTTTATGATTTCAATAAATTTCAATTAGTCCCAAAATTTGCATATGGATTGTCATGACCCAAATCCGGGCATGTAACTGGCACAGACGGTGCCTAATGTAATGTCTCCCTTTTATTTCGTAGTTGAATTATTTCTTTGGAAAAGATATAAAATTCTAAGATCAATTAAATTTAACCTTGTAGAATAAATCATATTTCTAAATAAATTCTTTAGTTGCAAAGCTATTTATCTTTTATCAATAACTTGATCATATGAAATTCTATTTTGGCCCTTGTAGCAGCTAATAGTCGACTTCCTGCAATATCACAATCAATTGCTAATCATGCCTAACTTCTGAATTTACTTCCACGAGCTGCCGGTCGACTAATCTCAAGGTATCAGTCGACTAGTAACTCTCAGATAGATCAACTATAAGTATTCCAGAACTAGTTAGTCGACTAGTAACTCTCAGATAGATCAACTATAAGTATTCCAGAACTAGTTAGTCGACTACTTGTTATTAACCGGTCAATTGATAGTTCTACAGTTTGTATGCTTCTGCTGCACAACTCTAATAAATTTATTAAAACATCATATATTGACATGTAGACTCTATCATGCATCTCGAATACATAATGTTCTATCTGAAGTTCATTTGTTTGTTACAACCATATGTAAATAACACATTAAATACATTACAAATATGTAAATACATAACTTGAACTACTTTACCACTTCATGCATATCATTCACAACATCAATGCCTTTCCTTTGTCTTTATCTCCTGAAATGATCAATTTCTAAAAGTGAGACACGACGTATCTTAGTAGCTAGTTAAATTTAATAAAAACATACATATAAAGATCATTTCAGCCATAAAAGCACTAAAATAAGTAAATTATTCATCCATAGCTTTTCTTTATGATATGTATATTCATAGCTTATGAATAAACTTTAATGACTTACTTTATCTTTATTCTAAATCTAGCACAAGGCTTTTTCTTATCCTCTTCTATAGAACAAGATTATTTTCTTTCCTTATTCTTTTCTATGGAATAAGTCTCTTTTCTATCTTATTCTCTTATATGGAATAAGATTCTCTTCTTATTCTCTTATATGGAATAAGACTATGATCTCTTGTTCTCTTTTGTGGAATAAGTCTTTCTATTCTCCTCTTATTCTATTTTGTGGAATAGAGTCTCCTTTGTGGCATAAGGTTCGCTGTTCTTCTCTTCTGTGGAATAAGAGTCTCTTCTTGCTTTTTGCTATAAAACAAGTCACAATTCCCTTATTCTCTTCTATGGAATAAGGTTTGCTCTTCTCATATTTTCTTCTATTGAATAAGAGTCTTACCTTATACTCTACTGTGGTACATGGTTCTCTCTTGTTTTCTACTATGAAACAAGTCTCTTTCTTCTTATTCTCTACTATGTATTAAGAATCTGCTGATCATTTTATTCTTTCTAATTCTCCTTGTCTTCTTCTATGAGACAAGTATCTTCTATCCTTCTCTATCTTCTTCTATGAAATAGATTTGGCTTACTTCTTTCTTATTATATCTTCTTCTATAAGACTAGTTCTTGCTAAAGAACTTGCTATTTATTTCTATTGCTAGAGAATTTAAAGCTATTATTATGAATATCATCTTCTTCAAAGAGATAAACTCTTTTTTTAGATGACTAGTTCTTAATAACAATTTCCATCCCCTAATATGAGATAGAATCTTGCTTGTTATTCTTCATATCTATACATGTTCTATGAATCTTTCTTTAACTCTAATTTTTTACTATGAAAGAAAGAGCTAATATTTTAAACATATGGAATATCTAAAAATAATTGAGTTAAGTATACTTTCATATAACAAAGCTAGAAATACTTGAATCTCTCATAAAAGTTAATCTCATGGACCAAAATAACACATAAAAGTGTTCTAGCACATGGATGAACAATAATAATCTAAAAACACTTTAAAAAACATGCTTTAATGGAAGAACTAGCTACCTTGCATGTAGAATCAAGCTCTAAACCTGGATTCTCAGCTTCAGTCTTCCTCTTCTTGTTTCTTTCCCTAATTTCCTTTTCTTTCTCTCTCTTTTAGCTCTCTCTTCATCTCTCTCTCTCTCTCTCTTCTGTTTTTTTCTTCTTTTTCTCACAAAACACATATATATACTCATCTAAGGCCTTTTATGAGATTACCATTTTACCCCTAACTTATTTCTTATATATTTTTGAGTAGTTGGGGTTATTTTGGTAATTTCTTAACTGATTTTTAGCCTTCTATTGACTTAACTTGCACTTTAGAATGCTATCAGTTGACTAATGGCCCTTCGACAGTCTCTCTCTTTTCTATTTTTTTCTTCTTTTCTCTTACAGAATACATATATATACTTATCTAAGGCCTTTTATGAGATTACCGTTTTACCCCTAACTTATTTCTCATGTATTTTTGACTAGTTGGGGTTATTTTAGTAATTTCCTAACTGATTTTCGGCCTTCCACTAACTTAACAAGCACTCCAGAATGCTATTAGTCGACCAATAGCTCTTCAACAGTCAATTGATAGCTACTAAATCTAGAAATTTCAATCTTACAAAGTGTGATTAGTTAACTGATCTCCTTATATCAGTCGACTGATTGCAAATAACAAAAGTTTGGTCAAATCTTAACTTCCATCAATTGACTGTTAGCTGTAGGGAAGTCAATTATTCCATTCAGAACTCAGTTTTTCTTCTATATTTAGCTTAATTATCCTAGTTATTTTATGTCTTTCTTTCATTGCTCGTTTTTAAGCATCTAAAGACATAAATAACTTAATTTCTAATTGATTTTTAGGAGAATGCAAAAATCTGGGATGTTATGCCTAACCCCACACCACCATAAGCCTAAAACTTCCTTAATTCCTTACTTAATTCTATCTCACTTATTCCCTTAATTAAAAGCAAATCAAATTTTAGAAATATAGATGATCACAAAGTCATCTTCCTTTTCATAACCATACATAAAAGTATAAATAAGCTTTCATACCATTTAAATTACATGTTCTCAAGTTTCACTACACTTACTAGTGTTTTCCTATACATAATACATATAACCACACTACACAGTAAAAAATGACCTACCCAATTACAGAGCTTTTCTAGAATTTCTTAACTTAACAAAAAACTAAAGTATTCTACCTTACCCCGAACAAAAGGGAGGTATCCTTGAGCATGCACATCCTCAAACTAGGAGATCTTTAGTACCTGAAACTGTAAGGGAGTGAGTTCAGTAACTTGACTCACCAAAAATGGCCCTACCACAATAGATACACTTGACTGTGCATGCTAAAAGAAGAATACGTATAATAAATGCATGAACATATGAATGTTCATAGATAACTATACATCATCATTTCATACATCATATCACAATACATCATCATTTCATACATCATATCACAACGCGTAGCAACATAATAACCTAACATACTTGTCTACTCTTGCCATCAAATTCCATAGGTCTATTGACGTCTCACTGAACCTCATGAGTGGGAAGTACACTCCACTAGATCTCATAGGTCTCTACAAACCATGTCCTATTGAATCTCATGGGGTTTCTGAGGCTAACCAATATTGGGTTTCATAGGCCTCTATGGATCGCATCCCACTGAACCTCATGAATGGGAGTAAATACTCTACTAAGCCTTATAGATCTTTATGGACCATGGCCCATCAAGACACATGAAAATTCCAAGCATCACTCTTAATAGTGGTTCACTTCCATGACTTAACATTAAAATAATCTCATCCATAACAATCATTCATAGCTCATATATATTCAAATGCAAGTATTCATTTACCATAAATTAGCATTTAGGTCTTAGTCATTGCTCATAACATAAGAACATTATTCAATATTCACTACTCATATCGTAAGAATGTCATACATACTTAGTCGATTGGGTTTTTATGAGCCACCATCATTATTGACTAAGGTAACCCACCAAGCCCTCTTGCAGAACATCGGGTCACTAAGGAAACTTGACCCACCAAGCCCTTTCACTGACAGAGGCATTATAGACTGAAGGCTTGCCAAGCCACTTTTGCTATCAGGGTTGTTGTGAGTCCTACACAACCTAGCCCTTCATCTTGGCCATGATACCATAGAATATTCCGCATTGTAAGTTCTTAGGCACATTAACATGTGCAAAATTTCATTAAAACAAAATCATACATCATCAACTATTTTCATTACCTAAAAACAACATTAATTGAGTGGCATAGCACCTACACACATACATAGAAATTCTCTAAATACATTAAAGAGTATTTATAACAAGTCCTCATCACGTGCACAAATCACATGCATATGAAAATTTTCTCTAGATATGCTCATTAACACATTCAAGGCAATTATATGTTTACATGTACTCCAACAAAGCCACAGTTTCAAATAGATTTGCTTCACTAGTCTATTTGGTGCACCATCATTTTACCCATGAAGAATCCATTTTAGCAACTAAACATCAGTTCTATCTCAATTTCATAGAAGCATAGAAAATTGCTTTATTAACCCATTGATTCAACTTCAAAAATTATGAAATTTGGTAGGGGTTAGCTTAATGTCTTCTCTAAGTGAAATAAAAATTTTGGGACAAAATACAATTATTTGGGCAATGAAACCTAATTTCTTCGCGAACAGGTTAGTTTTGTTCCTAAACTGATCTAGGTATCTTTTAAATGGTGTTTGACAAGGTAAAACACTTCCAAAATTTTTGAGATTTTCCAGTTTGCATAAGCAACATGTCAAGATCACCTCATAAAAATTTTAAGACTCTAAGACCTCATATGATCACCCAAATACAAAAAGATCATAACCATATTAGAATTGTCTAGTTTTCAAAGTGCCTAATTCTTAGGCATGGTTTTATGTGCATTTCAAGTACCAAATCACTTTGGAAGATCATCTAACCTTTTAGGCACACTATTGGGTACCAATTATAAGACTTTACTAGATTTTTACGACAATTGGAGCTCAATATACATTTATGCAAAAGGAATTCAATTAATGCCTCATTTCTTTTTGTAAGCTCAAATCATGCTTTACTCTTTTCCTCATACTTTTTAGCTTCAAAGCACTTCTAAAACATCTAATTTTAGCACACATACAATTTAGATAGATCCCATACTTGTCACAAACAAAAAAATTGACTTTTGATGTAGAAAACCCATATTCTCATTCTCTATTTCTCTCATTATATAGTGTTATGAATTTACTCTTTCTTTCACACCTAAAATTGAAATTTAGCCTTTATAAACCAAAACCTAGACCTCACATCATAAGTAACCAGCATATTATATGCTGTTGACTAAGAAGTTACAGAAGACATATCAAATTAAGCTCAAATACCTCATGGTCTAATCACCATTTTTTCTTCCTCTCTAAAGCTCTTGGCCATGGTGCTACAACCATCAAAGTCACATCCCATCTTTGATTAGCTTCCATAATAGCTAAAAAAAGTAGATTGAAGAATGAATTCACTGTTTATCTCTTCTTCCAAACTCACGTACACAGAAAAATGGGGTAAGGGTTCAAAAAGAATAGGGAAGATCACTTCATACCAGCCATTGCTCACCTTCATTACCATGACTTCCATCGAAGCTCCTATGGTAATTCTTTCTCTCTCTCTCTCTCTCTCTTTCTCTCAATTATGTTCTACACAGACTAGACGATAAAGGAAAAAGTGGAGAGAAAGGGAAAGTTTGGTTGATGATGAGGTGGTAGCCAATGATGGCCACCACGTAGAGCCTCCCTTTCTCTCTCACTTGATCTATCCTTCGTTCTCTCTATTTATTCTTTCACATATTGAAAAAAGCTTCCTTAAGAATCTTGGATACAATTTAATGGTGAAATGGTGTAAATCTGTCCCCCACTAACTCTCCCTTGCTTAAATTGCATAAACAAATCCTCCTCAAGTCAATAATTGACTTAGGTCCTTTCTTATTATTTATAGAATTTCTAATCTTTTCCCAAAATTCCAAATTATTTTTATTACCACTTATCTACTCTTTTCCACTAAAATAAAAGTCAACGTGCATCTTTATAAAATTTTAAATAAGTCCTAAAATGTAATATTTAAGATATTGGTAATCCTGCAAGTTCTATAACACTCTTATTGGGATTATTTCGACAATCCCACTCCAAGACCAAAAAATCTCACTTAAATTCTAAAATTTCAATTTGATCTTTAGTGGTTCCAAATATTTTTTTAAAAAAATTAATCCTTTAATTTTCTCAATTTCATGCTAAAAGTTCATTGTGAATTGTCTCAAAAATCTTAGGCATTACATGGATATATATATATATATATATATATAATAGTATGAACAAATTAACGAGCAAGGGATAAAATTCACATGCATTATAGGTATTGAACTTTGTGTTAGAAAAAAACACCTCCCCAATAGAAACAACAAAACCACCTTTTCAAAAAGCTACTTAATTTTAGACTTCTTGCAAATTGTTCACAAAAAACCAAACCCAAAACACAAAACACTTCCCTGTCTCTTAGTGCAAACCCACCCCCTCATGATTGAAGTTTAATGTTGATGGTTCAACTTGTAAATCCTTTTTAGGAGCTGGGGGTTGTGTTAGAAATGAACACGATAACTAGGTGGTTAGGTACAAAACATTTGTTGGTGAAGGAACAACCCTACTTGCTAAATTATGGGGATCTATTTGGGTTTTTAGCTTGCTTCTTCTATAAGAACTAAAATTTTTGAAATAGAGTTAGATTTAGTTATGGCTGTAAAAATGATTCTAGAAATGATAATAATCATCATTCCCTACATACAATGGTTGAGAACTATAGGTGCCGACTTTCTACTTTTGATAGTGTGGGACTCAGACACATTGCAACATCACCTTAAAACTTAAACCCTAAATGCCATAGAAACTTTTGTGCTAATCTCCTAGCTAAAAAGGGAAGAGAAAGCATAATGCATTACACTACATGTTTACAACTCTATTCCTCATTTCCTCTCAATTACCTTCAATGCTAACTATCATAGTAGTGGCTAGCTTTCTTAGTATTATGTTTAACTGCGAGCATCCTTTTAATATTAATTGTTATCAATCTCTCCTTCCTTTCAAGTCCATGTCTTTGTCTAGTTGGAACTTTGTTTCTTGTTGTGTTTCCCTCAACTATGGGCATTGTAATCATATGTTTTATGCCAAGACATGTATTTTTTTTCTTGGTTTCCCACAAGTATTCTCTATTGAAGGCAATCATATTCAAGGTATTCTTGGGCACTAAATATAGGTAACTTTCTCGATGAGGATTCAAAACTTAATTCGACAATTTGTGGGAAATTAGCCCATACTGTTAGACTCAACCATTATTGGTAGGAAAATGTCTTTCTTTAAGAACTACTATTTAGATGAAATTATGAATTATGACCTAGATTATGTATAGTTTTCTTTCTATTTAATAATTTTCCTTTTTAACCTAAAAAAATAAAAAATTGTGTTCCCCAATTGAAACCTTTTCTTATGATTTTATATTGCATTTTAAAAAGGAATGGTATAGGTTGTTTGTTAACCTTATAGGCACAAATTTGTCTCCATGGTTTCTCTATATATATACTAGCTTTCCAAAATAAAATTCCCCATATACTAACTTTTTAAAAGTAATTTCCCATGTATTAACTTTTTACCAAACTTGATCAACATGTGGCCAAGTATAATGACGGTTGAGTATCACATAGTCTAGAATTTATTTTATATTTTTTAAAATATCGAGTATGTTCACTACAAAAAAAATGATATAGTGGTAGTTAAAATGCTAGAATAGTGGTGGTTTAAACCGTCACTATCCTTTTTAGTGGCGGTTGGAGAAACTACCACTAAATCATTATAGTGGTGGTTTGAACCACCATTGATCCTTCAATGAACGTGAGTAAACTGGGCACGTAGTGGCAGTTACAGAAAAATCGCCATGATATAGTGGCAAATTGTTTCATTAATTGGCACTATATATAGTGGTGGTTATTAACAGTAACTGCCACTAAATGTGCAAGTTTAATGGTGGTTGCGGAAGAAACAACCACTATATTTATATTTAGTGGCAGTTTAAACCACCAATAAAATGGTTTAAACAACCACTATTACTCTAGAAAAGTTCCTTTTTATTTTGTTTCTCCATTTTCCCCCGTAAATAGGTTACAAACTTGTATATATTTTTCATTCAAATTATAACCCAATATACACAATAAGAACTATAAGTAAATTTGCAAATAAAATTAGGAAATAATTTCTTAATTAATATAATATGTTCAATGTGATTCCAAGTACGCATACAAAAATCCAATGAGTGAATATAAAACATAAGTCTTAAAAAGTCTCAATACAACATAAGTCCTAAGTCATATCATTTTTAGTGTCGTCATCATCTCCATTGTTGTCCTTCTTTTCTTGATTCTCTTGGTTACAAGAGAATGGAGAGTTTGTTTTTGTGCAATCTCCACTCCCTTGGTAAAAAAATGCATTTACAATAGAAATTTTGTAATGAATTGATCAAAAGTACAGAAATCAAGAATAGCTAATACAAGTGAATGTCTATCTTACTCTTCATGCAACATCTTGAGGAGAAAGTTGACCTTGGAGGCTCTGGAGGAAGAGATACATCATTTTGTTATATCTTCTATTCATCTCCTCCATTTGAGACTTTATTTAATACCCAATTATTACAAAGATTATGATAAAGTGCATTTTTAGCATAAGTGGAAATTTTTCTTGGAACAATGCGTACTTGAGGAAATTTGGGGAATGCCAAATGCTAAGTATGTTTGAAATGTACAGGTGACCAAGTGAGTCCGTGTCGGGCAAAGGCATCAGGTGCCATAGGTAGTGCTTATACAACAAGCAGTAAGAGGGAACATGAGTGGATCTAGGTAAAAGACCAAAGTGAAAGGAGGTAAAGTGTTGAGAATCCCTGTGCAATGGGGTAAGAAAGGATTATTGAAGTAGATTGGGCTGGTGCAAGGTTAATTAGCGTGGTCGGTGCCATGAGGTTAGTAGTAGAGTGCTATTATTGCAAATAGGTCCTTGAGAGGGACTAGAATGAATTAATTTAAGAAATGATGTTTATAATGGAAAAATGGTGAAATTGAAAGTTTGAGGTTTATTAGGGATGTAGAGCCATGAGGAAATGAAAAGGCCCAAGTATGACAAGTTGAGGAGTATGGATAAATTTTAATGAAATACCATTACGCCCTCGGACCTAAAAGATGCTTTTTTAGGGTTAAAAGGGCAAAATGGTCAATGAAAAAGTCATAAAAACCTCCCCCACACCATTTCCCACTCCTCATTAATGTCTACCTTCCTATCTTTATCCTTCTTAAGCCTCTCACGCATCCTCTCCACCATCTATGGCCAAGAGGAGCTTCAAGGGTCGTTTTACCACCGTTTCTGATGAAACTCCAGCTACCGACGACCTCCATTCCTGTTGAAAAGCTTCAAGGCTTGAGGTGAGTTGAAATTCCTCTTATCCTTTCTTATTTTTGCATGGCAAAACCCTAGAGTAGAATGTTGTTGAAATCTTTGGTGTTTAGGAAGATTTAAGCTTTTAAATTCCTACTTTCATGATTCTTAAGCCTTGGGTAAGGTTTTTGGGAAGGGAATTTCAAAATTTAGGAAGGATTAAAGCAAATTTGAGGATTAGGGTTCATGATAGAAAATTTGGGAATCAATGAGAAAGATCTTGATCCAAATGTAATGTTGATGCTTTTGTGCATTTTTGAATGCTATAAACATGTCTTTGGAGTCCCCTAACTTGAGACTTTGTAATGGGTTGCTTTGGGATCAAAGGAGGGGAAATTGAAGTTGAATTGAAATGTTTTTCGCAGCTTTTAGGGTGCATTTTATGGGATGTGAGCTGCCGCTGTAGCGCCCAAACTAGAATGTGTTGCTCTGTTTTTTTACTTTTGGGTGCTACATTGGTGGGATTCCTGTTGCAGCGGCCTGTGGCTATTTCCTTATCATATTTTGACATGTTTTTGCCCTACTTTCATGGTGCAATCATTAAGGGTTTCCCCCGAGACCTTTTGATCATCTTTTCCTTGAGTAAGCTTCCAAAAAACAATAGAATTGATTTCGGAGTTGAGGTAAGTAGCTAACCCTACTCAAGATAAGATTTAAATTATTTAATGTATCACACTATATGCATAACATGAGAACATGTGAGACCTTGTGGAAGAGGGAGTAAACTCCTTAGTAAATCAAATTAGCACTCTAAAAGAGTGGCAAGTTAGCGGGAAGTACATGCGTATATCATGATTGGGAGTATATGTAGGTATGTTGCAAACCTATAGGAAAGGGATTTGATTTATAGGTTGAGCATGGCATGAGTTTAAGTCATAGTGGATAATCATGTATGTCCAGAGGTGTATGACACTTAGAACAAAGTGTTGCCAATGAAATTAACTGAAAGAGTTTCGTAAAGCTACAATTTGACAACATAGTCAATATGTTGCCTAGTGAGACAGAAAATAAAGTGAAATGCATGCATATAGCTTGATGCAAGAAACATGGGTATGTGTTGAGTAAAAGTGAAATGCTAGGGTGCATAGGTAATTAGAGCTACCTAGGAGTGAGGTTGCTCAAGACTTGTGAACTAAAGAATGTATTCCCAAGTTTGGTAATGTGAAAGCACACTACCTAGGTTTAAAGACCCACTTAGTTATGACCTTGACAAGGAAAGGGTATGGCACTATATGTAAATAGTACGAGGTGTTACACATATGTGTAAAAACTGTCACGCCCCCAATTTAGGGACATGACCGGCATGGAGGAGGATGATTATCATCACTACGATCGTCGAGTCTCCTATAATTAGATTCGTGACAACTTGAAATATAGATGGTCGTCCCAAGGTCGTTTCACTCTTTGGGCCTTGTTTCTAAATTGCCTAATTAATTGTTCAAATACTAATCTACTTTAATCTACACTAATCTACCCTAATCTACACTAATTACCCTAATGATTATAGCTAATTACCACCGGGGGTTTTGCATATTTAAGCACTAAAACAGAAACTAACAGCAGCTAAACAATAACAGAACAGAACAGAAGAAAGACAGAAATGAAATTACACAAATGCAGACATGTAATCAGCCATAGAATCACTAAAGTTGCAACTATCATCATTCTTGTTCTCTAATTAATTCTAGTGTTCTCTATCATTAGGTTTTCTAACTAAAATTTCCTAGAACTAGATTACACATAAGCTAAACCTAACCAACATGCAATTTGATTAAGCCCAACCTAATCAAGTTTGATAATCACCTACGCAAGTCATTTCCATTCTACTTGTTACACTAGCTCATATCACAGCAAGCAGTAACAAAAATCCAGAGGAAAAACATAATAGAAATGAAATAGAGAAACAACAAGGAACTTATCTGATTTAAGCTCCCAAAAATCCAGGTTACAGACTTCAGTTCTCCATGGACTGATTACAACACTCTTTAGCCTTCTATGGATGCTAAAATACATAAAGAAGGGGGAAGGAAAAATGAAAATATAAAAATTGTTGAAGAAGACAACTCTTCAACAGCTGCAAAATGGTGTTCTGGTGCCTCTTAACCAGCTAGGAGAGAGAAGGATGAAAATGCAATTTAGAAAAGCTCCATGTGCTATCCCTTCCTTCTACTACAGCTGCTAATGCCTTGTTGTGTCTGTCTATTGTTGGTTGCTTCTAGTTGCTGCAGAAAGCCCATGCTGTTAAAGCAGAAGCTGTTTTTCTCTTTGTTGAAAAGTGTAGAACAGTGGGGCCCAGTCAACCCTAATTACCACATCAGCGCCCAGTCAATGCCACATCATCATTTCGTCCATGTCAACAAATTACTCTCCAATAATTTATCTGAAAAATACATAATTGAATTAGTTGGGATAAAATTAAGAAATTGAACCATATTAATTCTATAATTAATTTACACCCAATAAATCCAAAATATGATATAATAGGAGAGTTGGCAACATTAAAAATAGCAATAGAACTAAGATAGGGACTAAATTGTATATAAAAATGCCCAATATCAAATCCCCCACTCTTATTCTTTTGCACTCCTGGGCAAAATAATATTCAGAACACCAAAAGACACCAAAGGAAAAGCATGGAAAGCATGCAAGAATGAAATAATTAAAATTTGAAAAGATTTAGCACTTAAAGAAAATGAATCTTAAATTTCTAAAATTCCAAGCATCATGGCAATTTAATTTGACAAGAATGAATTCAAGTAATTAGCCTCCTCACAATAGATGTGTTTACTCTCTATTCTCTCAAGTGTCTAGGGTAAATCACTCAAAGTCAACTTATCACAAAATTCACTACCATAAGCTTGTCAAGTATCTAAAATCGCCACTACTCAATTTCACATGCATGCTTGAATCAAAAAGACTTTACAAGGATGTAATGTAATGTGGGTGGAAAACAATGGAAATGAAGAGAGAAAAACATAACAAAGGCGGAAAACAACTCAAGAAAGTGAAGGAAAAACAAAGATAAAGTGTGGAAACAATTTGGGGAAATGAAGGTAACAACTTAAGAACATGAAGAGCATTAGCTATGACATTACAAGAGATTGAAATAAATTTTGGGTATAAAAGGTTCTACCTACTCCTCTATTTCTTTTTCATTTTCTTCTTTTTTTCTTCTGTACTTCTTTTCCTTTTCTTTTTCTTTCTTTTTGACGTCGACATCATTTTTTTTTTCAATCACAATATATATATATATATCTTTTTCTTGAATGGCCATTTTTTTTCTTTTGCTTGGGAGTAGAGAAAAATATTCATTTCAAAGCATCCCAAAATTCATAAAAATTTTTAGCACATCAAATCTCTAAAAGAATTTAAATGCTCTCCACTTCTCAAATTGGGAAGGAAAAATTCTGGTTTGGGAAAAAAAAGTGGTAGAAAATGCAAGACGAAAAGTGGAAACAAGGCATAATGGAAACAACACATGGGGTGGCTATTTGGCTAAAATTGGCTCACAAAGAAATGCCTAAATCATCTCCAAGCATGCACATGTAAAATTTAGCTTCAACAAGATTCAAGATAAGTTCTAGAGTGAAAATTCATGATAAGTGATCACGCATAACAAGAAAGAATAGCATTTTGCAATTAGGCTCAAAATCCTCACAGTTTAAAGACTATTACTAGAAATTCATTGAAACCAAATTTATTGCCATTTAAGCTTGAACTCTAGAAAAACAAGGTTAAAATTCTAATCATGCTAAAACAATTCAAACCTAAACTATTCCAGCAAGCATATTTCCACAACAAAATTCTTCTTCCAAAAACCAAAAAGAAAGCACTAAAAACTAAACTAAAACAATCTAAAATTTTCTGCACTAAAAACACAAACTAATTACTCCAAAAAGTGCAAAAAAAAAAGGCTAGAAACATAACAAAAACACAAAAACAGACAAAAAAATTTTAAAAAAAATGCATGAAATTTAAAAGAAAAGACCATTTCGTTCTGGCCCCACACTTAAATTTTGTATTGTCCTCAATGCAAATTAGCATGTATCATCATCAAAGTACAGCAAGTCAGAGAACATGAAAATAAAAAAGAGAAAAGGGACAAAAAACAGCGTTATTAGTGGTGGCACACCTTTTCTGTGTCTTCCAATTGCGTGGCACTGGCTTCTTCCAGAAGTTTTTCTTAGCAGTAAGATGATGGAAAGAATTGAATTTAAATCACCAACTTGAAGAAAAATAGAAGAAGCTCCGCTTACCACGGAGGGGAAAGAAGAACCAAGAGAAAAACAAAAAGAAGGGGAAGAAGGAAAAGGACTAACTGAAACACAATTTAAAACAAAAAGAGAGCTACTTTCTAAAACAGAATTAAAATTAAAACTCCTACTCCTACTCCTACTCCTAAATCTACTCCTACTCCCACTCCTAAATCTACTCCTACTCCTAAATCTATCAGAACAAGAATTATCTAAAATAGAATTACTATGTAAAACACAATTAACTAAGATAGAATTATCTAAACAAAGACTATCACCTAAAACAAAATCTAACTTAGAAACATAATTAAAAACACAAGGGACAGAATTAGAATTTACAATGGAAACAAAGGTGAAATTGGAGTCATATTCAGATGTAATTGCACATGCACTATCGGATTCAAATGCAATGTCAGATGCACTTGCACATTCAAATTCAAAATTAATTGCACATTTAGATTCAAAAGCCTTAAATTCAGGTGAAGGTGCAAAATCAAATGTAATTTCAGAATTTGATGCAAGTTCAAATGCATATTCAGATGCATTTACAGAATCAAATGCAATTTCATATTCAAATTCAAATGCAAGTTCAGATTCAAATGCATTCAATTTAGGTTGAAGTACAGATTCAGGTGCAAGTGCATTCAGCTCATGTTCAACAAAATCATCACAATTGCTAAGTTTCAAAGCTTTTTCTATCTCAATGCATGTATGGCAAGTATAACAGTTACAATTAAAATCTAGATCTCCCATAAACTTTGACTCTTTCTCTTTCTCTAGCCATGTTATGTCTACCTCTTCTTCTCCTAAGGTCTCTATTTCTTTTTCTAGCTCATGTTCAACAACCTCAAATTGGGTAGGCTTATTTGGAGAAGGTGATGGTCTATGAAGGAAAGGGGACTCATCCTTATCAGCTTCCTCACTCTCACTTTTTTTAGTGGTGCCACTTGAGGAAGAGGAATCCCAATTTTGCCCATCTAAATCTTCTAATTCCTCTAATTCACATTGGAGAGCTTGACCATCTAATTGAATGCCATCATTCAGAAAAATGACACTATCCACATCTCCTATATTTCCCACATATTGGGAAGGTAGACTCTCATACCCCTGGTTGATTAATTCATTAACAGATCCCGCTATTTGGCCTAATTGAGATTCCAAGTTTTGTAAGTTCACCTCAATTCACTCTTGGAACTGCAGGTTATTTGTGCCCAATTATTAATCATGTCTTGAAAACTTGATTAGGAGATACATCATAAAGGTAAGGAGCATGAATTTCGTGCTCATATAATAGATAGGATAAGCCTTCATATACCTCAAATCTTGAAGCTCATAATCAGGAGGGCATATTGTGGGGTGAAAGTTATGCTCTTGAGTATCATGTTGAAACTCCCTAAGGCATTAACGACTCCTATATAAGACTCTATACTTTCTTGGAAGTGAAGATATAGGTCAGACCTATATGCAGATAAGGAATCTATGCCACTCACATATGGAGAAAGGGGAAGGGGAAAGGGCGGTGGCTCTTATTGTTCTTGCTTAAGGGTTAGGTGCCTTAATATGGATTCTAGATCCATGGTCAAAGTCCTAATCTAACTCACTAGAAGCAACCTCAAAAACAAAATTGAAGTCTGATTCTATGCCAAAGACAACAATGCTACTGAAAAGAAGAAAAACTACAACAATTACAACAACTACACTACTCCTAACACAACAACTCTAACTAGCCTATAAAAAGGGTCTATCCAATTTTGGATCAAAAATTGCTAATTTAGCTTGATAGACCTTAATATAGACTAGAAAGATGATGCACAAAAGAAAAACACAAAGGAAACTACTCCTAATGCTATTGCTTTTCACTAGCCTATAGAAGGTCCTATCAATTTCAAGATCAAAGGGTGGTAAGTCCACGTTAAGACACCTTCTCATACACTAGGAAGGGCAAAATTCACATGAAAACAACAAAAACAACAAAAATACTGAAATCGGCAAAATCGGCATACTAAGATCCAACCAATGAAAATCGCCAAAAAAATAAAGTATCTCAGAAAAATCTGATTTTTCTTGGAAAACTCCTTCACAAGTTGGAGGAACTAATGAAAAAAATAGAACTTAAAAATTCAATCTACAAAAATACACTAAAAATCACAATTAATTAACAAAATCCAAAAAAATTAAAAAATAGAAAAGAGGGCCTAAACGATGGAATTTGGAAAAATGGCCACCCTATACTGGGCCAAAGGCTAAGTAAAGGTTGCAACTTGCCCCAAACGTCAAAAACTAGTGGTCTACCAAGTTTGAGGTCAATCAGAGATAGTTAGGTTTTTTGCCAGTAGGAAAATGACTATTTTTGACTAGTTTCCGAGAAATTGACTCAAAACTTGTAAACCACTTCAACAACACTAAATAACTAAAAATCAAACAAAGACACACATAAACAACTAATCAGACAACATAGAAGTGAATTGGTTCCCCGGCAACAGCGCCAAAATTCTGATTCGTGCCACTAAAATCGTCGAGTTGCCCAGAATTATATTCGTGGCAACTTGCAGTATAGATGGTCATCCCAGGTCGTTTCACTCTCGGAGCCTTGTTTCTAAATTGCCTAATTAATTGTTCAACACTAATCTACTCTAATCTATACTAATCTACCCTAATCTACACTAATTACCCTAATGATTACAACTAATTACCACTGGGGGTTTGCAAATTTAAGAACTAAAATAGAAACTAATAGTAGCTAAACACTAACAGAATAGAATAAAGGAAAGACAAAAATGAAATTACACAAATGCAGACATGTAATTAGCCATAGAATCCCTAAAGTTGCAACTATCATCATTCTTGTTCTTCAATTAATTCTAGTGTTCTCTCTCATTAGGTTTTTTAACTAAAATTTCCAAGAGACTTCCTAGAACTAGATTACATATAAGCTAAACCTAACCAACATGCAATCTGATTAAGCCTAACCTAGTCAAGTTAGATAATCACCTAAGCAAGTCATTTCTATTCTACTTGTTGCACTATCTCATATCACAGCAAGTAGTAACAAAAATCCAAAGGAAAAACATAATAGAAATGAAATAGAGAAACAACAAGAAACTTATCTGATTTAAGCTCCCAAAAATTCAGGTTACAGACTTTAGTTCTCCATGGTCTAATTACAACACTCTTTAACCTTTCATGGAGGCAAAAATACATAAAGAGAAGGGGGAAAGGAAAAATGAAAATGCAGAAATTATGGAAGAAGACAACTCTTCAATAGCTGTAAAATGGTGTTCTTGTGCCTCTTAACTAGCTAGGAGAGAGAAGGATGAAAATGTAATTCAGAAAAGCTCTATGTGATGTCCCTTCCTTCTGCTGCAGTTGCTGATGCCTTATTGTTTCTGTCTACTGCTGGTTACGTCTAGTTGCTGCAGAAAGCCCATGCTCTTAAAGCAGAAGCTGCTTTTCTATTTGCTAAAAAATGTAGAATAGCAGGGCCCAATCTGTCCAGTCAGCACTAATTGCCTCATCAGCGCCCAGTCAATACCACATCATCATTTCATCTATGTCAGTAAATTACTCTCCAATAATTTATCTGAAAAATACATAATTGAATTAATTGAGATAAAATTATGAAATTGAACCATATTAATTCTATAATTAATTTACACCCAATAAATCCAAAATATGATATAATAGGAGAGTTGGCAACATTAAAAATAGTAATAGGACTAAGATAGGGACTAAATTGTATATAAAAAATGCCTGATATCAGTGGACTCCGTCCACCACTATAAGCTTAACAACACATAACCAAAACACATGAAAGATATAACTCAAGGTTCCAATTCCAACAAAGTGTAATAATTTTATGTATATGATCACTTAGTCATACGAAAAACTCTCTCATAACAACATCATTCCCAAAACATGAAATATAATTATAAGCATGTATAATTACATTCCAAACCACTTCACTATCAATTCAAATCCTCTAGGTATTCTATTTTACTACAGAGCGATTCAACCCATGCTATTTCTACTGTATTCACTCATTCGACATCGGAAGGGGGTTGAAGACTTGGAGGCTCCACTACTCCTTGTACGAAGACTCAATATATACATCGAAGACCTACAAGTGTACACATGGAGAAGAGAGTGAGTATAAGCTACTCAGTGAGGACCGAACTAAACAGTAGAATAAGAAAAGCAAACTGTATGCAGCTCACAAAGGTAGAACTTCTAATAGCCCTATTCTTCACCAAGAATTGGCTTCACAACCAAACCAAGATACATACCTTATAAAACCAAGCTACCACCAATATAACATAGAAGCATTTCAATACATATATAAGAACACTAATATATATTACTCTAATAACCGTTAAATGATAAAGTTAACAGCACAACACCAATCAAGTATAAATGATTTCAAGCCATCATTTATAGAAAAGAATTTAGCATAGAATCACATCATGAATCATAAGTAGGTAGGTTTCCTTTAAATGTCTCATGAACCATAATAAAGAGGGCCACATAGGCTTCTCACTAGGTTATCTAGATTTTTACTATATGCGTATAGGTTACCTCCTAAGAGGCCACACAAGCATATCTTCCAATCCATAATAGAGAGGGTCACACAAGCTCCTCTTCCAATTTCCCAATAGAAAGGGCCACATAGGCTCTTCTTCCAATCCATAATTGAGAGGGCAATACAGGCACCTCTTCCAATACATAATGGAGGTTACACAGGCTTCTACCTCAAACCACAATAGAGAAAGAGACACACAGGCTTCTATTGTAATACCTAGGCATTACAGTGAGGTTTAAAGTACACAATTTGGACAAGTGAAATTTCTTCTCACTTTTCTCTTCTTTCATGAATTAAAGAGCGTGTTCAAGGACTAAAGTAAAAAAGAATAGAAACTTTAGAGTACTCGTGAGAGAGGGGCCGAATAGGATTGGACCCCATAAGTATATTCTATAAGGATAATACTTCAAATTTTGGACTTGAGGCTAGAGTGGATGCTAAGGCACGGAGAGGGACAAAAGTGAAATTTTAGTGAAATTTAGATATGGTGATGTGTAGTTAAGAAAGTGTGATGGATGCCCTAGGGGACAAGAGTTTTCTTAAATTTCTTACAAAACCCAATTTAAGAATTGTTGACCAAGGAGGAATAATTTGAAGAGAAAATGAATGGGCCCCATACACTTTTTAAGGAATACACACCATCTTTTCCTTTTTCTTCCTCATTCTTCCCTCTCTCCCATAACCTCTCTTCTCTCCTCTATCCAGTGTTGATGCCTCCTTCATCTTTGTCCACAAAGAGCTTATAGGAGGAAAAAGATAATAGATGTTTAAGAGGAATCTTGGTAAGTCTTCTTCCTTTCTACTTCTTCTTCTTCCTTTCCATCATAAAAGAAAAACTCTAGCTAGCAAATTGGGGAAAATGGTATGAAACACCTATTTAGTAAATTGCTGTACAGTTGGTGTTCTAAAATGTTGTTAGATGAAAACTTTTGTTTGTTTGAAGCTAAAATTTTGGAAGAAAACTTCAAATGTTGAAAGGATGAGTTTGAGAATGTTTTCTTGAAATCTTTATTTCCTTATTATGGCTTTGATTGCTGAGTTTTGGAACTGAATCTTTGTGCCTTTTAACTTGCCTTAAATCACCCTAGTTTACCCTTGTAATGTTGGAACCAAAAAAGGGCTATATGTGAAATTTTAGGAAGCAATCACGGAGGTTAATGGCAGCCCAGACCGGGGTGCCCCAGGCACCAGTCGTGGTTCCCTGGGCACCCTAGATTGGCCATGAACCCATGGTTTAAGGGCAAGCACTTTGGGTGCCAGCCACCTAAGTCTCTGTTTGCATGGTGCCATGCCACTCCCTGTTTCATGCTTAAATGGTGATTCCTTGACCCCCTTCCTATGTTGTCTTGGACCCCAGGTCTTGGTTGATGCTTGGGAATTTCTTGGGCATCTTTAAGCTTGTATGTCTACCCTAAGGAGTTGAAGTTGGTAAAGAAGATTTAAGCTAAGGTGAGGGAACCTTACCTTTAAATGTCTTAATTGTTATGATTCCATTCTTAGAATATAATTAGTATGACTACATGAGAATTATAATATTGGGTGGTATGTTAAAAGTTTACTTTTTTCCATTAAGCAAAGCCTTACAATTGCTCGAAAATAATGAATGCAAGTAAGAATAGGAATTATGAATATTGCATAGGTAAAGTAAATAGCCTTATATGAACGACATGTCTAATGTGAAGCATAGCATCGGTAAAATAACATGCTTCATAGATAGTGAATGTGAAATCCTTCTTGTTGAGTATGATTGTGGGTTAATGGGTATCATGTCCCCATATAAATTAAAGATGAGATTTTAGGACCTATGTATGATCATGATCAATGGGATAACAATGATGAATGCATTTTATGTTCTAAATTGTGATTTATGGATGTATTCATTTCCATTTTGGCTTGAATGTGCTCGGTTAAGTAGAAAAGATGAATTGGCTATTTTCTTAGAAAGGAGTAAATTATTCTTGTTAGAGGAAGTCTTTGTAACCATTCTCGTTAAGCATATGTATTAGATCTCAATGACATGTGAAAATGTAGTACAAACTTGTAAGGACGATGCATTTAATTAAAACATATGAGTAATGACATTATGTATAGTAGTTATGTTGTTTGACGTTGAAGGGTGCAAAGCAAACATGAAGGGAATACTTGGTTATTTAAAAATGTGAATGAAGTAAGTGAATTTACAAGAATGTGAAAATAGATGAATCTCCATGACTTACATACCTAAATATATATATATATATAAAGATGTTTGTTATGATTAGTTCATGAATATTGTTGCTTTGGTTTTAAATTGTGTAATGAAATGTGAAGGAAAGATTAAGAAGTAAGACATATAGACACTATTGGGGATAATTATAGGACCCAATGGCATGTGAGAAATATGTTATAAGTTGAATAGGTGACTCATGTGAGTATGATATAGATGGTTTAATGTCAACCTAGGGAAAGTATAATGAATGACTGGGAATATGTTGTACCATGATTGAGGAAACTTCGTGTATATCGAATGATGACATAAATAGGTATATAGTTAATAATGTTGTTAAAATGTGGTCAAGTTTCCATGTATTATGAACACTTGTGTTGGGCGTTGTATGCCCTTGATATGTAATATAAGAGATTTTATGGATGTCATGAATTGTGACTGTATAGCATGTCATGCAAAAGCATAGGTTGTGTATTGTACGTTATATATATGTGTACATTGTATACAGTCGGGCTTCAATATCCCCAGCCTTGTGTTGTTGCACGCATAATAAAGGCCTATGCGTAGTGGTTGTGAGTTGCTTAGGAATCGATTGGCTTCTAACTTCTTTGTGATTATGATATGTTGGGCTTCAGCCTCCTTGGTCTCACATTGCTGCATACACATGGCCAGTGTGTTATGGTCATTGAGTTGCTGAGGAGTCAATTGGCTACCGACCTATGTGTGAATGAGTTTTAATAGATTGTGTGACTATATTCTTATGTATGAGGATTTTTCCAATTGCTATATGAGAGACATGGCTAAAGTTAAATGATGTAATAATTTCCTTGCCTCGGATAGAATACATATGGAATAAGTGCATATAGTAAGAGTCAATTTGGATATATGTTGAACTTGCTTATCTGGAATTATATTTTTATGTTATCGTTATTCTCTAATATTACAGTATATATATATATGTCTTGTGTTGGTCAATTGGTAGGGTTTATGGTGAGCCCTGTGGTTTGGACTCACCCCCTCATAGTTTCAGGTATAGTGAATTTCGTTTTCCAGAGGCTTGCATTCTCAAAGACCTTCCCTTTGTTCAAGGTACATTATCATCTTAAGTAGGATTATATGTCTCTATAAGAAGTTAGGAAATTCTAGAAAGGCTCTGTAATTGGGTAGGACACTCTACGTTGTACAAATGTATCGTTGCAAGATGTTTATGAACTGGGTTTATCGACAACAATATAATGTTCATGTAATTATATTCTATGAGTCGTAACTCTAGCTAATAAGAGAGTTTGGGTGACAAAGATGGTATCGAGCTTGGTTAGGTCTCTTACCAATTACATAGCAAGGTAACCTTAGTGGGTCCTTCTCTATCGTTATGAACTTGGCACAACTATAGAGAGGGCTCCACCAAAGGTCCTATAGGATGTTTCCTTCTATTCTTTTTGTGTCTTATCCCTTTTGAGGAAGTGCTGAGTCAGTTTATGATGTAAGATCTATGTTTCCTAATGCTAGGATGTCTTATATCTCAAGATCATAAGGAGAAGATTGAAAGTAAGCATCAGTCTATTGCTCAAGGAAAGGCTAAGAACTCATGGGTAAATCCCTTATGGAATAGTTGTGTTTAAAATGCCCAACATACATAAGTTATGTGGTGAAGAAGGGGATTTAAAAGGACTAGCGGGTTTCAAGGATTTAATTTGACTACGCTCTCCTGTATGGCAAACCCAAGGTATCCCTTAAGGTGCCTTCAAGTAAATGAAAAGGTTAAGGAAAACATTCTTAGCAAGTTAAGGATAAGTGAGGAGGGTTTTCAAGAGTAGGCAAAGTAAAAAGGTTAATCAAACACCTAATGAGTAAGATCTCAGGCCTTGATGTGTTGTCATAATTTTTCCAAACAAAGGTTAAGCAAAGCTAGGAAACATGTTATGAAGCAAGAAAGGGAGACCAAGATTGGATGACATAGAGAGGAAAAGGTAGAATGGGAATATTTTAGAAGAGGAAGTACACTTGTGCAAACACGAACAGACCACAGATGACATTGTAAAGGTTTATGATTAATGTTTGAAATTTCTATCTTGGAAAATGCTTTAAGATGCCAAACCAAGTGTTTAAACCCTAAATAATGGGGAGGAGAAGAAGAATCATGGATTTGGGAAACATTTTCAAAGTCATTATGTGCTGCCCAGCCATGGATGGTCATGTGCTAGGTGTGTGGCACTTTAGGCACCAGAGTAGGTGTCCAAGGTGTTATAGTCTAGTGCATGGATAAAGAGTGACTCGTAAAGTGCTTGTCCCGTGTTGGAGCATAAACTTCAAATGAGTTTTTCCAGATGTTTTTACATGATCAATTCATATACAAGTCGCTTGGAAGCGGTGTAATTGGTAGGATGTTTATTTTCCTACAAGTTATTCTTCATCAAGTTACAACTCTTATTTAACAGAGTATGTAAAGCTAGAAAAGCCATGGTGATTTATATGGTTGTGATGATGTAAGTGCTTATGATTTATGAGAAGCTAAGGAAGGAGGTTACCTGTGATGCATGCATGCTTAGCCTTTGGTGAGTTAGAGACATCGAAGATGGAGGTTGATCTTGGAGAGATAAATACAAGTATGCTAAAGGCTGAGAGAAGCTTGAAGATTATAGCTGAGAAAGCTGACACTGCCAGAAAACAGAACGAGAAGAGAGAAGCAAAGCAAATTGTAGCCAAGACAGCCTTTGAGGAGGCCAAACTTGAACTAGGAAAATACCATTCTATAACTCAATATGTTGCATGAGGAAAGATGTTGGAGAAGACTTAACTAGAAATAGAGAGTGAAGATTGTCCATTATATACCTTGTAAGGTATAACTAAGAAATGGTAGTGCTATAAATTTTTTTAAACTAAGGTGGTCTCGAGGAATTACGTTAAGCCTAAAAGGGAAGTTTCAAAGAAACTTTACTTCTTTTTTCTCAATGGAAATGAACATGTTAATTAGTCCAGTTAGATAAGTGGACATTGAAAGTAAGAAGTCAATTGTGGAATGTGATAGGTTGGCCCTTAAAGGGGAAGTCCCTGAGGAAGACTCATTCATACTGCTACTATCTAAGCTAGATCGGGTGTTTTTGATTGCTTGGGTTGTCAGACCAATCAGAGTAAATCAATTTATTTGATCTTGGATAACACCCCCTTAGATTAGTGACTCATATACCTCTCTGGAATGAGCTCTAATGTCTTAGGACGTAAGCATCAATTCAATGGAGATAGTAGGAACTAGCACAAGTAGTCATTCTCGAGGATTACTAGTAGATGTAAACGGGCACTTCCAACGATAAAAGTGCAGCACTAAGAGGTTCCTTATACCTTGGAGAGATAAACTAATGTACTAAGACAATGAATAAGCCTTAGAAAGTAAAGTTGCAGAAGCAATTCGAGAATCAAGACAGTACCTTTAAGATGAGAAATAGTTGTTAATGAAATTCGGAGACCGAATTTTTGTAAGGGGGAAGTATTGTAATACCCCAGGTATTTCGGTGAGGTTTAAAGTACGCAATTTAGATAAGTGAAATATTTTCTCTCTTTTCTCTTCTTTCGTGAATTAAAGAGCGTGTTCACAGACTAAAGTGAAAGGAACATAAACTTTAAAGTACTAGTGAGAGAGGGGCCGAATAGGAACCTATGGGAATATTGGACCATATAAGTATATTCTATAAGGATAGTACTTCAAATTTTGGACTTGAGTTTAGAGTGGATGCTAAGGCACGAAGAAGGACCAAAGTGAATGAAATGCGAGATTTCAGTATTTTAGTGAAATTTAGATATGGTGATATGTAGTTAAGAAAGTGTGATGGATGCCCTAGGTGTGAGACAAGAGTTTTCTTAAATTTCTTACAAATCTCAATTTAAGAATTGTTGACCAAGGAGGACTAATTTGAAGAGAAAATGAGTAGGCCCCATACACTTTTTAAGGCACACACATCATTTTCTCCTTTTTCTTCCTCATTTCTTCCCTTTCTCCCATGGCCTCTCTTCTCTCCTCTATCCAGCGTTGATGCCTCCTTCATCTTTGTCCACAAAAAGCTTGTGGGAGGAAGAAGATAATGGATGCCTAAGAGGAATCTTGGTAAGTCTTCTTCCTCTCCTCTTCTTCTTCTTCCTTTCCGTCATAAAGGAAAAACCCTAGAAGCTAGCAAATTGGGAAGAATGGTATGATACTCCTATTGAGTAAATTGTTGTATAGTTGGTGTTCTAAAATGTTGTTAGATGAAAATTTTTGTTTGTTTGAAGTTAAAATTTTGGAAGAAAACTTCAAATGTTGAAAGGATGAGTTTTAGAAAGTTTTCTTGAAATCATTACATCCTTGTTGTGGCTTTGATTTCTGAGTTTTGGGACTAAATCTTTGTGCCTTTAACTTGCCTTAAATCACCCTAGTTTACCCTTGTAATGTTGGAACCAAAAAGAGGCTGAATCTGAAATTTTGGGAAGAAATTGCGAAGGTTCATGGCAGCCCAGATTGGCCATGAACCCATGGTTACCAGCCACCTAAGTGTCTGTTTGTGTGGCACCATGGGCACAGGATGGGTGCCCAAGGTACCACTTCCTGTTTCATGCCTAAATGGTGATTCCTTGACCACATTCCTATATTGTCTTGTACCCTAGGTCTTGATTGATGCTTGGGAGTTTCTTGGGCATCTTTAGATTTTACATCTACCCCAAGGAGTTAAAGTTGGTAAAGAAGAGTTAAGCTAAGGTGAGGGAACCTTACCTTTTAATGTCTTAATTACTGTGATTCCATTCTTAGAATATAATTACTATGACTATATGAGCATTATAATAATGGGTGGCATGTTAAAAGTTTACTTGTTTCCACTAAGCAAAGCCTTACAATTGCTCGAGAATAAATGCAAGTAAGAATAGGAATCATGACTATTGCATAGGTAAAGTAAATAGCCTTATATGAATGACATGTCTAATGTGAAGAATAGCATATGTAAATAACATGCTCCATGGATAGTGAATGTGAAATCCTTCGTGTTGAGTATGATTGTGAGTTAATGGGTATCATGTCACCATATAAATTAAAGATGACATTTTAGGA
Source organism: Biancaea sappan (assembly GCA_037074585.1). Classification (NCBI taxonomy): domain Eukaryota; kingdom Viridiplantae; phylum Streptophyta; class Magnoliopsida; order Fabales; family Fabaceae; genus Biancaea; species Biancaea sappan. Next base: position 39,336,710 of record CM073494.1, read on the forward strand.
CCTATGTATGATCATGATGAATGGGATAACAATGATGAATGCATTTTATGTACTAAATTGTGATATATGAATGTATTCACTTTCCTTTCAGCTTGAATGTGCTCGATTTAAGAAAAGGTGAATTGGCTATTTTCTTAAAAGGAGTAAATTATTCTCACTAGAGGAAGTCTTTGTAACCATTCTCATTAAGCATATGTATTAGTAGATCTCAAAGACATGCGAAAACATAATACAAACTTGTAAAGACAATGTATTTAATTAAAACATCATGAGTAATGACGTTGTGTATAGTGGTTATGTTGTTTGACGTTGAAGGGTGCAAAGCAAACATTAAGGTAATACTTGGTTATTTAACAATGTGAATGAAGTAAGTGAATTTACAAGAGTGTGAAAGTAGATGAATCTCCATGACTTACGTACCTAAATATATATATATATATATATATAAAGATGTTTCTTATGATTAGTTCATGAATATTGTTGCTTTGGCTTTAAATTGTGCAATGAAATGTGAAGGAAAGATTAAGAAGTAAGACGTATAGATACTATTGGGGATAATTGTAGGATCCAATGGCATGTAAGAAATATGTTATGAGTTGAATAAGTGACTCGTATGAGCATGATATGGATGGTTTAATGTCAACCTAGAGAAAGTGCCATGAATGACATGGAATGTGCTGTACCGTGATTGAGGAAACTTTGTATATCGAACGATGACATAAATAGGTATATAGTTAATAACATTGTTAAACTGTGGTCTAGTTACCATGTCTTGTGAACACTTGTGCTGGGCATCGTGTGCCCTTGACATGTAATATAAGTGATTTTTTGGATATCATGAATTGTGACTGCATAGCATATCATGTGAAAGCATAGGTTGTGTATTGTACATTATATGTATGTGTACACTGTATACAATCAGGCTTTGATATCGCTAGTCTAGAGTTGCTGTAAGTAAAGTATGGGCCCATGTGTAATGATCGTGAGTTTCTTGAGAGTCGATTGGCTTCTGACTTCTGTGTGATTATTGCATGGTTAGGCTTTGGCCTCCTTGGTCTCACGTTGCTACACGTACATGACCAGTGCATTATGGTTGTTGAGTTGCTGAGGAGTCGATTGGCTACTAACCTATGTATGAATAGGTTTTAATAGATTGTATGACCGTATTCTTATGTATGAGGACTTTTCCGGTTGCTATATGATGAGAAATGGCTAAAGTTAAACGATGTAACGGTTTCCTTGCCTCGGATAGAATACATATGGAATAAGTGCATGTAGCCTAGTAAGAGTCAATTTGGATATATGTTGAGCTTGCTTGTCTGGAATTATATTTTTATGTTTATCGTTATTCTCTAATATTACAGTATATATATATATGTCTTGTGTTGGTAGATTGGTAGGATTTATGGTGAGCCCCATGGTTTGAACTCACCCCCTCACAGTTTCAGGTATGGCGAATTCTGTTTTCTAGAGGCATGCATTCTCGAAGACCTCCCCTTTGTTCGGGGTAGCTATCATCTTAGGTAGGATTATATATCTCTATAAGAAGTTAAGAAATTCTAGAAAGGCTTTGTAATCAAGTAGGACACTCTACATTGTGCAAATGTATCACCACGGGATGTTTATAAACTCGATTTATTGACAACAATATAATGTTCATGTAATTATATTCAATGAGTCATAATTCTAGCTAATAATAGAGTTTAGGTGGAGAAGGATTCGGCTTGCGGTGATGTATCCAAGGCACCATCCTCACCAGTCATGAACCTGATTTGGGGGTTGTGACTTATATCTCAATCCACAATAGAGAGAAAGCCACATAGGCTTCTCTTCCAATCATCAGTCATAGTAGGGGAGAGCTACTCAGCCCTTTATACTACCATAATTCCATTTTCATTATCACAATCAAACATGCTTATGTACCATAATCAATAATGTTTATCTATATTATATGCCTTGACATAATTCAATCAAAAGTCCTGGTTTCACTCTTTACATTTATACATTATTCAAATACATTTTAAGATAGCCAATTATTTGCTTCACGCACATGTGCTCACTTTAAGAATTAACATAAATACATACAATTTGACATCTCATAAATTTCATGAGCAATAATAAATAATCATCCAATGTAATACACATATCATACACTCGCAGACATTCATCATCAAGGATTCATGTATATATATTTTCTTGTGTGGCCAACCCAATAGTTACATTTTTCTCCTTCATTCGAGCAATACAATCATGATTCTACTGTCATGTAATATTAATCCATATGGTGTAATTCTAAAATTTGGTAAAAGGAAAGATATATGAGTGTACACATCTGTAGGTTACTATCCCATATAAGTATATGTAAAAGTAGTCAACCAATTAGGATGGAGCTTCCTCACTTGTATGTGATCCACAACATAGTCATGACAACTCTCTCGACATGTATGAATATATAATTAACCCAACCATGATACAAATGCTCCCATCTTATGAATTTATATGCCAAACCATAATAACACATCTCATTTAATTAGTGAGTCAATTTATATTGATCTCATAACATAACTATATAGGAAATATTCAAGCATAACCCACATATTTAATCTCTTGTAACATCAATTGTATAAAACTAGAATTACCACAAGAATATAATATAGTTGTATTAATCTGATTGCTCAGATTTCCATTTCTCCATTCATACCATGCCAAATAACTCTCTATAGTCCAACACAAATTTTAACAAAAAGTTATAGTGGAAACAACACACAACCAAGATGAAGATGAAGATTAATATCCTTTAAAATTAAATAAAAGATCTCACAATTTAGATGAAAATGGTGTTTGATCCCTCACCTCAAAGTTTAGATCACCAAACCTTGATGAAAGCCCAAAGTTGATTGCCAGAATGCTTTAGGATTAAGCCCTACTAATTAAGATGCAAAGAGAGTATTCAAAACCACAATTAAGCAAATTCTCCACCACTGCAGTGACCAAATCTATCACTGCAGTAGTGATGGATAGAGAAGAATATCTAGCTATAGAACATGTCACTGTAGTGACCAAATCTATTGGTGTAGTGACAGGTCCATCGCTGCAGTGATCATTCATGTCACTGTAGCGACAGGAATTACCCAAAGCTTTGTAACTTACCACTGCAGTGCATAGCGGTGGCACTGTAGCAGTGACCCCAATTCTGCAACACAAAAGCCAGTTTTCTCAAGCCAAATGCCCTTCTTTGCACCTCCAAACTTCCATGGAATGTTATAAAACAATTTTGGGTGTTATAGAAACATAAAATCCAAACCAAAACCTTCCTCAAACTCAAAAACCAACTTGGGTTCCATCAAGCTTCAAGATTTCCAAACTCATGATAGAAGAAATGGAGTTACAACAGCCACCCTCAATCCATCTCTCAAATCCTCCCATTAAAAGTCTTTTTAAGAATAATCAAACCTAGATTTAAACTACAAAACTTATAAATTTGCAATGGAAACAAGATAGAAGCATAACTCAGACCTCAACAATTGAAAAATTCCAAGTTCCAATCTTAGGGTTTCAAATATGAGAAAATGGAAAGGAGGAAAGGACTTCCAAGAAGCTCACCTCAAATATTGCTTGATTAAAACCAAGAACCATTACCCATAGACTAAGCCGTGACCAATTGTGGGAGAAGAATGAAGAGAATGAAGGGAGAGATGGCTCTGCGTAAATGAGAGAAGAGAGGATGTGAGAATGGTTTAGGGTCCTTAGGTTGAAGAGTTTATAAAACTCTCACTTCTGGAATTACAATTGTGTCATTCCCCACTTTCTCACATGAGTCATTAATTCTCCAACATAATGAAAATGTCATCTCTTGTCAAAACTAATTTCTCAACCATATTTAACTAATAGAATAATTTCCCAAATTTGAATTCCCATAATCACTATCTAAGGGTCCTTGTCATAGATTCCCAAACCAAGTATGATGCCAAGCAATTTGCCACAATTTGTAACACATCATTAATATTTTAAATTTTGACCAAAAAGCATCAGCATCACTTAAAATCTCATTGTTCCAATATTTATTTATTAAAGAAAAAGTTTTCAATCTGGTCCTAAGAATTCCTTTCATACTGATAACAGCTTAAATTTTTATTATTCAAGGCATCGCAAAAAAATCACGGGTATTACAAAAACTAAACCCAACCCTTTTCTCATTTTCAAAATCAAGCTTGGTTCTCTATAGCTCTTGTTATCTCTTGTTCTGGATAGTAGAAAAAACATTTATGGTAGCAACCCACAATTTCTCACCATTTCTCATCAATAAATAGATCCCAACCACCCCCAAAACATTTATTAAAGTCAAACACATTTATATCACCATGGAAGGGTTTTGGAAGCATAAGTCAATCCATGACATCAATTCCCAAAGTTCTCACTTAAGGTTTCCAATAACACAAAAATGAGGGAAAGAGGAAGGTTTTTCCTAAATTGCTAACCTCAAATTTGTGTCCTTAAGATGGAAAGAAGCTACTGAAGGATCTTCTTCACCCCAAAACCAAGAAATGAGGAAGGAGCTTTGAAATGGTAGGAAGAGTGGGAGAGAAGGCGAGCTCATGGTTTTCATGAAGGAGAGAAAGGCTACATGATACTAGGGCTGGAGGGAGCCTTCTTATGTTCCCTTTCTCTTTTAAGAAGAATTCCCAAAATTCCCCCTTATCCCTTACCTCTTATTCCCACACTTAGATTAAAAATAAAACACTCTCCCACATGCTTTTCGTCACCCCTTTAGACTTAGTAATACACATTAAAAAAATAATTTGCACACAACAATAAAATTTACACACAATGCTTGCAACACTGCATTGTCCACATTGCACTACAATTATACTCCCCTTTCACCTAAGTCCTTACACAAGGGCCCTCAAAGTGAAAGTGACTATTCCATCCATAATAAATCGACTCATCATTAATTTGTGAGCATGGACTACTTCAAACCAATCATACGTGCATTTTTTACTCTACTATAATGACTGTGCACAAGGGTTCAATTTATTCACAAGCATAAATTTGAAAATACAGTTTCAATCAAGATAATACCAACGCATTAGTAAGGTAATTGCACATTCCAAATACAAAAAAAAACTCAGGTATCACACATAGAGAATAAGTAAAATTAGACTAAAAAGGAATCAAGAACAACAAAAGACATTAAGACAACTAAAATGACATTCAAATCAAGAACCCAAAAGAAACTTTGCCAAAAGAGCTCAAACTAAGGCTAGGAGAGATGAAATTTTGCCACAAATTGTGATCTATATTAATAAAAACAAAGGATTTATCACATAACAATCGATAAGTGTCCAATATATTTCTGTATAAATATGTTGCATCAATATGCATTAGTGCCTTGAGATGGTTGAAAGCATCAATGCAAAGCTTGAAAACCCAAAAAAGACAGCAAAAATAAACCCTCTCAGGTTCGTCAAGATCATTACATGGGATAGTTTCAACATCTAAGATGACAACTATGCCAGGGTTAATATCTTGTACTATCTTTAACCATAAGAGCAACAATTTGTATGACCTCTTCTAACATCTGAAAACAATAACTAATGCCTTATGTTTTACAAGCCACACTTTCTTATATGACACAGTATATCTAAACATGCTCTTTACTACGACTCTACATTACCCTTGTCAAAGGCCAAAGAAGCAATACAAGATGCTATCAAATCATAATCAAGTTTTTTATAGTCCTAAGTTAGTGTAGCAGTTAAACACGTATGCTCTATGTGGTATTGTGTGATTTGATACAAGTGACTCAAAGTTTTTTGCATTGCCCTAAGCCTCCATTGGCAGTTATTACCATATTTTGGGCATTGGTAGTCTTCAATACCATGCTTAAATGGTATCACCCAGAAGGTTTAGTGTGTTTGGACGACATACATCTTAACTACATATTGCAAATGGAGCATATAAGCAAACTACATGCTCTTGTGTAGCTTCTACTATATTTGTAATGGCAAGCTCTTTGGGTTAGAAGGTGTTCATGTAGTATGTTGGTTCCTTGTGAACCTGATGAAGAAATTCAAACGATGTATCCTTTAAGAGGGCCAAATCTAAAGGTGTAAGTACATTCAGATGGTCCCCATTGTCATCCTTATCCTCATCATCACCATCAACGTTTATTAGATCATAGTCCTCATTACTTGATGAGTCTGCAACATTCTCATCCATGCCAATATTACAAACAACAGACAATGAAAATGGACAAGCAGATAAGCTTGGCTATGAAATATCGCTAATGTACGATTGTACCTGGGCCATGGTGACAATAAAGTTAGTTGGGTCCAATAATTGGCTACACAAGTCTAGACTTTGGAATGATGATAATAGTTCCTAATTGCTTAGATAGGTTGATGGGCTGACGTTAACATCTCTTTTTACCTATTGATATTCTGAAACAATTCCATCATTGTGTGATTTACAAAGTAGTCAAGGTGTGTTATCACTACAACTTGCACTTTGCTATCATCTTTCAAATTAAATTTCCAAAACTAGAATGGTCCCATCTTTACTAGGCATCAAAGTTGCACTTTAGTTGTCATAGCCCAGATTTCTAGGCACATGATCGGTACGGTAACTAGGGATATGCCATCCCTAGACCGTAAGCCTACTAGAGACTATTACTATATCTCAGTCAAATCACTAGACCATAACATGCACAAACAAAACAAAGTGAAATCTAGGTGTCCCATGTAACTACAAAGCATACTAAAACCGACCAAGATAAGGGAGAAGTTTGCAAACCCAAAGTTTCTCTTAGAACTTGAGATATACACTAAACATACTTCTTGGGTGAGTTAATGCCAAAACCTGTGTGGAAAACATAAAAGAAGGAAACGTGAGTATATACAATACTCAGTAAGAAATTTTTCTATTGTGTTGTCGAGGGGAGACACTTCGTACAAGTCACTCAGATCTATTGATCTTATCATACCAACGATGTCCTGAGAGATAACGTTCCCAATTTGGTCACTGCCTAATTGAAGGCCTACTCAACCTAAGAAAATCATATGAGGTTAGCATTAGATTTATACAGATATATACTTACCTTTCTAAAATATCATCTATACATCACATAACACACGGTTATAGTAACTCTTGCTTTATGATCCACCCATGTATATATATATATATACACACATTATGTGTTTATTCCGCATAGCATTTATTTAATAACAATCACACTCTATGAAACAACTAAGATTACAATTCATAACATCACCATTAAGTTCAGCCAGCAACGAGTCACCATATACTTTATGGACTACATGCCACCAGGCTTCATGGGCAGGAATCCTATTCCACCATCCTCTATAGGCTTTATAGATCATGTACCACCAGGTCTCATGGCATCTTTGAGGCTAATAAATCAAAGATAGCCCTTAGGCCTCATGGACCACATGTCACTGGGCCTCATGAGTAGGAAAGATATTCTACCAACCCATAGGTTTCATGGACCATGCACCACCAAGCCTAATGGATTTTTTGAAGTAAATACCTCATGAGGATCCATAGACTCATGGACCACATGCCACTGAGCCTCATGGGCAAGAACCCTATTCCACCAACCCCTATAGGCTTCATGGTTCATGTGCCACCTAGTCTCATGGCATCTCTGAATAAACATATACAATTCAATATTCAACATCAATAATAGTATCAAACTATAATCGAGCACCACATCAATCATTTAACTGTAACTTTGATCATAATTCTCTAGAGAGTACAAACACTCACAAGCAACAATAATAAATTGCATTTATCCAAAACTTTACCAATTTTCCATAACATGCCATCACACCTTAGGAATAGTCTTAACATAGCTACCATCACTCCATTGGGGTATCTTTATAACATCACACGCAATAATAATTTCTTGACAATCATCAACAAGTATTAAGCAACAACAATCATTTACAATTTCGTATAGGTACATGTATTCATGTATTACCATATGTACTTATCGCAAGTACATACAATGGCAACATTTCATAATTTCACATATAGAATGATTTCCAAAAGGAAAAGGGACCTTTTTAAAGGCTAGACATCTAACACATAGCATCAACAATATCTCATATGATAATGAGATATTCATCCATATTATGTATCTCATCACATTGCACTTAGCCAAGACTCGATGTAACCACACACCATTTCCATGATCACTCCAATACCCTTCCACATTAGCTGCTTACCTCAATGATAAGTTATAGCTACTGTTCCCTTAGGATAAGTTTGGAGAGATGGTGCTCCAAGAGGTTCTAGGGGCAATTCCTTAAGAAATATGAAAAGGAAATTTTCCCAACATCTCAACTTTGGTCCTCAATTTCATTAGGTAGGAATCACCAAACAAAAATACAAGAAAACCATATTTTAGGTCATGATTATGTTCGTGAAAGTATAAAGTACTTAATTTAGAGGTAATCCCTCTTAGTACTATTTAAATCCCTAAAAAAGACCATGTTTATTCCACTTAAAACTGAATTTTAGACTCCCATCTTCTAGAATTTTCTGGGCACAATCCACAAGTTCAAAATTTATGAATTTTGGTAGTAAATATCTCTAACATTTCTAGAATCGTAGATAAAAATTTAAAAAAGAAATAAGAACATCTGCACCTTCAAAACTTTACTTTTGTAACTACTACTCAAACTTTTTCTGCAGCAATAGCATCTTGGTTTTTTAGGCATTTGACCTACTAATTGAACCCCAAATCCCATGCAACTTGGTAGACAGATACTCTAATGTTATGACATTTTCCCAAAAAATTTTCAAGGCAAAATACAACAAATAGGACATCAAAACATAGTTTTATTTAAGACTGACTAGATCGCTCTAAATTCCAAGGTAGGTTTAATTCCTCTAATATTTGACATAGTAATTGTTTTCCAATCACCCAGATCTTATCTACACATATCAAGGAATACCTCATAAAAATTTCAAGACCATATGAGCTTATTTCATTCTACAATCAACTAAGAACATCATCAACAGTAATTGTTAGCAAACATGCTTCCAAAAATTTCTGACCTTCAATCACTCTATTGATCATAAAACATAAACAGTAAAGAATTCTTGAATCAAACTTCATTCATTAGAAACTACACTCAATGATCTTTCCAACAATATATAACTTGCTAAAAATGAGGCCCAATTGAGGTAGATATTGCCATTTGAATCACATTAACCGTTACAGCACAGCCTAGGGCGCTCACCTTGGCACCCTTGGCGCGGGCCTGTGCTCTCTACCCATGGGTACCCAAGGGCGCCAGTGGCTGGGCAAACTAGCCACAACCAAGGGTAAGAACCAAGAATCCACCATTTTGCCTCCCAAGTCCTTCCAAAACTCACCCAAATCATCTTAGGTCATTAACACTTGTTTCTATCACTCAAAAACTTCCTAAAAGATCAATTTCAAGCATTGATTCAAGATTAAAATAAATTCATTCAAAATTCAACTATGTTCTTTCTTAGAAATTTCAATTCTAGTTCTTCCTCCACCAAGGCTTTCAACCATGATCTCAGTAATTTTCTAAGTTGTAAGCTCATTAAAAGCAAGAGGCAACAATCTCATTCAAGACTCAAGCCTTAATTTTTATGATTTCCCTAAATCCTCAACCTAGGATTTTCTTGCAATAATCCAAGAAGAAGAGAGCTTGGTTTTTACCTTAAGAAGGGGATCTGTGGTTCAATTACAATCGCCAAGTCTCCTAGAATTGAATTCGTGACAACTTGCAATATAGTAGTCATTCTAGGTCGTATCTCTCAAGAAGCCTTGCTTCTAAATTACTTAATTAATTATTCTAACACTAATTACACTGATTAAGACCTAATTAACATAGGGGGTTTGGATGTGACAATTGCATAAATAGAATAGAAATCAAGTAGTAAACAGCAGCAGTAAGCAGTAGAAATATTTGACAGTAGAGGAGAATATGTAACCAACCACTAGGATTTGTGGGAGTGAAACTATCACTACTTAACTCATTGATTTAGTCTTATTCTCATTTCACCATTTAGTTTTTATGAAAAGAATTCTAGAGGAACTTCCAAAAATTATAATGTTTCTAACTATAATCAAGGAAAACTTCATTAACTATAGCTAGATACAACCTCAAAAGACCTACACCAAATCAAGTTAAATATCATCTAACTAGCCATTTTATTTTTACTCGCTTTTCTAATTAGTTAAGCAAGGTTGTATCTCAAATAGAAATCAGTTTATAGCTCTATAAGTTCATATCAAAATTTATAATCAGCATAAACAACAAATGCAGAACATAAAACGAAAATGAGATGAAATGGAGAATAAAACATTTATCTTGTACTAAAAGTTCAAGCTACAACATCCCAAGGTCCTAGTGACTGATTACAATGAAAGTTTAGCTCTCCATGAGAGCAAAACCAGAAGAACAATGGAGAGAAAAGTAGAGAGAAAAAGACCTACAAAATTACTAAGTTACAGAATGAAAGAGTGATCTATGATACAAAACTGATACCCCACTAAACCTAAGGAATATTCTATCCTAGATGCCTTCAGTTAACTTTCAAAAAGGGTTGACATGTGGCTGTTCTGTAGCTGAAAAAGGAGGTCTGAAATGCTGAAGGGAAGACATGAATAAGAAGCAGCAAAGAGACTCTTTTTCCATGCAGATGGCATGCATGGAAAAGTTTTTGTTTCTATTTTCAGCAAAGTTTGAGGAAGATGCAAAAGCTAGACTGCATGCAAAAAGGCTGAAAAATTCTAAGATGAGGGCCCACACATCCATGTCATTAAGTCAGCAGAAAAGAGGTGCCCAGTCAGCATCCTACTCATCAGAAAAGTGCTACATTAGCGTCCATGTCAGCATGAGTGCTATGTCAGTGCCACGCCATCAAGAAATCTCCAATATTAATTTTTACAAAGTACACAAGATGGATTAAATTAAGTCTTTTATAATTTAAGTCCTAAAATACAAAAATAATTCACTTTTTATCCAAAATTGATTTAGACCCAATAAATCACAGAGTGTAATAAAATTGGAGAATTCTCATAGATGAAAATGCAAATAGACTAAGATAGGAGTAAAAATGTATATAAAAATGCTAGATATCAATCCGGTGAGGAGAGAAGGCCACCATTGAAGGAGCTTCACTGAAGTTGATGGTAGAGCCACCATGGATGCCCCTTTTGGGGTGAAGAGAAGGAAGGAGTGGAAGGAGGGGAAGAGAGCATGAGAGGGGTGAAGAAAATTTTCAGTAGGTGAGTATGTGGAAAATTTTTGATATGTGAGTGGGTTTAAATGAGTGTGGGCCCCATGATCTTTCTCAATTGGTCCTTCAAATATAAGGCAAGCTCACTTAAGTCCCTTAAAAGATGTATTGAGAATTATTTTAAAGAAATAATCTTCATGGGCACTAAGTCACACTCATAGAAACACACATAAACATCAAGATTCCATTTCTCAACATATTTGATTCAAAATATAAAATTTTATTTTAGTTCATTTTAGTCCTTCTCACCAACTCATCTACTGTTTTAGATTTATTTCCACCATTCTCGAAATTCTAGGTTCCTCACTCAGCCTCCTTAAGCTCTTTTCTCCTCAAGGGCCCTTACTTATACCAATTACGTGTAATTACTTATCCTTTTCTTTTCTTTTCAATTTAATCCCTCAAGCTCTTCTTTATCCTACTTAAGCATACACATGTGAGGTTTAGCCTTAACCTGGGTATCTAATACCTCGGTTGTTACATTAGTGATCACTTGGTTAAACAATAGCTCTAACTCAACATGTATCTTTTCTTTCAACTCCTCTAAAATGATATTTTTGGATAGCCTAATCATTATAATACTCTCAGAAACAAACGTATCATCCTAAAGGATATAATTTCTCTATTCAAATGTATGTATGCAATTATTTGTTGGCTCATGTTTGAAGAAAAATCATAGACATTGGACAAAAGAGGAAAGAGAATTAAGAGGAGACCACTCAAAAGCATACAAACACTCTTTGATCAAATGCACACTTTCTAATACCTGTGTCTTCCGTGGTTAGAACTTATGATGTGTTCATTCTTATTTGTGTATATGTGTGTGTGGAAAATCAATGTGGATGATGTATAATTGGTGTATGTGATATTGTGTGATTTTGAGTAATAAAACATGTGGTTGTGATGGTTTGTGTACCTATGTATAATTGATAGGTGATACATATTGAAGAAAACAATGAGTGTGGTTAAGTCCATGTGAAGGACCATTTTGCAATCAGTGAAAAATTTACTTATGTGACATTTGAGCAAGGTTATCTGTTAAGATTTGTGACTAAGGTGTTGATGTGCATTTAAGATTTATCAATGTGTGTTGTATTCTATGGAAGTGTATGTATATAAGTGATTAAATCCTTGTTTGAAGCCAAAATAAAAGAAATGTGAAACTCTCATGTTTTTAGTGAAAATATGTTGTAAACTTGATGTTTGTTTGGCAAAGCTATAGTTTTGGTAGTTTTGATTTTCAAGACAGGCCAAGTTGGTTAACCTCGTTTTAATTCTTTTTCACCCTTATATTAGACTTAGGCCGGATTGACCTATATTCAATATTGGCCAAAACTTTTTAAATCCAACCTTAAGTTTTTTTAACAAGTCAATGAGTTGATTTATAGGATTAAATCTGTTTTGAAACCTATAAAATAGTCACTTTTGAAAATATAGCAAAATGTTGAAAATGATAAATGATAAAAAATAAAAATTTTGAATAATAAAAAAATATCCAAAAATAATTGTTTTTGATTAACCAATTAAATGATAACTTTTAATAATATTTAGTTTCAAATAGTGTGTGTGTCTATATATATATATATATATATATATATATATATCAATGAGCATAAGCATCTTCATAAATGTACTAAAAGTTTTTTTATCCCGATCTAATTTCACATTTTTCGTTTTTATTTCAATTTGATCTTGTTTATTTACTTAGTTAAAAAATGCTGACAACACTATTCATATGTGTATTGTAATTCCAATGTTACTCCTCATTTCAAACTCTTTTTAGAACCTTAAAAAAAGAAAGAAATAGAAAGATGATTTTGCCCTCAATATTCATCTACTTCACTCATCTATCTCATCCCTCTTTCTCTTCTCTGTCTCTCTCTAATCTCAGCATAGGAGAAGAACAAGATATCCCTCTCTGTAGTACTAGCATTTAACGACCCTGAAGAACCCCCTTGATGCAAATCCAAAGCCTAAGGAGCAAAGTAGTAGCTCAAGTCAAGAAGTTCAAGTTCCAAACCCAAAGGATCCATTGTTTATCAAGGGAGGCCCAATGACAAGGGCTAGAGCCAAGAGAATAAAGGAAGCACTAAATAGACTTATTCAAGACATTTGGGCCATACCTATTACAACACATAATGATTTAGAGTTAATCAAACATACTAGTATTATTAACCTAATTCAACATGTTGGGCCATGAAGCATTAAAGGAAAGAAACACCTAATTAGATTTCAAATCAGATTGCTTATCTTGTTTTATGAAACTTTTATTATTTGATTTAGGCATTTGATTATTAGGAAAGTTTCCATTTTAATTATTAGGAAAGATTTTCCATTTTGATTATTAGTAAAGTTTCTATTATTTTTCTGATCTAGTTATATTCCCTATGTATACGAGAATTAGGGTTTTTATTTTACCTATACCATGTATGGCGCATGGTGAAGATATACATGAATTCTGAATTTTATTTGTGAGCAATTCACTTCTTGGTTCTTCTGAGAACTTGTGAACTTATCAAGACATGTCTTGTGGCATTCAATTGAGACTTATCACTCACTTTCTTCCCCTTTCTTGAGTATGGCATCCAACTTCCTTTCTTATACCAAGGTTTGTACTTCTAGTAAAGTATTGGGTCGAGGTTTTTTTTGAATTTGAATTTAGACTTTCCGGGTTGTTTAATCTTTTTCGCATTTTGGGTCTTGTTGCATTACATCAAGGTTCATATCATTTGGTATCAAAGCTAATCCTAAATCTGGTTCTGTTATTTTCTTTGAATTTTTCTTCGTAGTTATTTTCTCTCTTTTGCAATTTTCTGAGTTTTTAGTTGAAAAAAATTTTGATATGTATGTTCACCATGTTACTATTCATCTGTGTTCACTGTTCATCCTTGTTTACTATTCATCCAGAAAAATTTGGTTAAGATTATAAAAAAAATAAAAAAGAAAAGAACCCAAAAAAAAGGAGAATAGAGAAAAAAGCAAAAGTTTCGGATCAAAAAAGAAAACAAAGAATTCATAGTTACCGAAATTGCAAGTTGAGTGCAATTATCTCTGTTGCTTGTTTGTTTACAATATTCAAGTTTATTAAGGTTGAATTGATTCAATTGTTATCTCTGCTATTTTATTATTTTTTGAATTCATCTTATCCTTTTGTTTCTAAAACCCTTGTTAGTCCTATTTAATTTTTTTTACCAAAAAAAAAAATTCTTTCAAGGATGCTGCATTCAATTTTTTTTTTTGTGAAGATTGTGTGAGATTGGTGTTAATTGTGCTATAATAAGGCTGTTTTGTTTGAGAAACCATAGTTCATACAAGAACTAAAGAAAAGAATTTAGAGAGGTAAAAGGCAAGAGCATGTAAGTGCAAAAGAAGGTAAAAGCCAAAAATTATATGCAACACAAGAGTTTGACATTCCTTAAGTGCGAACACGTGAGAGAGCGAGTGAGGTTTTATTCTAACCTTTGTTTTGCAGAATTGAAAAACATGTCTCAAAGTAGAGACAAATGTGTGATGGATGAGGAACCAAGAATGGAGGACATAAAACTTTACATGAAGGCCATTCAAGGGATCTTTGATAGACTTTATCTAAGGTTTGACAGCATGGATGAAAGGATATAGTGAGTAAAGTCCAATTCCTAAAACAAGTAGACTAGGCGCTTCAATCAACACCATGGGAGGCCGAGGCATACACGTGATATAGACAATGAAGAATACTTCAAAGATGAGTATGATGAGGATGAACATGGTTCCAACACAACTAGGGGCGGATTTGAGCAAGTAGATCGAGGAGCAAGAAGAACATATGGTAATTTGGGAAACATCAAGATGACGATCCCAAATTTTCAAGGAAAGAACAATCCCAAAGCTTACCATGAATGAGAGAAGAAGGTGGAGCTTGTGTTCGATTTCCATAACTATTATGAGGAGAAAAAGGTAAAACTTGTTGCCATTGAATTTACTGACTATGCTATTATTTGGTGGGATCAACTTGTGATAAGTAGGAGGAGGAATCTCGAAAGACAAATTTCAACTTGGGAGGAGATAAAGTCCCTCATGAGGAAACAATTTATTCCTCAATATTATCATAGAGAATTGCATAATAGATTACAAAGTCTCACGCAAGGCTCTAAGAGTGTGGAGGAATACCATAAGGAGATGAAGATCACAATGATTAAAGCAAATATGGAAGAAGATCGTGAAGCGACAATGGCAAGGTTTTCACATAGTCTAAACCGTGATATAGCTAATGTGGTGGAGCTTCAAAATTATGTGGAGATTGAAGACATGGAGCACATGGGCCATGGCCATGAAAGTTGAAAAACAATTGGAGACTAAAGTAGTAGCCCAAGTTAGGAAGTTCAAGCTCCAAACCCAAAGGATTCATTATTTATCAAGGGAGGCCCAATCATAAGGGCTAGAGCCAGGAGAATGAAGGAGCAGTAAATGGACTTATTCAAGACATTTGGACCATACCTACTATAGCCCATAATGAATTAGAGTTAATCAAACATACTAGTATTATTAACCTAATTCAGCATTTGAACTATGAAGTATTAAAGGAAAGAAGCACCTAATTGGATTTCAAATCAGATTTCTTATCTTGTTTTAGGAAACTTTTATTATTTGATTTAGGCATTTTGATTATTAGGAAAGTTTCCATCTTAATTATTAGGAAAGTCTTTCCATTTTGATTATTGGTAAAGTTTCTATTATTTTTCTGATCTAGTTATATTCCCTATGTATATGGGAATTAGGGTTTTTATTTTTACTAATATATACTATGTATGGCACATGGTAAAGATATACATGAATTCTGAATTATATTTATGAGCAATTCACTTCTTGGTTCTTCTGAGAATTTGTGAACTTGTCAAGACTTGTCTTGTGGAGTTCAATTGAGACTTTCGAGGTTCGTACTTCTAGTAAAGTATTGGGTCAAGGTTTTTTTTAATTTGAATTTAGACTTTTTGTGCTATTTATTCTTTTCTGCATTTTGGGTCTTGTTGAATTGCATCAAGTTTCATATCACCCCTTTAGGACTATTGAAATTGAATAGAACCCCAACCTTATTCCTCATAATGGTATTTTGAAAAATCAAATTAGTGGAGCCCCACTTGACCACCCACTCGACGATGGTAAACACTTTATGGTCCAAAGCCCAAACACTTGACCCACTCGGAGAAATTGAGCTTGCGAAATGGGTAGATAGATCAAAGCTCATGAAGGTGTCCATGACAGAGAAGCTATTATCACTCCAAAGATTCATCATTGCCAACTAGCCATACTCTGTCATTCCATCCACCAATTACAAGTACTAAGAGGTTTATGATGCAGAGAAGTCAGAGAGTATGCGGGAAGGAACAAGAAGCGAAGGCTAGTGAAATGGTGGAAAGGTATTGGACTATGCTTGGCTAAGAGAAGGACGAGGACAAGGACGAGAAGGAGAAGGAGAAGAAGAAGCAAAAAAGGGTGCAAAAAGGCTAACCTAGAGGTAGGGGAAGATGTGAAGGAAAGGATTAAAGGATGTGAGGTCCATCATGAAAAAGGAAAAAAAATTTGAGGCAAGGGGAGCTTAAAATTGTATAATTAAACAATGAAAAGAAAAGGCCAATAGATATATGAAGTAAAAAGGGTTGTAAATTGTTAAGAAGGCTTCCTATTTAGTTTGTGATCCTTGGAGAGGATGTGAGGTCCATCATGAAAAAGGGAAAAAAGTTGAGGCAAGAGGAGCTTAAAATTGTACAATTAAAAAATATAAAGAAAAGACCAATAGATATATGATGTAAAAGGGGTGTGTAAATTGTTGAAAAGGTTTCCAGTTTAGTTTGTGATTCTTGGAGAGGATGTGAGGTCCATCATGAAAAAGGAAAAAAAATTGAGGCAAAAGGAGCTTAAAATTGTACAAGTAAAAAATGAAAAGAAAAGGCCAATAGATATATGATGTAAAAGGGGATTGTAAATTGTTGAGAAGGTTACCCGTTTAGTTTGTGATCCTTGGCCATTAAGTTAAATTCTATTATGTTTCTGGATTCAAATTTGTGATGGTGAGTTCGTTTCATTCGTCCTTCTTTGGTCTGTCTAGTTGGTTTGATTATATTCATTTAAAGATTGGATGATAAGAATAAGACGGCACAATTAGGAGTCTACAGCAAAGAATCCTAGTCTTACAAGATTACATTGGGTAGGGGATGCGGCAAGTATAACTTCCCACATGAATATTAGGGGCAGAGAAAGAGAGAGAGGAGGATGAATATTAAGGGCAAATTGTATTTCCATTTCTTTTTTTTTAATTTCTGAAAAGAGAATGAAATGAAGGGCAAAATTGAAATTACAAATTTTAATCTGATGTGACTATACATGTGAAGGGCCTTATCCACAATTTTCATCCATTGTTTTAACACGGTTAGCTAAAAGGACAAATTAAAACAAAAATGAAAAATATGAAACTATATTGGGACATAAAAAATTGACACGAAATTAAAACCTCATATACGTGTTAAGAACAAAAGATGTTCTTTCGCTAAATTAAAGTATAATTTAAAACACAAATTATATATAACTTTGAAATAAAAGTTTTGAAATTCATATTTTTAATGAAAGAAATCAATATTATTCTTATGATTACTTTAGTCCTCTTTTGGTTTTCTAAGAATTTTGTGTGTTTTCGTAATAATAGAGTAAAGAAAACATAGTTTATTCATGTATATATTTGACACTTTTATATGCTTATTTATTATTAATTTAATTAATATTGTCAAAATAAATCAAAACTAGCAAGTTAGTTGTTTAACTAAGATTTATTGATTTGACTTGGTTAGATACCAACCATATTTAAGAGTGAGAGAGAGACCAACTGTTTAAAGTTATGTAATGGCTTTTTTTTTTACAAAAATATCTCCTAAAAATACTATTGAAAACATCTAATCCACAAAATTATTTACAAATGTGTCATCCATATAGTTTCTCTTTTTTCTTTCAACTTTTTTTAATAGTGATTCATTTCAATTTGACATGAATCATTCTAATTTTTTTTAAGTCCACCATTGGTTCATCTAAGAGAAAGACGAATTAGATCTGCACATCACATCTCCCTTTCTTTGTTTTTTTTTTTGAATAAAAAAAACTCTTTCTTTTCCCTTTGTCCCATTTCCCTTAGGGGACAAATTCCTTCTAGTACTAAAGGGTCATGTTCCCATGATCAGATTTATCAATTGTAAAGTTTTACGATTCTCATTTATTAATTTTTTTAATATCCTAGACAATCGATCGTTAAAATCAAGATTCATAAAACTAGACTGGTCATTGAACTAGTCAAAGCACTAGTTCAAATGTCAATATTCAAATTACAGTTGAACCGATGATACTTAAAATATATTAAAATATTAAAATATATAATTAAATGCTATAAATATAAATTTACAATAAAAAATTTGCAACAAAAATTGACCAAATAACAAGTATATATTATTAATCAAGATAATATTAATTCATATCAAATTTGTAAAATACCCAAAATATTAACATCACTAAAAAATAACATAATATACATAATAAGAATTAATCTTTATCTTTAATATTATATATTTATATTAAAATTTTAAAACATATTTTAAATATTAAAAAATCTTTTATTTTAAATCATAGTAAATGCTTTCTTTTTTTGATTCTCCACTGGAATACGTTTAATGTTTAATGCATGTGTAATGCCTATTTTAATCTTGACCATTAGATCAAATTTAACGGTTAAGATTTCACCTCTTGTCTCTTGTCATAAAACGCTCCTCTCACTAGATATGCCCCATATATATATATATATATATATATATATATATATATATATATATATATATATATATATATGTATATGTATATATATATATATGTATATGTATATTATACACACACTCAACATAGAATATAAATATTTTTACATGTCTTTGTTGTATGTAAAATTGTTTTGAATAGTAATATTTTAAAAATCAAACTGATCATTAAACCGGTAGAAACATCAGTTTAAGGGACAATGGTCGGTACTTAAAAATTTTTAAAAAAATAAATATATAATTAAAAATATTAAAATACTTTATATAGTTATAAAATTTGAAAGAAACAGATGAAAGTGAAAGACAGAAAAAGAGGGGAAGTGAATGAAAAGAGGAGGTGAGAGTCTCATCGTCATTTTGAAAGCAAGATGATGACGTGCTACAGTAGAAATAAATTGAATGAGGGAGAAGCTTTTTCTATTAACCAAGAAATCATCTACTTCACCTCAAATATTGATGACTTAGCAGCAGCTTTGAGAGATGAGTGCTTTAGAGGATATTTTGAGGATACAAACCTGCAAAACACTTTTAGTAGACACTCTGATGCTTAAGTTAGTAAGGAAGATCAAACAAGGAATTAGAATTATAAAATGAGTGCAATGGAAACCAATTTCTAGAGTTCATTTGGATTTGTCATCCCAAGTTCTTTCCTTATAGAGCCAAATCTATCCTCTGCAAGAGGCTTTGTAAAAATGTTAGCCAATTGAAAATTTGTTTGCATAAATTTAAGAGAAACATCTTTCTTTTGAACATGATCTCTTATAAAATGATGTTTAATCTCAATGTGCTTAGTTCTAGAGTGTTGTATAGGATTTTTGAATAGACATATGACACTTGTATTGTCACATCTAATGGGTATATCTTTAAGAAAACACCAAGATCATCTAGTTGTTGCTTCATCCATAAAACTTGAGCACAGATACTTCCAGCTGCAATATATTCAGCCTCAGCTGTGGATAAAGCAACACTATTTTGCTTTTTGATAAACCAAGAGACAAGAGAATTACCAAAGAATTGGCAAGTTCCACTTGTGCTCTTTCTATCAGTTTTGTTACCCTCAAAATTAGTGTCTGAATAGTTGGTTAAAACATTTAAGGATCCTTTAGGATACCATAAACCTATTTTAGATGTGCCAACCAAGTATCTAAAAATTCTTTTCACAGCTTTAAAATGAGATTCCTTGGGGCAAGTTTGAAAATGTGCACACACGCATATGCTAAACATAATATTTGGTCTACTAGCAGTTAAATATAAAAGGGACTCGATCATACCTCTATATTTTGTTATGTCATAGGGTATACCTTTATCATTGTCCAAATTTGTTGAGGTGCTCATGGGTGTGGAAATAGGTTTATTATTTTCCATTCCAAATTTCTTGAGCAACTCTTTGGCATATTTGGTTTGACTTACAAATGTACGATATTCCATTTGTTTGATTTGGAGCCCAAGGAAGAAGTTGAGTTCACCCATCATTGACATTTCAAATTCACCTTGCATGATCTTAGCAAACTCTTTGCATAAACTTTCATTAGTAGCACCAAAGATTATGTCATCAACATAAATTTGAACAATGATTAAATCATGATTTTCCTTTTTGAAAAAGAGAGTTGTATCAACCTTTCATCTAGAAAAATCATTTTCCAAAAGAAATGAACTTAATCTCTTCTACCAAACTCTAGGAGCTTGTTTGAGACCATAAAGAGCCTTTTTCAGTTTAAAAACATGATTAGGCTTATCATGGTTTTCAAAACCAGGGAGTTGTTCAACATAGACTTCTTCCATGATATAGCCATTGAGGAAAGCACTTTTAACATCTATTTGAAAAAGTTTAAAATCGTTTATGCATGCAAATGCCAACATCATTCTAATGGCTTCAAGTCTAGCTACGATCCGCTTGATTATAACCTTTTACAACAAGTCTGGCTTTATTTCTAGCCACTACTCCATTTTCATCAAGTTTGTTTCTAAAATGTGCCAATTATTGTATGATCATGGGGTCTAGGGACTAAATTCCAAACTAAGCTTCTTTCAAATTCATTTAGTTCTTCTTGCATGGCCAAGACCCAATTTTCATCAATAATTGCTTCATCAATATTTTTTGGTTCAACTTGTGAAAGGAACGCTAGGTGGTTACAAATATTTCTAATGGAGTTTTAAGTTGTTACCCTTTGAGATGTTATCTCCAATCCTCGGGATGGCTTTTTCCATACCTCCAATCCTTTGGAAGTTCATCATTGTTACTTTGTGGCTCTTCCTCCTGAGGTTTCATTTCTTCTTAAAGATATTCTTTGTAATACCCATTATATTTTTTTAAGTTATAAGTATTCAAGAATTACGATAAATTTATTTTGGAGAAAATAAATTCCCTATCGATTTAATTTTTGTATACTCGTTTGTGCATATTGTTGAAAATACAAATTTTTATTTATAGATTCTATAAATTGTGGGATATAATGGATGATACGATATGGAATTAATCCCATTAAGTAAAAATACAGTTCAAAAGTGGAATCTAGAATGAATAGTTGAAAGTGAGACTGGTAGATGAAAACTGGTAAGTGAGACTAGTAGATGAAAACTGGTAAGTGAAATTGGTAGATGAAATAGTAAAGGAGAACGGTAGATGGAATAGTAGCAAATAGTACCATAACTTCTCCTATAAATAGGTCCTTCCATTTCACTTCAAAACTCACACCTTCAGTTTCTCTTCTCTCCTCTCCTCAAAACTTCTCTTGCTCCGGCGTTAGGGCTCTGAAAATCTAGGTCTTTCTTCCTTAACCTAGATCCAAGGTAAGAATATTATGCCCCTTTTCTATGCCATTCAGATTTTAAAAGTTATTTTCTTAAGTATGCTCTGTGGTTGCGGCTTTGGCTGATCTTCCACATCAGAAAAACTGTCCTTAGCTACCTATATGTTGTTTTGATTCTCTGATTACCAAAATAGAATGTAAACTGTGAAGAATACATGTCTAGGAAAGTTCTGGCTAAGGAAAGACATGGTTCTTAAGTATGTCCATTGGGACTCTCCACTCTTTCCTGGGAACTTACCTGGTGTACTCTTTTACAGATTGTATTCTCTATTTCTGGTATAAATAGTACATGTACGTATAAATAGTACTCGTACATGTAAATAGTGACTGTATGTATGAATAGTATCCGTACGTATGAATAGTAATCATATGTATGAATAGTGATTATACGTATAAATAGTGATTATACGTATGAATAGTATTTTGGTACAAAAGCAACCCTGACTTTCTATATCTGATCTTTATGAAAATCTCCGTAGCGGAACCTGAAATCCAGCTACGTACTCTTCTTTGTAGCAACTCGGAAAAGTGACTGGGATACGGAATCTATGTGAGTGGATGACCTTGCTAACCGACTTTATTTACTTTATTTCCAAGTACAATATAAACTCCATCTCATATCGCAATTAGATTCTATATTTATTGATGATTGTTAGATAATGAAATTTATTGTTGATTATTATGAATATATAATACACATGGAATGGTTGAGGGCTTGACCCAAGATACCAATGCATGAAATTATATACATGGAATGGTTGAGGGCTTGACCCAAGAAACCAATGCATGGAATTTTACACATGGAATGGTTGAGGGCTTTATTTCCAAGATACCAATGCATGTAATGATTGAGATTATAAGTGGAGACTGAATTCTTGAACATTCAATACAGAGGTATAGAAACCCTGAATATCAAAATAACTGTTGTTATTGTGATTATGATTCTGGTATTTGTACTTGTGATATATTTATTGCACAGTCATTTAGTCACTGAGTTTTGATGAACTCACACTCTCCATGAACATTTTTTTAAGATACAGTGGATGTCAACGAAGGAAATCTGCAGGAGAATTAGTATTCCTCGAGGATACTTTTTATTTGGAGGGCTTGTAAATCCAAAAGCTTAGGAATGCTCTGTAATCTCTATAGGTCACCTAGGCTTGGAAAATAATATCATATTGTAAGATATTTGGTTGTGTTTACTGTTCACTATGTTGAACTTTTATATGTATAAACATCTTTCTTGAAAAATTGTGTTATGCATTAGTATTAATCAGAGATTTTATGGGATACCATAGAGGTATACTCTTGAGTTTACGAAGTTACTCACATGCCCAAATTTGGGATGTGACATTCTTCTTCTTATGGTAAGTTGGCATTCTCTTCACAGTCATTGTCTTCCTTTGGAGCAACTTCTTATTCTTTCTCCACTTTATCATTTAAAGATAGGTCCTTGAAAAAATCTAGCACTCTATTTTGATAATCATTATCCTTAAGAGAGGAGCTAGTTTCTTTGAAAGCAACATATATAGATTCTTCAACAGTAAGAGTTCTTTTGTTGTAAACTTTATATGCTTTACTAGTGTTAGAGTAATCAATAAAAATAGCTTTATCGACTTAGGCATCAAATTTTTTCGAATTTTCTTTCCCATTGTTCAAGACAAAACATTTGCAACCAAATACATAGAGATGAAAGATATTGGGCTTTCTTCCTCTATATAGCTTATAAGGGGTTTTGTTTAAAATTGGCCTAATTAAGGCTCTATTCATTATGTAAGAAGTGGTATTAACTGTATCCGCCCAAAAATATTAAGGAAGTTTCCCTTCATTGAGCATAATTCTTGCCATCTCTTCTGGAGTTCTATTTTTCCTCTCAACAACACTATTTTGTTGAGGGGTTCTAGGAGATAAAAGTTATGCTCAATTCCATTTTCATCACAAAATTCCATGAATTCATAATTGTCAAATTCTCCACCATGGTCACTTCTAATTCTCACAATAGTTAACCCTTGTTCATTTTGAAAAAATTTAGCGAGTTTTAGAAAGGATTTAAAGGGCTTGATATTTTTTAGCAAGGAAAAGAGTCCATGTAAACCTTGAGTAATAAGAGTTACCTCCAAGGCTTTTTGTTCTAGATGGTCCTATAACTTCCATGTGGAGTAGTTGCAAAGGTTTAGTTGTTGAAACAATATTTTTAGACTTGAAAGAACTTTTGACTTGCTTTCTCATTTGACAAGCATCACAAAGCTTAGCCTTTTCAAATTTGATTTTGGGCAAGCCAATTATAAGTTCTTTTAAGACTAGTTTTTCTAAAAGGCTCATCCTAGCATGAGCTAATCTTCTATGCCAAAGCCAATCATCACTAACACTAATCAAACAAGTAGAGTCAATAGAAGGATTATCATCAAGATTTATAACATAAACATTATTGATCATTTGGCCAACAAGCTTAATTTGCTTGTCATTAATGTTTTCAACTATGCAACGAGTTGAATAAAAAATAACTCTATTGCCTTTGTCACATAGTTGACTAATGCTAAGCAAATTATGATTAAGGCATTCAACAAACAAACATTTTCAATAGAGGTTGAGGAATTCTTACCAACTTTACCTCTACCCTTGATATCGGGTATTTTTATATACTTTTTAGTCCCTATCTTAGTCCTATGGCTATTCCAATGTTGCCAATTCTCTAATTTTATTATGTTTTGGAATTTATTGGGTATAAACTATTTATGGATTGAATGTGTTTCAATTTTATATTTTTAGAACTTGAATTGTAAAATGCTCAATTTAATTCCTACAAATTTTAATTTTAGAGAGAAAAATGCTGACATGGACAAAGATGATGATTTAGATGCTAATGTGGCACTTTTTGGATGATGCAGATGCTGACTAGGATATGCCGGATGTGGGGCCCACTTGAACTCTTATTGAATGCCATGTAGTCAGAATTTGAGGGCATGAATATTAAATTTCGTAGGTCAGAAAGCAAGGCTGAAATATCAATTCTTCCATGCTATTTTGCTGCTGCCATACCTATGTTCTGCTGCTGTTTGTTACTTTCTGCTGCAGAAATATTAAATCTGCTGCTGCCATGCCTACTTTCTGCTGCAGAAACATTAATTATACTGATGTTTTGCTATCAAAGTGCTGCTACATCATGGAGGAAGCATCTAGGGTAGAATATTCTAAGGCATTGAAGGGGCATCAGTTTTAGAAATGAGAATACTTTCATTTTAGGCAACCAGACTTGAA
This sequence comes from Biancaea sappan, assembly GCA_037074585.1. Lineage (NCBI taxonomy): Eukaryota > Viridiplantae > Streptophyta > Magnoliopsida > Fabales > Fabaceae > Biancaea > Biancaea sappan. The sequence goes on from CM073494.1 coordinate 39,361,905, forward strand.
AAATTCGCAGCTCTCTCTTCCTCTCTGTTTTTGCTTCTGTTGTTTGCTGTTTTGCTCTCATGGAGGGCTAAGTTTTCATTGTAATTAGTCACTAGAGCACTGGGATGTTGTAGCTTGAACTAAGAATGCAAGTTAAGTGTTTTATTCTCCATTTTCATCTCATTTCGTTTATGTTTTGCTGTCATGTTTATTTTGCTGTCAAATTCTGATTAGAGCTTGAGAATGTAACATAAACTGACTTGTATATAAGACATAACCTTGCTTGACTGATTAGGAAAGTGAGGGAGGCGAAATGACTAGTTAAATGATATATTTAACTTGGTTTGGTTGAGATTTTCCACTGAATGCATCTAGTTATAGTAGAGAGATGTTCTTGACTGTAATTAGTAGCATTAAATTCTAGATGTTATTCTAGAACCATTTTCATAAAGAACCAAACAATGGAATGAGAACAAAACTGAATCAATGAGTTAGGTAATGATAGTTACACTCCCATGAATCTTAGTGGCTGATTACATAGTCTCTTTATTGTCAACTTTGCAATTTGTCTGCTGCTTCTGCTGTTGCTGCTGTTGTAGTTAATTGCGTTTCTGTTTTGTTTGTTTTATTAATACTGCCACAAACCCCCCCATGTTTATGTACTTTTCATTAGTGTTTAGGTGTTTAGAACGATTAATTAGTATTAAGAAGTGAGGCTCCTTGAGTGAATACGACATGGGAATCACTATACTGCAAATTGCCACAATTCAATTCTGGGCGATTTGACATCGTAGTGGCGTGAACCAGAATTTTGGCGTCGTTTCCGGGGAGCCAATTCACTTCCAAGTTATCTAATTAGTTGTTTAAGTGTTTCTTTGTTTAATTTTAAGTTATCTAGTATTGTTGAAACGGTTTACAAGTTTTTGAGTTTTTATCGGTTACTATTCGTAGGCAAAAAATTAACTACCTCCGATTGACCTCAAACTTGGTATACCACTAGCTTTCGACATTTTAAGCAAATTCCAACCACCTAATTATCCAAAGGATCATCTTGGGCGGCCATTTTGCCAAATTCCATCGTTTAGGCCTCCTTTTCTATTTTTTTCTATTTTAAGCAAATTCCAACCACCATTGTGCATAAATTATCCTGAGTTGGATGCTAACTTTGAACTAAAATCTGGTCTAATCCATTTGTTGCCTAAGTTTCATGGTCTTGCAGGAGAAGATCCGCACAAGCACTTAAAGGAGTTCCATGTTGTCTGCTCTACCATGAGACCACATGGAGTTGGAGAAGAACAGATCAAATTAATAGCATTTCCTTTCTCTCTGGATGGGGTAGCCAAGGATTGGCTTTACTATCTACCCACTGCCTTGATAACAAGATGGGATGAGCTGAAGAAGTTGTTCTTAGAAAAATTCTTTCCAACCTCCAAAACAGCAGCAATCAGGAAGGATATCAGTGGGATTAGACAGTTGAATGGTGAGTCTCTGCATGAATATTGGGAGAGGTTTAAGAAGCTTTGCTCATGCTGTCCAAACCACCAGATTTCAGAGCAACTTCTCATCCAGTATTTCTATGAGGGATTACTGCCTATGGACAGATATATAGTTGATGCAGCTGCTGGTGGGGCATTGGTGGATAAGACTCCTACTGCAGCAAATGAATTGTTGGCCAAGATGGCCCAAAATGCTCAGCAATTTGGCACCAGATTGAGTGATCCAACAGTTACTGTCAATGAGGTGAGGACACCTCCCATGGAGCAACAAAGGATAGAAAATAAATTGGAAGATTTAGCTTCAATGGTGAGGCAATTGGCATTAAATCAGAGAACACAACAACAAGCCCCTCCTCCTTCAGTCTGTGGCATTTGTTCCCTGAATACCCACCATACTGATCAGTGCCCTCAGCTGCAAGAGACCCCCACTGAGTCATGTGCTGGTATATTCCCTGGTAGACCTATGCAGCCACAACAACAGAGATATGACCCATATTCCTCCACCTACAATCCTGGGTGGCATGATCATCCAGCTTTCAAGTATGGGAATGCCTCCAACCCCCCTTATCAGCCACCCCATGTAAGATACAATCAACCTGAAGCTAGCCATACACCTCCTCCAGCACCCAAGAAACCTGAGCCTAGTCTTGAGGATCTAATGAAGCAACTGACTGCCAATACTCTCCAGTTCCAACAAAGGACAGAAACAAATATGCAGAATTTGGAAACTAAGATTGGCCAGTTAGCCACAACAGTCAATGAGCTGAAAAGCCAAGGTTCAGGGAATTTGCCATCCCAACCAGTGATCAACCCAAGAGGCAATGTGAGTACCATCATCTTGAGGAGTGGCAAATAAGTAGACAGTCCAGCTTCTGAATCTGAACCAGAAAAATCAAATGTCCAGCAAAGTGTTCCTTCATCTTCAACCAGTGAGCAAAATAAAAAGGATGAAGAAGTGGTTCAGAAAATTCCTCTTCCTTTCCCCAATAGGCAGACTCAATCAAGGAAAGCTTCTGAATCTAACATGGATAAAGAGATCATGGAGACCTTCAGGAAAATAGAGGTCAATATCCCACTTTTGGAAGCAATTAAGCAAATCCCCAAGTATGCCAAGTTCCTCAAAGAGTTGTGCACTCATAAGAGGCGTTTAAGGGGTAATGAGAGAGTTAATTTGGGAAGAAATGTGTCTGCACTCATCCAACCACCCATGCCACCCAAGTGCAAAGATCCTGGAACTTTCACAATACCATGCACAATCGGCAACATGGAGTTCTCCAATGCTATGCTGGATTTGGGAGCCTCAATCAATGTTATGCCCAAATCAGTGTACTCGAGCCTCAAAATTGGTGTTCTTTCACCAACTGGAGTGATTGTCCAACTTGCCAATAGGAGCACAGCACATCCAGCAGGAGTTTTAGAAGATGTCCTAGTAAGAGTTAAAGATCTCATTTTTCCTGCTGATTTTTATGTGCTTGATATGGAAAATGATAATACTCCTGGCCATGCACCATTAATACTTGGTAGACCTTTTCTGAAAACTGCAAAAACCATCATTAATGTGCATGAAGGGACTTTGTCAATGGAGTTTGCTGGTAACAAAATTGATTTTAACATTTTGGATGCCATGAAACATTCTATAGAAAATCATTCCAATGTGCATGTGGTTAACTTTTTGGATTACTTAGTTGATGAGGCATGTGATGATTTCCAAACTGAATTAATTTCTGATTTTCCTGAATTCTCTGATTTGGTAGATGCCTTTGAATGCAACTGTGCTGGTTCTGAATTTTGTCATGCTTGCACTGAAATTGAAAACTCTCTAAATGCTGACAATTCTGAGTTGCATTCTGATTTGCATAGTGATTTGGATTCTGATGTGCATTCTGATTCTGTAAATTTCTCTAGCTTATACTTAGATTCTGTTTCTATTTTAGGTAGTTATAGGTGTAGTGATTTAAATTGTAATGTTGCACATTCTTCATCTCTTTCCTCTTGTGCTGCTAACCCTTCCTCCTCTTTAGCCAAAGATTCTATCTTTGAGCAAACTGAATTTGTAGGTGCTTCCTTGGATGTGATTCCACAAAAACTAATTCCATCCTCCATCCAACCACCTGCATTGGAGTTGAAGGCTTTACCAGAAAACCTCAAGTATGCCTTCTTGGAAGTAGGAGACAAACTTTCAATCATTGTGGCCAACAACTTGAACCCCAATCAAGAAGAAAAATTGATCAGTTTGCTGAAAAAGAATAAGAAGGCGATTGGGTGGACTCTAGCAGACATTCCTGGAATTAGTCCTTCAGTGTGCATGCACCGAATTCTCCTTGAAGAAGAGATGAAACCAGTGAGGCAACCCCAAAGAAGACTCAACCCCATGATTCTTGATGTGGTCAAGAAGGAGGTAAGTAAACTCCTCCAAGCTGGTATTATCTATCCTATCTCTGATAGTAAATGGGTGAGTCCGGTACAAGTAGTGCCAAAGAAAACCGGGGTAACTATTATAGCAAATGAAAATAATGAGTTAGTGCCCACTAGAGTTCAAAACAGTTGGCGTGTTTGCATTGATTATAGGAAGTTGAACCAAGCAACTAGAAAAGATCATTTTCCTCTTCCTTTTATTGATCAAATGCTTGAGAGACTTGCTGGCAAGTCTCATTACTGTTTTCTTGATGGTTTTTCTGGGTATTTTCAAATTCACATTGCACCTGAAGATCAGGAGAAGACTACCTTCACCTGTCCTTTTGGTACTTTTGCATATAGACGCATGCCTTTTGGTCTCTGTAATGCACCTGGCACTTTTCAAAGATGCATGTTGAGCATATTTTCTGATTTGTTAAAGGATTGCATGGAAGTGTTCATGGATGATTTTTCTGTTTATGGAGACTCATTTGATGCATGTTTGAAAATTTTGGAGAGAGTACTTGAGAGATGCATAGAGAAAAATTTGGCCTTGAATTATGAAAAATGTCATTTCATGGTAGAGCAAGGAATAGTCCTAGGCCACATAGTGTCACCACGTGGCATAGAAGTAGATAAAGCCAAAGTTGATGTTATCTCTTCTTTGCCTTACCCCGCTTCTGTGCGGGAAGTTCGCTCTTTTCTTGGCCATGCAGGATTTTATAGGAGATTCATCAAGGACTTCAGTAAGATCACTCTACCCCTATCTAAACTCCTCCAAAAAGAAACTGATTTCATTTTTAATGATGCTTGCAGGTCAGCTTTTGATGAGTTGAAGAAGCAACTTACCTCCCCTCCTGTCATCCAACCTCCACAGTGGGAGCTTCCCTTTGAGCTCATGTGCGATGCCTCAAATTTTGCTGTAGGAGCAGTACTTTCACAAAGAGTAGAGAGGAAGTTGCATGTCATAGCCTATGCGTCCCGTACCCTTGATTCAGCTCAATCAAATTACACAACCACAGAGAAGGAGTTTTTAGCAATTGTTTTTGCTTTAGAAAAATTTAGATCATATTTGCTTGCCTCCAAAGTAATTGTGTTTTCTGACCATGCAGCACTGAAATATTTGTTGAAGAAGCCAGATGCAAAGCCAAGATTGCTTAGATGGATGCTGCTCCTCCAAGAATTTGATGTGGAAATCAAGGATAAGAGTGGGGCAGAGAATGTAGTAGCAGATCACTTGAGTAGACTTTCTGATCTTCCATTGGAACATCTCCCCGTAAGAGACAATTTTCCAGATGAGTGTTTCCTCCTTTTGCATGGTATTAGTGAGCCTTGGTATGCTGATTTGGTAAATTATCTTGTTGCATCTGAATTGCCTGTATACCAAAATAGACATCAATTGAATAAATTAAGAAGCGAGGCTAGGTACTATGTATGGGATGACCCTTATTTATGGAAAATTTGTAGTGACCAAATTATTAGGAGATGTGTTCCAAATCATGAATTTGCATCTGTGCTGAATTTTTGTCATACTCTTGCATGTGGTGGACACTTTGGTCCCCAAAGAACAGCCAGAAAAGTGTTAGATTCTGGTTTGTATTGGCCTACTTTGTTTAGGGATGCCTTTGATTTTTGTAAAAACTGTTCTAGGTGTCAAAGAACTGGAAATGTGTCTAAAAGAAATGAAATGCCTCAACAACCTCTTCTTTTTTGTGATGTTTTTGATGTTTGGGGTATTGACTTTATGGGTCCTTTTCCTGTTTCTTTTGGCTTCATGTATATCTTAGTTGATGTGGATTATGTGTCGAAGTGGGTGGAAGCTAAAGCCACCCGAACTAATGATTCTATTGTTGTTGTAGATTTCCTTCGTTCACATATTTTCTGCAGATTCGGTGTCCCCAAGGCCATAATCAGTGATCAAGGATCACACTTTTGTAATAGAAACATGCAAGGGCTATTGAAGAAATACGGGGTGGTGCACAAAACCTCTACACCTTACCACCCCCAAACCAATGGGCAAGCAGAAGTCTCCAACCGAGAGATAAAGCAAATATTAGAGAAAACTATGCAACCCAACAGAAAAGATTGGAGTAAGAGGCTTGACGATGCGCTTTGGGCCTATAGAACCGCTTTCAAGACTCCCATCGGCATGTCTCCATACCGCTTGGTATTTGGTAAAGCATGTCATTTGCCGGTGGAGATTGCACACAAGGCATATTGGGCCGTTAAACAATGCAATATGGACATGACCCTAGCTGGTAAAGAAAGAAAGTTGCAACTTCAAGAACTGGAAGAACTAAGGCTAGGGGCTTATGAGAATGCGCGCATCTATAAAGAGAGGACAAAAGCTTTACATGATCAGAAAATTGAGAAAAAAGAATTCCAAGTGGGAGATAAAGTCCTTCTCTATAATTCTCGCCTCAAGCTAATGCCCGGTAAGCTTCGCTCTAGATGGGTTGGCCCTTTTGTTATTACTAATGTCTTTCCTTTTGGTGCAGTAGAAATTCAAAATGAGGCCACCAACAAGCAGTTCATGGTAAATGGGCAAAGGTTGAAGAAGTTCTACGAGGGCTTCAAAGAAGAAACTGTAGAGGAAATCAAACTCTACAACGTTTCGACTCCATGATAAGGCCGTACTCTTTCCCTCCTTTTAATTTATGTCCTCTTCATTTTATTTGACGTTTGGTAATAATTTGCATTGAGGACAATGCAATGTTTAAGTGTGGGGGGAGAGAATTTGAGTTTATTCTCCAAAAAAAAAATTCCTGCTGTCTCCTCTGTTTTCTCTGTTTCTGTCCAGAATTTTTGAGCTGTCTTGCATGAATTTTCTGTACTGATTGGCAACCGATTTTGCTAGTTTCTTTACATGTTTTTAAAGCTTTATATGTCTTCTAGCTGTAGAATTTTATTTGGTGTCTTTCACATTTGTTTTGGTGTAGTTTTGTGTCAATAAAGCTGAGTCGCCAGAATTTCTGCAGTGCAGAATTTTGCTACTCTGTTTTGCCCGAATTTGCTGTTTTATTTTTGAAAAAAAAAATTGATGGAGTTTTGGTGTGGAATTATGCATGATGAAATAGTTAAAGTGTAGATTGACTTAGCATGAAGAGAATTTAGCCTTATTTCTCTAAGGAATTCAAGTTAAATGGCAATGACGTTGACTTTAATGAATTTGTAGTAATAGTCTTTTAGCTGTGAGGATTTGAGCCTAAGTGAAAAATTCTATTCTTCTTGTTGTGTGTTCTCTATCATGGATTGTCACTCTAGAACTTGTCTTGAATCTTTGATTGAGGCTACATATCTTGTACATGCTTGAAAATGATTTAGGCATTTGTTTCTTGTAACCACTTGTAGCCAAATAGCCATCCATTATCATTGTTTCCATTGTATGTCATTTTGTGCCTTATCCATTTTCTTTCCTGCGTCCTTCCACCACTTTTTCTGCCTACAACAATATTTTTTCTCTTCAACTTAAGATGTGAGGAGTATTTTAAATTCTTTTAAGGGATTGATATGCTGAAAAATCTTGTGAATTTTGGGGTGTTCTGGACTATATTTCTTCTACTTCCTCTCAAGCAAAAGAAAAAGACTGGCCAGTCAAGAAGAAAAAGAAAAAAAAGAAAAAAAGAGAAAGAAAAAAAAAGAAGAAAAAAAAATTTTGAAAAAAAAAGAGAGAGAAAATAATGAAAAAGAGGAACAGATAGAACATTGAGACCCAAATTTATTTATACTCAGTCTCTTATATTTCACTTGTAAATACTCTTCATTTTCTTGAGTTGTTACTATATTTTGTTTCATTGTTCAATCTTTCCCTTGGTTTCCCACTATTTTTCTTACCCACGTTACAACCTCGTAAAGTCCTTTTGATTCAAGTATGTATTGGATTCAAGTAGTGGAGATTTAGATTCTTGACAAGCTTATGGTAGTGAATTCTGTGATAAGTTGAATTTCGAGTGATTTACCCTAGACACTTGAGAGAATAGAGAGTAAACACATTCCTGGTGAGGAGGCTAATTACTTGAATTCATTCGTATCAAATTAAATTGCCATGATACTTGGAATCTTAGAAATTTAAGATTAATTCCTTCGAGTGCTAAATCTTTTCAAAATTTTGATTATTCTATTCTAGCATGCTTTCCACATTTTTCTTTTGGTGTCTTTTGGTGTTCTGAATATTATTTTGCCCAGGAGTGCAAAAGGCCAAGTGTGGGGGATTTGATATCGGGTATTTTTATATACTTTTTAGTCCCTATCTTAGTCCTATGGCTATTCCAATGTTGCCAATTCTCTAATTTTATTATGTTTTGGAATTTATTGGGTATAAACTATTTATGGATTGAATGTGTTTCAATTTTATATTTTTAGAACTTGAATTGTAAAATGCTCAATTTAATTCCTACAAATTTTAATTTTAGAGAGAAAAATGCTGACATGGACAAAGATGATGATTTAGATGCTAATGTGGCACTTTTTGGATGATGCAGATGCTGACTAGGATATGCCGGATGTGGGGCCCACTTGAACTCTTATTGAATGCCATGTAGTCAGAATTTGAGGGCATGAATATTAAATTTCGTAGGTCAGAAAGCAAGGCTGAAATATCAATTCTTCCATGCTGTTCTGCTGCTGCCATACCTATGTTCTGCTGTTGTTTGTTACTTTCTGCTGCAGAAATATTAAATCTGCTGCTGCCATGCCTACTTTCTGCTGTAGAAACATTAATTATACTGATGTTTTGCTGTCAAAGTGCTGCTACATCATGGAGGAAGCATCTAGGGTAGAATATTCTAAGGCATTGAAGGGGCATCAGTTTTAGAAATGAGAATACTTTCATTTTAGGCAACCAGACTTGGAAAATTCGCAGCTCTCTCTTCCTCTCTGTTTTTGCTTCTGTTGTTTGCTGTTTTGCTCTCATGGAGGGCTAAGTTTTCATTGTAATTAGTCACTAGACCACTGGGATGTTGTAGCTTGAACTAAGAATGCAAGTTAAGTGTTTTATTCTCCATTTTCATCTCATTTTGTTTATGTTTTGCTGTCATGTTTATTTTGCTGTCAAATTCTGATTAGAGCTTGAGAATGTAACATAAACTGACTTGTATATAAGACATAACCTTGCTTGACTGATTAGGAAAGTGAGGGAGGCGAAATGACTAGTTAAATGATATATTTAACTTGGTTTGGTTGAGATTTTCCACTGCATGCATCTAGTTATAGTAGAGAGATGTTCTTGACTGTAATTAGTAGCATTAAATTCTAGATGTTATTCTAGAACCATTTTCATAAAGAACCAAACAATGGAATGAGAACAAAACTGAATCAATGAGTTAGGTAATGATAGTTACACTCCCATGAATCTTAGTGGCTGATTACATAGTCTCTTTATTGTCAACTTTGCAATTTGTCTGCTGCTTCTGCTGTTGCTGCTGTTGTAGTTAATTGCGTTTCTGTTTTGTTTGTTTTATTAATACTGCCACAAACCCCCCCATGTTTATGTACTTTTCATTAGTGTTTAGGTGTTTAGAACGATTAATTAGTATTAAGAAGTGAGGCTCCTTGAGTGAATACGACCTGGGAATCACTATACTGCAAATTGCCACAATTCAATTCTGGGCGATTTGACATCGTAGTGGCGTGAACCAACCCTTGATTAACCCTTTGTCATTATCTCCAAATATCACTTTTCCTCCTTTTGGAGCTAAGGAGATGAATTCAGATTGATCGCCAGTCACATGTTTGGAGCAACGACTATCCAAATACCATTTTCTACTCTAGCTTTTAGGCACATCTACAGTACAAATTTAAGACTTCACTTTAGGTACCCAAACTTGTTTAGGTCCTTCTTTGTTAGAGATTCCTTTTGGTACCCCACTTCTTTTTGTTACCATTTGGAGTATTATTTTTATACCAATAAGAGTACGAGTTGTGTCCTTTCAATCCACAATAGAAACAAGTAGTAAAGGGACTATTTGACATAGTTGCATGTACAAAGAAGTTCTTGTAGTATTTTTGACTAGCTTTGGGTTCATATCCCAATCCTGCTTTGTCAAAGGCACATCTTTGATTATCAAGCAATATGTTCAAATTGTCTCTAGCATGAGTAAATTTTTCAAAGGTAAATTTTAAATCCTCAATTTGTTTTTCAAGGTTAGTGCATTTATAACTGGGGCAATTTTCTTTTGGAAAAGTAGACAATGATTTCAAGCTTGCATTTTCATCTTGTAAAAGGAAGTTTTATTTTTCAAAGGTCAAATTTTCTTCCTTAAGTGTGGTAAGATCATTTTTCAAATTTAAAATTTCACTCTCAAGCAAGGACATCTTTTTTTTTGAAATATTTAGCTTTTTGGCAAGCTTCAAAGATTCATAGTGTAATTCTTCAAAAGATTCTTGCAATTCATCAAAAGAATATGGGGGTTCAAGAAGTGTTACCTCTTCATTGTTTATTGCCAAAAGGGAAAGATTTGCTTCTTCATTCTTTTCTTCATCAGATTCATTTTCTCCCCAAATTGAAGAGACATAAGCTTTCTTTTTGCTTTTCTCATAGCTTTTCTTTTCTTCTTGCTTTTTGATATATTGTGAACAATTCTGATATGTCCAGTCTTTTTGCATTCATAATAAGTAGGACCTTCCTTGCTTTTTCCTTTATCTTTTCTCCATCTTCTAGTGTTCTTGTTTCTCAGAAATTTGCTAGACTTTTTGACAAAGAGGCTAAGATCTTCATCATTGATGTCAAGTTCTTCTTCATCCTCATCACTGTAAACTTCTACTTTCTTGGAAGAGGTTAACTTTAAGGAGATAGTTTTCTTTTTCTTGATTTCTTCCTTTTGTCTCATTTCCAAAATCTAAGATTCATAATTTTGGAGATTTCCAAATAGAGCTGAGATAGCTCATGGATTCTCCTCTAACTCCATGATGGCAGCCATCTTTGCTTCCCATTCTGAAGTGAGACACCTTAGAATCTTGGTGGCTTAAGATTTTTCTGTATAGGTCACACCAAGAGCTCTCAAGTGGTTAGTAATATGAGTAAATCTCAATTGTATTTCACTAATACTCTCACCAGTTTTCATTTTGAAATTTTCATATTCATTGGTGAGAGTGCTTATTTTTTATTCTTTGACTCCTAGAGTTCGCTCATGTATAATTTCAAGAGTATCCCACATTTCTTTAGCATTTACACAGCTAGAAACTCTAAAGTACTCATTTTGACTTAAGTCACTAACAATGATCATTTTGGCTTTAGCATTTAAGTGCACAAGTTTCTTTTTACCTTCATCCCATTCACTTTTGGGTATTAAAACATTTTTCCCATCAACTACCTTCATAGGTATATATGGACCATTTTCCACAATATCCCATAAGTCTAGGTCTATTGCATCAAAAAATAGTCTTATCTTAGACTTCTAATAAGTGTAATGATTGCCATTGAAACCAGGTGGTTTTGCAAAGGAATTTCCTTCAAGCAAAATGCAATCACCAAGGCCAGCCATAATTTAACTCTTAGACTGTTAATTCTTTCATCAAGAGCCCAAGCTCTGATACTAATTGATAGAAATGGCTAACTCCCAAGAGGCGAGTGAATTGGGTTTATAAAAAATTCTTCAAAAACTTGTTGAAGTTTAAGAAGTTTTAAAAGCAAAGCCAATTATTTAAAGTAGTGAAAAACAAAGCAAAGAAAAGGTGAATAATTGTAGAGTGCAAATAATCAAAGATAAAGCAGCAAATAATCAAAGAGAAGAGAGAGGGAATTTAACACAAGTATTTATACTAGCTCAGCGTTAAACCAAACCTACATCTAGTCCTCAAGACAATTTTTTAAGTGTTGAACTAAAAATCACAAGTTTGTAAAAGATGGGCACTTGTGAGCCACTGTAGTAGAGAACTTTGTTTCCCAAGGGTGTCTCTCCCCCTCACACTAAGATTACTCTCAATCACAACCTCAAGGAACCCTTCCTTGATCAATACAAATGAAAGATTGAGATGAATAGAAATAACTCTCTAAAACAGAGTAGGTTTATAAATGATATGCAATCAAGAAGCCAATGATTGGCAAGAGATTGACTTTTGAAGATTCAGAGACAAATAGGATGTATTCTTATTGATTTGGCAACCTCTGAAGCCAATATATATAGCCCAAAAGATTAGAGATTTGTTGGAAGAGGATCCATGATGATATTAGCTAAATCTTCAAAAAAATAGCCATTGGAACTGATGTCATAATGCCCAGTCGATTGATTGACCCACGATATTCGACTAATGCTCTTTAATGAAGTGATAGTCGACTGATGTGAGCTGTTAGTTGATTGATGAGTCTCTGTCTCAAAGACTGAAATTCTTCCAGAGGCAATCAATCGACTAATGCAATAGGATCAGTCAACTCATGGCTACTGGAGGTCTTTTGAAATTTGAGACACTGACCAATCAGTCGACTATTGGAGGTCAATTAGTTGACTGATTGATATTGATCCTCAGTTGAAATTTAGCCAAAGAGTGATCAGTCGACTATTGCAGGTACATTAGTCTACTGATGGCTCATAATCATGTTTTTCTAAAGTTTTGCAAATTCTAAAGATCAATAACCCATTTCCAACTTATAAAAAAAGACTTACAAATAATTTCTCTTGCCATTCAAAAGCTTTTACAAGGTTTCTTAAAGAGACAAAAAGAAAAAGATCTTTTCTTGAGCTCTTTACAACTTCTTTTTGTCTTGTGATATTTTCGTGAAAATATAGATATTAAAGCACAAGAAAATATTATTTAAATTTGTTTGTTGATCATTAAAACTTAAGGATGACTTTGAATGCAATGGGGTCAACATAACATAAACTAAATAAAGTTTATTTTAATATAGTTTTGTTAATATTAATCGATTTTTATCATTTTGAACTTTATATTTACTTTTTTGTTGTTTATATTACCTTTATTTTTTTTGTTTATAAAAAAAATTATGGTCTATGTGGAGGTTATGTGGCACCTCCTCCATCCAGCATACTAATTTTTCTTTTTGCTCATTTTTTGATTTTTAGTATGTTATTTTAGTATAAAAAATGCTAAAAATTGAAAGGTCTTAAGTTACTATTTTTAATTATTTTTTGTAGTTTAATATTATTAATGCGTTATTTTAATTTTAATAATAACAAGAATTGAAAGGTCTATCAAAATATTTATTAATTAGGCAATTTAATATTTATTTATGTACTATTTTAATAGGAATAATGCCAAGAATTGAAGGTTATTTATTACAAATTTTTTCCATTATAAGATGAAAGATATGCTTATCAAACAAAGTCATCTATTGGAAGGCAAAGAGCTGGAGTTTTATACAAAAAAGCTTTAGAGGAAGAAGAAAAAGGGAGTTGATCTTGCTTCCATTCAAGGTGCTTCCATAGATGTAATACCAATGAATTTTCTATTGGTGTGGCACTGTAAATTTTCCATGTGTAAATTGGGTTAAGTACGTCTAAAGGGACCAGATTGAAAGAAGTGAAAAATTGGTGTTAATTGTGAAAAATTGCATTGCTGGTATGTGATGATTTTGGTAACTTTGTGATTAAGTGATGCATGAACATGTAAGGTGAGAACATTTTCATTTTAATCCCTCTTCAACATACAAGGACCTCGCTTCCCACTTTTAGAGTTTTACACGACCTTTTCACACCTTCTCCCTTCCTTCCATCACACAACCTTAACAACTCCAATACCTCTCAACTTTTCGATGACCCCTATCAACAAACTCACACTACTTTGACCTAGGTTGAAAACCTAGGGCCTATGTATTCAACGGTTGGATCAAAATTCACGGAATTCGAATTAAAAAATGCATGAGTTTGTTGATTTGTTTTTGTAAAAAAAAAGCAAACAAACAAACAAACGGCACAAATGACTTGAGTTGGTTGTAATAAATTTTACTTTTGAAATCCAATCATGTCCTCGCTTCTTTCTCTCATTTTTTATCTTTTTAATTTTTTTAGATTTTTTAAAATAATTTTATTCTAAGTGAATTCTAGAAGAACAATATTTTTTTAATTTTTTTGAAATGATTTTGAAAATAAAATTAAAAGAAAATAATTTTGAGATTTTTGGATCATCTTGGAAATGGAGAAAAATTTTAGAATTTTTGGAATAATTTGAATTGAATTTGAAAGCAACATTTTTTGGATTTTGTACTTTTGCAAATGGAATTAAAAGAAATGTTTTGGGGTTTTTTGATGGGATTTTGGAATTTAAAATAAAATATTTTTGAAATTTTAAATAATTTCTAAAAGTATAGAAAATTAATTCCTAATTTTTCTGGACAAATTGATAAGCTAATGAAACCAAAATGCGTCATATAGCTTAGAAAATTAAGTAGAAAATACACAAATAAATGTCCTTATGCAAATAATGCATCCTAAGCCTTTGTCACAAGCATCGTCGAACAATCATGTCGTGAGACGATTGCTTATGCCTAGGGATCAAGACTAGCAGTCGATATTACCTTCCTTACCCATGATTAGAATAAGTTTCCCAGGAAGTTCTAAATTGCACAAATTAAATCCTAATTATGCATGAATAATTGAATATATAAAATATAATTATTACATTTTAACATACAAAATAAGTGAAGAAAGAAGCCACTAAAAAATGAATAGATAGATAAACAAATGCAAGTCTCAAATATAAAATGAAATTAGAAAATAAAAATTAAATGAAAATAATAAAAAATGACCAAAATGAAAATATAAAAAAGAACAAGGATCAAAGTAAATAAACAAGGATCAAAGTGAAAAAGAAAAAAAGTAGGGTCATATAATAATGTAAGCCAATCCAAAATTGTAAGGATCAAACTAAAAAAAAATTAAAAGTGGTGACAAATTGTAATTAGGAGAGAACCTAAGTGAAAAGAAAGTTCAAAATATGGGGTAAAAATTTATTGTGTCAAACATTTGGGGCTCAAAACTTTTTGCAGGGCCAAAAGTGTAATTTTTCTGAAAAGAAGAAACACCATTTTCACTGCTATAAAGCTCGATTCTCAAAATGTTTACAATCCTTCTGTTTTCCTCTTCTCCCTTCTTCCCTTATCTTCCACTTTTTCTGTTGGTCTCGCACTCCATGGTTCCCTCCCTTTACTCTCTGTTTCTTGAATTTTTCCTCTTTATTTTTCTGATTCTCACTCTCTTCTGCTCGCGATCTTTTTATCTCTCTCTCTCTCTATTTCTCTCTCCCCAGCCTTCTACTCTTCCATGCTCTATCTCTTGCTATCTATTCACTTTCTCTTTTTTCTCTTTCTCGGTTGCTGCAACCAAATAGAAATAGAGAACTAGAAACTCTCTCTCTTTCACACATCCTCTCTCCTAGGGATTGGGGTCTCCCTCTCTCTTGCATTCTCTTGGCCTCACTTGGTTGTGTGTGAGTGTGTGTGTGCAGAGGCATGGAAGGCAATATGGCAATGTGTGCTGGAAAAAAAAAAGAGTGAAGGTGATGACTTTGTGTATTTTGACTATTTCCTTTTGCTCTTCCCCGACCCTGTGGCAGTGTGTACTGTAATGTAGTACTGGGAAAAAAGCCTATGGTCCGCAAATCATACCAAAATCGCCCGTAAATGGGCAATCTTTAACTGAGAACTTTAGGCCTATTTAAAAGCAGGCCTAAATAGTCTAACTCATTTAAGCCTACAGGCCAAACAGGCTAGTTCACGTGCCTTGTGGGCTTAAACGGGCCAACCCTCTTTTTTTTTTAATTTTTTGTTTTGTTTTTAAAAATATATTATTTAGTATACATAATCTCACTTTATCACATTTTTATATTTTATAACCTTATATTCTATCAATATAGTAAATTTGGATATAAAAACTTTTGTAACTTTTTAAAAATAACTATAGAATTTTTAAATTTAAATATAATATAGTTAATTTTGAAAGAAAATATGAAAAATTCAAGTTATTAGTTAATTAAAAAATATTAAAGAAGTAATATTTTATATGTATAAATTTTATTTTAATAAAAAACTATTGATTTTTTACTAAAAAAATTTAAAATTATATTATTTTAATATTAAGAAAATCAAAAAATTTTAAAAAAAAAAGTGTCCCGCAGGCCGGAACATTTAGGCCAGCGGTCCTAAGCAGGCAGTCTTAGGTTGAGTACATAGGACCATGGGCCTAAACGATCCAACCCGTTTTAGGCCCGTTTTCACCTTAGCCTGTGACGGGCGAACCCGTTTAACAGTACTACTATAGTGTGTTGGCCGAGAGTCAAAAAAAAAAAGACTACTGTGTGTATGCTATGTACAAAGAGAAAAAAAAATGCAAAACAGTTGGGGGAGGGAGGCTCCCACTGTCTAGAGAATTGGATCAAATGGCCAATTGAACTAGAAAATCGATAAATTGGTTATATGAATAGTTTGATTTAATCCGTGAGCTAATCAGTGAAAAATTTGATAAAATCGAGTAGTTCAATGGTTAAATTAGTTTTAGTTTTATTTTTGTTTTTTCTAATCTTTTCATATATTCTTATCTTTCATGTGATTTATAAATATTAATGTGTACTTATTCTATATAAAAGTACTATTGATATAATATTTTGTAACTAATTTTAAATTGTGCCACATTCATATATTATTTAGGTTAGGTATTATTATTAAATGTGCATAAAATTGTTTTATAACTTGTCTAGACCCTTTATAAATTTGTCAAACCTAAGCATTAAAAAAAATTTATTAGTTTATTATAATTTATTTTTAATGTATAAAACCATATGTGTATATATATAATTATAATCAATTACCAATAAACTTTGAATTAGTACCTCTACCAATTTAATAACTAATCTAGTTTTCTAAACCTTAGTGTGTATTGTGTGCATGAACTTGCAGATGAGAGCATGTTAAGTGGCACTACAAAAAAACCCAAATTCAGAGACTGAATTTGTCCGTCTCATATTTCGTCCCTGATCTGATACAAATTTCATCCCTAACAACAAATTAAGAAACAAGGAATCCGAGACAAATTTTGGGAGGGAAAATTTTCGTCTCTGATTGAAATTTCATCCCTAATATTGGAGACATTATGGCGTGTCAAAAATCCGTCCCCACCTTTTTTAAATATTTTTTAACGTATCAATGTAAGCAAAAATCTGAAAACATTTTATGCCCTATGATCTTGACTTTCATGAATTCACACAAACAGAAATCTTAACATTAATAATTACTTACCTAGATCCATGCTTTCCTTCTGCGCTACTCTGATCCATTTTCTTTCCTCTGAATTTCTCTGTTTACTGTCTCCTTGTGGTTAAGAGGGAAAACTAGTAACAGACACTTTTTGTAAATAAACGTCGTTTCTTTTATTACTGTTATTTTTAAATTTTGAAATCAGAGTAAAGGGACATATTACCTTTTGACCCCTAAAAGTTTTTAATTACTTAATAACTTCTCAACCATCATAAGAAAGCCCCAATATATTAAAAACTTATCATTTAGGTCCTTTAATGTTATATAATATGAATTCACTAATTAATGTCATTAAACTTAATTACATGAGCCACATATTAGAAAATAATCTAACATTCTCCCACTTGGCCCTTGTAATTACTTGATAATTTAACAACAACTGTAAGTGCACTCCATACATCAAATTCACTAACATCAATAGACTTAGTTGAATTAGTTTTGAGCGGATAATGGTGGTCACATGTTATTCTGCAATATGATCCCTTCCATGTATCATAGAACATCTCTAACCCAACATCAACTTTAATTGAGGAAAATTGTAAGCCTCAACATAACATGTCATCTCACACAAACATATGTACATAGATACTAAAAAGATAACCATAAGTGAATTCATAGTGTCATCACAAACATAACAAGCACAACAAACATAATACTATAATCAACATAGCAAGGCTTTGTCCATAATGCCTATATGCTCTACATGACTAGAAAATAATTTGGGTAGTAATCCCTTAGTTAACAGATCTGTTATTATCAGATCAGTACTGATATGCTCAATAGACACTCTTCGCTTCTGCACTTCCTCCTTAACTGACAAACACTTGAACTCTATGTGTTTGGCACCCTTAGAGTACTTGTCATTCTTTGAGAAAAATATGACTGCAGAATTATCACAATAAATTCTCAGCGGCCTAGATACATTATCAACAATCCCAAGTCTCGAGATAAAGTTCCACAACCACAATCCTTAAACAGTGGCATCAAAGCATGCCACGAATTCAGCCTCCATAATAGAAGCAACAATGAAAGACTGCTTTCCACTCTTCCATGAAACTGCTCCTCCAACCAATAAGAACAAGTAACCAAATGTAGACTTCCTGGTGTCCACGCATCTGGCATAATCTGAATCTGCATATCCAACCACTTCCAGATGATCAGACATCCTATATGTGAGCATGTGTTCTTTGGTGCCTTGCGAATACCTAAGAACTTTCTTTGCAGCTTTCTAGTGGTCCATACGAAGATTACTTTGGTATCTACCAAGCATAGCAACAGTGAAGCTAATGTCTGGCATAGTATAGGTCATGGTATATATCAAGCTCCCAACCACTGATGCATAAGGAATTGTTTCCATTTCTTTACGTTCCAATTCATTTTTAGGGCATTGCATTTAACCGAATTTATGTCCCTTCTGAACTGGAACTACTCCTGCGGAGCATTTATCTATTATGAATCTCTCTAAGACCTTATTGATATATCCTTTCTATGATAAACCCAAGAGTCCTTATGACTTGTCCCAAAATATTTCTATCCCAATCACATAAGACACTTTACCCATATCTTTCATTTCAAAGCTCTTGGAGAGAAACTTCTTCACATCATGTAACATGCCCAAGTCATTTGCAGCAAGTAATAAATCATCAACATACAAGACTAGAACAACAAATTTACTCCCACTGACCTTTATATAGATACAACGATCAACAGCGTTCTCTATAAAATCATAAGATGTGATGGTATCATTGAACTTAAGATACCATTGACGGGAGGCTTGTTTTAGTCCATATATTGATTTCTTCAGCTTATTGATATCTAGCATTTTTATATATATTTTAACCCCTAATTTGGTCTATTTGCATTTCCATCTATAAGAATTCTCCAATTTTGTTATACTTTGTGATCTATTGAGTCTAAATTAATCTTGGATGGAAAATGAATTATTTTCATATTTTAGAACTTAAATTATTAAAGACTCAATTTAATTCATTGGTATGCCTTGTAGAAAATAAATTTGGAGATTTTTCTGATGATGTGGCGCTGAGATGGACAGTATTGCTGACATAGCGCTTATGTGGCATTTTTCTGATGAGGAGGATGCTGACTGGACTTACTGCTGCGTTTTTGCTGACATGGAGATGTGTGGGGCCCTCAAACCAGATCCATTAGCCCTTGCATGCTGTCTAGTTACTGCATATTTCCTAAACTTTGCTGAAAATGGTAATCAGCTTTCTACACGGCTAAAGAGATCTTTTCCTGCACTATTTTTGTGAAATTCTGCTGCTGCCTGCTGCTCTCCTTCTGCAGAATAATTCAGCCACATTTCAGTCCTCCTTTTTGAAAGTCAACTAAGTATCTAGGGTAGAATATTCTGAGGGATTTTTAGGGCATCTATTTGTATCATTCCATACTTACTTTTTTTTTTTGTAACTTAGAAATTTCGTAGCTCTCTTTCCCTCTCTATTTTCTCTTCTGTTATTTGCTGTTTTGCCCTCATAGAGGGCTAAGTCTTCATTGTAATCAGTCACTGGACCATTGGGATGTTGTAGCTTGAACTAGGAATGCAAGATAAGTGTTTTATTCTCCATTCTATCTCATTTCATTTTTGCTTTGCTGTTATGTTTATGTTGCTGTCAGTTTCTGATTAGAACTTGAGAAGGAACATAAACTGATTTATATATATGAGATAATACCATGCTTGACTAGTTAGGAAGTAAGTGAAGCGAAATTGCTAGTTAGATGATATATTTAACTTAGTTTGGTTAAGGGTTTCTATTGAATGCATCTAGTTATAGTTAGGAAGATATTCTTGACTGTAATTAGTAGCATTATATTCTAGAAGTTATTCTAGAACCATTTTTATAAAGAACCAAATAATGGAATGAGAACAAAACTGAATCAATGAGTTAGGTAATGATAGTTGCACTCCCATGAATCCTAGTGGCTGGTTACATAGTCTTCTTACTGTCAACATCTTGCCAATTTTGCCTGCTGCTGTTGATAAGTTGCAATTTACTTGCTGTTCTGTTTCTGTTTCTATTTCTGCTGTTCTACCAACAAACCCCTCCCCCCGCGTTTATATGCCTTTAATTAGTGTTTAGTGTTTATAACAATTAGTTAGTAGTTAGAAGTGAGGCTCCTTGAGTGAATATGACCTGGGGATCACTATACCGCAAATTGCCACGAATTCAATTCTGGGCGATTCAGCATCGTAGTGGCGTGAACCAGAATTTTGGCGCCATTGCCGGGGAGCCAATTCATTCTAAGTTGTTAATTAGTTGTTCTATTGTGTTCTTATTTGATTTTAAGTGGCTTGGTATTGTTGGAAGTGATTGCAAATTCTTCAAGTCAATTTTTCAAGTTTCCTAGTTATAATTTAGCCACTATTCATCAGCAAAAAAACTAAATCGGATTGACTTGAAAATTGGTAGTCCACTAAACACGACCGTTTCGGGCATAACTCCTATGACTTTGTCGTGAGGAGTACCGCCCTATCTCGGCCAAATTCCAATGTTTAGACCACTTTTTCCATTTTACAATTTTTTACCATTTTTCCAATTAATTGTGATTTTTGGTTTGATTTTTGTAGACCTTATTTTTGAGTTCTGTTTGTTGATTTTGTGCCTCCAATTGGTGAAGGATTGTTCCAAGAAAAATCAGATTTTTCTGAGATACTTCATTTTTGGTCATTTTCCTTGGTTGGAGCCTTGTGTGCTTATTTTGCTGGTTTCTTTGTTTCTTGTGTTTTCTTGTGATTTTTGCCTTTCCTAGTGTATGAGAAAGTCTAGTCACGTGGACTTACCACCTTTTGATCCATAAATTGATAGGACCTTCCATAGGCTTGTGAGAAGCAATAGCATTAGGACTAGTATAGTTTCTAAAATTCTTGCTGAAATTGTTGAGTTTGCTGTCAATAGTGTAGAAGTAGAATCAGGTTCTGAATCTGATATTGTGTTTAAGTCTACTGATTGTGAGTCAGCTGGGATAACTGGGATGGATAATCAAAATGCACAAATGCCTCAAAATAGGCAAGAACAATCAATTAAAGAGTTGATTGCACCTAATGTGCATTATCAACCATTGTGCATAAATTATCCTAAGTTGGATGCTAATTTTGAACTAAAATCTAGTTTAATCCACTTGTTGCCCAAGTTTCATGGCCTTACAGGAGAAGATCCGCACAAACACTTGAAGGATTTTCATGTTGTCTGCTCTACCATGAGACCACATAGAGTTGGAGAAGAACAGATCAAATTAATAGCATTTCTTTTCTCTCTGGATGGGGCAACCAAGGATTGGCTTTACTATCTACCCACTTCCTTGATAACAAGATGGGATGAGCTGAAGAAGTTGTTCTTAGAAAAATTCTTTCCAGCCTCCAGAACAGTAGCAATTAGGAAGGATATCAGTGGGATTAGACAGTTAAATGGTGAGTCTCTGCATGAATACTGGGAGAGGTTTAAAAAGCTTTGCTCATGCTGTCCAAACCACCAGATTTCAAAGCAGCTTCTAATCCAGTATTTCTATGAAGGATTACTGCCTATGGATAGATACATAGTTGATGCAGCTGCTGGTGTGGCATTGGTGGATAAGACTTCTACTGAAGCAAACGAATTATTGGCCAAGATGGCCCAAAATGCTCAGTAATTTGGCACCAGATTGAATGATCCAACAGTTATTGTCAATGAAGTGAGGACACCTCCCATGGAGCAACAAAGGATAGAAAATAAATTGGAAGAGTTAGCTTCAATGGTGAGGCAATTGGCTTTAAATCAGAGAGCACAACAACCAACTCTTCCTCCTTCAATTTGTGGAATTTGTTCCCTGAATACCCACCATATTGATCAGTGCCCTCAGCTGCAAGAGACCCCAACTGAGTTATGTACTAGTATATTCCCTAGTAGACCCATGCAGCCACAACAACAGAGATATGACCCATATTCCTCCACCTACAATCCTGGGTGGTGTGATCATCTAGCTTTCAAGTATGGGAATACCTCCAACCCCCTTACCAACCACCTCATGTGAGATACAATCAACTTGGATCTAGCCATACACCTCCTCCAGTACCCAAGAAGCCTGAGACTAGTCTGGAAGATTTAATGAAAGAGCTGACTACCAACATCCTCCAATTCCAGCAGAGAACAGAAACAAACATACAGAACTTGGAGACTCAAATTGGTCAGTTAGCCACAACAGTCAATGAGCTGCAAAGTCAAGGTTCAGGGAGTTTGCCCTCTCAACCAGTGATCAATCCAAGAGGCAATGTGAGTGCCATCATTTTGAGGAGTGGTAAGCAAGTAGATAGTCCAGATCCTGAATCTGAACTAGAAAAATTGAATGTACAGCAAAGTGTCCCTTCATCCTCAACCAGTGAGCAAAATAAAAAGGGTGAAGAAGTGGTTCAGAAAATTCCTCTTCCTTTCCCCAATAGGCAGACTCAATCAAGGAAGGCTTCTGAATCTGACATGGATAAAGAGATCATGGAGACCTTCAGAAAAATAGAGGTCAATATCCCACTTTTGGAAGCCATTAAGCAAATCCCAAGTATGCCAAGTTCCTCAAAGAGTTGTGCACTTATAAGAGGCGTTTAAGGGGTAATGAGAAAGTCAATTTGGGGAAAAATGTGTCTGCACTCATCCAACCACCCATGCCACCCAAGTGTAAAGATCCTTGAACTTTCACAATACCATGCACAATAGGAAACATGGAGTTCTCCAATGCTATGCTGGATTTGGGAGCCTCAATCAATGGTATGCCCAAATTAGTGTACTCAAGCCTCAAGATTGGTGTTCTTTCACTAACTAGAGTGATTGTCCAACTTGCCAATAGGAACACAGCACATCCAGAAGGAGTTTTAGAAGATGTCCTGGTAAGAGTTAAAATCTCATTTTTCCTGCTGATTTTTATGTGCTTGATATGGAAAATGATAACACTCCTGGCCATGAACCATTAATACTTGGTAAACCTTTTCTAAAAATTGCAAAAACCATTATTAATGTGCATGAAGGGACTTTGTCAATGGAGTTTGCTAGCAACAAAATTGATTTTAACATTTTAGATGCCATTAAACATCCTATAGAAAATCATTCCAATGTGCATGTGGTTAATTTTCTAGATTACTTAGTTGATGAGGCATGTGATAAATTCCAAGCTGAATTAATTTCTGATTTTCCTAAGTTTTCTGATTTGGTATATGCCTTTGAATGCAATTGTGCTGGTTCTGAATTCTGTCATGCTTGCACTGAAATTGAAAATTCTCTAATTGCTGACAATTCTGAGTTGCATTCTGATTTGCATAATGATTTGGATTCTGATGTACATTCTGATTCTATCATTTTTTCTAGCTTAGACTTAGATTCTGTTTCTACTTTAGGTAGTTATAGTTATAGTGATTTAAACTGTAATGTTGTACATTCTTCATCTCTTTCCTCTTGTGCTGTTAACCCTTCCTCCTCTTTAGCCAAGGATTCTATCTTTGAGCAATCTGAATTTGTAGGTGCCTTCTTGGATGTGACTCCACAAAAACTGATTCTATCCTCCATCTAACCACCTACATTGGAGTTGAAGGCTCTACCAGAAAACCTCAAGTATACCTTCTTGGAAGTAGGAGACAAACTTCCAGTCATTGTAGCTAACAACTTTGGATCCCAATCAAGAAGAAAATTGATCAATTTGCTGAAAAAGAATAAGAAGGCGATCGGTTGGACTCTTGCAGATATTCCTGGGATTAGTCTTTCAGTGTGCATGCACCGAATTCTCCTTGAAGAAGAGTCGAAACCAGTGAGGAAACCCCAAAGAAAACTCAACCCCATGATTCTTGATGTGGTCAAGAATGAGATAAGTAAGCTCCTCCAAGCTGGTATTATTTATCCTATCTCTGATAGTAAGTGGGTGAGTCTGGTACAAGTAGTGCCAAAGAAAACCGGGGTAACTATCATAGCAAATGAAAATAATGAGTTAGTGCCCACTAGAGTTTAAAACAGTTGGTGTGTTTGCATTGATTATAGGAAGTTGAACCAAACAACTAGAAAAGATCATTTCCCTTTTCCTTTTATTGATCAAATGCTTGAGAGACTTACTGGCAAGTCTCATTACTGTTTTCTTAATGGTTTTTCTGGATACTTTCAAATTCACATTACACCTGAATATTAGGAGAAGACCACATTCACCTGTCCCTTCGGTACTTTTGCATATAGACGCATGCCTTTTGATCTCTGTAATGCACCTAGAACTTTTCAAAGATGCATGATAAGCATATTTTTTGATTTGTTAGAGGATTTCATGGAAGTGTTCATGGATGATTTTTCTATTTATGGAGACTCATTTGATGCATGTTTGAAAAATTTGGAGAGAGTACTTGAGAGATGCATAGAGAAAAACTTGGTCTTAAATTATGAGAAATGTCATTTCATGGTAGACCAAGGAATAGTCCTAGGCCACATAGTGTCATCACGTGGCATAGAAGTAGATAAAGCCAAAGTTGATGTTATCTCTTCTTTGCCTTACCCCGCTTCTGTGCAGAAAGTTCGCTCTTTTCTTGGCCATGCAGGATTTTATAGAAGATTCATCAAGGACTTCAGTAAGATCGCTCTACCCCTATCTAAACTCTTCCAAAAAGAAACTGATTTCATTTTTAATAATGCTTGTAGGACAGCCTTTGATGAGTTGAAGAAGCAACTTACCTCCCCTCCTATCATCCAACCTCCACATTGGGAGCTTCCATTTGAGCTCATATGTGATGCCTCAAATTATGCTGTGGGAGCAGTACTTTCACAAAAAGTAGAGAGGAAGTTGCATGTCATAGCTTATGCGTCTCGTACCCTTGATTCAGCTCAATCAAATTACACAACCACAGAGAAGGAGTTTTTAGCAATTGTTTTTGCTTTAGAAAAATTTAGATCATATTTGCTTGACTCCAAAGTAATTGTGTTTTTTGACCATGCAGGACTGAAATATTTGCTGAAGAAGCCGGATGCAAAGCCAAGATTGCTTAGATGGATGCTACTCCTCCAAGAATTTGATGTGGAGATCAAGGATAAAAGTGGAGCAGAGAATGTAGTAGCGGATCACTTGAGTAAGCTTTCTGATCTTCCATTGGAACATCTCCCTGTAAGAGACAATTTTTCAGATGAGTGTTTCTTCCTTTTGCATGGTATTAGTAAGCCTTGGTATGCTGATTTAGTGAATTATCTGGTTGCATCTGAATTGCCTGCATACCAAAATAAATATCAATTGAATAAATTAAGAAGCGAGGCTAAGTACTATGTGTGGGATGACCCTTATTTGTGGAAAATTTGTAGTGACCAAATTGTTAGAAGATGTGTTCCAAATCATGAATTTGCATCTGTGCTGAATTTTTTTCATACTCTTGCATGTGGTGGACACTTTGGTCCCCAAAGAACAGCTAGAAAAGTGTTAGATTCTGGTTTATATTGGCCTACTTTGTTTAGGGATGCCTATGATTTTTGCAAGAACTGTTCTAGATGTCAAAGAACTGGAAATGTCTCTAAAAGAAATGAAATGCCTTAACAACCTCTTCTCTTTTGTGATGTTTTTTATGTTTGGGGTATAGACTTTATGGGTCCTTTTCCTGTTTCTTTTGGCTTCATGTATATCTTGGTTGCTGTGGATTATGTGTCAAAGTGGGTGGAAGCTAAAGCCACCTGAACTGATGATTCTATTGTTGTTGTAGATTTCCTTCGTTCACATATTTTCTGCAGATTCAGTGTTCCCAAGGCCATAATCAGTGATCAAGGATCACACTTTTACAATAGAAACATGCAAGGGCTATTGAAGAAATATGGGGTGGTGCACAAAACCTCTACACCTTATCATCCCCAAACCAATTGGCAAGCGGAAGTCTCCAACCGAGAGATAAAGCAAATATTAGAGAAAACCGTGCAAACCAACAGAAAAGATTGGAGTAAGAGGCTTGACGATGCGCTTTGGGCCTATAGGACCACTTTCAAGACCCCCATTGGCATGTCTCCATACTGTTTGGTATTTGGTAAAGCATGTCACTTACCGGTGGAGATTGTACAAAAGGCATATTGGGCCGTTAAACAATGCAATATGGACATGACCCTAGCCGGTAAAGAAAGGAAGTTGCAACTTCAAGAATTGGAAGAACTAAGGCTAGCGGCTTATGAGAATGTGCGCATCTATAAAGAGAGGACAAAGGCTTTACATGATCAGAAAATTGAGAAAAAAGAAATCCAAGTGGGAGACAAAGTCCTTCTCTACAATTCTAGCCTCAAGCTAATACCCGGTAAGCTTCGCTCTAGATGGGTTGGCCCTTTTGTTGTTACTAATGTCTTTCCTTTTGGTACAGTAGAAATCCAAAATGAGGCCACCAACAAGCAATTCATGATAAATGGGCAAAGGTTGAAGAAGTTCTACGAGGGCTTCAAAGAAGAAACTGTAGAGGAAATCCAACTCTACAATGTTCCGGCTCTATGATAAGGTTGTACTCTTTCCCTCATTTTAATTTATGTCCTCTTCATTTTATTTAATGTTTGGTACTAACTTGCATTGAGGACAATGCAATGTTTAAGTGTGGGGGGAGAGAATTTAATTGGAGCTGATTTTAAAAAATTTTTCCTGCTGTCTCCTCTGTTTTTTTCTGTTTCTGTCCAGAATTTTTGAGCTGTCTTGCATTAATTTTCTGTACTGATTGGCTACGAATTTTGCTACTTTCTTTACATGTTTTTAAATCTTTATATGTCTTCTAGCTGTAGAATTTTATTTGGTGTCTTTCACATTTGTTTTGGTGAAGTTTTGTGTCGGTAAACCCGAGTCGCCAGAATTTCTGCAATACAAAATTTTGCTGCTCTGTTTTGTCCGAATTTGATGCTCTATTTTTGAAAGTTTGATGAAGTTTTTGTGTGAAAGCATGCATGATGAAATAGCTTAAGTTATGAATTGACTTAGCATGAAAAGAATTCAGTCTTCTTTTTCTAAGGAACTCAAGTAAAATGGCAATGACGTTGTTTTTAATGAATTTTTAGTAATAGTCTTTAAACCGTGAGAATTTGAGCCTTCATTGCAAAATGATATTCTTTCTTGTTGTGTGTATTCCCTATCATGATTTTTACTCTAGAATTTGTCTTGAATCTTTGTTGAGGCTACATTACATGTACATGCTTGGAAGTGATTTAGGCATTTGTTTCTTGTAACCATTCTAGCCAAATAGCCATCCTATGTGCTGTTTCCATTGTGTGCCACTTTGTGCCTTACTTCCACCTTTCTTTCGTGTGTTTTCCAGCTCTCTTCCACTTTAAATAAATTCTTTCTTTTCCCCAAACTTAGGATTTGAAGAGCTTTAGAAATTTCTTTCTTTTGAAAATAGATTGAATTGAGCATGTGCAAAAAGAAGGATTTGTGGACTATTTTGAATTTCAGTTTTGCTACTCGGAAAAAAAAATTTTTTTGACAACTCTTCATGAAAAATATACCATATGGAGATCAAAAAAAACAAAAAAAAGAGAGCAAGAAGAAGAAAAAAAGAAAAGAAAAGAAAAGTGGAAAGAAGAAAAGAACAGTAGCATTTTTGTGCCCAATTTCAAAGTTTAATCTCTTGTAACCTTATTGATTGATGCTCTTCATTTCTTTAAGTTCTTGTTAAACTTTGTTTTGTGTATTTCTTTTTACCTCCCAATCATTCCTTCACCCAACCTTACATCCTTGTAAAGTCCTAATAATTCAAGCATGTATGTGATTCAAGTAGTGGAGATTTAGATTCTTGACAAGCTTATGGTAGTGAATTTATGATAGGTTGAAATGAGAGCATATTACCTTAAACACTTGAGAGAATAGAGCGTATACACTCTTCCTTGTGATTAGATTATTACTTGGATTCATTCTTGCCAGCGAAATTGCCATGATTCTTGAACTTTTTAGAAATTTAAGACTTGTGTTCTCCTAGCGTTAAATCTTTTTAAGCTTGAACTAATTCATTATTGCATACTTTCTACACTATTTGTTGTGTCCTTGGTGCCTTTGTTGCTTTTAACTGATTTTTCCCAGAAGTGCAAAAGACTAAGTGTGGGGGATTTGATATCTAGCATTTTTATATATATTTTAACCCCTAATTTGGTCTATTTGCATTTCCATCTATAATAATTCTCCAATTTTGTTATACTTTGTGATCTATTGAGTCTAAATTAATCTTGGATGGAAAATGAATTATTTTCATATTTTAGAACTTAAATTATTAAAGACTCAATTTAATTCATTGGTATGCCTTGCAGAAATTAAATTTGGAGATTTTCTGATGATGTGGCGCTGAGGTGGACAGTTTTGCTGACATAACGCTTATGTGGCGTTTTTCTGATGAGGAGGATGCTGACTGGACTTGCTGCTGTGTTTTTGCTGACATGGAGATGTGTGAGGCCCTCAAACCAGATCCATTAGCCCTTGCATGTTGTCTAGTTCCTGCATATTTCCCAAACTTTGCTAAAAAAGGCAATCAGCTTTCTACATGGCTAAAGAGACCTTCTACTGCACTATTTTTGTGAAATTCTGCTGCTGCCTGCTGCTCTCCTTCTGCAGAACAATTCAGCCACATTTCAGTGCTCCTTTTTGAAAGTCAACTAAGCATCTATGGTAGAGTATTCTGAGGGATTTTTAGGGCATCTTTTTGTATCATTCCAGACTTACTTTTTTTTGGCTATAACTTAGAAATTTCGTAGCACTCTCTCCCTTTCTGTTTTCTCTTCTGTTATTTGTTGTTTTGCTCTCATGGAGGGCTAAGTCTTCATTGTAATCAGTCACTGGACCATTGGGATGTTGTAGCTTGAACTAAGAATGCAAGATAAGTGTTTTATTCTCCATTCCATCTCATTTCATTTCTGCTTTGTTGTTATGTTTATGTTGCTGTCAGTTTCTGATTAAAGCTTGAGAAGGAACATAAACTGATTTATATATACGAGATAATACCTTGCTTGACTAGTTAGGAAGTAAGTGAAGCGAAATTGCTAGTTAGATGATATATTTAACTTAGTTTGGTTAAGGGTTTCTATTGAATGCATCTAGTTATAGTTAGGAAGATATTCTTGACTGTAATTAGTAGCATTATATTCTAGAAGTTATTCTAGAACCATTTTTATAAAGAACCAAACAATGGAATGAGAACAAAACTAAATCAATGAGTTAGGTAATGATAGTTGCACTCCCATGAATCCTAGTGACTGGTTACATAGTCTTCTTACTGTCAACATCTTGCCAATTTCGCATACTGCTGCTGATAAGTTACAATTTACTTGATGTTCTATTTCTGTTTCTATTTTTGCTGTTCTACCAACAAACCCCCCCGGTTTATATGCCTTTAATTAGTATTTAGTGTTTAGAACAATTAGTTAATAGTTAGAAGTGAGGCTCCTTGAGTGAATACGACCTGGGGATCACTATACTGCAAATGAATTCAATTCTGGGCGATTTGGCATCGTAGTGGCGTGAACCACTTATACACTAAATTTTCTTTTCCTGTGGTCAGAAAACTTTCAAGTTGGTCTATATAGACTTCTTCTTCTAAGTCCCCATTTAGAAAGGTAGTTTTAACATCCAGCTGGTGTAGCTTCAAGTCATAATAAGCCACCAAAGCCATAACAATCCTCAAAGAGTCTTTCTTTGAAACTGGAGAAAAGGTCTCCTTGTAATCACTGACATCCTTCTAGGTGTAACCTTTAGTAACTAGTCTAGCCTTGAACCTTTCAACATTACCATTTATGTCACGTTTAGTCTTAAAGACCCATTTATAACTGATTCTCTTAGAGCCTTCAAGCAATTCAACCAAGTCCCAGACTTTGTTGTCATCCATTGATTCTTCTTTCATAGCATTAAACCACTTTTTAGCATTGCCACAGTCCATGGCTTGTTTAAATGAGACTGAATCCTCAGCAATGGTCAAATCACACTCATTCTCAAGATTGTATACCATAAAGTCACCAAGAATAGCATATCTCTTTTGCCTTACAAATCGTCTTAATGCTACTTCTTATTGAGGTTCCCTTTGAGGTACCCCTTGAAGTTTCCCTTGAAGTTTCTCTTGAGGTTCCTGTTGTGGTACATCAATTTCTTGATCAGCAATAACTAGTTCATTCTCTATAATCTAAACAGGTGGGTTTGGGACATTGACTAGTTTTTCTGATATGTTGTGAGGCTGTGATACAATGATGGGAATAACAATGTGAGAAGAAACCTTAAGTGTAGGTACTATAACCCGAGTTTCTTGTATGTCCACCTTTCATGGTTCCCCACTCCCACTAGTTTGACCATTTTCAATGAACCGAGCATTGCCAAAATCTACAATCCTATAGTATGGCTAGGATAATAAAACCTATACCCCTTTGACTTTTCAGGATAACCAATAAAAAAAACCACTAACCGTCTTAGGATTTAATTTCTTTTCATGTGGATTATACATCCTTACTTTTGTTTGACAACCCCAAACATGGAGATGCCTTAAACTAGGTTTCCTGTCTGTCCATAATTCATAAGGTGTCTTAGGAATTGCCTTACTAGGAACTCAGTTAAGCAGATACACAATGGTTTTTAATGCATTCATCCACAATGAGAGGGGTAGTGAGCAACTACAACATGCTCCTAACCATGTCCATTAAGGTGCGGTTTCATCTTTTAGCTACACCATTCTGTTGAGGTGTGCCAAGCATTGTGTATTGTGCATAGATGCTCCTACTATAAAGGAACCTTGCAAATGGACCTAGACATTGTCTACTTTCATTGGACCTACCATAAAACTCACCACCTCTATCTGACCTCACTACTTTCACTTTCTTATCTAACTGTCTTTCTACCTCATCAATGAATACCTTAAGGAAGTCCACAGATTGAGATTTATCATGCAATAAATAGATATAGCCATAACGTAAGAAATTCTCTATAAAGGTGATAAAATATATTTCATTGCCCCAAGAAAGGACATCAAAAAGACCACGAATATTAGTATGAATAAGCTCAAGAAGTTGAGTGCTTCTTATGGCTGCTTTCTTTAATATATGTTTGGTTTGCTTTCCCTTGATGCAATCCATATATATATTCATACCACAAATATCACTATGTATAAGCAAAACTTTCATTTGGTGTACTACATTTAATACCTACATTACTTTCAACATGAAATAGAGATTCAGCAAATTCATTATCCAAATTGAAACTGTAAAGAAAATCACATAAAGTACTAGATCTATAAAAGTTCTTGTTTTAACAAAATGCAAATGTACCGTTAGTCCATTACCAAACTTGAAATAAAATCTTAAAATATCTAGTCTCCCTATTGAAACAAGATTCCTAGCACAATCAGGTACATAAAGACACTTTTCAAGATCTAAATGACATCCAGTGCCTAAGATCAATCTATAAGTCCCAATACCTTCTATTCGTGCCTTCATTTGTTTTCCATGAACAAGTAAAATTGAATCCCTATAAAACATGAGACACATGAGTAGTAGCACCAAAATCTAACCACCAGGTATTAGTAGGAACCTCTATAAGGTTTGATTCAAAGCATACAGAAACATAATGCATACCTTTCTTTAAGTGTCCCATCTTGTAGCAGAAGAAACACTTAATTTGTTTTTTTATTTGGCCCTTAGCAACTTTCATTGGGGCTTTGCCCTTTCTTTTATCCTTTTTGTCCCTTTTCCCTGGCTTGAACTTGTCGTTGCTAGTACCATCATGGACAGTGAGGTGGATAGAGTAATCCTTCATCTTCTTTAATCTCCCTTCCTCTTGCACTAACATAGCCTTCAATTCCTTTGAGTTCCACTTATTCTTAAGAGTAGTTGATCTAAAATTGGCTAAATTCAGTAGGCAAGGAGTTAATGATGAATTGCACCAGAAACTAATTACTCACTTCTATCCCCAAAGTCTTCAACTTTACTGCTAGATTGGACATGTGAGTCATATGATCATGAATGATGTGTGACCAGTCAAACTTCTTTGTAGTATGCCCACTCATCAGGCTTCCTACAATTAACTTATCTACCAAGTCTAACTCAGAATACTTCTTCACCTTTTCCATGAATTCCTTAGCATCATCCGTCTTTGGCATCGATGGCTTCACATTTTCATCCATAGTCATCCTCATGAGGTATAAGCTTAGTCTGTTTGAACACTCCCACAGTTCATAGAGCACAACATCATCATCTGAGCTTTCCTCAATAATGGCTGTAGGTTTTCATTATTAACTATGGCTGCATCAATGTTCCAAAGACCAAGATAGAACTTAATATGTTCAAACCATTCACCATAGTTCAACTCATTGAACTTCACAATGTTGTTCACCAATCCCGAGAGACTTACTCCATAACAAACATACACGTTTACCCATTAATGCTTTGAGATAAATTTAAAAGATTCAAAAAATTTCACATATAAACTTTAAGCAAGCATTTAAGTTCTCCTTTGGGCAATACTCAGATGCATAAACACAAAATTGATGCCAAACAAATTATCTTTAATGGAAAATCACAACTCAGTTAACTAAGTGTCTCATCTTTGGATATACTCACTAATTAACTTAAGTATCATGGATCATCCCTTTAATGTTATAAATTACATGCAATGGTCCACCTTTAGTTGACCTCATAGTCATAAAATTTATAACTTCAATTGTTCAAACAAAAATAATCATGTCATTCCATTCATGGCATCTATAAAGTATGAACAACTGAAACACACTTATAATAAATGTCTAAACTTCAATCTAACTAGACCACTTTGGTGATAAACTAGTTTCCATCATATAGACAATTAACAAAATGCAAAGTAACTTTCATAGTGTACAGATACATACATTCACATTCATATTATCCAATACCTTACATGCAATCAAACATTTATAATGCATTCACTTTAATGCCCCTTACGCAGAGTAGATCATTGGTCTTGCTACATGGAAATTACCAGAATATTCTATATCACGTGGAAAATAGACTATCGGCCTATCACCATGTATCATGTAATTTTCATGTGATTTGCAGAAACAATTTAGAAAATTATAAACATCGTCACGTAATTTCCAGAAACATTAATAAAAAATTAGTGATTTTCATGTAATCGTACACAGTAATTCAAGTACAGTAATTAGCAATTTTTACAGAAAATGCACAAACCTATAAAACCTAGAAACTGTAGAAGTAGTAAAAACATAGAAACAATAATTTGATGTAAACATAAAATGTTAATTCGTAGAAAATGCATAAATAATAACAATAACGCAATTTGCAAAAACATAGAACTAGTAAGTTGATTTACAATAATGCAAAAATAGTAATGCACAGAAACAGTTATTCAAAAATTATTATATCATAATGCGCATTCATAAACGCAAACACATATTCATGAATTGTTCGTTTATGCATTTTCTAGAAATAATTTTATCAGAAATAGTAATGCAATTTACGAAAATGCAAAACAGTTATGCGATTGAAGAAACGCAAAAAACACATTTTGCAAAACAGTAATAAGCAGAAACATTAATTCCATGTAAATCGAAAATGCTAATACGCTTTCACGGTTTCCTGGGGAATTAAATTTTAATGGTGAATCATCAAAGTTATAACCTGCCTCTGATACCACATGGAAGTAAAAATCTGAAAACGCTTTATGCCCTAGGATCTTGACTTTCATGAATTCATACAAATAGAAATCTTAACATTAATAATTACTTACCTAGATCCATGGTTTCCTTTTGCGCTACTCTGATCCGTTTTCATTCCTTTGAATTTCTCTCTTTACTGTCTCCTGATGGTTAGGAGGGAAAACCAATAACAAACACTTTTTGTGAATAAACTCCGTTTCTTTTATTACTGTTATTTTTAAATTTTAAAATTAGAATAAAGAGGCATATTACCTTTTGACCCCTATAAAGTTTTTAATTACTTAATAACCTCTTAACCATCACAAGAAGGCTCCAATATATTCAAAACTCATCAAGTAGGTCCTTTGATGTTACATAATATAAATTTAATAATTAATGTCATTAAACTTAATTACATGGGCCACATATTAGAAAATAATCTAACAATCAAAATATTAGAAACAAATTTAATCGGTGCCTAAATTCCATATCTAGATAACTTAATTCAAACGACGTCATATTGGTATTAGAGATAAATTTTTTTGGTCAAAATTTCGTCTCTAATATTGAACCCTAAAATCCCCAATTCCTTACTATTCTTTGTGTCTCTCTCTTTTTTTCTCATGAGCCTCTAGTGTCCTCTTGTCATTTCTCTGTATCTGCCACTATCAGCCATTATTTGCCACCCACTGCCATCATGGGTACTCTCTCTCTCTCTCTCTCCCCCTCCCCTCATTGTTTCTTTCTGCTATTGTTGTGTTTTTTTTCATTTTTTTCATTTAACACTTGTTCTAATTGCTAGTTATGTCATGGTTTGGGAGGATTTTACAGTTTTGCTGTTTATTATGCATATCCAATGATTGTATTGTTTACCCATTTAAATTTTCTATAAATTTGGTTTGTCTATTGAGAATCATAAATGAAGAAGGTTTCATAATGGATGTTATAATTTGTTATGAAGTAAAATCCTTGCAAAAAAAACATACCCAATTTGTTGCAGATGTGTGCCTTATCACATTCTTTTGTCTTAGACTAACACTGCATGTTTATATATGGTCATCCTTTTGTATCTTCTAAGTCTCAATTTACTGGCCACTAGTCATAATTAACCTTTTAGGTTATATACATATTGTGGAGACACTTTAACTTTGTACTAATCAGTTTCATCTACTGTCAAAGTTGTCTTGTGCTTAATTTCCATAATTTTGCATTCTTCTTGGGACACAAAAATATGAATGCTTTATTTCTATTGAGGGATAAAATAATGCCACTCCATAGTCTTTGGCTGAACTTCTCCTAAAGGTAAACAAAATGTTACATTTACTAATACAGCCATTAAATGTTGAATGTTAAGTTGTATCTTTTATTTTATTTTATTTTGAATATATCTGCGTTTAATTTGAGACAAAAAATTCATCCTAATTAGAAATGGAATTAGGGGTGGAATGTCTGTCCCAGATCTAAGACAAAATAATTGCCATCTCTAAATATTTCGTCTCCAATTTTTTGAGACGCCCAGTTTAAAGACATAATTTTTTTCATCTATGAATCCGTCTCTGCTCCATTAGAGACAGGCTTCTCTTCTATCAAAGATGAAAATTTTTGTCTTTGATTCTGGTTTTTCTTGTAGTGTAGAGGGAAGAAAGGTGAGAGGTAAAGGAGAATGATGGAAGATTTGTGTTTGCATGGTTAGATGTGAGGTGAGGCAAAGTGGACCGAAAAAGAAAGAGATAGGTGAAAGTGGTGAGCTTGTTTGCTTGTGTGTAGAGTGAAGAAGAGATGGAGTCAGTGAGTTATGTATGGGTATGAGGGGTTACAAGAGAGTGAAGTGTGGGTGGTGTGAGAAACAAAGTGAACTATGCTCCTTATGGATGATAGCCGGTCGAGAAATATTATGTGTGTCTGTGTGGAAAGTGAGGGGAGGAAGAGAGCGCTGGACCTTGAGTGGCAGGCAAGAGTAGGAGTGTAGGACCGTGTGATTCCTAAAAGAGAAAGAATGGGAGTGTCCAAGAGAAAAGGTTGGGGTGATGTTGTGAGGGTAAGGTAGAGTGGTTGTTTGTAGTGTATGGGGAATGAGGAGAGCAGTTTCTCTGCTTGTGAAGATAAGAAAAGTAGAGTGCTTTCGATTGTCGGATCTCGATTTGACGACTGAGATTGATTTATCGTTTGAAAAAAAAAGTTTCACGCGCGTGTAATTTCAGTTGTCAGTTTTTGCAAATCTGATGGTCGAGATAAGACAAGCACTCTGCTTGTCTTATCTCGACAAGCAAAGAAACAGCAAGTGGGGAATTTGGAGCCGAACTAACATATAGAAGAGAGGATGGGACAAAGAGATAGAGAAAGTTTGAATGGAAAATGGAGAGCAACCCCAAACTTTTTCCTTTTTTTTTAAATTTTTTTATTGTTTTTGTTATTATTTCTTTCTTTTCTTCTCTTTTGAATCTTTCGATCTTTTGAATTTGACCATTTTTTATTTTCTTGATTTTTATTTCTATCTTTTAAATATTTTTTTACTTTTTAATTATTCCTCTTTCTCTTTTTTTAAAATTTGACTCAAAAATTGCGTTTTTTGCAATTTAATTTCTTATCAAAATAAATTTGCTATGGCCGTTTATCAATCAAATTTCATGCACATTGCAAGGTCCCAAATAATAGGAAAATTGCCTATTTTTCAAGATTGATAATTCATTCAATTTTGTTTTGAAAATTCTCCTTTTCAATTTTCATTTTTAATTTCTCAAAATTTACAAAAAAAAATACTTGAAAAAAATACGCTGCTATAGTTATTATATTAGACCCCTATTATAAATTGAAACTTGTTGAGTACTGCTTTCACAAGATATATGGCACTGACAGCGCAAGCATGGTATTTGCAATTTGTAGTAAGTTTTATCTTCTTTACAATGAATATTTGTCATCTTTTGGGTTCACAAGCCAACCTGATTCAACATCATTGAATTCTAATAGATAGGGGTAGATAGGGGCATTTGTCTTTGATTTCTTTCTTTGTCACAATCTTTAATTTCTTTCTCTGTTTCAGTCTTGCGGCTGTGTTGCTGATGCTTTCATAGACGAGTTCTGTTGTGACCTTTCCATCATTATTGTATTGCAGATTTTATGCAAATTCATGCAGCATATATAATTGGACTATTTTAACCTTTAATTGTTCTGGAGTTTGTTTGTACTTGATGGCTAACTTCATCCTTGATTTTGATCTTGATCCCGGGTTTTGGAATGTGAAATACAGTTTATGTAGTAATTTGATTTATATTTGGAATGTGAAAGACACTTTATGTAGTGATTTGCTTTGTTTCATTTTGAGATAGTATTTTCATTTCATGTTACTATTATGATTGTAATTTGTAAAGTAAATTATCTTTGTTAGTTGTTTATATATTTTTTAAGTATATATAATAATTAAAAATGTTTTCATATTTATAAATATATCTAATGACAAAGAAATCAAAAAGTAATTTTTCAAAATTATATTTCTGTTTTTTTTAAAATTAAATAAAATTATTAATATTTAATCCTAAAAAATAAATTAAGCAAATTTTTTTAAAAAAAACATAAGTTAATAGTTGGGTTGGGTTTGACTCTAAAAAATGGGTCATTGGTCAATCCTTTACCCATAAAAAGAATTTTAAATGGGTCATAATTTTTTAACTAGCAAGTGTGTACATAGTGATACCCCGGTCTGAAGGCTAACAAATGTGGTTTAGATGGACTGCATTGGAAGAAAACTAAATTGAATGGAATGTATATGGGATGTTTATTCTCGTGAGTTGTGTGTTCATGTATGTACAGTTACTTGTCTTCATGAGCTGTGTGCACTCATGTCTAACAATAGTTACGTTAAAATTGCCCCCATTAGTTCTCTTCATATCTCAAAATATTCCCTCTTTATGTTTTACCATAGTTACTAATATATTTTTCCAAATCTTATTACGTTATTATACCATTTTAGTCAAGAAATACTCTTGGACATATAAATTATTTTACATGAGTTTGCCTTACAAATATATTGAGTATTTAATTATAACCTTCATTGATCAAAAATAAGATTATTTAATCTTTGAAGCTTTTATAGCGAATGAACTTAAAACTTCATTTCATATACAACTTAAATTTTATTTTTCTTTTCATGTTCTATAAAACTTGATTATTTTCTTGAAAATCTTGTTTACCTGCTTGCCCCATTCCTTTCGTCAAGGTATGTTGTTTATTCACAGAGTTCTCAAACTTACCCTTTTGTTTAACGAGTTTCGAATAGGATTGTTGAACTAGGTTCATCTTCCACAACTTAGAGCCGTGTGAATTTTGTTAAGAGTCTTCACCTTGTTCATGGGGATAAGCGCTTGATTTGTATTTTAAAACTTTTTAAATTTGGATTTAGATAGCTCCTTGAACCATATGCAAAATCCCCGCTTTCTATAGGATTGAATTTTTGGTGTGGAGAATAATTGATTTCATGTTTAGCATTAGCAGAGAACAGAGAATGAAATATTAGAGTTTGGAGAAGTAGAGATGAGAGATCAAGAGACACACAGGGTTTTTCATTGTTGGAAAATGAGGAATGAGGATGCTTCTGAAACCTGAAGAGGGAGACACTCAGATAAATTGTGGCAGGGAGAATGGGACTTGATCAGATTAGTCAATGAGGTATGACATTAAATTGAAAAACAATAATTAAATTGGAATGGGGAGATGTAAATTTAATTAAATTACAAAAAAAAAGCAATCACTCATAAATCATAATAATGACAAATGACATATTAAATTCATTAATTAGAATGGGAGAGAAATATTTAAAAAATTTTGGAGGAGGAAAATTAGAAACATTGAGAAAAAATGAGATAAATTGCAAACTTTAAAATATAGGTAAAAGTATTTTTTTTTTTGTCTCTAATATTCCTCTTGAGTTTTAACTCATTAAAGTTTTTTTTTTGGTCAATTTCGTTTCACATATTTTGTTTTGGTTTTAATTTTGTCTCTAGGACTAAAACTGTTAATAAAATTGATGGAAAATATTGATGCGGATCTTCTAAGTGACACTTGGAGTCCTCCAAATGACATATGGACTCTTTCATGTGAAACATCAAATGTTTAAATATTAATTTGGGGTGAAAGAGAAAAATGAAAAAAATTATAATTTAGGGTGAAATTGAAACTTAGTCTAATATTTAGGATAAAATTAAAACGGAAATCAATTTGTGTGACACATTGGTGGTAGGCAAGTCACATAAAGAAGTCTAGATCAATATTTTTTGTCAACTATGTTAATGACATTAGTTTTTGGAATAAAATCGAAACAAAAATAACATGTGGGACAAAATTAGCGCAAAAAAATGCTAGAGACGAAAGTGAAACTCGAAGTAAACGGGGATAAAATACTTTTGCCTAAAATATATTATTAACAACTCCAATATTACATTTAGTTTAGGTATTAATATTTCAAATTACAATCTTGGTATTACATTTAGGTATTAATTTCTAATTTTACAACACATCCCCTTACCTCCTTCTCAAGCATATTAAAAAGAAGAAAAAAGTATACTTTATGTCCCTAAATTTACATCAATTTTCATTTAAGCCCCTAAAGTTTGTTTTTGGTTAAATATGTCTCACATGTTTCATTTTTTGTTAAATATGCTTTTTTTTAACACCATCAAATATGTTAACGGAAAATGCTAACTAGGCAGTCCACATGATTCATATCACCTACCACATCATATGCCACATGAACCTATGACTTAAAATTACAAAAATACCCTTAATAATAATTAAAAGAAAAAAGAAAAACTCTCTCTCTCTGCATCTCTCTCCCTTCCTTCTCTCTCGTCTTTGATCCCACTGCTCTATGAGACTAATACAAAACATGCAGTTATAGACTGGCAACAATGGTTTAATGACTAAGGAAATCAATGAATTCTCTTCATGGATTCTGGAAATAGGAGGTGTCACTGATGAAGATAATTTAGGTGAAGCAACAATTGATATACCTGATTGTTTCTTGTTGAATGATGTTACAAATCCTATTGTTTATATTATTGAGAGTATATATCCATATCTTCAATATAATTTCGGAGAATTATCTTATTTTAAATAATGAACAATCCTCACCATACTCTAAATAATGTTGATGCAATCAACGAGAAAATGTTATCACTAATCCTATGTGAAGAAAGAACATATTCCAACTGTGACAGGGTTTGCTAGGCTAATGTTAGCATGGACAACATTGATGATTTATACACAACAAAATTCCTAAACGTCATTGATTATCTAGATTACGTAATCATGAATTGAAGTAGAAAGTTGGAGTTCCACTATTCTATTGAGGAATATTGACAAATCTATCAGTCTATTCAATGGCACAAGGCTATTAATAAGTAATTTAGAAGATCGTCTCCTTGAAGTAAAACTTAGCTCAAGTGACAATGTAAGAGATAAAGTTCTGATTCCATGGTTGACAATTACACCATCTGATTCAAGATTATCTTTCAAACTTAAGATGAGACAATTTCCAATAAATGTTTGTTTTGCAATGACATTAATAACAATCAAGGTCAATCTCTCTCCAACGTCAGAATATACTATCTAATCCTATTTACTCATGGTTAACTATCTATTATAGTTTCAAAAGTAAGATGCAAAAGTAGTTTGAAGATTCTCTCAATTGATAATGAAGGTAAATGTACTTCCTTTACCCTGAATGTAGTATATAAGGAAGTATCTAATAATATTAATTAAATTTCACTTGTAATCCTAAATCTTTGTTATAAAATTTCGTACAACGCTTGAGTGCAATACTAGTTTTTAAATAAGGGTGTGTTTGGTTCGGCGATGGCAGGAACGCAACGCACGTTTGGACAAGAAAAATCGATTCTCCAACAATGTTTAGATGTTTGGTTCGGTGGCAACAAAATTTCACAAAATTGATTTTCCAACAAAACCTAAGTTATCTTCAATGCTCCAAATCCAAGCTTTTGATAATCAATTCTCATTCAACGTGGTTCTATAATTTTTTCTTTCCTTTGCTACCCCCATCTATCATCCTCTAGCGGCCTTTCATTCTCTTGTTTCATCATTACCACACCTCCCCCTCCCCTCCCCCCCCCCCCCAAAACACAAAAAAAGAACCCCCCGGCTCAGGGGGACCAAAAACTCCTTTGTAATTTTGAAGCTTGAAGGAGAATGGAAGAACACACACACACAGACTTGCCAATAAAGAGTGTCGAGCGTCGTTGTCGCCATCCTCGTCATCGTCACCATCCCCAGCTCTCTGTTTTAGCACCTTCAACTCGTGTGTGTATGTGTGTGAATTGGGAAAGTAAAGAGGGAAAGAGAGAAGTGAACCTAGATAGAAAAATCGAGAAATGAAGAGGGGGGAGAGAGAGACTGACTTATTAATAAATTAAAAGATAAGAAAGTGTGTGTCAGTCTCCTTATCTTATTTTAATTTTTATTTGATTTATTTATTAATTATACTTTTTTATTTTATATGATTTATTTAATTAATAAATGAATATTAAATCTTATTTTAATTGACGAATCTTATTTTCAAAATCTTGATTAAGACCAAAAAAATTAATTAATTAGTATTTTAATTAATTGTTGAAATTAATTTGAATTAATGATAAATTAAAATTTATTTTTAAATAATTAATAACTACTTAATTTCTCTTATATAATACTAATTTGATTCCTAATAGTTAAATATTAGTATAAATAGTTAAAAAATTTATTAAAATACTAATAGAATTTATTTTATTAAATTTTTATATAAGAAAAATTAAATAAGATAAATAAAATAAAATAATATAATATTTATATTTTTTTTA
Organism: Biancaea sappan; assembly: GCA_037074585.1. Classification (NCBI taxonomy): domain Eukaryota; kingdom Viridiplantae; phylum Streptophyta; class Magnoliopsida; order Fabales; family Fabaceae; genus Biancaea; species Biancaea sappan. Next base: position 39,403,422 of record CM073494.1, read on the forward strand.
GATAATTACACATTTTAAAATATTTTTGTCAACTAATATTTAAATAAAATTTATTTTTTAAAATTATTTTTTTTAATAATAATTTTTAAATAATTTACGTTCATACAAAATCAATTTTACTTCAAAATCAATTTTATTCAAATCAAAATTTATTTAACAAATTTTCAAAAACACATTAAATATATCAAAACCGACACAAACTGGTTAATTCTTGAGGGGAAAAAAAATGTAATCCAGTCCAGATTACATAAAAAGGTTTTACGCGGCATTTGCTGCTTCATCAGATTGACTGCCCAAATGCTTTTCCAAAACCGTCGTCATTTACTCTTTTCAGTTCATCTTCTAGGGCTAAGGCCAAAGCTTTTTTCTTTCCTTGGAGTTCCAAATCAACGCTTTTTCTCCTCGTCGGAAAAGTCATGGCTATCTATGCCGGGTAACACTCTCATCGATTGGTCCTCACTACCCATTCCAGAGAGCATCCCGAACCCGAACCCGAACCCTAACCTGATTCAGAACCCCGACTCCAATCTCTCACCGAATCCGGAGTTCAGCTTCTCGCGAGATGACTTCTCAACCATTGCCAATCTCTTCACCGACCCTTCCATCTCTCCAGGTGCAGCCCTGGATACTGCACTCGACCGAACTGGAATTGAACCGGATTCGACTCTGCTGCAAGCTATATTCAAACATTACGATTCTTCCCCGAAGTTACTGCACTCGCTGTTTCTCTGGGCTCAGAAGCGATCTGGGTTTAGACCCAGGACGACGCTCTTTAACTCCATGATCAACGTTCTTGCCAAATCAAGGGAGTTCGACTCTGCTTGGATGTTGATTCGTGATAGGATTGACAGACACGAGGAAACCGTTTCCGTTTCCAGGGATACCTTTGTTATTATGATCAGGCGGTATGCTCGTGCAGGTAATATGACATTTCAGAATTGTTCAAATGTATGGTTGCTTCAGTGCCATCTTGGCTCTGTCTGCTGATTGTTATCCTGTTTTCTTATCTTCAATTTAATTTGCAAGTGACTTTGTAGTCTAGCACATTGCTTTTACTCGTTTTCTTGACTCAAGTTGAGAGAATTTTGCATTCGAGGAAGCCTGTGATTTTTAAAGTAGTTAATATTTCCAAAATTATTCTTCTTTGGGTTGTCTGTATGGTAGAATTGGATGATGAGGGAGCTTTCTTGTTGCATGTTCTGGCACAACTTTTACTAATCTGAAGTCTTTATGTAACGACACATTTCAGGTATGCCGCAATCTGCAATTAGTACTTTTGAGTATGCTAAAAGTTTGAAGTTAATTCTAGATTCAGGTGCAGAAATGAGTTTATTTGAGATATTGTTGGATTCCCTTTGTAAAGAAGGGTTTGTCAGGGCAGCTTCAAAATATTTCCTTCACAGGAAGAAGATGGACCCATGGTGGGTTCCATCAATTCGTGTTTATAATATTATGCTAAATGGACGGTGTCGATCAAGGGACCTCAAATATGCTGAGAGATTTTGGTCAGAGATGAAGAAGGAGAATGTAAAACCAAGTGTTGTGACATATGGCACCCTTGTGGAGGGATATTGCCGGATGGGTCGAATTGAAAAGGCACTTGAATTGGTTGGTGATATGACCAAAGAAGGAATCAAACCAAATGCAATTGTGTATAATCCCATAATTGATGCATTGGCAGAGGCTGGGAGATTCAAAGAGGCTTTGGGGTTGTTGGAGCGCTTTCATGTTTTAGAAATTGGCCCAACTAACTCAACTTACAACTCTCTCGTGAAGGGTTTTAGTAAGGCAGGAGATCTTGCTGGTGCCAGTAAGATCCTTAAGATGATGATAAATAGGGGTTTTGTCCCTAGTCCCACCACCTATAATTATTTCTTTAGGTACTTTTCAAGATGTGGTAAAGTTGAGGAGGGTATGAACCTTTATACCAAAATGATTGAATCTGGTTATACACCTGATCGGCTTACTTACCATCTTCTAGTGAAGATGTTATGTGAAGATGAGAGATTCGACTTGGCAATTCAAGTCAGTAAGGAAATGCGATCTAAGGGATATGACATGGACTTAGCTACAAGTACTATGTTGGTTCATTTACTTTGCAAAATGCATAGGTTGGAAGAGGCTTTTGGGGAGTTTGTAGACATGATACGGAGGGGTATAGTTCCTCAGTATCTCACATTTCAAAGAATGAATGATGAATTAAAGAAAGAAGGGATGATTGAAATGGCACGGAAACTATGCGACCTGATGTCTTCTGTCCCCCATTCTACTAACTTGCCACATGCATATGTTGAAGACGTAGATAAATCACGTGCACGGAGACAATCTATACTGAAGAAAGCCAAAGCGTTTTCTGATATGCTGAAAAGCCCTAAGGACCACCCCAGAGATCTTGCAAAGTATAGGAGGTCATCAGATAATGCAGCCTCTGGTTCAAACTGCTTGACAGAGAATATTAAGAAAAGAATGAATAAACCATGATGTATTTTCTGCTCAGTACCATCAAGGAGCAGTGGCTGACTGTTTGCGTGCTTGTGAATCAGCTCAAATTTATACGAAGTAAGAGAATTAGTTGTATTTTTTAACCTTTTTATGCTATACACTTGTACGTTATATTTAGCCATCTTGTTAGTCAGTGGGTCAGCGAACCCATTCATAATTATCTACATCAGCAAATGCTAATCTGCGAGCTGAGTAGTGGTTTATATGCAGCAAAGAGATTAATTGGTCTTGTAAGCTTTACGGTTCTTTCACCAAATGAAGGTAATACTCTAATGGGAGTCGGAGTTTCAAGGCGTAATGTCAGCGTAATCCAGAGGGAGGATGTAATTAAGGTCAAGTATCACCAAAGTTCCTTATCAGATAAATTACCAAAGCTAATTTATTATTTAGGTATTACTTGTTTCTTTTTTAATTAAGGTTGACTGAAATGCCAACGATTTTTTGATGGATCGGAGAAACGAGGGTTTTTAAGTGATATCTTTGGCCTGTAGTTGTTATGGCTTTAATTAAGTTTTTTTTTTAATCCCCCTAGTTAATATGCTGCTTTCCTTCATTTTAAATTGGAGGGCGTTGGCTTTCATTTGAGGCTTTCTGGTCCTTGATTTGCAAAGTTATACACTAGTTGATAAATAAAATAAAATTAAAAAAAATAAGGGGGGCGTTGGGACTTGGACAGGTGAGATTGAGAGAGACACAGAAAAGGGAGTGTGAGAACAAGAGACAGAGAGGGCTGAGAGCGTGAGAGTGAGGGACAGAAAGAGAAGCAGAGGACGAGATAAGAGAGAGAGAGAGAGAGAGAGAGAGAGAGGGAGAGACAAGGTCAGAGAAAAGAAAAAGAAAGGGAGTATGTGAAACAGAGAGAACGAGTGAGGAAGGAATGAAGGGAAAAGAAGAGAGAAAGGAGGAAAGGAGCTGAAATGAGGAGAAACCAAGCTTGGGAGGTGCAGAAATGGTGTTTTGATCTTTGGTGAAAATTACAGATTTTGGCCCCAACATTTTGCAAAATTTCAATTTGGATCCATGTCAAAATCTTCTTGTCACCTTAGTCCCTAATGTATTTGCACTCTAACCCCTTTGTATTTTATTTCAATTTCAATTTGTTTCCTGAATTATTTTATTGTTTTAATTTGTGAATGGACCTCACGAATTTTAATTTTCTTTGCAATTAGGTCTTTATTTATTGTTTGTGTTTGGGTCCTGGGTTGTGATATTATTTTAGTTCCTATTTGTGTGTTTTTCTGTATGGAATGTACTAATCCTAATTTTGTGACAACTTGAAATTATTTAGCTTTATATAATTTCAAATATTTAGAAAAATGAAGGAAGAAATGAAAAAGAAACAAAAGACATAATAAATTAAATTGGGTTTTGTTTAGCAAAAGAGATCCTCTACTTGTCCCCTCTGTTTGTCTTCTCTGCTTGTGGCCCATCAGCCGTTGGATAGGGTGGACTCTACACAAAAAAATGAGATCTACCCCCAATCCAACGGTTCAAAGGGGATAAGCACGGTGCTTGTCCCCTTCTGACAAGTAGAGAAGCTTTGCTCTTTGTTTAGAGTTGTTTTGTGTGACTTCAATGTCACCCCAAACCCTTGAAGTGTTGAAAGGTGGGGTCTCGTGAGACCATGTATCTAGTCAAGTTTTATCCAAAGCCGGTCAAATTTTGCATTTCATTTTTTTTTAAGTAAAACATAAAACAAAAATAATAAATATTATCCTTTCACTCTTAATAATTTTCGAAAAAGGAAAGAAAAATCATCCCACTTGCTCCTTAATTTTGTAAAATATTTCCTCTAATTGTGTTTTTCAAAAATCAAAATTCGAAAAGTGCTTACTTTAAGATTCCTATATGCAAAACTTGTAGAAAACCAAAAAACAAATCCCTTTAACTTCTTCCCAAAAATGTCAACAATTCAAAAAGAAATTTTTCCTCCACATCTAAATTCAAAAATTAAAAGTATTTACCTTATTTACCTTTGTTTCCCTTTTAGTTCTATTTAAAAAAAAATTTCCCAAAATACAAAATGTTGTCTTTCAAATTTTTTTCCCTAAAATCAATTCAAAAAACAAATTCTCTTCCAATTTCATGTTCTTGAAATTAAAAAAAAAAGTTTTAAAAATGGGAAGAGTGAGATACAAGGAAAAGGGTCAAATTTTGAAGAGCAAAACTCATCCTACCACTACAGCGGAAACTCCATTGATGCAGCACTGAAACAGACCATAATTTCCCCCTTTCTGGTTATTGTCGCTATAGCATCTAAACCTAGCGTTGCAGCGCCATCCAGATAGCATGTCCATTACTGCAGCAGTAGCAGACAGACAGCATCCTGAAACTAGCACAAAACATCCCCAAACACATATTTCTTGCTTCCCATGGGTCAATTACGAACACTTTAATTCATTAAAACTTGGCTTAATCTATTCTCAAAACCTTTTAAAACTTGAAAAAAAGATTGGTTTTCCAAATTTTTGAATCCTTCCCTCTATGACAGCAAATGTATTCCATGACAGCAAAATTTTTGTTTTTGCATATTCCACCCACTTAAGTCATGTTTGACCACCACAAACCATAAATTTAAGTTTCCAACTTATTAAAATACCCTTGGGAGAAGATTGGAAACATAGGTTAACTGAAATCCCCAAATTTCCCACCAATTCCATCCAACCTAGGGTTTGTGACCTAAGAAAATAACAAAGAAGAGGGATTTTTCCATGAAACTCACCTCAAATCCACGTTTCTTAAGCTGGAGAAAGGTCACCAAAGCAAGACTTCACTAGAAATCCAAGTGGAAGACAAGTTTGGAAAGTCTGGGAGTGAAGGAGAGGAAGAGGAGGTGAGCCACGAAACAAAGAGAGTGGCATGAGGTGTTTGTGGTTGCTAAAGTGTGTGGGTAAATATGTGTGTGTGCAAATATATAGTCCACTTTACCATTTTGCCCCTTAACCTTTGCACAAAGCAAACCTAGGCCCAAGGGCATAAATGGAAACTCTTTTTGAATAAAGAATCCTGGAATACCCTAGGTATTACTAAGTAATTAAAAATGTGAATTTTTGTGTGGGTGAAAATTTTTCTCGAATTGGTGAGTAATTGATAGTGAACAAAAGGTCCCAAAAACGTAATGAGAAATTAAACATGCACTTGATCGAGTGAAATCCTACCGGGAGAAGAAACATAAGGCTACAATTGTAGAATACCTATTCAAGGACCAAAGTGAAAAGAAAAGAAAATAGCTATTATTCTTGAGAAATGGTCAAATAAGAATCCTTGAGGAGGATTGGACCTTATGAGGTTGAGTTATGGAGTTGATGCGAGGTTGAGTTATGGAGTTGATGCCACAAAGGTGATGAAAGTGGGGTCATAGCCAGTGGCGGAGCCACTTAGAATTCAGGGGGTGCAGTTGCACCCCCTGAAATTTAGAGAAGTTTATGTAAAAATTTTTTTTTTTCAATTTGCCCCCGCTCTTTGTTTTTTTTTGAACCCCCTTAATATTTTTTTGAACCAATTCAGTGACTCACTCCCTCTCTACTACTCACAGTCACAAGACTCTTACTTCCCAGAGTCACAAAATATTTTCTTGATGATGGTTAATTTCTCATTCCATTATTAGGGACCTCTTTGTAAAAGTTTAAAATTTACATTTTTTGTACATATGTCTAATTCTATTAAATTGGTTAATTGATTATGTAATTATGATTATGAGTAACATATTTGTGAAGTCAATTTTATGAAATTTATTTTTGATGATGGTTAACTTATCATTCCATTGTTAGGGACCTCTTTGTAAAAGCTTGAAATTTGAGGTTTTTGTATATATGTCTAATTCTATCAAATTGATTGATTGATTGTATAATTAGGATCATGAGTAATATATTTGTGCAGTCAATTTTATGAAATTTTTTCTTGATGATAGTTAATTTATCATTCCATTATTAGGGACCTCTTTGTAAAAGCTAATTTATGATTTTTGTACATAGGTCTAATTCTATCAAATTAGTTGATTTATTATACAATTATGATCATGAGTAATATATTTATGAAGTCAATTTCATGAAATTTTTTTTTGACGATGATTAATTTATCATTACAGTATTAGGGACCTCTTTGTAAAAGTTTGAAATTTGTGGTTTTTGTATATAGGCCTAATTCAATCAAATTAGTTGATTGATTATGCAATTAGGATTTAGAAGAAAAATAATTTTTTTGTAATAGAAATATTTTTAAGAGGAAATTACTATTAAATAAATAATAAATTAAAATTAATTTAGAAGAGTTACTATCAGATTCAGAAAAGCAAATGTAAATTTTGCCCCCTGACCAAGGGGTCCTGGATACGCCACTGGTCATAGCAATGTATGGACCGCCGCGAAGGACTTAAGTAAATATACGTAAAACTTTTGTAATTTAACCATAACGAAGTGAGATGGAAATTTCAATGTGTATATGTGTATTATGCTATGGCATAGTTTAGGTGACCTACTGATATTTTAAAGAAATCTCACATTTTCTCTCAAGGTCTTAATTAAAATTGTTCACTTGGGAACCAAATTGAAAAGTAGTAGGCCCCACACACTTCTTTAAAATACACTCATAACATCAATTTCTCTCATTCTCTCCCATTCCCTCTCACCTCACGCACTCCATTCTCTCTATCTCAGCGTCCAAGGGCCTTCTCCTTCAAACCCATGGCCAACAATGCTTGAAGAAGAATCATGCTAGCTTTGGAAAAATTGGTGAGTAAAGCTATCCTTCTCCTTCTTCTTTCTCTTTCCCCTTCCAAGCTTTGAGTTGTGGAAACCTTAGGTTATTCAAGAAATCCATGAGAAAGCTTTGATGTCGAGTAGGGTAGTAATTCCACTCCTTTGCTCCTCTCTCTTTTCTGAATTGTTGGAAGTCTCCAATGTCAAGTATGATTGGAAATTTAGAGAAGGATCCAAGCAAATGTGGGAAGTATAATTCTATTATCTTCTTGTAAATTTCTTGTTTGATGCTTGCTTTGAGTTTATGATTTTTGGAATGCTTTAAAGTGGTTTCAATTCACCTAAGTTCACCCTAGAATGATCCCTTGGAGAGTTGGAACCAAAGAAAAGAAGTTAACCATGTTTTGGAGCTACTTTCATGCTCCTTCCATGGCTTGCCCAGCCATGGGCGTTGGCGCCCAAGGCACCCTTATCTGGGTAGCCCTTTGTGAAGAGAAAGTGTGGCGCCAAACCTTCTTGGCTGAGAGCACCATGGTGGGCACCCAAGGCGCCACCACCTGCATCTTCACCTAAAGTTTGAGAAACTAATCCCCTTCCTTGCCATTTGATCCCTTAGATGTTGCATGAAGTCTTGGAGCCTTTCTTGCTACTTTGGAAGCTTGATTTTTGGCTTTAATGCAAGGGAATTTGTAAGGGTAAATCAATGCCAAGGTGAGGAAGTATCTTACTCTCAAATTTAGTGTTCTTATGAATATGTTGAGATATGTTTTATGCAATTATATATATATATATATATATATACATATATGTGCCACTTCCCTTCCAAGATAGGGTGTTTATGGAACTAGATTTCTATATGTAGTCAGAAGAGCCATGTCTTGCGTATCCTTATGTGACAGAAAATAAAACTCAAGGTATGACTACCTTTTTACTCTTTATGTGAGTATGTATTGCAATATCTACATGAGTGTATGATGATATGACATTGGGCTGTGATGAGTATATGACTAGGGAGTAATGGTAGTGCTTGGACATTCATAAATGATGAATTTTAAATTTTGTATTGATGAATACTACAATATGAGCACATTTGATTTTCATAAGTATAGGGTGCAACATCTCTGCATGTTTGTTTTGTTGCTTGACATTGAATGGTACAAGATGCATGACTAAGAAAACAATGGCCATTAGTGAATGTGAACAAAATATGTGTAAGTTCAATATGTAAATATGTGTAAGTTCAATATGTAAATAAGTGTAAGTTCAATATGTAGATATATGTGAAATTGCTACATCTTAGGTGCTTGAAAAAGGAATGTAAGAGTACATCTTAAGTATAGTCTTTGTGCAGTCACTTAAGTGGTTATGGAGTGTTGAAATTAAATGTTGAATCAAATTGATTGATGGTTGTTGAGTATATTAATTTCCCAAAATTTCGTGGTGTAAATGACGTGCTTATTTAAATTGGATAAGTTAGATTTGCATGTGAGAATTTGTATGGACTTGTGTGTCTTGTTAATTGTACTTTGTGACAAACAGATGTCTATTGGTGTGTAAGATTTTTTTTTTGGGGTCGTTGTCTTTGGTCTCACATTGTCGTGAGCAGGAGTGGGGACATAGGGGAGACCCCCTGCTTTTGCGGTCGTTGAGTTGCTTGAGATCGATTGGCCTACCATTTGAATGTTTTGTCGCTTATGATGACAACATAACAAGTTATTTCTTATTGTTGTATTCTATGTGTATGTTGCATCACTTCGAGAGCCTTTTATGCATGCTCAGTAAGTCATTATATTCATGTCAAATTGCTTGGCATTGGTCACTTGTGAATGATGCATGCACATTCATGATGTGAGGTGCAAGACATGGGGGCTTTATTGTAGGATAAGGTTGGACAATGGTCACTGCCGAAGTATCATAATATCGTGTGCACAATGCAAAGGATAAGAGGGATTATTCCGTGCCACAGATATTCATAGAGTGCAAGGAGGACTAGTGTGAGTGGAACATGTCCATCTGCACTACATGATAAATTATTTTGTTTTCTTTTGTCCTTATAAATATGTATAGATGTCATTCGTATGATGTTCGATGGAACTGTGCAACGTAATTGTTGGTTGTACAAAGGTTAATACATGGAGGCCTGCATGGTTTAATGCCCTTATAGTGTTCATAATCATGGTTAAGCATATCCGAGTTCGTCGTGATATTTTTTAGTATGAATATATATATATATATATACACCTATGTACTTATGTATATTTATTCTATTTTACCTGTGATGTGGTTATTACATTGTGGTAGAGTAAGTCTTTCTCATTGAGTTTACAACCCATGCCTTAACGCTTTCAGGTACCATCAGGGGACACTTAGTTGCTCCAACTTCGCCACCACCTTCTTCTTGCTTGAGGTTTAGCCATAGTGCAGAGAGTATCTATTGGAGGAGTAGCAGACACTCATTTCGTAGCCCTTTGTCTCGGGTCAGTATTCATGTGTACATTTTCCCATGTTATGTCTAGAAGGCTCTATAGTTATATAGTTCACCTAGGTCTTAGGGAATGTCTAAATGAGAGAATGGTCTATATCTAACTAATGTGTTTCTTCTTGGAAACCATAGTTTTCGTCACTGTCAATTGTGTTGATGTTATGTTATGTATTTGCGTTGGTTATGAAATTCTCATCAGTGAATATAAAGAAAAAAATTCTATTTCTTTTCAAGAGTTGAGTGGAATTGTGAATACAGAATGTTCTATTATACGTAATCATGTAACTTTAAATGAATGATTTATGGTTCAAGGTTTTATCAAGTCGAGTCAAGGCTTACGGATTCTGGGAGGTATGTTCTTAGGTCCGTGCCAGTCACGTGTCTGGCCTATAGGTCATGACAAATCCGACTACCCAATGAATCTTTCTTCAGAACCACAACTTCATGATTAACAAAACAACACATAAATACACATGAAACTCAAGTTTACCAAAATTTTCATCACCCACAAAGATTTCACATTTTATTCATTTTGGTCCCTATACAAATGCCCTTATGCAATAATCTACTGCCACAAGCATCACATAATTCCTGATCACCAACCCATGGCTTACTCATGCCCGCAACTATTCCTACACACAAAAATCACACCACACAAGAATATGCCTCGCAAGAAATCACAAATCTTTACAATTATTGATATTTGTATAAAATTTCAATCTGGCCCTTAGGTTCACACAAACACCATAAATAGAATAAACACATTATCCAAATCATGAATAAAATCCCAGGTATTATATTATTATCCCTAACAAAAAATAAAAAAACAACACACACAACCATTAAAATATGATTGAACAAAGTAAAGTAGTCAACTTAACAAATAGAAAAGACAATACCTATGGTCCACAACTTCAAGTCCTTTAACAACAATGTCATCTTTACGAGTCTCCCTTATCAACCCAACACCAAATAGCTTATTAATGATATCTGACAATAACTGAGAATTAGAGAACCACAAACATACATAGCACACATCCTGGCACAACATATAAAACAAATTAAAGAAATCAAAATAGCAGCTCTTTGATTAGAAGATTGAGACCAGTATCTTTTTACAAGATATTTGTAATATCCCAGATAGCGGTGTGGACCCTCAAAAATAAAAGTGAGGAATTTATGGAATTAAAATAAATAAGTAAAAAAATAATAAATAATAATTAAGGACTTATTGGAAAATTTTATAAAGTTATATGGAGTTTTATTTTTGGTAATAGAGATAGGGAAAGCAACAAAATAAATTTAAGATTTTTGGGTGTGCTTAGGAATTTTAATAAAATTTTGTAGGGCCCGAGTGCATTATTAATTTAAGAAGGACTTGCCCCATATAATTTTAGCTAAAGATAAAAAAAATAAAAAAATAAAAAATACATGGCACTTAAGACACTTGACACGTGTACCATTTATTTACCATAGGATGAAGTATTGGCTTCCTCTAGAAGCCTCAGGGGGCTTCTCTTTGTGAGAAAAAAAAAAAGTGGGGAGACCGAGAGAGGGGGGGAGTGCAGCGGCGAGGGAGAGAAGAGAGAATGAGAGGTGGGGAGCCTCACCACCATGAACGCCGGCGATGTTTGGTCGGAATCCAGCCGATGATCGCCTTCTACTCCCCTTTCCGCTTCCATTCTTCCTCCCTTGCGTGCGAACAAGGGCCCAACCGAGAGAGCAGAGCGGATGACGATGAAGAGCTGCGAAGGGAGCTACTGTGCGACCTCCTTCACAAACCACCTCTGCCGGTGGTTCTAATGGCATGATCTGGCCGTTTTGCAGCCGGTGGACAGCCTCTCCATCAATTGCTGCACCGTGAGCCAAGGTAAGGTCCCTTCTTCATCTTTTTCCTTGATTTCGGCTCTTTGTTCCAATCCTTTGGCACTCAATGTTGTTCCAAAGCTTGGATTGCAAATTTAGCTTAGTTCTTGCCCCTTTCTACTCCATATTAAAAAAAAAAAAGAGTATAGTTTCTGAATTTTTTGTGTTGGACGTGAATATGGTGGAAGATGAAGTGGTAAAAGTGAAATTGGAAAAATAGAAGTCTTGGGAACAAAATTCCTAAATTAATTCATCAATTGGAAGTCTTTTAAGATAAATCCTAGTCCTAAATTGAGAGTGATGTGGGAATCGGAATTTGAGTCTATATTTAAGAAACTCTTATCATGGACCTTAAGTGAATGAATGGAAGATTTTAATCCCTATTTGACCTTAAGTATGAAATTGGTAATGGTTTCATATTAGAAGTTGTGATAGGAGAATCCTAAGAATGTAGGTTTATGTTAAAATAAAGGAAAAGAAAATAGAAGAATATGGAAATAATGGAAATTTAAATGGTTATTCATAAAGAATTAGTTCAACCTTTTATTCGTCTTGAGAGAAATTTGACATAGTAAGTTATAATCCTATGGATTGATTGTGTCTTTGATTAAGGCTAAATGGTAGAAAACTAAAAGGAAAAATTGGGTTAATTGAAGGAATGTCAGATGATATATCTTTATAAATTGTTATTAAATGAACTAGAGCGGGTGGTTTGGAGCAGTTAAATAGAGTTAGAAATAAATCTATGAAGTGATCAGAAATGATAGAAGGAAAAAAATGGGAATATATATATATATATATATTTATACAAGAACCATACTTTTGAAGGATTATTAGATTATGTGGTTGGTTGTAGAAGGTAAATTGAATTTTTTTTTTTTGAATTATGAAATTATATTAAACTGTTATATTGGCAAATTATTTCTATATAGCTAGATATTGAAATCTCATCCTTGATTCAAATTGTGGCTTATTAGAAGTAAAGATAATTTTAGTGTTTTAATTGAGTGTAGCATAATGTAAGGAAATCTCTGTTTTACTATGTTTATATTTCCATAATATTGACTAGTATAAGTATGACAATTGAATAAATTATGATATCATACGTTGACAAGATTCGTGTAATCCATGAGAAATTTTATGTGGTATGTTTTGGTAAGTTTTTAACGATGGAATTTGTGCTTGACTCCATAAACTTGATATATGATGTATTACTCTCAGTCGATGAACATGATGTATGAATCTCATGTTGATTGCATAATGTGAGTGTATGTTAGTTGAACTTTATGTGACCAGAGAACGTTCTCCTGTGGCGTGATTTGATATGGTAAAAAGTGATTGAGTTCTTAAAGATTATTATTGTGTTGCATAAACCTTATTGAGATGTGTTGAATGAGTATGTACATGATATTTGTGAAATGTGATGGTGATTGTGTATGTGTTTGGAAAGAAAGACAAGCATGGTGGTGCACCCCATGAAGAATCTACATGGAGCAATAAGGGTGGAGGTTTATATTTGGAGCTTCTATCAAAAAATAAAAAAAAGATTTATATTTGGAGCGATGAGAGTGGATGCGGCGGGGGCTGCGGCCTCGGGCAACGATCTAGTGGTACTCTGGACAACCCGATTGGTACAGGAACTCTGTGATTGAAATGCTTGTTTGTCTGTTCTGTGCCTATGTGTTAAATGTGGTTGATCTCACTTAATTGCTATGAACAGTGTGAGATTTATTGGAATTGGAATGTGACACCTTTAAGGTTGAAATTGTCTTGGTTATGGTTGAGCATGATTACATGGATGTATGTATTTGTGTATAAACATCTTTGTACGTATATTTTCATGATCAAATCAATGGCGTTTTATATGATGACATTGATGGGTATGATGCATATTGCAAGAAGTAATGGTATGTGCAGGTATGTTATGTAGTTAACCGAATTTCTTTCATTATTGTCTACATGCATATGGTAAAAAGGACAGGTATTAAAATTATTTTGAGTTCAGTATCTTGCTCACTGAGCTTGTGACTCATTTATTTTATTTAATTTTCTTAGAACAGGTGAATAATGAAAATTCGACGTAAGGAGTGGCTGAACCGTTCTGCAAGACCCTAATTGTTCCTAGGGTTGTATTCTTGTCCTGTTCTTTATGTTTTGATAACTCTGAGTTGCTCTGTGGTCTGATAGGTTCCTTAAGGAGTTTGGGGTTATGTATGTAAAATGTGTTCTATGAAAAAGATAACAGAGATTGTTAATATATTATACTTAGATGTGAGACTTTCATAGAAGCATTTATCTATAGGAAATCATGTTATTCTTAAAAATTAATTCTGTGTTCAGTATGCTTTTGCATATATATATATATATATATATATATCAGGTTATATATGTATAGTGAGATATCAAGGCAGGTTTACGGAGATGAAGTAAGATTCACTTTTGTGCCGGTCATATGTCCAGGTTTGGAACGTGACAATATCCAACAAGCCAACAAATCGAAACCCATACCTTGGAATTCTCATGTTATCCTCAACAACACAAACAACAGTACAGTATGGAAAATTTATTTTATAAGTATGTTTTGTTGTTCGGTTACCACCAGTATCCTCACCAACCAAAACCTGAGACATAACAACCATGACCTTAACCCTTTACAGCTGCTTCACATGAGCAATATCGCTAACTAAATTAAGCTTTTGATTCATGCTAACACCACATCCACAAGCAATCAAACCACTACCTAACTAGAGAATACTATCAATTGAGCACGTCCACTATTTATAACTCGAGAAGATGTGACATTGTTGAGCAATACACGCTAACCACAAAATCAATGCACACAAAAAAGAACAATCGATAACCATGCCAGATAACACAAGATACTATAGGAAATCTTGGATGAGTAATCTTAGGAGATATTTCAAGAAAGATAATTTGTTCCGAAAGTTAAGGGAATTAGTTGTCGACTTTCTTTGTTTCTTTGGTTTTTTAATCGGATTAGGATAAGATTTTATTTATTTTTATTTTTTGTTTCTTAGTTTTTTAAGGATTGAATGGCTAAATTATGGCCTCGTTTTTCTTATTTATATTTGGACCATTCATAGAATACATACAATATACATAATTAATAGAACCTTTCTTTCTTCATGGTATCAATGCACGTCTAGGATTTTTGGAAAAAATACCACCTTCACTTCTCATTAATCCTAGCATGGCTGGTTCCTTTCTTATTCTCTCTAGCATTCATAGTTGTTTCTCTTTTCCTAGTCATTTTCTTTTCACCTATTATTTGACCCTATTCAATTATGATGGATGTTGCATCATCTCTCTTGGGTATGTGTTCATTGACACTTTTAGGTGATGCTCTTATCTCTCTTGGGTTAAATGCTTTAGGTAATGGGCTTAGGAAAGTCTGAATCCTTGACTCTAGAACTATGGACCATGTGACCCATACTTTAAATAAATTCAAAACCTATACCCCCTATCCTAGCAATAGAAATATTGTTGTTGTTGATGGTTCTACAACCATAGTAGTAGGAATAGGAGATGTCTAGGTCACCCCAAAATTGGTGCTTAAAACTGTTCTTCATGTTCCCCAATTATCCACAAATTTGGTTCCATACAAAATTTTACAAAAGATCTAAGTGGTTGTGTTATATTTCATGATTTCTTTTGTGAATTTCATGACAAAGGTTCGAGGAAGAGGATTGGACTTTTCAAAGAGCATAATGGACTCTATTACTTGGATACATCAAGTCAACAAAAACTCAGTAAATCTATCCTATCTAAGTTGTTTTCTTCTTCTAATAAGGATGTCGTCTAGTTACATCATAGGCATCTAGGTCATGTGTCTTTTCCTACCTTGAAAATAATGTTCCCCTCTTTGTTCAAGGGATTGGATATTCAGTCTTTCATTGTGACATTTGTGAGTATGCAAAACACACTTAGTGTACCATTTCCCATTAGTAATAAAATATTTTCTTTTCTTCTTTCTTTAATCCATAACGATATTTGGGGGCCATCAACTATTCCAAACATCTCAGGGTCTAAGTGGTTTGTCGTACTTATTGATGATTGCACCAAAGTCTCTTGGATATATTTACTCAAAAACAAGTCTAATGTGAGTCATATTTTTCCAATCTTTCACACAATGATTCAAAATCAATTTGGAACCAAGATAAAAGCACTTTCATTCGGACAATGCTTATGATTATTTCAATCAAATGCATGTATTTCCAAAAAGAAGGAATCATACATGAATCATCTTGTGTCATGACTCTGCAACAAAATGGAGTGGCAGAAAGAAAAAACCAACATCTTCTTGAGTGCACTAAAGCCTTATTGTTTCAACAAAATGTGCCAAAAATGTATTAGGGAGAAGTTGCACTCAAATCAGCCTATGTCATAAATAGAAATTCCTTCCAAGGTCTTAAGGTTTCAAAGTCCATTAGAAAACGTGTCCAAGTTCTACCCCGATATTTGATTTTCCTTAATCTCATTCCTCGGGTTTTTTAGTGTATTTCCTTTGTCCATGTTCAGTCATAACCATGAAAAATTAGATCCTCGTGCAATTAAGTGTGTCTTCATGGGGTACTCTTCTCAAAAGGGTTACAAATTTTATCATCCACCTACGAAAACAAGCCCTATTTCACCATTCCTTATCTTCATGATGAGTTACATACACTTGAAGATAAGGAGTTAAACTTTCCACCACTAGAGTTGTCCAAATCTGAGTCTCAAGCATATGTTTCAGAATCTGAGGGGTTGGAAGGAAAAAAGGCAGGAGATGGAAATTTTTTTTACCAATTTCGGTTTGACCAGTTGTATGCAAGGAGAGGAGATCCCACCATAACTACAAGACAAGAACAATCCTTTGAACCAAGCTCCAAAAATGAGGTAACTGAGTTAATTGAATATGAATTCTACATCACCAACAGACCATCCTTCTTCCAACCCTGAACCACCTTGTCCTAAGTCTCTTAACCTTGACCAAGACCTACACAAATGTACCAAAAGTCCCTTATAAACTCATTGTCTCACTTTGTGTCTTACGAGAAGTTTTCCCCAAGCCATCAAATTTTCCTTTTCACATTAACATTGTTTCTATTCTTAACTCATTGTTTGAGGTATTATCAAAAAAATATGGACACTTGCTACGAAAGTAGAAATGGATGCATTAGAGAAGAATGGGATTTGAGAGTTGGTTGATTTACCAAAAGGTAAGAAAATGGAGGGCTGTGAATGTAGTAAAATTTAAGGTAGACATGTCCCTGAAACGCTACAAGGCAAGTCTAGTTGCAAAAGGATACATGCAGTATGGAGTAGATTATCAAGAAATGTTTGTTCCGATAGCAAAGATTAATACAATGAGGATTTTGTTGTCCTCGGTTGCTAATTTTGATAGGGAATTGCAGTTATATGATGTAAAGAATGCATTCCTTCACGGAGAATTAGAAGAGGAGATTTATATGAGCATTCCAATAGGATTTAGTGGGGTAGACAAGAACAAGTTTTTTTCAATTAAAAAAAAGCTTTATATGGGCTGAAACAATCCCCACGTCCTTGGTTTGGATGATTTGCCAAGGTGATCATAGCTAGTGGATACAAGCAAAGTCAAGGAGAAAAGAAGGCCTTAAAGCGGTGTCTAGCCAACAAATTCGAAATAAAAGATTTAGGAAGATTGAAGTATTTTCTTGGAATTGAGGTGGCTCGATCAAGTTGGAAAATTTTTTTTTTCTCAACAACAGTATGTTACAAACCTACTCATGGAAACAAGTATGATAATTAGCAAACTGGTTGGAACTACCATTGAACAAAATCACAGGTTAAGTGAGGCTCTTGGGAAAAGACAATAAATAGAGAGATGTACCAAAAACTTGTTGGAAAACTCATCTATCTTGCACATACTATACCAGACATAGCTTACTCAGT
Organism: Biancaea sappan; assembly: GCA_037074585.1. Classification (NCBI taxonomy): domain Eukaryota; kingdom Viridiplantae; phylum Streptophyta; class Magnoliopsida; order Fabales; family Fabaceae; genus Biancaea; species Biancaea sappan. Next base: position 39,420,900 of record CM073494.1, read on the forward strand.
TAGTGTTATCAGACAGTTTAGGCATGATCTTAGAGAAGTTCACTTACAGACAGTCTACCGAGCACTTTATTACTTAAATGCACATCCAGGGAAGGGAGTTATATTCAAAAAGGGATCTGTAATTGATCTGGCAATTTACATAGATATAGACTTTGCAAGGTCTCCAGTCAATAGGGCAATTAACTTCTAGCCATTGTACCTTCCTTGGAGGAAACTTGATATCCTGGAGAAGCAAGAAACTGTTAGCTCTAATGTATTATGCTATAAGTTTTGATGATGACAAATATGTGGGAATTATAGTATGATTTAATCATTTTGGCCCAAATGAATGATTTAATTTTCTTGGCCCAATGTATGATTTAATCTTTCTTAGCCCAAATAGTATGATTTAATCTTCTTGACTCAGATGAATGATCTTCTTGGCCTAAATAGTATGATTTAATCTTCTTGACCCAGATGAATGATCTTCTTGGTCCAAATGTATGATTTAATCTTTCTTAGTCCAAATAGTATGATTTAATCTTCTTGGCCCAAATGCACGATTCAATCTTTCTTAGCCCAAATATATTTAATGCTTTATATATTTAAATATAGTAGTATAAATTGATTTTTAATAAAGTTTATTGGTTGTTGAAAAAGTATGATAAAGTTTATTGGGTGTTGTAATATAATTTGAAAAAGAATATCTTTTACTGTAGCACTTTTGAAAAAGAAATTTGATTGTTGAAAAAATATGATAAAATTTATTGGTTGTTGAAAAAGTATGATAAAGTTTATTGGGTGTTGTAATATAATTTGAAAAAGAATATCTTTTACTGTAGCACTTTTGAAAAAGAAATTTGATTGTTGAAAAAATATGATAAAGTTTATTGGTTGTTGTAATAAACTTTGAAAAAGAATACTTTTTACTTTAGCAAATTTGAAAAAGAATATTGATTGTTGAAAAAGGTTGATAAAGTTTTTTTGGTTGTTGTAGAAAGGTTGAAAAATGATGATGAAGTTTACTGTAGCAATTCTGACTAAAGCAGTCACTGTAGCATCAAGGTTTCACTATATAAAGGGGACTTCACAACACCATTTGCATCAAGCTTCAATTGTTTTATTTCTCATATTATCTTGAGTTTTATTCTCTCTAAATTGCTAGAGAACAATTCTGAGCTTAATTTCTGCGTTATTTACACTTTGAGAGTGTCTACCATTATTTTCCTTAAGCCTTTAAATTTAGTTGCTCAAGGATTGGTTCCTTGAGTTAGTGTTTGAGAGAAAACACGTTGTAAGGGGGAGAGACACCCTTGAGGGAGAAAAGATCTATGTTGTAGTGGTTTACAAGTACCCGGATTAAACTTGCAATTATAGTGGAAATACTCAAGTGGTCTCTTGAGGACTGGATGTAGGCTTGGGATTAGCCGAACCAGTATAAATCTCTGAGTTTGCTTTCTCTATCCCTACTCTATTTACATTTGAAGTTAATTAATTAATGCTTTGCGTTTATATTTGATTTCTACCTTAAGTATTAATTAATTTGTGTAGATTTATATTTGCTCCTTAATTCCTTGCACTATAAATTTATTCATCTTGATAAACACTTTGATTTTCTGAATTAAATTATTATCTTTAACATTGTCCAATTTCAGAAAATCATTTTAACTTCCAATTAAGTTTTGTGAAAATTTTTATAAAACCCAATTCACCCCCCCTCTTGGGATCCAACCATTTCTTTCAGAAACAAAGTGTGGTAGCAAGGTCAAGTGTTGAAGCGGAGTTCAGAGATGTGGCAGCAGGAATATGAGAATTATTGTGGGTCAAAATTATCCTAGAAGAGCTAAAGATTCAATGGAACGAGCCGATGGAGCTATACTGTGATAACAAGTCAGCTATAACCATAGCCTACAACCAAGTGCAACATGATCAAACAACACATAAAGATAGATAGGAACTTCATTACAGAAAAGCCAGACAATGGACTGATTTGTATTCCATATGTCTCAACAGGACTTCAACTTGCAGATGTGATGACAAAGGGACTGTGTAGCAATATGTTTCATGAGAATTTTGCAAGTTGGGAATGGAAGATCTATATTCACCAGCTTGAGGGGGAGTGTACGAAATCTCAAATGAGTAATCTTCAGAGATATTTCAAGAAAGATAATCTATTCATAAAGTTAAGGGAATTAGTTGTAGACTTTCCTTGCTTATTTGGTTTCCTAATCGAATTAGGATAAGATGTTATTTATTTTAATTTTTCGTTTCCTAGTTTTTTAAGGATTGAGTGGTTAAATTGTGGTCTCTTTTTCTTTATTTATATTTGGACCATCCTTAGAATAGATACAATATTCAAAATTAATAAAATTTCATAAACTGACTTTCTTCACATACACAACAAACCAATGAGGATAAATGCTCCAATTGCAAACTTGATGCACATTAGAAGACAATACAAAACGCTGCAAGAAAAACTCCCACCCTAACTATCACCATCAACAAACCACTCAACAACACCAACAATCTGTGCACACAATGTAGCCTTGTCAAGCCCCGAGCCACAAAATAATTTTGTACACATCAATAAATTGGCATAACCAACTAGACAAAGCATATTTCTTTAGCTCAATGTATCATCACCATTATTAACATGGCAATGCCAGGTCACTTATCTCAATAAACACAATAGCAGACGTGGCAAAAGCATTCATCTAGAATGCTTACCAAACAGTCACGCTCCAACCCCAAGCACATGATCAGCATGGTAAGTGAAATTTCTCCACTACTGTGAGCCTAAACTAGGTTCATATCACACCACAAGTGAGAATAATACAAAAGTAAACAATAAGTGAATACCATTATTTCAAAAAAGACGCAATTCCATTTAGATATAAAGTGTGGTCACAATGTTCCAAAGTATTCCAATAAGAATTGTCATATTGGAATGTCCACAAACATAGTCCATAAAAGAATAAAAAATGGGTTCCACCTACAATATCAAGTCAAACATAACCATGAACAACATTCCGCTAATAATCCACCTATGTAACTACAGAGTGATTCTATTATTGCAATCCAAAAAAAAAAATTTATGAAACGAACTCAAGAAATAAAAGGGGATCTTGGATGTCAACTACTCTGCTACTTTTAGAATGGAGGCTCCTTACCTACTAAAGGATTTGAAAATTTTGAAAGAAAAGAAATGAGTGAGAAACTTAGTGAGAAGATAAATCTACTCTACTACATATATTAAAGATATAATTTTTACATAAAATAGATGAGCACAACATTTGGGTAAACTCTGTACATAACAACAATGCACAACACATAAGGCAAACCACATGACAATCTTTCAAATTTCATTCCCTAACAAATTTCAACACCATCCACATTATCATGTCGTTTGCCTACAACCCTAACCACATCCCCCTTATCTCTTCAATAAATGTACCTACTCTTATCATTCCTCTAATGATTTTATAATTGTATCCACCCTTATTGATTCAATACCATGGGGTGCACCACCATGCCAACCTCCATTATCACAATCACAAAAAATCATTTCATAGCTATCACAATTCAACAAATAGACAATTTGTAGCCATAGAATCAATTCATCACTAAAATAGCATCATTTTCAATCCACGATGTTCTACAATATTCAATACTTGCTCCATTATTTTTGCGAAATTGTGAGAATGGAAACCATACAGTAACACATATCAATTACCAAGGTAAAGCATTTCATAAGATATCAACCCAAGACAAAGTCAATGAATATATAACTTACCATACTATGTTTGTTTCATTTGTTCTATCACAAGTTTAAATATCAAATCCACAAGTAATTTGGGATTCAAGATAAAAGAGCAATAACTTCAAGGCAAGGTAGGTTTACCTACTCACCTTAGGTCCAAGCTACGAAATTCTACTCTTTTTCAGAATTTAAAGATCAATGGATGAATGCCTTAGGATTCTTGTGAAGATATAGCATGAAAAAGGATGAGAAAAGTGGGAAAAATGTGAAGATTCCAAGTTCAGACGTCCATGCTTAGGCACCAACAAAGGTGCTTTTTGGACTTGGGCACCTAGCGCCCACCATCCCAAATGCACACTCTGTTATGCGATTTCTAGCTTCTCTTTTCTCTAATTAACTACCCAACACTTTCCCTCATTAATGCTCACTTCCAACCTTCATTTAAGCCTACACAACCTCCATAAACATCATAAAATTTCCCAAAACATCAAGATTAAATTAAAACAATACAAACACTCCATCTGACCCAAAATTTTTAGAGTTCTCTTTTGCAAAAGCTAATGCAAGAACTTCATTGTCTTAGCCCAATCTCACCAATTTTAAGTATGGGAATCACAAATGTATCATAGAGAATCATAAAGAGAGCAATTTATGATCAACTCACATGATTTTATCCAAGAAATCTTTCATTCTAGAGCCTAGGATTTTGACATACAAAAATCTAGAGAGGATGGGAGAAAGGGTGGTTACCTTGCTTTAATCTTAGTTTCCAGTGTAGAGGGTGGTTGCCAGAGCTTGTAGGTAACCAGAAAAATAAAGGAAGAGTGGTAGGTGTGATTGTTGTGGTAGTAATAGGTGTTGAAAGGAGGAGAAGTGTGTGTTGTGAGTGAGGCATATGGTATGGTGTAGGGAGGGTTGGAGGTGTAATAAAATATGGCCTCTTTCCTAAATTGCCCATGGTTTACAAGAAAATGGAGTGGTCACATTAAGGGTAAAAATGGGAACTTCACATTTCACACACTAACTTGAACATATCATGCGTCATATAAATTTCCCATATGATTACAAACCACATGCTCATTATAATTTATACAAGGATCATAAAAATTCAAGCATTTGGCAATTTGCCCAAAATTTTTCATCTACTTCATGTTAGTCCCTTAGACAAAATTTGTACATTCAAGTTCACATACATATGCAAATTTTAACATAAAATTTCACAAATATTACATAAACATACCAAACAGTATGAAAATAAACCAAGGTGGCATGCATTTAATGTGCATGAAATGTGTCATACAATGTTGCTTGTATACACTAACGTTAATTTTAAACATGTTACAGAACACCGGTCTTACAATATACTACATTATTAAATTTATGCCATCAACAAAACACATAATATAAAAAATAGCACATAAATCATACTAAAGGCACCAGCTTTGCCTACATAAAGCATTCCTAAATTAAACTTACATTAAATAAAACAAATGATTTTATGTCACTACAACAAAACCAAACTATCATCCCACTATTTGGGTCTTGCCGATCGATCACAATCAATATATTACATTACTTGATTCCAATAACTTTATTTCATCGCTTTAACACTCTTACACATTAATAACCTCACTAACAAGCACCAGCATTATATACATAAAGAGTTCCTAGCATTTTCCCCTTTGCTTAATGTAAAACTTGTAAGAAAAAAAGAAAAGAGAATAGAACGCTAAATGCGCAAAATCAATATACTTTGATTGCGACTTATTTGTAATTATGCAATATCATCATCCTTCATTACAATATCCGATCCTACATTCAAAACCCAATAATCACCAATTGTCTTGCTTTTTTTTTTCTTTGGACATAATTGTCTCTCATTCGCATCCTTTTTTTTAATGAATAACAGACAGCTATTGTCCTCTACAATAGCTAAATTCAAACGTTGTACTATTGCTTGAGCTGTGATAAGCTTTTCCTTACAAATCTACATTTGAAATTTTTAAATTTACACCATTAATCAATAAACATTTCTTAGTATTTGTTTCTATGTTAAAATTTAATGATCACTTAAGATTTTTTCCACAATATATTATCTCTGATATTGAGAAGACAATCATTGATCAAATCTACATTTAACACCACCAAAAACTATGGTAATCAAAGTCGAGATCTTACACATGATCAAAAAAATGCATAAAATAGATCGAATCGCAAGATTAAATCAAGGATCGTAAGATCCTATGAATTTTTTTATAAATATAAATAAAAAATTTATATGGTTGACTAAAATTTTTAGACAAGTACAAACTTATCTAAATGTCAATACACATTCATAAAACATGTCAAATATTTCAAAAGTGACAAAATATTACATAACTACATCTAAAGTCATCAAAATATAAATTTCATATATTAAACAAGTCATTGAAATATATATATATATATATATTCATTAGAACTACTGAATAAGATGTTAATCCCATGAAAATAAATGCTTATTTTTGGCTTTTGGCTTAAAAAATAGAAATAAGGATTAGATTTAGTTAGAATTGCTACCTATGATCAAGATCATGATGTTAATCCCAGAATAAGGATTTGATACATGTCACTCCCCAAAACCAGAACATGTAACCAACACAGAATCTAGGGATATGCCTCCCAAGATTTGTAAGCTTAAACTCAACCATAAGGAATCCCACCACAAACATGAACATGAACAAGGAGAAACAATATAAGTTCAATTCTGGGAATGTAATTAACCATACATTCATTTGAAAGTCTTGCTTAAATAATTTTTCATTAACATATATGTGTGTATATATATATATATATATAACAAATCAAACCCCAAGACCTGGGTGACCTATATAACTACAGAGCGTTCTAAACCAAGGCTCATTCCAAATGAACTACTACCAACCCAAGCACGAGAAGGGTCGCCTGATATGCCTCCCAAGATTTGTAAGCTTAAACTCAACCATAAGGAATCCCACCACAAACATGAACATGAACAAGGAGAAACAATATAAGTTCAATTCTGGGAATGTAATTAACCATACATTCATTTGAAAGTCTTGCTTAAATAATTTTTCATTAACATATATGTGTGTATATATATATAAAACAAATCAAACCCCCAAGACCTGGGTGACCTATATAACTACAGAGCGTTCTAAACCAAGGCTCAATCCAAATGAACTACTACCAACCCAAGCACGAGAAGGGTCGCCTCGAAGGTTTCACTACTTCTCTAACAAATACTCATATTCTTTTGCAAGATCTAAAAAATGTTAACCACATAGTATGAATTTGAAAAACTTAGTAAGTAGATAAGATTACACAAGCGTGTGTGAAACACATCAAGTAGCAACATTGGCATCAACATGCATACATGAATCATAGCAAGGCACACAAGAAAATTTTAGGAAAATACATCTTAGTATACATACGTGTATATATATATATATTTGCATAGTAAGCCTTACGGTTCTTATCCGAATTAACCATCCCAATGCCCAATAACCTAATTCGATAATCTGTGACCTCAAAGGTCATGTCACCCAAGCATAACCCACACAATCGCATATCTCACACATTATACAAGTTAATCACCACATATCACAATCAATTCACAATTAAGGAGATTCACCCAATCCATCAACACACGTTGTTTCACAAGGGGTATGAACTATCCATCATACTGTATTCTTCTAATGGACAATGATTCACATGGGTATAAACTATCCATCATACCATATCCCAATGAACAATGATTCACAGGGGTATGATTTATCCATCATACTGTATCTTGTCAACACACAATAATTCAACCATGGGTATGAACTATCCATCATAATTCTTCCAATGGACAATGATTCATAAGGGTATCAACTATTTATCATACCATATCCTAACAAACAATGATTAACAGGGGTATGATCTATCCATTATACCGTATCCCTACAACATACAATAATTCAACGATGGTTATGAACTATCCATCATATCATAGCCTCTCAACATTCAATGATCTACATCATTACTAGCACATACATTTCACATGAAAAAACTATGACATTAAACACAATCAATGCAAGTCCATGTCCACAACCATCTGTGGCACGATAAGACTCATTCTCAGTTTCTTTTTACCCCGCAACATAATCCCATATTGCCCTATATGTATACATCATAGCAATTCACATCCCCAAATAGCACAACACCTGTGAGCTAAATACACAGATAAGTGTACGTTTCCAATTCTCTAACACTGAGCAACATAATACCTATGTTACTATATGCATAATTACTGTCACATCCCAAAAATTGAGCATGTGAAAAGATACTACTCATTTGATATAATTCTCAAACATACGTTATATACATATATTCTGTAAGGTTTTACATTCAACCTTAATCATTCATTCCACACTACAGAATTATATTCATCTGATAAGCAAATATAGATATACATAGTCTGATATTTCTATCTCATCGCAAGCCTAGGAGACCTATAGAAAGTACAGAGCGTTCCTAGTATCCACATTAATAAGTACTGGTATTCCACCAGACAGAAATAGAGGATAATTCCAAGGGGCTTCTATTCTTCAAACGGATACTCTTGTTCTTTGTTTTCTGTATCTGAAAAAAATAATCATAGGGAGTGTGACTTTATTTAAAAACTCAGTAAGTAAATAACTGTACTATACAAAATATCAAAAGTACAAATACCACATTTACTCATATAATTAATTGTCTTATACATCGAGTAGTATGGGACTCTAACCCTTTCAACTCGTGTATAGGTTTCATAGATATGCACTGAGTAGTATGGGACTTTAACCCTTTCAAACTCGTGTATGAGCTTTCTTAGATATACACCGAGTAATATGGGACTTTAACCCTTTCAAACTCGTGTATAAGCTTTCTTAGATATACACCGAGTAGTATGGGACTTTAACCCTTTCACACTCGTGTATTAGATTTCTTAGATATACAACGAGTAGTATGGGACTTTAACCCTTTCACACTCGTGTATTAGATCCCGTATATCTTTACTCATTAATAAGATAGTGAGAATTCATCACATAGTACAATTGTCATGAAATAAATAATTTCTACATACTCTTATTTCTATTGATCATCATATACTCCCATATGAAAAATTAATTGCTTATTATCCAAATAATATTGTAAATGAGACTTATATTGTACTTTGACTAGTAATATCAAATTAGCTGAGCAAGGTTATTCACTCACCTTGATGTTTGTCCAAGTTTACCTTGTTCCACACTAGAATTTGTGTAGGAAAATTTCCTAGTAAAATATATTACAAGGAATCATAAGAAAGGAAACAAAATCATGAAAATACGTAAAATTTTCTGACTGCTACAGTAACGGGTTGCTACAGTAACTGTTTGCTACAGTAACGGTGACTGCTACAGTACCGTTGACTGCCGACACTACAGTACTGCTACAGTAACCCGAAGAAAATTTTTCAGATTTTGTTTCGAAATTTCTGGTCGCTACAGTAACTCGATTTTTTTGCAGAAGTTTTTGCAGAAATTTCTAACAAATTCATCCTTTCCTTTCTTGTTTCAAAACCATAATTTCAACTCTTTTAACCGATTATAACTCAAATATAACTTCTAAAACAACTGAGATTCACGAATTATCATCAAAATCTTCAAGAACAAAACCTCCTCTGATCTTCTACATAAACTGAAATTTAAGGAAAATAATCGGATTAAAGCTTACCTTTGATCCTTACAAAGCTTTTGAACCGAACAAATAATCGAAACTCTGAAGATCAAGGGAAGGATTTGAGAAGAAAATGAAGAACTGAGAGAGAAATGCTTTTCTGCTTCCTTCGGCTGAGTGAAAAATGAGGGTTACTATTGAAACTTTATATTAAATATTTCTAATGGGTTATTCAATAACCCATGGGTATCCATGACCCAACATCCAAACCCATCCAGTCAATTTACAATAAATGGACTAATTGACCATTCTGAAACCACTTTTCCATGAATTTCACCATTCTTAGAATATATCCCTCATTGTGCAAATATTTAGTCCAGTCATTTAACTCAATTTTCATAAATAATATTCAAAGAGAACAATTAAATATGAAAATTAAAAATGACCAAAATAAATAACTAAAGTAACGTTGTAGAATTCTAAAATACTCTTAAGCGAATTATATTCTGAAATTAACGGGTATTACATTCTACCCCCCTTAAAAGAATTCGATCCTCCGAATTAAAATCTTACCTCAAGTTTCAAATAAATGTGGATAGTTTTTCCACATCTCATCTTCTGCTTCCCACGTAGCTTCCTCGCGAGAATGATTTCTCCAAAGAACCTTGACAGTAGAAATTTCTTTGGTACGCAATTTTTTGACTTTTCTATCAAGGATAGCTACTGGTACCTCTTCGTAGGTGAGAGTTTCATCAAAATGAACTTCTTGGGGTTGAATGACATGAGAAGGATCAGGAAGATACTTCCGTAGCATGGACACATGAAATATTGGATGAACTCCCTCTAGGTTGGAAGGTAGGTCTAGGCGATATGCCACATTACCCACTCTGTCAACAACCTCATATGGGCCAACATACCTCGGACTAAGCTTGCCTTTCTTCCCGAATCTCATTACTCCCTTCATAGGTGAGATTCGTAAGAAAACCATATCACCTATTGCAAATTCAAGGTCACGTCGTCGGTTGTCCGCATAAGACTTCTGTCTACTCTGAGCAGTTAACAACTTCTCTCTGATCAGTTTAACTTTATTTATATCTTCCTGTATCATCTCAGGTCCAAATATTTTGGTTTCACCAAGTTCAAACCAACCTATAGGAGATCGACACCGTCTCCCATACAAAGCCTCAAAAGGTGCCATCTGAATACTGGCTTGGTAACTGTTGTTATAAGCAAATTCAATAAGAGACAAATGATCTTCCCAACTTCTACTGAAATCCATCACACAAGCTCTTAGCATATCCTCTAAAGTCTGAATTGTCCTTTCGGACTGTCTATCAGTCTGAGGATGGAATGCTGTGCTAAGATTCACTTTGGTACCCAAAGCGTCTTGAAAGACTTTCCAGAACCGAGAAGTAAACTGAGGTCCTCGATCTGATATAATGGATATTGGTACACCATGAAGTTTCACTATTTCTTTAACATAAATTCGAGCAAGTTTTGCTACATTGAAAGTGGTATGAACAGGAAGAAAATGTGCTGACTTAGTAAGTCGATCCACTATGACCCATATTGAGTCATTTCCTTTTGTTGACCGAGGTAAACCTACTACAAAATCCATAGTGATCCTTTCCCACTTACATTCGGGAATATCTAGTTTTTGCATCAATCCAGATGGTCGTCGATGTTCAGCTTTAACTTGCTGACAAGTCAAACATCGAGCTACAAAGTCAGTCACGTCTCGCTTCATGCCCTCCCACTAGTAAACTTGTTTCAAAGATTCAATGTTGGGGACACAAAGTCTCCCATTAAACCATAAGACTCCTTCTTCATCTACCAAGAAACTTGGTGCTAGACCTTGCCTTGCCTTATCTCTGATTTTGACCATATCAATGTCATTTTCTAAAGTTGCTTTTACTTTTTCTACAAGGGATGATCTAACTATTAAATGAGCCAGAAATGTACCTGACTCAGTGATCTCGAAGAATACTCCATCAGCTTCCAATTCTTGTAGTTCATGTATTAGAGATCTCCTTATAGTGGCAATGTGAGCTAAACTTCCCATAGACTTTCGACTTAGAGCATCGGCCACTACATTTGCTTTACCTGGATGGTAAAGGATGGTATAATCATAATCTTTCAGAAGTTCCATCCACCTTCGTTGCCTTAAATTGAGATCTCTCTGCTCAAAAATGTACTTAAGGCTTTTGTGATATGTAAAAATTTTACAAGTTTCCCCATACAAGTAATGTCTCCATATCTTTAGGGCAAACACTACAGCTGTCATTTCCAAATCATGAGTGGGGTAATTCAATTCATGCTTTTTAAGCTGACGTGAGCTATAAGCTATGACTTTACCATGTTGTATCAACACACATCCTAAGCCTATCTTTGAGGCATCACAGAATACAGATTAACCCCCTGGTCCTGATGGTAGGATTAAGACTGGTGCAGAAGTTAAACACTCTTTCAATTGGGTGAAACTTTGCTCACATGAATCATCCCAAATGTATTTAACATTCTTTCGGGTTAACTTATTTAATGGGAGAGCTGTCTTTGAGAAATCTTTGACAAAGCGACGGTAATACCCTGCTAAGCCAAGAAAACTACGTACTTCCGACACAGTTGTTGGTCTAGGCCATTGTTTTACTGCTTCAATTTTATTTGGATCTACATGAATACCTTCTTGGGAAATAACATGTCCCAAAAATGTTACATGACTCATCCAGAATTCACATTTTGAGAGCTTTGCGTACAACTGATGCTCTCTCAATGTCTGAAGCACTATTCTCAAATACTCAGTATGTTCCTCATGACTCTTTGAATATACCAAAATATCATCAATGAATACAATTACAAACTTATCAAGGAATGATTTGAACACTCTGTTCATTAAATCCATAAATGCTGCTGGTGCATTTGTCAACCCAAAAGACATCATGAGAAACTCATAATGGCCATACCGTGTACGAAAAGCAATTTTAGGTATATCATCATTCTTAATTCGTAACTGATGATATCCAGACTTTAGGTCAATCTTTGAGAAATATTTTGCTGCTTGAAGCTGATCAAACAAATCATCTATCCTTGGTAAAGGATACTTATTTTTCACTGTGACTTTATTCAGCTGACGATAATCTATACATAATCTCATAGAACCATCTTTCTTTTTCACAAAAAGAACAGGAGCATCCCAAGGTGAAAAACTTGGGTGAATGAACCCTTTGTTCAACAAATCTTCCAATTGTTCTTTGAGTTCTTTTAGCTCAACAGGAGCCATATGATAAGGTGGAATAGAAATTGGTCGTGTGTTTGGGACCAAATCAATACTGAACTCAATATCTCTTTCTGGCGGTAATCCAGGTAAATCTTCTGGGAACACATCTGGGAATTCATTAACCACATGTATGTCTTCTAACTTCTGTTCTTTCTTTTCTAAATCTTTGATAAAAGCTAGAAATCCCTGACATCCCTTTCGCAACATACGCCGGGCACTTAACATAAATATCATGTTGCAAGGTATATCACTTCGATCTCCTTGAAACACAAAATTACTCCTCCCCGGCATATTAAAGGAAATAACTTTGTCACGATAATTTATAGTAGCATGACAAGAAGATAGCCAGTCCATCCCTAAAATCACATCAAAATCTAACATATTGAGAACCATAAGATCTATCTTAGTTTCCGTGCCTCCAACGATTATTTTACAAGAACGATAACATGTTTTAACTATCCAAGTCTCTCTCATCGGTGTGGAAACTAAGAATGGTTCCTTAAGAGTAATCGAATCAAATGCAAATCTCTTGACAAATAGGGGTGACACATATGAGTGAGTAGAACCAGGATCAAACAAAATACGTGCAACAAAAGTATTGACAGATAATATACCTGTAACTATAGCATTGGATGTTTGAGCATCCTGTCGGGTTAGAGCATATACTCTTGCATTTCCTCTGCCAGCAGCTTGTTTTTCACGGTCACCTTGGCCTCTTCCAGAACCTCTTCCCATACTACCCCCTGTTGAAGGGGTTGGTGTTTGAGTAATAGAAGCAGAAATAGATTGTGGTCGAGGTGGCAAAGTAGACCCTTGACCTGGTCCTGTCATGAGCTGAGTGCACTCCCTTATAAAATGTCCTTTTTGTCCATAGTTAAAACAACCTGTACCAACAGTGTTTAACCTGCATTCTCCGAAGTGAAACTTTCCACATTCAGGACACTGAGGTTTCTTCCTTCTAGCTTGAGTACCTCCTCTACTAGAAGAACTAAAACCACCCCTGCTCACTGAACGAGGGTTAGCCACACTGGCTGTAGAATAAGATGACTTAGTAGGAGTGGCTGGAGCATGTTGTGATGCAGTAAAGGGTTTCAAAGTCCCTGAGTCTTCCCCTTGATCAAAAGATCTTCTATATCTAGCTTTCTTCTTTTGTCGATATTTTTCTTTATTCTTTGATTTCCTTACCATAACCAATCTGTAAAACTCCGTCCATATAACTGGCGGTGTGCCTTGAATTCTAGCTTTCTTCCAGTTCCTCCATCATTTACCAGCCCTACCTTTTAACTGAAAGGAAGTGAATTCTACCTTTTGAGTAGAAGAACACCCTATAGCATCACAGATTGCTTCACAATCTTCAAGGAAACATTGTGGGTCCTCTTTGGGATCTTCCCCTGAAAAAGTAGGAGGCCTCATTTTCTGGAATTCAGACATTCTTACCTCTCTTACATTAACTCCTCCCGCTAACGGAGCTGGTGGTACATTTTCAGCTTCAACAATAGGAGGATCCACTGGCAGGTTAGCTTGTGCAGCTCGACCTCTCATTTCAGCCTCAAATCGGTCAAATCGTTCATTCATCAAATTAATCACATGTGCAATAGTTGCATTACCAACGTGAGCATCAGGTTCGACTCTCCTTGCTTGCTCACTAGTTGTGCCCTTAGTACTTTGAGCATGTAAACTATCACCACAGTTAGGATCATCTTGCACATGTACTGGTGGATTTGTGGCCCTCCTTGGACCCATATGCTCATTATTATTAGAAGATCCTTCTGACATTGATCTGTCACAGATCTACACACATAACAAACAATTTTCAGACATAAACAAAATATCACTTTCTAGCCCCACTGAGAAGTTATCTATAAAATGACGTTATACTGTACAAGGTCTTTTATGGAACCTAATCCTATGGTCATGCCGCGGCTCATGACAATAGGGAAGGGCCCACAAAGATCACTTTGCTCTGTACTCTATAGGGGACCTATAAAACCTTTCCTCTGATACCAAATTTTGTCACATCCCAAAAATTGAGCATGTGAAAAGATACTACTCATTTGATATAATTCTCAAACATACGTTATATACATATATTCTGTAAGGTTTTACATTCAACCTTAATCATTCATTCCACACTACAGAATTATATTCATCTGATAAGCAAATATAGATATACATAGTCTGATATTTCTATCTCATCGCAAGCCTAGGAGACCTATAGAAAGTACAGAGCGTTCCTAGTATCCACATTAATAAGTACTGGTATTCCACCAGACAGAAATAGAGGATAATTCCAAGGGGCTTCTATTCTTCAAACGGATACTCTTGTTCTTTGTTTTCTGTATCTGAAAAAAATAATCATAGGGAGTGTGAGTTTATTTAAAAACTCAGTAAGTAAATAACTGTACTATACAAAATATCAAAAGTACAAATACCACATTTACTCATATAATTAATTGTCTTATACATCGAGTAGTATGGGACTCTAACCCTTTCAACTCGTGTATAGGTTTCATAGATATGCACTGAGTAGTATGGGACTTTAACCCTTTCAAACTCGTGTATGAGCTTTCTTAGATATACACCGAGTAATATGGGACTTTAACCCTTTCAAACTCGTGTATGAGCTTTCTTAGATATACACTGAGTAGTATGGGACTTTAACACTTTCACACTCGTGTATTAGATTTCTTAGATATACAACGAGTAGTATGGGACTTTAACCCTTTCACACTCGTGTATTAGATCCCGTATATCTTTACTCATTAATAAGATAGTGAGAATTCATCACATAGTACAATTGTCATGAAATAAATAATTTCTACATACTCTTATTTCTATTGATCATCATATACTCCCATATGAAAAATTAATTGCTTATTATCCAAATAATATTGTAAATGAGACTTATATTGTACTTTGACTAGTAATATCAAATTAGCTGAGCAAGGTTATTCACTCACCTTGATGTTTGTCCAAGTTTACCTTGTTCCACACTAGAATTTGTGTAGGAAAATTTCCTAGTAAAATATATTACAAGGAATCATAAGAAAGGAAACAAAATCACGAAAATACGTAAAATTTTCTGACTGCTACAGTAACGGGTTGCTACAGTAACGGTTTGCTACAGTAACGGTGACTGCTACAGTACCGTTGACTGCCGACACTACAGTACTGCTACAGTACCCGAAGAAAATTTTCCAGATTTTGTTTCGAAATTTCTGGTCGCTACAGTAACTCGATTTTTTTGCAGAAGTTTTTGCAGAAATTTCTAACAAATTCATCCTTTCCTTTCTTGTTTCAAAACCATAATTTCAACTCTTTTAACCGATTATAACTCAAATATAACTTCTAAAACAACTGAGATTCACGAATTATCATCAAAATCTTCAAGAACAAAACCTCCTCTGATCTTCTACATAAACTGAAATTTAAGGAAAATAATCGGATTAAAGCTTACCTTTGATCCTTACAAAGCTTTTGAACCGAACAAATAATCGAAACTCTGAAGATCAAGGGAAGGATTTGAGAAGAAAATGAAGAACTGAGAGAGAAATGCTTTTCTGCTTCCTTCGGCTGAGTGAAAAATGAGGGTTACTATTGAAACTTTATATTAAATATTTCTAATGGGTTATTCAATAACCCATGGGTATCCATAACCCAACATCCAAACCCATCCAGTCAATTTACAATAAATGGACTAATTGACCATTCTGAAACCACTTTTCCATGAATTTCACCATTCTTAGAATATATCCCTCATTGTGCAAATATTTAGTCCAGTCATTTAACTCAATTTTCATAAATAATATTCAAAGAGAACAATTAAATATGAAAATTAAAAATGACCAAAATAAATAACTAAAGTAACGTTGTAGAATTCTAAAA